>CM075187.1:23368809-24568809 GCA_037577475.1 Chaunax sp. Z400 | reverse complement strand
CTGTAATAGGCATGTGCGAAGCAGGGCAGTGATGTCATCGTTTTCAGAGGAGTTGCATTATACCTGTTTACACGACCGCGGTAAGGTGGTGCTTTCAAAAGATTACAATCTGGAGCCCGTTTACAAATGTTTGCAATTTCAGGCCCCCAAAACGTTTTTGTCGTGTAAACGAATGGCCAAACTGCAACAAAAGTTAACCATTTTAAGGTAAAACCGTTAAGACACCATTAGACACTCTATGCACTTTTTGTCTGGAGGCTTTCAATGTACGATTTTTTCCCCTGCATGTTTAAGAAAACTTGCCAATGAGGACTAACGAACATCGTATCTGATTAACAAACTTAAAGCAGCTGCAGCTACTGGAGTGGCTTCAATGTTCAGCAGGGCGCTTTTGATCAGGGATGAGAGCCACACAGGTGAAGTGGTTAAGTGAAGAGGTGTAGAAGCATGTCATTATGCTGAGAGAAATTCATGTAGGCTCTGATTACCATTTATCACAGCGGCTCAAGTCTGTATCTGTTCCACCTGTGACACCACAGCACCAACTGCAATAGCTGCAGACAAACATGGTGGTGTGTGTGTCATGATGAGAAAAGAGCACTGGTTTAAATCGATAATATGAACTCATGGCCTGCAGTTTAATGTACACCTGAGGCTAAGGAAGGCTAGGTATGCAAAGATGGGTGATGGAATCTTCTAGAGCTCAAATCAGATGTGATACAACTTGTAGACTCTTCCTCTCTGAACTCTTGTGGAACATGTGTTGCCTCTAATGCAGATTTCTTACATTAATAGTTTAACATTTTGGGAAATAAACCAATCTGCTTTCTCTGCTGAGGATGAGATGAAAGGATCAATACTACTCTCATATAAGTCTGCTAATATAAAGAAAAGGCTCAGCACATTATACTGTATCTTGTTTGTTCTATCCCCACAAAGACAAAGTGTAGGGAAATTGAAGTAGACAAGCACACAACCCTTCATAACACCACAAACTGCCATTTTTACACTCCTGATTTACTGATTGACACTCCATTACTCACAATTCACTGTAGATTTAACATCGTTTCTTCAGCTTCTCTGACTATAGCTAATCACAATGGCACAGATATGAGTACAGGCACACACTCAGCAAAGCACACATCCTCCATCCCTCTGCAGCCCAGCAAATCGTGCAGGGAACGGGAGAAACACACACTGCTCCACACAGACACACAGTCACATGCACATAGCAGCTAACTTAATTTCAAAATCAATTAATTAAAAAGCACAGGCCTCTCCCACAGGGATGGAAAGACAAATTTGAGGAATTTAATCCTGGTACACAAATCAGAGCTTTTCAGCTGCAGAGATATGAGAGGACGGGATGGAGGGATGAAGGGATGGGGGAGGGACGGACAATGAATGTTAAAAAGGGAGAGCAATTCAAGTCAGCCGCTTCAATCTGACACAACTTTTCCTGCTTTTCCTTCCTTACTATAATGCTTCTCCAGTATCATATCTCACTGTGGCTTTCCATTACTTTTCAGGTCAAGAGACACGAGTTATATATATATAACGTGTCTCTTGATATATATACACACACACACACACACATATATATGTATATATTCTTTCATCCATATAAGCAGTAGGGAGCTCAAAGTTTTGTGCATGTGTGTGTGTGTGTATGTGTGTGTGTTTTCTCTATGGCTGGTCTAACCTCGGGCTGAAAAATAATAATAAACAGTTTTCCTTTCTCTCCTCCCTGGTGTTCTTAAAAAAGACTGCCTAATAGGTACAAAAAAACACAGTGAGATAAACTGTTCCATGTGCCGCGCTCCTGCATGTGTGTGAGTGAGAGAGAAGATGGAGGCAATATGTTAGTGTGTGTGTGTGTGTGTGTGTGTGTGTGTGTGTGTGTGTGTGTGTGTGTGTGTGTGTGTGAAGCGGACAAATGGATACATGTGCGAGAGTGTTAGTACAGGTGAGAATGTATGTGAGAAAACACACATGGTCTTATTCTATTGTGTGTGTGTGTGTCAGCATGAGTCTCTGCTCATTGAAATCTATGCATCATCTAACTGGGTTGATTTAGTCAGATAAATTGAAGAAATACATTAAAGGTTTGATTTTTCAAAATGTGTTTTCTCTAAACTTCATCTCACGTGACTCATGTGTGCTTTGAAACAGTCGATCACTATAATCACGAATCACAAAGTGTTTCCTAGAAGCTGAAGCTGGAGGCAATTTAAGGTTTCACCAGGCAGAGTTATCAACAGGGTGTTTTTGTTGTGGTAGTTGCATGCAAGTTTGGCAGAAAACCAACAAACCACTGTAGCCCCTTTTACACAGCTTGTGTAGAAGGGGCCTGGTGTGCCTTTATTCCATCCTGATGTTCTAGATAAATGGAATGAAGGCTTGTTCCACCTCTGTGACAGAAGTGGAGGTAGTAACAGCGCCGAATCAGAGAGCTGCATAAACATGAAACAGAAGGATGGGAGTGTGATGTTTGTATGACGTATTGTGTGTGCAGCCCACAACCAGAAGACTGCTAGTAGCAGTTAGCAGCTAACTTAAAGAAGAAGAAAACCGACCGAGGTCCGGGAACTCCTTAACCTACAAGTAGAGGACAAAATCAACCACCATGGAACAGGGAAGATAGATTAGGCTCTTTTTGCCATGTTAATACATTATTTACAAAGCATTGTGCGACGGATATGCAAGACATCACACTTGTAGCCGATGCTGCCATGTTAAACGTCACACCTCGTTTGCTCACGCCAGCTCACTATTTTACAATCAAAATGTTTTTTTCAGTGAGGCGTTGTGGAGAAGGGTCTTCATTGTTGCGCTGTGTTAAAAGCGCATACGATAATGTGACCCTCCGGTTTGGTATAGCAAAAAAAACCCAGCACAATGGAGGGAAAAGCAAAGAAAAACTTGTGTATCAGACTTCAGACTCCTGAGGCCTCATAGTAACCTCAGCTGAACTTGGAAGTATTTTTCTGCAGAACACTGGATTGTGTTCCAAATCTTTTACCTATTATTTTCAAATTCTTTCACTACATGAGCTGAAAAAAGTCCTTTTATTACGTGAGGAATCACCGTCCTGAAACAGTTTGAAACAACAGGACAGTTTTTCTTAGTGCATGAGAATGTTTAGAAGATTACAGTGATGTGAGAATGACATATAAAAATACTGTATGCAAGTCCACTATAGTATCAAATGTAACAGTACTCATATATTATTATTAGATTTAATATATATATATATATATACAGTATATATATATATATATACAGTATATATATATATATATATATATATATATATATATATATATATATATATACAGTATATATATACTGAGCAACAGTAAATCACGACACTCTAACAGTAAATCACGACACTCTAATTAATGTCCTACTGAAACAACTGATGATGTCACGGCTTCCGCAAAACTTAGTGACCAGGTAGGTGAGATGCTGATGATGCTGATGACCGGAACTTGGCAGACACGTGTAGCACAGATGTTACAGATGTTATGGCACATTGCACAGTGTAGGCAGATCACATTGCAGATTTAACTTGCACAGAGCTGATGGTCGTAGGCGTGTGTATCATCGCCGTGGGGAAGGCTATCCTGCAGCATACATCCAGGAAGTGGAACATTTTGGTGGTGGTGTCATGATGTGGGGAGTCACTGCTAATGGATGGTGGTCAGACCTTGTCCACATCCACGGTACACTGACAGCTATCTGTTACTGAGATACAGTTCTAGGTCCACATGTCATTCCCAGGATACAGCAATCAGGCATCACCTTCATGCATGACAATGCCAGATCACATGTGGCTCATGTCTGTCAGGACTAGCCTACCTGGACCAGAACAATGTTGCTGTCCTTCCTTGGCCAGCATGTTCACCAGATCTCAACTCAATAGAGCATCTGTGGGATGTTCTGGATCACCGGGTAAGACGGAGAGATCCTGCTCCAGCAACACATGAACAACTTGTCACAGCACTGCAGGAAGAATGGCATGTCATCCTACAAGTTCAGATTAACGTATTATCCATTCCATGAAGAGGAGATGTGACATTGTGATAAATGCTGGAGGTGGTCACACGTGTTACTGACTGTTGCTGTTGTTCTCTGTCTCACCATCCACACTTGTAAACACTAAGACAACAACCAATAATTTGCACAAAAATTATTTTTCTGTATGGCTAAAGGGTGAATAAATCTGTGTGAACCATAGTTTGCCTTTGATATTTAACATGACATAAAAATATGCCTTTCTACTGTTGCTCAGTATATTTCATTGGGGAGTTTCTGTGTGGACTTTGCATGTTCACATTTTTACATGCATGTCTGTGTGGGTTCCCTTCAGGTGCCAGTTTCCGCCTACAGTGCGAAAACATGCAATATGGGTGAAATGGTTACTGTAGAGTTGCCCATATGGTTGTTTGTCTGTCTATATATATTATTATATTATATTTTATTATATTAAGGTATGTTATGAACTGACGGAGTGAACCCCAGCTCTCGCCCCACAGTGACTCTGCAAAGGATAAGCAGATATAGAAAATGGATGGACGTAAGCAGTGCATCTATGTTATCGATGGCCAAGGTTTACCTAATGTTATCTACCTTTAATAACTAACTACATCAATAGTAGCTGAACATGTATCTGGTGCTGATATAGTATTGTACTGTACCTGCAAATTAGTGGAATAATAATTTCTCTCTTAAAAGGTGGAGTAAAATTATTACCAAGCATAAAACGACAATATTTGAGTATCTGTGGTATACAGTAACAGAGCGTTCGAGTGATGTTCATGCTTAGAAAGAATGAATGCATATATGTGTCAGAGAGTATAATACATTCAGTGTGTCTGTGTAACAGGCTGCATGTGGACAGTTCTATTACAAAAATACACAGTGTGGACTTGAAGATAGAAAAGAAAAAAGGAGTGAGTACCAAGATGCAAAAAAATGAGTGATTGAAAGAAAGAGTGGGGGAAGGAGGAGAAAGCAAGCCTAGAAAATGATGGTGTAATTGTTGACTGCTGGTTGGTTCTTATCTTGGTTTCTCAGGGCTGTTGTTTGCGTGAGCTGGCTTCTCCCTCGCTTGCAAATCTCTGTCTCTCTCTACGACCGGACCAAACCTGGCAACCCCGTACACTTTTCTCTATTTTTTTGCGTCCCCCCCTGCTCTTGTTTTCCTCCCAATATCTGTTTTCCTCTGCTTTTATCTCCTTTCTGTCATAATATTGTTGCCTCATCCCAATGAGCATATTTCTTTCATTTTCTCCCCTCAGACGGTTAGACATCATGCAGAGAGCGGTGGACTGGAAAAGAGCAGCAGGAGAGGGGGTGAGTGCAGCCAGCCGGGGGTCAGAGGTGAGTCTGCAGCAGAGTGGGGGCGGGTGAGGGGGCAAACACAGTCTTTCTCTTTTACTCTTTCACCCACTCCCAACTCAAAAGCCAGACCAACACCTCAACAACAGCACTATTATAGTTGCAGCTGCAGATATAACATCTGGGCTCAAAGGAGATCCGAATGCTGGACTCGAGGTGAGGCAAATAAGGTGATAACCAGAGCTAGCACTTATTACCGAGCACTGCTAAGCTATAGCAGTGATGTTTCATTAAGTGTGTGGGAGCAGACCCAGGGAAGTGAAACAATAAAGCTGGATTTATACTTAAGAGAAATCCCTCTGCATAAACCACAGATATTTATAGTTTAGCATCGGCTTCCAGGACAATGTATCGCACATTATCAGGCTGTACCATGCTTTAAATGTATAAGCCATAATGATAAATGTGTTGAAATTCTTTAATGTACCTTATAATCGAGCTGCACTGGGCTGCACATGTACTCATAGAACTACAGTTAAATTCAGCTAACTAATATTTTGCCTTGTTGCATTCTCTCTATGTTGTCTTCACTCTCAACAATGTCCTTCAGCACCCATCGGAGAAACCACTATGTGGTAACTACTGTACTACATGTGAAGGCCTCCTAGCTGGACAACTCCTTAAAGCTATAAATCCAGATTTGGGCTTCTAAAGTTCCCAACATTGTTGATTAGCCTTCAGCAATTAAGTTCTTAACATTTCACCATAAACTGTCCCACCTGTGTACGACTGGCACTGTGTAGAGTTTTAACAAGTTACATACAGATGTTATATTTTTATCGATAAAGTACACTCCCTGTTTTGAAACGTACAAAACTGAAAAATTTTAAGTCCTACAATTGAATAGATCCTCAATGCTATGTCTACATTCAGTGCCATGATCTGATTATCAAAAATATTCACTTTGGTAGAGATGCACCAATACCAATACCAGTATCAGGTCTCGGTCCAAGAAGCAACGTCAGCAGCATGGAAATATTTGCTAAATATTTATTTATTTATATTTAACAACTTCAGCTTCATCACTGGTATTTGGACAAGCAGTGTTGGCTGTCTCTCATCAGTGTATCTACACTGTGGATCGATTTTACTCTGCAGAGAGTCGTCCTCCATGCAAACTAGTGTCAGGGTTTGCATACTAGCCAAGAAATACCGGACCGTGCGTTCGATATGATTCAGACACGAGGGACTCTGAAAAGTTCTGTTCACATCGTGCTCTGGGACAAAAATATGGTGAAGGCCATGAGTGATGCAGGCCTCCTGTCACCCTGACACCCTGTCGTGTGTCAGTAACACCCTCCAGCTGGCTGTTAACGAGGGGCTGTTGGCCCAGAGAAGTGTGGCTGAAGCGGTAAGGTAGATGTGGTGGCAGCCATATTTGTTCAGAAGAGTATGAACATGTACAATTTTCAGTCAGAAAGTAACATCTGATGGAAATAAAACATGTAAAAGTAACCTGTAATGTTATAATTAAGTACTCATATAACTACTCTGTATCAGCAAGTACTCAAAAGTAAGTAAGGTTTCGGTGCATCCATACCTGTAGGAGACTAGTTATACTGGGCTGATCCCACTGTATAGGTAGGCTGTAATGGCATTATATCACTGTTTCCACCTGGTGTAAAGAATCTGTCCATACCAAGATGAACTATCCAGCTATATGTCATCTTCTCCTTTGCATTGATTATTTACATCATGTTTTATTCTTGTCTGCAGAATCTGTCGTGGGCAATATGCAAAGCAGGAGAGTAGGTGGGGAGATGACATCGTCAACAGAAACAAACAACAGGTTCAGGATACATAGGCGCAGCACTGTGCAGCCTGTATTCACTCTTAACCGGAGACAGAAAAAGGGTTGCAGATCTTTCACACAGTCCCAGTGACAAGGTTACCTCACTGCGGCACAGTTAGCAGCTCCTGTATCACTTCCTGCATCACTTTAGATGAAGAGCAGAGGCAGTGACTCATGGGCTCAGTCATGCTGGAGTTGCTGACTGATTAGTCAGTCACTTCATCATGAAGCATTTACCAAAAAGGTCTCATGGCATTAGAAAAAAGTACTTGCTTGGTACTAAAAGCGACTCTGGTATACCATTGATTTTTTTCCCCCCACAATAAAAGGCAGCACTGACTTCCCAGACAGACCTGGTAGGCTGGGTTTCCATTAAGAAGAGTAAGTTAACTTTGAATTTCCAATTAGAGGAGCTACACTGGGTAAACATCTTCGACAAACACATCAGGTAAAATAAGCAATGGCAGCAGCTATGAAAGGTAAGCTACTCTCACATCCTAGCTCCGCTGAGTTCTCAACGAGCAACCATGTAGGGGCCCTCCTGCTGCTGATAAGCCTGCATGGGCCCCTCTGTAGTGCTTACCCTGGAGAGAGGCCATTAGCCCAGCTGCAGCGCCTTCCTGGATAAGCTGCAGCTTACCAGCCTGTGAGCCGCAGGGCAACATTTTATTGTACTTTCAAAACTTTATGTGTGAGTGTGGGGCGATAGGTCGGGAAGGGCTGTGTGTGCCGCAGTCTGCAATACAGTATGTGTGTGTGTGTGTTCATGCTGCGTGCTCTCGGCACTTCCTGCCCACTAACGGCCAGTCCCACGGTAGGGAGGGCGGGCTCTATTGGACCAGAACAATGCCAAAAAAAGGCCGTCATAAAAACAAACTACCATGCTCTGGTTAGCATGGGGAAGAGGAGGGTAGGTGCCTACTTTCCTCTACTCCCCCCGCCATACTGCCGGCTGCATCTGCATCATTATTAACACACCCACAGTCTCAGATATCCACTCCATGAGCCAGTACATTTTTATCATTTGCCAGTAGCTCATACACATTAGCATACACTATCAAGGAAACAGTGCATGGAAACAGCAAGAAGCAAGAGCTGAATATGCAAAGGCATAGAAATGTCACCACTGACAGCAAACCATAGGAACCTCCGTATTCACACTGGGTCCAAACAGCTTTGACGTGTCCCCAAAACCAGAACAACAATAAAGAGAACAATTCCAGCGGCCCTCTGTCGAAAACACAAAGTGTGGATGACTGAGCCAGAAAACATCTGCTGAGTCGGACCAAACAAAACAACAACGACAAACAGGAGCACTGAGGGCCTCAGAAAACACTTCATACCTCACACAGTGCCCCCGAAACACAGTGGGCATGCTGACGAGGTTTTTTTTTTGCTACCTCTCCACGATCCTGCTTTAAAGTTCCAACCACAGCAAAGGATGAGCATATCTAGGGAGCAGGACAAAGCAGGAAAGATGGGTCCAGCTGCTACTGGAAGACGAAGCTGGCATCAACTCTGATGAAGATTTCTCTGTCTGAATCTGTAAAAAGGGGATAGACGCATGCTGATGTGTACACGTGGACACTTTAACTTACTTTTTGACACTAGGATGATTTAGTAGGAAGAAATTGCTGCAGTGACAAGTCATTGAAGCAAGTTAGGAGTGAGATGAGAAAATCCATTCTCTGTGTGATTGCTGGCTAGCGTCGCTAACCAGAATGTCTGAAACTAATGGAAAACACCCAGCCTGACTTTGTCCAGTGTCACATAAACCACCTACCAGCTCCTTTAAAGCTCTATAATTAATGTTTACGTTGTTTATTTATTACGTACAAACAGGGTTACATGTTTCTAGGTGGATTTTGGATGCAGGTTTAACTAGGCGATCTGCCTCTCTCTGTTTTCTGAAGTGCTGGCTATAGCAACAATAACAGTTTGACAGAACGGGAGTGCTTATCAGTGTTCTCATCTAAATCTCAGTCAAACTATTTGCATACTTGGATGGGAACCCAGTTTTTCATACATAGTTGTATACAGAGAGCGCAGAGCAACATAGAGAAAGAGAAGTAATGACAGACACACAGAGAGAAGAGAAATAAAACGAGGCTGGAGAGAAGCAGATGGCCAACAGTGGTCAGCTGGTAACAACAAGCAAGTCAGGGCTCTCCTCCACCTCCTTTCTACCACTGCTACATAATGCAGATGACCCGAGCCACCCAAAGCAGCTCCACCAAGCTTCTTCTAACGGCCCCCAGTAACTCTTTGAGCCAGTCACATGAAGGCAGATAGAGAGCCTGTTATATGCTGAGGAAATGCACGGCTGTTTCTGCCATGGCGGGAAGCTATGGATTACTCCCCATCTGTCCCTTCATTTGTTTCAGACAACAGCGGCAATCACTGCATTCACATTTTTTATAATTACATTGATCAGCCTGACAGGGAGGAAATTACAGGTCAGAATGAGAAGCTTTGATGCACAAAACTTCAACACTGCAAGAGAGAAAAGACTTGGTGCATCCAGCCATACTTATTCAACAGATTAGCCTCCAGGAACGTTAGCATGCACCATATTGGATTTTCCACCAGTCAGACTTTCCTGGAAACGCAGTTCCTTCCTCAGGGCTTATTAATTTATTGATTGCCCCAAAGGGGGGATGCATCATTCATGGAGAGTGTCAAATATTTATTACTGCTTGTGTTCTATATTCCGAGGGATGATGTTAATATTTCGGTAACAATGCCAATAACACTTCATTTAAACTAAATCAACTGATTTGAGGGAAGGAGATAAACTTCAATAATGGTGGCAGTCAGGGTGCTATTACCTCTGCCTGTGCCACCAATGGGATTTTACTACTTTACTCTATATGAGTATGGTTTTCATTCACTGTAGGCTGAAGTGCACTTGTCTATTCGATTAAGGTTGAGCTCTATAAGTGCTATGTGCTAAATCTTTTGCAAAAATAACCTCATTATGAGTGAGACTGAAACAAGTCAGGATGAGGAAGAGTAAGAAAATTGTGTGCATAAGTGGTGAGGGGCAGTGGATGAGAGAGAGAGAGAGAGAGAGCCCAAAGGGAAGGGCTAAGTTGCAGAAGAGAAAAAGGCTCTCATCTCGGAACAACTGCAATCACAGCCGATGCCAAAACCCTCTGGATCCATCTTCACTGCCTGATGGAAACTTCTCAACAGGCCTTAAAACCACTGAGATGGGGCTAGAGGTTGTGCAGTGTGTGTATGTGTGTCTGCTTCGGCTTATGCAGTTTGTGCTACAGTGCAGATGTAGCATTTTAACATCAATGAATTACAGCTGCATGCTGTTTACAGTAAAGAAATGAGCCAAGAAGAACCAAAAGAGCGCAACACAATGTAAATAAATACATGAGGAAATGAAGACACACGATCAAACATCATCGACACGTTGGCAGAACATATGTGGCATTAAAATGCTGCACATGAAGCAATGTGAGAAACACGGTCACAAATTTTACAACACGTGTAGCATAACGAAACACAGAAAACACAATCCAGTACAGAAACACTACAAGTCATAAACTGTGTCACAGTTGTGTTCATAGAAATACACAACAAAAAAATAACGTCTATTAAAAACAGTATTGTCCAACAAAGGAAAAAAAAGTGTCACTCAAAGCTGCAAAACATTAACAGGAATTGCAGGAGGTAGTGAGACAGTTACAGAAACACATAATATAGGGGAGGATGCACAACGAACATGAGCAAACACCTTCGCCTACACGGTATGCAAATCAGCGAGTGAACCATGTTTGACACTTTGCACCGGTCTCCCTCGCCTGCCTCAGCGTCCTCCTCAGTCAACCCTGAGCCAACAGCCAGCAGCACCTCGTCACAATCAGGTAAGAAAAAATTAAAAATTAATCTTTGAAATTAAATAAAATTAGTCTTATTCTGAACAGCGAGACAGCAAACAAGTTATACTTGACCGAATTGCTATAAACGGTGTCAAATGCAAACGCTGAAATGTATTTTTTCCGCAGATGAACGTCTACAGATTGCTATCACTAATAGCCAGCTTACTGCCGCTAAGCTAGTGGCAGTGATCCCATGATATGACACGAATACATGACTGAGTCATTCATGATGAATGATACATCCTTTGTACGGAATGGCTGGTATAAAGGTTTTTTTTAAATACATTTTTATTCTGTGAAATAAGCACGTGGCCTGTTTTGACCCTGACACCTCAAAGAACAGGAATCGAGAATCATAAAGATCAGGAACCGAAAGCTGAATCGGAATTGGAATCAGAATTGTTCAAATCCAAACAATGGCCAACCCTATGTCGGCTGTAGCTGTAAATTTCCCCACTGTGGGACTAATAAAGGGATATCTTATCTTATCTTATCTTATCTTAGCTATAGGAACTGGGACACGCATGACATTTTAGCATCAGAATTTTTATCTATAACAAAAATTAGCTTACTTTCCAACGTCTTTGATAATTGGTCAACTTCAGCCAATGTAGCATGTTCATCCGTTTCTACTGTAACAAGCCCTCTTTGTGTTGTGTGTGCCTCGCAGCATTTCCCTATTCATTTTTTTTTTTTTACTAGCACTGCTTTTCCTAATGTCCTCAAAGTGTCTCTCCATTTACTTATGTTTTATTTTATTATGCAGTGAGCTATCTTCAGCCTTGACTTACAGCATAAAGAAATATCATTTTAGGGAACAGAAGAGGTTGAGGGTTTTGTTCTTCTAGTAGAGAAAGCGCTGTCAAAATAGCAGATGGTCGAGTGGGAGAAATGTCAATGAAACAACGAAAAAACAAACAAACACCATGACAAACTCATCCTCTGCAGGAAGGTCAAAGAGAAATGAGACCACATCACAGGAAGTGAGGAAGGACAAGAGGCTACATCCTCGCCAGAGGAAGAAACAAGGTTCATGGTTTTTGGGTTGAGCTTGACAAAAACTTAAAAACAGAAATGCCTCCACAATCTCATCACTTATGATTGCAACAGTGACACGCAAATGTGTAAAAATCCTTAAATTGAACATGTGTGAGTGTAAGAAAGTGAGCCAGACTCCCATTCTGGTGTCACCTTTTCTCATCACAGACATATGCACACACACACTAGTCTCTGTAGCTAATCAGGTCATTGATAATGAACTAATAGCCATAAAAATGCATGCAGATATGCAATGGAAGCATGAAAACAGAGGGTTTATATCACTTTGACTCTACACCCTGCCAAAGCCCATTTAACATGATGGTCTTGTAAACAAGCCCCTTTCCTTCTTACTCTTCTCTAAACATCAGGCTGTCCTGCCCAGCCCCGCCTCCCACTGTTTCCCTTCAGCACACACACACACACATACACACACACACACACACACACACACACACACACACACACACACACACACACACACACACACACAAATCCATCTGCTTCTACTCTCCAGACCTCGCATCTGGCCTGCCATGAACCATATCTCTGTTCAATGCAAACACAGATTTAACACACACACGCGCACACACACACACTGTGAACCATCAAAAAAACCCACAAAAAAAACAAGGCTGGGCAATTCTGTTCACGCAGCATCAGAACACAGAGGGCAAGGCCAGAGTTATGAACTCCTTTCAGCTCACCATGAGACACAGACCAGTTTGGAACGGCCAAAACAAAAGCAGATCTTCCTGTGAAAGAGAGTTTAGATAGAGGAGAAAGGCAGAGAGAGCAGGAATTGAATCGTCGGTTTGATGGAAAGGAAGTTTTGAGAAAAAAAAACCCCTGTGGGAACCTGGTACATCACTGATGCTCGGCAGAGGATGCAATAAAAGCCTTGATCACCACTGAAAATACGTTATTGTGAGTGAATTCAGACCCACGCGCTCTCGCAGCAGCGTAGCATAAATAACATGAACACTGACTGAATGAACAGTGTGTGTGTTCCTGTATGCAAAGCTTCAAGTTCCATATTCGACAATCATCCTGTTATCACGGAGGGTTACTGTGCATTCAGCTGCTCACCATGTGGTCCACAGGATCTATTGCACCAATGTGATGCACGTGACACAGAGATGGCAATTAAAAACACACACACACACACACAAACAGTGGTCAGGAGACATCTGGTGCACAGCCAACGTAACAGCTATGATGCAATGTTGTCCCAGTGGTGTCAAAACACAGCGTTTATGTCCCATATGAGCACATACGCACAAAGATGGGCAAACATACTGGAATAGCTAGTGAGGTACAGCTGAGGTGATGTAATGACTAATCAAAAAACAATCAACTATTTTCTTAATGATTTACGTTCAAACAAAGTTAAAAGGAAAAAAAGAAAAAAGCTTTTCCCCCCCAGCTTATCAAAAGAACTTTGTGATAAGTTTAACATCTTTGGGTTTTAGACTGTGAGTCAGACAAAACAAAACATTTCAAGATGTCATTCTAGGAAACTTTGATGGTCATTTTCTTTATTTTCTAACAATTTATAGACCAAACATTTTAGCGATTAAAGAGAAAAAGAACGGGCAAATGAATGTTAGATGAAAGTTATCATTAGCTGCAGGACGCTGACGCATGGCGCAGCGGGGGACACAAGCACAACACAACACACCAAAGGGGAAATGAGAACGCGTTAATACAGACACGCTGTAAATAAGAAAGACATTCCACATCTGTCCAACTTGTGCTCAGATGCCACATTAGAATATTCAATGAGAATCTGCACACCTGACTGTAAAAGCATGCAGGTCTGCATATGATGCATGTGGTCTTTTGTCTGCATGACTGTGTGCTGTCAAACTGTGTGTGTGTGTGTGAGGAGTGTGTGACGGAAGATGGGAAGGAGGCTGATAATCAGGATGTGGAGACCATTGTCTGCCAGACAATGAAGAGATCGAGTCGGCAGGAGTCCTGTGGCTCTCTCAATGGAGGCATTAACATCTGGGGCCAAAGGCTGCAGTGTGTGTGTGTGTGTGTGTGTGTGTGTGTGTAAGTCTTTGTTGCAACTGCCCTGGATAAAACTGGATTTTCAAAGCTTTTTCTTTTTTCCAGGGAGTAATGCAGATGTGAGGACAGCTTCAACTCCCAAACTGGTTTTTATCTTTCCTGCTTCAGTCATGGTTTAATCTACTCTGTGTATTTATATCAAGGATTGTTTCATTGCTTACAGGTCTGTGAACCTGATTTCACAAATTAAAAGTTAATATTGGTATAGGACCATCCTCCTCTTCTTCTCCACACAGCAAAATGTCAACATGCAGCTTAATGCTGATACTGAATCCTGTATTCCTTTTATTAATCTTTTCAGACGTGCCTTACAACCTTATGAAAAAGAAATCCGAAGACAAACTTCATGAGGAAATTACACAAGTATTAAATATATATAATATAAAGCTATATATATATATTAAAGCAGAAACTGGAAGACAACGCTCATATAAAGTCATCCTCGCCATCTTATCCATCTTACAAGGCAATGACTCCACTAACTTCCCCCCACAAACCTTTACGTCTATTTTTAAGGGCCATGCTCCCCCTGCACTGTCTGTTGGTTAACTGACAGTGGCACCATCCAGCTTGTAAAAAAAAAAGAAAAAAAAGAAAAGAAAAAACAAAGAAAAAGGAAAAGACCCCCCCACTCATCCTCCTCCTCCTAAACCACCACCTTTTTTAAACAAATCTCTGCACAATGTCCAGTGTGGACACCTGCCCCCCTCAGTAATTACAATAATCACTCAAGTGAAGCTAATACTTAATTCATTAAGGGAAAAACCAGATGGGGAATAAGGGGAAAAAAGCACTCCAAAGTAATATTTCAAGTCAGTGGATTATTTTCACCATAAGAGCTTAATTTTTGAGTGTCAGCTGAGCAAGAGGCGATTCAAAGACTCTCTGCAGTTGGAAGAGGGTGAGCGCCGTCACATATGACACCTATAATTACTTTGTGAAGATGAACTATTAAATATTCTATATGTATTTTCAGCAGAGGGCTGTAAAACTTTTTCTTTTTTTTTTTACTTTGCCATAATATCTCTAACAACTGCTCTCTGTTCAGGCAGCCAGCAGAAAATAGCCAAAAAGTGAGTTAGGAATAATATGGGAATATATGGAATATTACACTGATGATGTCACACAAGATGCAAAAGGTCCACAAAGTTCATTACGGGCAAATTATCCCAAGCAAATGACATTATACTCATATGAACAGATTTCCCTCTAGAAGTGTCGCACAGACGTCATTCCTGCACAAACTGTATAGAAGTCTGATGTAGTTGAAATGATGGGATGTAGCTTCATTATTACTGGGCTGTGATTGTGGAGCATGCAGACCGTAGAGACACACACACACACACACACACACTTCCCTGGAGTTGATTGCTTACTCCTGCCCGCAGTGCGCTGTGTTTACACTGCGCGAAAGGGAGATAAAGTTGCATCACTGAGCCCCAAAGAGACAACCTGAACCCCCCTCAATGATGTGTTCAGGGAACGCTGTATGAAGACGTCCTATTTACCCGAAAAGGGGGGGTTCAAGGCAACAGTTGGAGAGCAGGAGACTCCGGATAAGGATGTTTTCTTCCTTTCTTTCCTTCGTCTACTTTCAGCCCAGCCGCCTCACAGCACCGCGGTCAGCATTACGACAAATAAGGGCTTGAAACTTACCTTATTATTACGGTGATGGCGCTGACTCTACGCGTCCTGCGCTTTCCTCTCCGTCTTTCTCTGCCGACAGATCCGGTATCCGTTTCCCTCTCCTCTCTCTCCGTTATCTCGGGTTTGTTTTTGAATTGGAGTTATAAATTATTCCACATCCTCATCAGTAACAAATGACGCTGGTTCTCTCTCCTCGTTTCTTACTGCCTCTATCTTTTTCTTTTTTTTTTTAAATGCTCGGACTATAAAGCAAATCAAGCCATATGATCCTGTCATTCAGTTTCTACACAGAGGAACTGGCTCTCCACGCAACTCCCTCCCAAGGCTTTGTAACACGAAACCAGAGGAGGAGGAGGAGGAGGAGGAGGAGGAGGGAAAAAGGGGAAAAAAATGGAAAGAGAGAAAAGAAAAGCGTGGATTTAATCCGCTATCTGGGTCGAGCTGGATGGATCTGTCCGCCTCCCGGTGCAGAAGTTTCAGCAGTCCGCACCAGACACACTGACCAGAGGAGTCGTGGCGCTGCGTCTATGTGCCAGCCTCCACTGGAAACGATTGTGTGTGCGTGCGGTGCGTGGCGCTGCTGTGTGTGTGTGCGCCCCCAGCCTACTTCTGCAGTACGCATCACAGCAGGGACCTGGGAGGATTTCAAAAAAGGCACATTAATAGGTCTCCGCCCATTAGCCTCTCCGAGCAAGGGGCCCGACACAGACGAGGGGCCCCCAGCAGCCATTACACTGCTTGATTAAGACAGCTTCATTGTGAGGAAAGTGGCAGCCTGTTTTGGCAGAGTGTTGCCCAACCTGGGGTCTTGACCCGAGGCACCCAGAGATCCTTTATAAGGGGCTTGAAGCACGGTGCTTGTTTTATATATATATATATATATATACATACAGTATATATATACTGTATGTATATATATATATATATATATAAAGGTCTGGTTCTTCATCACAGAGTAGCCAGAGCGTGAGCTATCTGCTCTGTATCTGTAGCCTCAGGTTTGATCTATGGCAGAGAACAAGCAGAGATGTTTCGCAAGAGACTAATAAAGCATTTATGCAGCAATGTTATTATTGTCTTCACTGTTATTGGACTGAGCTGAGGAAACATAATCTGCTATCCCGGAGAGTTTAATCTCTTTTCAGACGAAGCCACCAGTCAGTTCTAATTGTTATTATTTCTGATGCTCTATTTTGATTCATTTTGTCTTTGTCTAATGGCATTTAATAAATGGATTATATTATAAATTTGATAAATTTGTGTTCCAAAGCATCTTCTCCACATGACAGGGATCGGTACACGTGAATTCAATTCTTATAAATGTTTAGCCCAAAGTGAAGATGTCAAATATAGGAGCATTGTTGTCTTAAAGTTCCACTCAAAAACGTTTAGCTGACTGTGACTTGATGGATGCAGAATGTTGTTTTGTGCACTGTTTGAAACCAGAAGGCTGTTTTCGCCATCATTTGGCGAAGGAGGAATGTTTCTCTGTGCTTGCCTTAAATCTCAGTTTAAATCCTGCTTGTATGGACACACACATACACACATACATAGAGGGTTTTGTGATGAAAGATCTGTAATAGCAGAGGTGAACACACACAGCTCTCATATTATAGTGCAGTCGCAGTAATTATTTGTAACACACACAACTTTTCTGCACCCAAGATTGTGCAGATGGATCAGCTGTTATTATATAAGTTAATTCTCCATATGGTTCATGTCCTGTGAACACCATTATGTTACCAGAGACATTCCTCTAATCCATTGCGTTGCCTGATGTTCTCCATGAACACATTTTAGTGGAGGAGGAGGGTCTTAGAATGGCTTGAAATGGATTCTCTCCAATTTGCAGGAGGCACTGAATGTGATCACCATGAGTTATTGATGCATCCCAACAAAACATTACAGCAATACAGGACATTCAGACTACATTTATCTCAGGTTTAGGAAATTGAACTGCATGTTGGGAGTTCTTGTGGAGTTGTTTCATCAGTGTCCTTCTCCTTCTTTGTGGTCCCACTGCAGCATTGACCTGAAAATAATCAGAATGTCTAGAATAAGGTACTGATCACCAGGGACCACATGTTGTTCGTGGACAGTTATAATGCTAATTTGTATTGTTAATGTTGAGCTAAAATATCCGATAATCACTGAGAACAGGGGATCTGAACAGCTTTGTGGAATGAATGCTGAAAGGCATGGCTCAGCAAACATCAATGAGACAAATTATGGTGAGATGTATTAACTGCGGAATCCTTTCATGCACAAATTGTTAGAGGAGCAAAGTGTGATTAGTTTCATACCATACAATTTCCCTCTGTTTTGTACGACTGAAAACAGCAGGAACAGGAAAATGACCTGGGATGGATTTTTATACAAGACATGAGAAAATAATCTCACAAATATTCAAAATGATTGATGATGTCTGAGATTGTAGCATCTTCCTGATCTTTTTAAAAAAAAATTTTTTTTTTTACCAAGGCGTAAACTAGCTCGACTTCAAGACAATCATTTAACATTAGGTTAGGTTACAAATAATATATTAACTTCAACACATTTATAAGAGTAATACAACTCACCAAGTGTGACATATCCTTCCCTGTTGCTTGGTTTCTCTCATTCTTTTTCAATCAAGCATCTAAAACAAGCACAGATGTTTAGGATTTTCTGCTATTTTTGAGAAACAACACCTGAGCAAGATGCCAGCAGCAGAGATGCAGGCCTGAATTACATAAACTGTAACTTCGTCTATGACTGTGAACAGTTATATTGAAAACAAATCAATACACAGAGATAATTCTGGAGCATAAAACACAAAGCCCGAGCTAACTGAGCTAGCTAGCAAGTATTAGCTTGTGATTATTAATAATAATAATAATAATAATAATAATAATAATAACTTAAATTTATATAGCGCCTTTCAAGGGACCCAAGGACGCTTTACATAGTTGGGTGCGAAAGAAAAATAATAACAATATAACAAATAATAATAACAATAATAAGAGAAATAATAACAATACAATAAGAAAAATAATAACAATGCCTAATACAATATTAGCATGTCAAACAGCACGTTATTAATATACTTCAGAATTCTTATCCAGCTTTTCTGGAGCTTGGCTACCGCGGGACTCTCTTGTGTTTGGCAGAGTCACGACTTGCAGACAATAAGTTGTGCTTCTTTTTAGGCATGATGCAAAACAAAACTGTACATTAGATGGTGCTCATGTGAAAGGAAGCTGCAGGTGACTGTTGTTGCAGATTAAAAGTAATATTACAAGTAAAAAGTAAACGTGACAAGTATGTGTTTAACTATAACATGTAAATGATAACAAACGCCACATGGCGAAGGCCGAACCCGGAAATTTTTCCTGCAATTTTTCCTTCCCGGACAAACAGACGCACAAACCTCTCTGCAATTCAAATACCCTTGTCCACCTCTTGTGATCCTCTCATCAGCTCTTTAAGACAGGAATGTCTGCGCCTCCTCAATATAGCAATAAAAAGAAGTTACGGTCTCTAAAGTAGCTTCGCTGTTTGAGTGTGGTGGCCATTGATTTGTGCTGTGCAGGATACTCCGTGAGTGCCGGGAATTGACCAAGCAATGGTCTGTAACGGTTCATGTGTGTCAGGTTCGGCAGTTTGCTCTCCTTTATTATTCCTATTGTTTTCCTCTGTTTTCCACATCCAAGTGTTTCTGTTGGTCTGTTTGTGTGTCTCCAAGGCGTGCACGGCTGGATTACTCCCATTCACACTCCCGCCTCCTCCTGCTCTGCTCACCTGCAGTCAATTGGCTCATCATTTCCACCTGATGCCAGTTGTATTTAAGGTCAGGCTCGTCTTTTCGTCAGGTCACCATTTCAGGTAACATGTTCGATTGTTTTCCTGTTTGTTAGCCTTTGGAGAATTTTTGCCTCGCTTTGCATGTTCCTGACCCCGTTTTCCCTCTGCTTCAGATTCACTCCACACTCTGCCTGCATTGACCACGCATTGGAAACACAGTCCAGCCTCTGTGAGTTAACAATCAATCTGCCTCAGTTTGCCTGCCTGCCTGCCTGCCAGCCCTGGTCAGTCAAGAGACTCTTCAGTTGCACATTTTTTGACTCTTTGTTCAGTTTGTTACATAAGTCCACCTTAAACCTTCTTCTCTCGCTTCAGCATCTGATTTCTGCATTTTGGGTCCTAATCTTGTTAAAACATAACAACGTGACCTTGTAAGCCACTTTTCCACTGCGTAGTATCAGATCTACTTAACTCGACTCGGCCTGCTTTTCTGCTGGTCGTTTTCTATTGCCGATGCTACTGTACCTCCTCAGGGTAGATTGGGGCCACGTGAAACTGCCGTGGCGTAGTCTTTAATGTGACACACACCTCTTGTGATCCTCTCATCAGTTGTTTAAGACAGGAATGTCTGCACCTCCTTAATATAGCAGCTGCAATAAATATAAGTTACAGTCCCTAAAGTAGCTTGGCTGTTTAAGTGTGGCAGCCATTGATTTGTGCTGTTCTGGATACTCAGTGTGTGCCGGGCATTGACCAATCAGTGGTCTGTAACTTTCATGAGACCTTTTAGTACCTGATCGGCTCGCTTGGAACTGCAACAGAGCAGGTACTAAAACAGTAGTACCAGGCACCAGATACTTTTTACCCAGTGGAAACACAAAAAGGGCGAGTCGAGTCAAGATGGTACTGTGCCGAGGAAATGGGGCTTTAGATTACAGGAATAATTTGTGTTGGAACTCAAACCAGACAATGTGTGAAAAACGGCTTTATTTTAGTGTGTATTTACTGATAGAGCTCAGAACATTTGTCACTGATTTGCTGCTCTCATTATTAATGTAAAGTCTCTGCAGATGAGGATAAATATCTGATATTAAGATTAATAATCCTAAAAAGAGAGGACAAAAACATGAAATAACAAACCAGAGATAGGATTATGACCAAAGATTAAGTATTCAGATTAGAAGGAAATTATTATTACACTGATAATCTATATGGATTAGCACAGAAAACACTGCAAATAATTTTTGTGTCAGTGTCAATATTGATGCAGTTGTAGACGCAGGGGGCCTGTGATCCTGAGCACAAATCAATAACCCCAGACTGACGCTGGTTGTCTCCCTCTTATCTTCCACTGTTGAAGATCTGCTGTCGTTTCTTTTACTGGCAGATCGCATGAAGCACTTTAACGACGGTTCGCTGCTGTCTGTAAGCACATGTCTGGCTTCTCTCAGCCCCGCCTGATGCTCAGCTATATCTGCACCTCCTGGATTTACATGCTGCCTGTTGGAAACACTGTGAAGACTGTCGCCCAAATCCTCACACAGACAGATTACCAAACAAACAAGGTGGAATTATAATGCTCATAATCTCCACACACACACATCAGGTTGCAGTCGCTCTGGAACAGACTTGTTCGGATTTAGGACTCTAATTTGGAGTTGGACTCATTCTGCAGCGTGTTAAAAACAGCTCCTTGATGAAAAGGCCTTGGGCTATATCAGGAGACGCCGCTGAGAGAATGTGGGTTTCATGTTAGAGAGTTGGACGTAATCTAGTGAATAAGGCCTTCTAGGAATCTAAAATGAAAACAAAACATTTTTAAACTAGAATTAAGCAGACCTTGGCCTTCCCTTCTTTTGTCTGCAGCATCTTTTCCAATCAATAACAATTCAGAATGAAAGACTATGATGAAAAATAATTTGCAGGGATTATCTGCAAACTAGGTTGAATAGAACAGATGTATTATGTGAAGAAGCAGCCATGTGTTCCACGAGTTCCTTCAAGTTCAATTTGTTATTGAGCTAGAGTGTTTCAGTACACCAAACAATTTTACATGGTGTTTTTACTCATTATTTGACTCAATTCCCCAAATACTTACCCAGTTTAATCTGCCTTTAATCCAAGATGCTCATTGGACAATACTGCTTTATTTCTGCTATGCTTGAATTCCTCACATTTGTACCAGGAGCAACAGCAGCTTCTGTTTCCTGATTAAATATCGCCATTATTTTCATTCCTATGCTTTGGGTTTCAGTTCCATGGTCAGATGTATCAGTTTGAACCAACTACCACAGGAGCACATTTCACAGTCTGGGTGCTTTAAATATCACGTCTCATGTCAGACTGAACCGAAGTTTAATTCACACCCTCACTCAAAAATGCAGCTTTTTAAAATTTGCTTTAAAATTTTTTTTGTTTGAACACCTGCAGTGGGCGTGAAGGAGAACTCAATTTGTCAGCGTTTCTGTTTATCAGTCAATGTACAGTCGTCAACAGGCTGGGAGCGAAAACTTTACAGCAAGCGGGAGCGTCGTCGCTTTGAGCATAAGGCCTTGAGAGTGTGAAAGCATAAATTATAGACTAATGGCTGACAGAGAAAGAAAGCTCCTGATAGAGAGTCAGCAGCTTGGAGCTCGCACTCACAGCATCATGATAAACAATAACAAGGATACAGGAGTAATTACAGCCTTCCTGCAGAATGTGTTTCTTAGACGTTAATGTGGGAGAATGAAAGGTTGCAGATTTGATTTTTATTTTAAAAGAACCTCCATAGATCATTTTAAGATGATGGATTCCTTCAATAGTTTACTTTAGTTTGTGTACCTTAGACTGTAGTGAGTTAAACTTCCGTATAGATGACTTATTGACGACCTCACTGAGGCTGCAGGGCAGATATGATTATTTGTAGCACATTCTTCTCTTCCTCTGGACCTCAGCTGGAACACCAGAGACTCCCATTGACATTTTCTGATCACTCAGTCGATGTCAGATGCGCCTTTGATGGAGAAGAGGCTGAGCGCAGGAGGCTGATATGAGACTTTAGTGGTGCCTCTAATTTACTGCCGACTGCTTTCACTTACTTTCTGCAGCTGAAACGAGTGGAGAAGGACAAATTAAACACACCTCTTGTTTCGCTCCTTTTCACTTTATGATGTCTGTAAATGCCCAAGTTAACATACAGGCGTGTTTGAATAAAGGCTCATCTTTTCTGACTGAAGGATGGCCTTCTTTGACAGTCATGATTGGCAGATGGATTTTGATTTATGATAAAATCATATCTACCCTCTCGTAGTCCTCTGGGTGGTCTGCTTCGTTTTCACACCCCAAATAAACTGCACCTGGCTGGTGGTGGTCTCTCTGCCCAAATGAACTGTTGAACTGAACTATGCAGGTTACTATAGGTGTGTTTCATTGGGGAAAGAAAGATGACATCAAAACCCCTGGTCACACCTCCCATCACATGAAACCCTGAATGTTGTGGGCAGCTCATTCAGTTGATAGACTGCTCCACAGATCAATCGTCTCTATTCGATTTTGAAGTAGACTTGAACAGATACTGGCAGCAAGAAACTTTCAAAATGTAGTGCCTTACTTATTACTTACTATGTTACTGTTTGTTTAGAATAATTACTGATTACACTACTTTTTGAATTACTTTCAGCCAAAAAACAAAGAGTACCACAACATTTTATGAAACGGAAGAGACTAAGATCATGATTGGTAATCAAATCACAAAAGCTCAAGTTTAAGCTCAAAGTCTTTAACAAGGACGTCCATTTAAAGGCTGAATTACAAACCTTCTGGAAGGGGGCACACTTTTAAGATGATAACATGCAACTTTCCTGGATAATTAGTGTGTCATATACAGAAACTGTGATAGTAACACATTATGTGACATTGCAACTTTAATATTATTATTTAAATCCCACCAGTAATGCCTTGTATTAATTTGTTCCTGTTAAAGTTAATATTTTACTTGATAGTGTTATTTTTATGATACAATACCACCAACACTGAGTACTGGACTACAAATCAATGGCAATGCCAAGTGTAACCTTTTATACTACTGTCCTTCTGACACTTTATCCACTGTGGTTTAGATTCTACATGTGAAATAATAAATAAAAATAGACTTAATAATCTGTTCCAATCTGTTCTGCTGCTTTTACCGTCACAGTTTAATTTAGTGACAGGACAGATTCAACATAAAGACATGAAACATCTACAGTGCTCAAACAGACGTTAACTCGATGCAGAATGCATCTTAATCCACACTGTTTGCTTCCAGCTCTTCGTACTGTATGGTAAATGTAGGAGGGATTAACTCTAGTGATTCATAATTCAGGTCAATCTTCCCTGACTACAACAGAGAAAGAGATTTGGCTGGTATTGATGGGAACTAAATCCTAGAGAGCTTCAGCTTTGAGGCAGAACAAAAAGTAAAAGAGAAGCTTTTATATAATATCAACTGGTGAAGTTGTAATGTAAAATCATTGGTGGTACCAAGGTTGTATGAGGGAAAAACAACAATGTTTAGCACATGTCTGACAAATGTAGAAAGCAGGCCAGGTGGTGAGAGAGTGGGGTTGAGTCTCATTATGAGGCAGAGCACAGGTCACCTCCCATGAGCCTCTGCTCTCTGAACATCGAATCGGTTGTGTTTGGATCTTTCCATCACTGTGAGACGTTGGGTCTACTGTTATTTATACTGGGGAACGGTTAGAGCTGGGAGACATTTATTCTTTACCTTCTGTTACCTTCGATTCTGCAGGAGTTTCTAATAGCATGTAGACATTCACATCTTTCTCACCATCACAGGTGGATGTTCCCATGTGTCTATTATCACATGTAGAAGAGGCTGTAGAAGAAAAGCCTTCATCTGTAGCTTGCTATTTATTAATTATTATATCAAAACAGTTTCTCTTAAAGATGTGTTTCATGTTTTCTACTTGACAGAAATCAGTCCAATTAAAGTAGGCATAATTGACCTCATAACAGAATTAGGATACTAGATCATCAGCTGGACCGTAAAGTGCTTGGAATACAAATTAATGAATGGTTTTAACACCCAGCAGTGACAGTTTGATTCTAAACAGTGGAGAACCAAAGTTGTCATAATCAATCTGAAGGTCTTTGCGCAACGTTAGCTTTTTGACAGATAACCGCTTTCAGCCACTGCTGATCTGTCACATTTCATCTCATTGCAATTTCATGGGTAAACATTTGCGGAACGAAGAGGAGAAATCTCCTGTCTTCATCTGAAATGAATGGCCCAAATGTTTCATTGCCTCTGGTGGTTAATATCTATTGAGATGAGTGTATTACAGTATGCCTCACATGATAAGTAGTCCCATTCTTCCCACGATGGAGGACGGAAATTACTGCTCAACAGAATGTCATTCCACTTGTACATTCATTAAAGAGCGTCAGGAAGCAACACGCGGAGTTTTAATCAGAGCGTTTTCATGGCAGAACAAACCGCCTCATAAACATTCTTCTTCTTTTGGTTGGACAGGTCAGAATATGGGTTTTATTCAAGCAAGAATGGAACATTTTTCTGGTGGTTCGTAGAGTCTCCAAAAGTAGAGAGGGACCTCCTCTCCTCTGGATACATCGTCCATTTTCGGCTTCTAAACTTTCCTTTTGTTATCAGGCTTATAGTGAGGGCTGGTCAGGTAGCAGGGAAGAACCCATTGATTTTGTAAGTGGATCTGGATTGATGGATGGATTCAGGAATTATTTTTTTTTACACACTCTTTAACATTGTGACAGAGCTTTTTTTCCCCCCAGCATATCTATATAAAGTACTTGATGTACTTGGCGGACTTCAGGTTCTACTTTATATATTATAAAGTCTCTATAGCTTTGATTTATGTCAAAGTCCTTTTATGTGGACACCTATACTTGGCATTAAAACATTCTCTGATTCTGATTCTGATTCTGAAATTGTTAGAAGGGGTGGACATGAAGCAAGGAAGGACCCATTACATTTAGGGGCGGATCTGAATGAAGGGGCAGATTCCAAACATGTTCCACTTTTTGGACCGTTATTGTCAATCAAAAGCGGATAAAAGCTTCTCTTTTTAAAAAAAACTTTCTTGAGCATTGTGAGAACTATGAGGTCAGCTTTTTTGCTCAAAAATTTATTGACAGATTTGCATGAAACTTTTACCATAGATCGGCATCGGGGATGGGAACAGGTGATTTCATTTTGGGAAGAATCGGCTCAGTGGACAAGGAAATGCTCACATCTCTGGAACAGCTGTTTCCTCGACACCAAATGTTATGGACAGATCCTGGGTGATTGTATTCAAGGTGAAAGAAACAAACAGGTGCTGATATAAATAGGAATGCAACTTGTGGGGAGAAGGGATCCTTTGGAGGGAATGCTCAGCCTCACTCTTATTATTGTTTTGCTGCTGTGCATCTCTTCCTCTCTCTCTCTCTCTCTCTGGGGCAGATGGCCAGTGACCCAGAGCCTGGCCGGTTCTGCTCTACGGTTTCTGCAGCAGGTTGCACTGTCTCAAGTGCTTGCTAATGAGGGAATGTTGGGTCTCTGTAAATTATGTTTGAACTTGTTCTATCTGGAAAGTGTCATGAGATACATTTTGTTATGATTTTGCAGTCTATAAATAAAAGTGACACCAGAAAAGAAGCTTCATTTCTTAAAAGTCAGGGTGATAGGTCAGCTAGGTGACAGAGACAAACCACCGGTTCAACCCTTTTCCTTCACTTCATTTCACAAAGTCGCAAAGTCTATAAATCAGTGGATCTCTGCTGAATCTGGATATCTACCACTGGTGTCCCATCATATATTATATTATATGATGGGACAAGTCCCACCCACTTAGACGCCCATCTTTTATCATGTTGAAATGCATCAGCCCATCCCCTCGACATTCCTATCATAGTGGCGGAGTCAGTGCTTTACTGTCAGATTCATTCCTTGCACTTGCTGAGAGAATGCTTTTTAACGCTACCTTGCAGTGCAGCCAGGTTGGTTTCACACTGTCACCACAAAAGCTGTCACCTAAAACAAAGAGAGTATACTATAGTATAGTATACTTCTTCCCACAAGAAGAAAAACATGACAGAGAGAAGGAGAGAGAGAAAGAGGTGGAATACGGAGATGAAGAAGGAACAGGCAACAGGAAGGGATAAAGGTATGAAAAAGTATGAAGGAATAATAAAGACAGGGAGGAGCTTCAGCGTTAAGCTTTGATTATTTTTATTATTATGACACATTAATTAACAAACAAAACAAATCATCTACCCCCTTACGGGATTATTTCACTGATTTTCAACCTTATTATCTGTCTATCTGAATTAAGGATATAGAGTGACAAAGTTTTTTTAACGTTCCATGTGTGCCTGGGGGGCTGCTTCCAAATCTCTTGTGCTTCTGCGAACCAGTGATGTCATTGGTATAATGTCTTTTGGCTGACACAGATATTCAGGCAGGGCATTTATTCGTGCCAGAGAAATGCATCAGAGAGGTCGAAGCTGCAGCTGAATTAGTTTTGCAGGAGAATATGGCAGCGAGGCCCATCCAGAAACTGCCCTGAGAGCAAACATCAAATGATGCTGCCATTACTCAAATTGACCACAGATGCCAAAAAATGCAATCTTTATGCTGTAATAAATTCCAGCATGGACACTTATTTTTGGACGCTGTTGTCAACATCAGTCCTGAGGGAGCCTGTATGCGCATAACTATGCAAAAACAGTTTTAGTTCTCATGGATAGAGGTGAGCTGGAGACCTTCAGGACAACCAAGACCAGCAGGGCCAGAAGGGCAGATTTGGCCAACAAAGCAATAGCTGATGCTGCAGGCTATGGTGGTGATACACACATGGAGATTTCACAGTGCTAATGTTGGTGCATTCAAACATTTTTTTATTGGCACTTGTTTCGTTCAACATGTGTGGTTGGTGGTAGCTTACACTTACTCCTGCTTTTACTGCTCTGTGTTTGATGCTGATAAAACTGGTGTTGTTAAATTGTTGTTTTCTCCAAAGTTGAACACTGAAGCAATTTCTTCCTCTTCTTCTCTTTTTATTTACTGGAAATGTAGCTACTAATCGCTGACGCCTTTTTGTATATAGCACAGGAGATGGAAATAAATGTGATTATATCATTTTCACTCATCTGCAGTACTGACTCGACAAGCCTGATATCTGGTCCTTTTGCAAAACAGATCCTTACACAAAGGATGTTATATCAGGGTATTAAATTATATTATGTATTAGGATATTATGTGTGTATTTCTCACAAATGGGTGTCTGGAATATGATCCGTCAGAGATCCAGCATGTATATCCATCTGGATATTGTCCATATCTTTGACAAATACAAAAAATATCAACATAAAATGTGGCAAATTTCTCCTTTAAGTCATTGATGGTGATTCATTTTATCACATTCAAATCTAAAATGTCAGTAAGTATGTATTTTTAGCCAACCAGGGTGCTGTGCCACTAAGCTCTTATGAAAGAATTACGAATTCAAGACTTTTGCTTTACATGAAGGATGACAGATGGATGTTATATTGATGCCTTCTATCATTAAGAGCTTTGATAAAAAATATTGATGTGGAGTGTTTTTCTGTAGCAATGTTATGTGTGTATAAAAGGGTGTGTAAACAAAAAACACCAAAATAACAGACAAACAACAAAGTGTAGCTTTGAGAGACAGGCGTAAGTATGGGTATCTTAAGCATGTGTATCTCAAGGGCTGACTTCACCCCGATTCACCTCCCTGACAATTAGGAAAAGACTGGTTTGGGACTTTAATAGGTCCTACTGAGCACTGCAAAGTAGGTTGATCACTATGGCGACTTCATCATGTTGTTTATGTTACACAGCTGCTTCTCCAGAGGTCATGTGAGGCGGTGCATTCATAGCTTCTGGCAAGAGAATCTAAATGAAATCATGTAGTGTGTGATGCTGCCTTATTTTTGAATCTTGAAGTGTGTGCATGTTTAACATTAATGAGAAGATAACCAGTGGAGATTCTCATTTTGGGTGTGATGATTTAAAAAAAAAAAAGTCCTGGTTTGAGCCCGGCTTTAAATATGTGATGTGCCAACCACCTCCTCTGGATGAAATTGCAAAATGGATCCATACTTTTTGCCAGTAGAACCAGATAAAAGTATCATCTGTTAAAAGGCAGAATACCAGAAGTGACATTGACTGCCATTGGCTCTTATTAGATTGTCTCACCCACATTTTTAATGCTTGCCCATGATATCTGCCTCATTGTTATCCTTCTCACTTGATGAGATAACAGCATACTCATTTTCGGTCTTAACCCTCCTGTTGTGTTTACCGCTCCATTCAAGCTGATTATCAATCCACAATATATTATCACCTCATGTTGTGTTTCATCTCTTTATCAACTCAAGTTATTGTGAACATCACAAGTTTTGAACTTCCATTTGCTACTTATAGCCTGGAAGCCTCATTGACCTGAACTCATACAGCTTGGCCATCGTGCTGCCCCAGAATGAACTGTGAGCAAGGCCTCAAAATAGCTTTATATAACAGAGCTGTGAGAAAGCTTCTATTGGGGATAGGTTCCCGTGGGGGTTGCCATGGAAGCAACCATGGGTGTACAGAAGTTCAATAAAACACCCAAAATGTAATGAAAATTCTCTAAATGTATTTTGTGTGTTCAGATGCCATGTGTGAATAAAGTCGTGGAACCTTATGACAAACAGATAAAATTAACTACATTTTTTGGAGAGAAAACTCTTCAATCGGTTGATTTGACCGGAACACAACAGGAGGGTTAAATGAGGTTATGAAAATCCATTGAAAATTGTACAAGTGGGTTTTCAACACTCCCCAAGCGAGAGTGTGCTGCCTGTCAGAAACCTGCTGATGGAGATTTGGGGCCCTTGGGACCCCTGTATCTCTCTGGCCCTCTCCATCTTCTGATGCACCCTGGCCCCTAGCTGGATTACTGCAATAACCAGCAGTCCATGCCTCACTTACCCTCAGCTCCATCCCTCTCTTTTGGTGCCTGATGACTCTTGTTCAGCAGTTATGCATATGCAAACACAATGGCAAATGTGAGAGGAATTAAACACGGGCAGCTTAACTGTGCAGTTCTCTAAGGTGGATACAAAGGAACAGGCTCTTGTTATGCCTGCATTTCTGTTAAAACAACCCTTGTTTGGATGGAAGCATTTTGTTAAAAGGCCATTTTCTGCCTCAGGCTTGTTGGTAGTTGGCTATGAATGCACAACATTCGTGTTCTCTTGTATGCTTGGAGAAAGCTCCCACAAGTGTTGAATACAGTGAGCTCCTCCAGCTCCAGCATTGCTAATGTTTTTCTGTGACTGTGCATTTTTTATCCATGGGTAGATTCCACATTGAATGCATGATCAGATTTTAACAAGACTAGAGCCGTGTCCCAAATTCATAATACATATTAAATCCAAGCAGCAGTGTGACACTGGAAAATGGAAAATTATCTTTTCTCCAGGCTGTATTCAGACTGAAACCTCAGATTTTCCAGAGTGTTGTTGATGGTAGGCTTGCTGCTTAAGTTGGTGTTAATCTTTCCAGTTTTTTAAATGTATCAATAAAACCCATTTAGTTCAATATCAGCACCCACCTTCCATCATTTCCAAACATATTCAGTCCACCGACGTTTGAGTCAAAACATCTCTGGTGTATTTTGTGGGTCGATGTCACATAACCGTGAAAACCTCACGATTGATGCAAACTTCATACATCAGGCACACAGAATTATTAGGTGCAAGAGCTGGTTGTCCACTCATCAGAGGGTTGGTGGATTTATTCCGGACTCCGGCTGCATGTGGAAGTGTCCTTGAGCAAGATGCTGAGCCCCAAATTGCTCCCAATGGCTGTTTCATTGCTGCGTGTGAGGGTGATTGGCTGAGCATGGAAACATCATCAGGCACTATGGATAGGAAACACTGTCAGTCCTGATGAGTGTATGAATATGTGTTTGTGAATGGGTGAATGTTACAAGTGTTGTAAAGTGATCTAAGGAGTCTGCAGACTACATAAATGCAAGTTTGACCATTATTGTATTAAAAGAACAATAAATAAAACATAATCATACTTTTCTCAACCGCAAAGTTTAGCCACATTTACACAGCGTAGTACCGGCTCTATTTGACCCGCCTTGGTATCAGGCAACGGGCATGCAGAACTGCCCTGGCGTAGTCTTCAATGCGACACACACCTCTCGTCCACCTCTCATGATCCTCTCATCAGCTGTTTAAGACAGAAACGTCTGCACCTCCTCAATATAACAGCTGCAATAAATAAAAGTTATGGTCGCTAAAGTAGCTTCGCTGTTTGAGTGTGACGCCCATTGATTTGTGCTGTGCAGGCATTGAGTAATCAGTGTTCTGGAACATTTCACGTGACCTTTTTGGCTCACTTGGACCCGCATTGGAGCAAGTACTAAAAAAGTAGTACCAGGTACCAGGTACTTTTTACCTAATGGAAACGTAAGAAAAAGGCGAGTAGAGTCGAGAAGAGTCAAGCCAGAACTATGCAGTGAAATGGGGCTTATGTTTGAATAAAATGTTATTTAAATGAATAATATGAGGATTAAAACTTCTAAGAAATGATCAGTATTGGTATTGTTAAAATTGTAAGCATACAGACCATCTTTGCCATTCCGAGAGGACCTAAATGACTCTATTGATTAAATAATTGCAACATTTACAAATCACTCAGATGGTATTGAATTATATTCTTGACAACGGTCTTGTAAAGGCATCAGGGGGCAAACAGAGGATTACAATCCTGCCTACATTGTTCAAATCGAACGTGTTTTTAGTCAGTATTTTTCCTTCCCAGTATCTGCTAATGCAATAATCCTTCAATCAGTGTACAACTGAGAAAATCTAATCACACTGGTTTGAGGTTTCAAGGAGCCATCTGCTTTAATCCAATTCTTGACGGAGATCCCTGTCACGGCACTCCCTCTGCCACTAACTACCGCCCATTTTAGCAGGCTAATTTTACAGTTTCATCTCATTAGAGATGAGACACATATGAAGGGTTGACGGTCTTTGAATTCTGAGTCAGCTGCTACAACCTCCCAGAACCCTCAGCCATCCTGCTGAGGGCATTTTCCACTGCTGTGACCTCGGGCGGCCTCTCAGTCATCTGGACAATGACGGACAGACACAGAGCGCCTTTCTCTCTGCCAAAGCCCCCTGTCTTACACCACATCTTGCATTCTCTGGTGCCTGGGCGTATGAATGTCTTTCCGCGGCATCTTCTCAATCCTAAAGGGCAACTCACTCAGCCGTGAAAAACAGTCGAAATACTTACACTTGCCATAAATGCCCATAAGCTAGGCAATCTTTCATGCTTTATAATGTTGTCCAATGCAATACAGCAAAACTAAAGGCCTCTGATAGGGAAAACAAAAGACAAATTACTGACCGTGCCCTTTTCTAATCTATCAATTTCTTTTAGAGCCCTTTGTCCTTCAAGCTCAGTGCAGCATGTTGGCCTGGCAACATGCAGCTGAGATTGCATCGGTCTGAAAATGCCTTGGACAGTGTTTGAACTTGCACAGACACATTTATTCGATGACCTTTAGCCATAATCAACTTGACTGAGATGTTCTGAGGGTTCAACTTGACATATCTGCTTTCCTGTTGCAAACAGAGCTCGTCAAGTTCCTGGAAAACTCCATCCGTCGCTCCTACATGAGGCAAAAATGATTGTTTCCAGCCAGATGTGGCATTTATAAAGTTCTCCACAGGATGATTTAGTGATATGTAGCATTTCCTGGCACTCTGTAGAGCCAGTGGACTTTCTCCATCCTGCTGGGTAAGGGAGTAGAGCGGGATCATTAGCAGACAGGCTGTGGGCAATGGCTAGAGACTTAAAGACCCATTGTTAGAGGAGCTGTTTAAATACCAGCATGTTGCTAATACCCCCACATGCTGACTCACATACACTGCTTCTTCACATCTGCATGGAAAAGCACATACACGTCAACACTCCTACCTTTGTGCTCTATCTCCAAGAAATCACCAATACTGTAGCTCCTCTGTCTCCCAGTGTGTGTGTGTGTGTGAATTGGGCTGTATAGCCACTTAACCCCCCTTTCCCAACGAGAGAGAGGGTAGGAAGGAGAGGAAAAAGGAAAGAAAGACCAGGTTAATATCGCCTTGTGTCTCCAAAAGGGCAGCATAACTAAAACCATCAATGAAGGCCTTTTCTGCTGGGTGGAAAAATAAAAACTCTGACTGATCCTTTTTCTTTTGCTTCAGTCTGGAGCTCCATAAATCTACAGTAAAAACCACACCTGGTGGCTTTCCTGTCCTGTCCAGTATTATCTTTATCATGTGAAAAGGATGCGTTTATATGGGTTATTAATAATATATAGAACTAGAAAATTCCTGGATAAATTTGGATGTGTGCCTGATGCTTGTTGTGTATCTCAGTACTTTGTTCACATAATAAGAATAAGTATGACGAAGAATATATACTGAGCAACAGTAGTAACGCATATTTATTTTTATGTCATGACATCTTGTTAATATTAAATATCAAAGGCAAATTGTGGTTCACACATCTTTATTCACCCTTTAGCCATACAGAAAAATTATTTTTGTGCAAGTTAGTGGTTGTTGTCTTAGTGTTTACAAGTCAAAAAGTGTGGATGGTGATACAGAGAACAATAATTGTCAGTAACGTGTGTGATCACCTCCAGCATTTATCACTACTTTACACCTCCTGAATGGATAAAACGTTACTCTGGACTTGTAGGATGACATGCCATTCTTCCTGCAGTGCTGTGACAAGTTGTTAATGTGTTGCTGGCGCAGAATCTCTCCGTCTCACCCGGTGATCCAGAACATCCCACAGATGCTCTATTGGGTTGAGATCTGGTGAACATGCTGGCCAAGGAAGGACAGCAACATTGTTCTGGTCCAGGTAGGCTCCTCCTGACAGACATGAGCCACATGTGATCTGGCATTGTCATGCATGAAGGTGATGCCTGATTGCTGTATCCTGGGAATGTCATGTGGACCTAGGACCGTATCTCGGTAAGGGATAGCTGTCAGTGTACCGTGGATGTGGACAAGGTCTGATAGTCATCCATTAGCAATGGTTCCCCACATCATGACACCACCACCAAAACGGTCCACTTCCTGGATGAATGCTGCAGGACAGCAGTCCCCACGGTGACGGTACACACGCCTACGACCATCAGCTCTGTGCAAGTTATATCTGGATTTGTCACTAAATGTGATCTCCGTCCACTGTGCAATGCGCCATAACATCTGTAACATCTGTGCTGCACGTGTCTGCCGTCATCAGCATCCCAACTGCCTGGTCACTAAGTTTTGCGGAAGCTGTGACATCATCAGTTGTTTCAGTAGGACATTAATTAGACCTGGGATTTTATTGCCTTGGCCAGGTGTTTTCAATCATGTACAAAAAAAGTCTCACCAACATCATCGTTTACTCTGAAATACACCAATGACTGTTATGGCTATGTTTTGACTAAATGATGGTTATTAATGATTTAACATGTTTCGGTTGTGGGTACTTAAAAAAGTCATTTCAATGTATCACATGTTTGTTTGTTTCAGTAGATTAGGGCAACTGAAAGGAAAATATTGGGTTTTTAATATTATGCGTTTCTACTGTTGCTGAGTATATTATGTGCCTTTGATGTACTTCGTACATCAGGCACACAGAATAATACGGGTTTATAAGGCCTCTCTCTGTCCACAATGAAAGAAAATCTACTTGTCATCTAACAAATCTAATACTGCGGTCTTAATAGAGAGACACAACTTTTACTATTAGGTCCTGTAGTTAAATAATACCCAAACTACTAACTAACATTTCAACATATTTTCTGATGTTTCCAAATATTACATTGTAGAAAAGTCTACCTTCTCTGCATGAAAGCATTTCAGAGTATTTAAGGGACTGTACAAAACTTATTGGAGGGGAGATGTGGTCAGGATGGGGGAGGCTTTAGTCATTTTTCTTTAAAAAAAAAAAAAAAAAAAATTCCCTAAATTATCCCTTTGTGAATTTAATCAAGAAATATCAAAATACTTCAAAGATGAATTTTTTGTTAACAAAGAAAGATTTGCTCTGCTTGGCAAAGAACAATACATTTTTCCACAAACCTACACATGCAAATTTGGCAACACACATTGTCGATTCTATCAGTGTAGTGACATGAAACATGATGACCGTGGGTGTTTAAGGTTTGGAATAATAATAGTATGATTAGTTAATAGAGCGCTTTGAATGTTGAAATGAGAGATTACTCTTGTAAAATGTGACAGATCCTTTGTGATTTTCATCTTAAATTCTTTCCGATTACTCTCTTTTTGCTTCTTATTGTTGAAAGGTTGTTTAAGTTTGTACAGTTATGTTAATTTAAGATGTCTTGGGGAAGGTTTCTCAGTTTCTTCCAAAGTCAAGAGCAGAGTAAAAAGACAATATTTAAGCGTTGGGCAGGATATTGTTATCTACCTATAATATATCTATTTTATTTATATCTCTACTCACAATGAGTGAGACTTAAGCTAGATAGCTGGATATGGGTGGGCTGGTGTAACCAGAAGTTTTTAATTGGGCCCTGAAATTGATATGGGTTTATCAGAAATTGGATATTTATTAATTGTCATTGGACTGAGAATTAAGCTGCAGATAATTTTTTTAATCACATTTCAATCAGGAGAGACTACAGAGAGGAACAATAGAATGAGACAATTAAAGTAATATTAAATTTATTGTGAACAGAAGTCTTTGACGCTTTGACCCGGGCAGGAAGTAGATCACCAAGGGAAGCCATCTGATGAATTAGGTGCTTCCGGTATGAAGGAGACTTCCCCCTGGACACTGGTGGTGGTGAGGAGTGGAGCTCGATGTTAGGATGACTACATGAAAGGAACTTCTGATGGGAGGATTTGGTTGGAGGTGAGTGAAGGGGTGGAGGTACTGAAATGACAGCTGAATGACAGCAGAGAGAGAGAGCTTATTTAAAGTTTCACGGCTTAAAAATGATTGGCTACAAGGAGACCATGACAGGTTTTAATTGGATAAGAGTAGAATGAGGTATTGAAGCCTAGAATAGCGGGAAAGTGCTTGTGATATAGAGGGCATGGGCAGAGAGACCGAGATAGTCCTCCTGTCTGAATTTTTGCCAAGCCTCATAAGTGATGTAAGTTTGTTTATAAACTTGAATGAATAAACTTCAGCCATCCACCACATGAGGATTTTCTATCACACAAGTACAGATATTGACACATTGCACTGTGATGATACTTAAACAAGTGAAAAGTACTTAATCTGTGATGAAAATATGCCTCAGCTGAGAACTCACTCAACCCCACTAAAAGGCAAAAATATTCACAGCTGCTCTTAAATCCCACTATCAGAGGTTATATGGAGTCATAGATAAGTGACAACGTTTTAAATATGGAGATACCAGCACATAGTCTCTCCTGGTAGACATTCATAATGTTGAATGTTAATGTCGTTCCCACCAGAGCTCTGATAACGAACGCTTAAAATCAGTTCCCTTCTCCACCTGAATGATTCTCCAACATTCCCAAACTTTAATGAGCAAATATATTGCAATAACATTCATTGCTGTTAGTTCTATTTGGCTTCCCTGAACACTGACCAGGGAGGCAACTGGAGTTGGGGTTTAACCGAGAGAGAGAGCAAAACTGCCAAAGAGGAGTATGATTAATATGTCAGGTAATGTCATTTTTTGGACTCCTTTCAAAGAGAACTATATTAATTTGCTTATTACCCCTTGGAAAAGTACTTTTACAACGCTATGATATCTTGCTATAAAATTGTCAGCTGCATCCTCTGATCCTCTAAAATTGGGACTCAATTTAATTTCCCTCTCTCTGCTCTTTGATAAAAATCAAAGTTGAGAGAATATTTCCTGCAGGCAAACTCAACTTTTCTGCCGTTTCTCATCTGAGTTCGACACGACGTGCAAAAGGACGACGGCTAATTCTATGAAAATTAATCAGGACGACAGGGGGGTGGGGGGAAGGGATATATTTCCTGGATGATTCAACTTTAATCTTATACTTAGAAGTGGCGCTAACAAAAGTAACAACTTATTTCTGTGGTTGGAAATTGTAATATGGCATTACTTAAATTGAAATAGTAATTTGTTTAACTTCACTGAAGGGCGGCCCGGTGAAAAAGGCCGGGGAGGGGCTGGGGCGGGGAGGGGCTGGGGCGGGGAGAGCTGCAGGGGCTGCTGCGTCAGCATGTGTGCAGTAATGTGATAGCGAAGCCTAGCCGCACAAAGAAAACACAACTAGCTCTCTAACAACCCTCCCAGTAAGACCCTGAGAGGGGTGGACGCCGGCTGGACGGGGGATGGGGGACTGGGCAGCACCACTTCAGCAATTATGGTGCCTTCAAAAACTGGTGGAAATATTATAATTCCAAGCCAGGCACATATGAACAACGTTAAATTTGGAGCCGGAGCTGCAAAGATGTGACCTGTGAATAATAAAACAGGGAAGCTGAGCCAACACCTGCTGGCAAATATGATAAAGCTATTTCATTTGTTAATCTCTGTTAGTGCCATATGTTCCTACTTTTTATTTCAGTCGTCATTTATTTTATTTTATTGCATATCATTAATTATATTTATGATGCATAAATACAAATATGCAGTGGAGGCACCTGTGTGGTGTTTTAAACTTACTTTGAACTTACTTAGACCTTGACTGCTGTTACTGTAAGTCATATTCATTACTGGAAGGAAGAGATGATTTAAAAACAGACCTGCCCTGTTCAAAAACTGGAGCCAAAAGCAAGTCTCAGACATAGGAGAGGGTTTAAACAGTTTAATGAAGATACTCGTGGTTACTGGTGGTGAAGGCTGGTGGTGGTGGGTGTTAGACAGCTGTGAAGGTCTGATTCTTGGCAGAGCTGAGTTTTGGACATGGCGAGGCGCTCTAGGCAGAGGTGGAAGGCGGGCAGGCTTACAAGATCCACCAAAGATCTAGAGCACATGGAAAAGCACTGATGAACACACTAGGAACCCTCAAAAAGACAGTCTGAATGCGATGAGTGTAGGTTGAGACCAGGGTTATATGCAGCAGGAGCTTGATTGAAAAATAAGGTACAAGTGTGTCTGATGCTATGGGTCTGCCATGCTCAGAGACACACAAAGTATTGAAGTGGTAGTAGAGGCATAATAATAATAATAATAATAATAATAATAATAATAATAATAATAATAAAATAATAATAATATAATAATAATAATACATTTTATTTATAAAGCGCTTTTAAAAATACTCAAAGACGCTTAACATGTGCAGAAATAACAGGAGAACAAAATATTAAAAATGAATCAATATCAGATATTAAAAAAAACAAATATAAACAACTCAAATGGCAGCAACAAAACATATGTCTGATAAAAACACTTCGATAACCTAAAAGGATTTTGCACCAACAGAACATAAATTGCAAACAGAATGCAATCGGATGCACAAATAGGAGCCCAGTTTGATTCCCAGCTGCTTCCTCACACCCTTGACAAGCCGTTGCCCGAGCTTTAGCGTGTCTCACACACGCCGTTTTCACTCTTTAGACGAGAGTCTGCGTGTTAAAGCAAACACACATCTCTGATCTTTTCCTAGACATAAACAAAAAAATGCTTTGTGCATCAAACACAGAAAGATACCTTGAACAAAGGTATGACAAAGTGTCAGTACGTGAGGAGCTCAGGATGAGTCTATGTAACTTTGGTGATTCCCGACTTTTCATCTACTGCCATCATCAAGGCAAAATTTTATTAACCAAATACCTACTAATGTAATAACATTCCCATCAGCCTTAGCTGGAGTTTGTGTTTAATGATATTAGCATTATAATATTAGCATGCTAAAATAATAAAACTTTATATTACCATCAAGTTCTCGAAGCACCACTGTGCCCACGTATATTATCCCCAACACATGGTTCACTTTAGCAAATATATCTAATATCACATGAGGAACAGGAATGTGCCCAGCCAATCCTTCTACCGTCCTTCCATCCATCCATCCATCCATCCATAGAATAGGAGTTCCCAAAGTGGGGGTCACGACCCCCTCAGGGGGGCCAACAATGGTGGGGTCGGGAGATGATTTCCAGAAATCAAATACAATTTAAAAATGATTACAAATAGTGTATTTCATCCAGAATTGTTACAAAAGATAAAAAGTAGTTACATTTCAAATAAAACCATGCAAATAAAAATATGCCATCAGCCTTCTGATTTTCTGTCCTATATTAATTACTACATATAAAATAACGTTATGGTTGTTAGGCTGTTGTGTTCTTCTGTGTTGTTGTTTGGATATGATTGGATAAGCCTATTACTGCGTGTGCGCTTAATGTTTGTATGCTTCAACCACCTCCGGGGATAGTGGGGGTCTGGAGTCTCTGGCACCGATATTTTGGGGGTTGGGGGTGAAGAGTTTGAGAACCCCTGCAGTAAAAGCACAAAATAAAGGAAAACAGACAGGATTTTGACTGTGAAAGATGGTAATTTAATGGTGAGGCTCTGGTGGAGCAATTATAATCCATGTTGGGAACAATCTTGTCCCTCCTAGCCTTATGCATGATAGTCTGAGAAAAGTTCAAAAGCCACAGCTTGTTGCTCCTTCAAAATGATTTTTTACTAAAAATAACTGAGATATATTCTGCAAAACACGTGTTAACTAAAAAACACGTTTATACATCTTAATCTGTAGTGATTAAGTTTTTACTTTTTGTAATGGTGTCTAATCCTTCTGTTTAATGTTTTCTAATCATATTCACCATTGTTTTCTATTGTTCAAAAATCTATTTAATCAAATCAAATTTCAAACTTTCTGTTGAAGGTGGCTAGAAGCTACAGCTGTGGGGACATGGGAGTGGGTAGGATGGTCAGGCCAGGGGAAATGTGCTCAAGATGGCATGGAAAGTAAAATGGAAGAGGAGGGTTGGAGAAACTTCCCCCAAGGCCCTGCTGCTTTCATCGAAACACTTCCTGGTTCTGAACTTAAATCCCCCCTCTGTCGCTCCCAAGGGTGGTATCCCCTGACCGGGCTCGGTTTCACCACGTGATGGATGCACATTGTGCTGGTGCTTTAAAAAGCAGGCTGCTATTGAAGCCCAGTGAGTAGAGACCTGGATAACACAGCACATATGGCATGAATTGGCTCTTTGACTGTATGACATAACCCCTCTGTGTGACTTTTATTTCACTCATATACACATTTTCATCCTTTGTGTACACGTGTTCAGACACACTGACGGGATCAGGTGGTGATGCGAGCAGGACATGGATTGAACAATAAACACAAACTAGGCGTTCTGTGAACAGTTCAAATCCAGTTGGAAATGTTATAATAAACACCCTGCGCTCACTGTGCACTATGTTGTGTTTGTATTTGACCTGATCCAGTGGGGTAGAAAAAAAATCTTTTTGAAACCTGAACCTCCTCTCCATCAGCAGCTCCCCTCCACCAGGCCTGGAGCAGAGCAGCAGCCACAGGAGAACACGGGCCTCTGTTGTCTCAGCCCTTCGGATTCATTCTGAGCCCCTTCTCCCAATGGAACCACAACATAGAGGCCTTGTTGTACTGAGGAGCATGTGAACACACTGCTGACTTGAGTGTGGTGAGCAATGTGACTCCTAACTGTAACAAGGTCAGTCTGCACTGGCAGAGTGGAGTTTGAGTGTGTGTGTGCACACATTCATTCACCTTATGTCTCTGCACAGGAACACATGTATGAGAAACATACAGTGCTGCATGCATGTGTTCCACTTCGTTTGACTTTTACATATATAGATATCACCGATGTCAAGGTATTTTACACCGTTTTATGATGTGAACACAATCCTTTTGAAAAGCCATTTGACATGAATGTGTTTCATTTCAAACTGATTAACAGGTCCTTTAAAACATGGACGAACTGAAAATTCTAATAAGAATAAATTACCTCTTTCTGGGGCTCTTCCAACATTTGTAATGTCTGCAAATGCAGGTCTATATTTTCATGTGTTAGCAAATAAGAAACACACAAAAAAAATGTGATTTTAATCCAGATTAGCACTATGGGGGTGCTTATTTCAGTCTGGTAGTCTGTCTTTGAGGCTGTCTGACTGCTCCAGAGTGAAGCACCTCAGCAGCTACTGGATGGATCAAAATAATATCAAATACAAAAGGCTCGTTTCCACTTTCCCAACATTTGAATTCACAAAAACTCAATGGATTCCTGCCTGCCTCTGTCCAACATACAGTGTTATTAGTGTTGCGCATCGTGAACCGGTTCCAATTTCCAAAACTCAGATTCCATTGGAATCTTTAAGACATTTTAATTTAGATTCTGCATATTGGTTCCTAAATACATTTCACTTGCTCAAGTTAAATTTCAGTTTCCATTGTGATGACATGCAGCTTCCTTAGTTTCCACCTCACAGGTTGGATGGGCACTGCCATGGATCACAGCAAGCGGCGCTCAAGATAATCTATACTTTATTTATTGTTTTGGCTGCATAACGCCGAGTCAGCACAGTGCAACACCTGTGCTAAACTTATTTCGTGCAAGAAAGGATACACAACTAACATGACTAAACACCTTCACCTACACGGTGCACAAATCAGCGAGTGTACTGTGTTTGACTCGTTGCGCCGGTCTCCCTCACCTGCCTCATCCTCCTCCTGAACCAACAGCCAGCGGCACCTCGTCGCCATCGGTTAAGTGAAAATTAAATGTTGGTCTGAAGAGCGAGACAGCAAACAAGTTATGCTTGACTGAACTGCTGCAAACTGTCAAATGCAAATACTGAAACATATTTTTTCATAGATGAATGTCCACAGATTGCTAACACTACTAGCCAGTTTACTACCGCTAAGCCAGTGGCAGTGATCCCATGACATGACACAAATATATGAATGATAGATTCTTTATACAGAATGGTTTGTATAAAGGTTTTTTAAATACATTTTTTATGTGTAAAATAAGCATGTGGCCATTTTCAACCCCTCAAAGAACCGCATTGAATGCAGAATTGGAATAAGAATCATTCAAATCCAAACGATGCCCAACCCAAAGGATTATCTCATTATATTATATACTGTATATATCATCTTAGTACAGTAAATGAAGTTACTGTAGGCTACATCATTCTCAACACATCTCACCGTTGATTTGTAAGCAGGGTTAAGAATGAGCATGTTATTGTCAATCATGACATGAAAACTGTCAAAACATTGGCAGCAAGTGTGACTGAGATTAATGTAGCTGTACAGATTGTTGTAGGTCAACTTTAAGATATAAACACATGAACTGATGCATTTTTGTGACAAAATCGAACTCCTCCTTGTAAAGGCGAATGCAGCTTCGTCAAATGATGTCAGGATGGAAAGGTCAATCACTTTTGATTGGACAGGGCAAAAGAAAGCGAAATAACCCCTTTATCCAAGAAGAAAACAGCAATAATAAATGCAAGGTCAGACTGAATAAATGAAGAGAAACTATTCAGTCTGAGTTTTCGGATTTAGGATATATTTATACCATAGCTGATGAAGTACACCTTAAGCTGACAACACCTGAGGCTGAGAAAGTACGGCTTAGACTGATGACAGATGAGCCAAATCTGACACCACTGAGCCGAGTCTGATAAACTGAGACTGAAATGCCCTAAAATAATAAGCGCTTTTCATTTCGTAATGAATATGGCCTTTGTCTGTGATATCACCCTCTGGCTAAGCTTCACATTTGCACCACTAGTGGTAAGGAACTAAAAATAGTAAATTTTTCTCTATGTTTTCATCCAGCAGCTCTAATTATAGTCTCATACTCTGCAGCCATGGCTGTGGACGTGAACTTGTTCATTTATATGTCAAGCTCTGTCTCTTTCATTTATGTAAATGGATTTAAATGTATATGGCTGAGGGTAGAGCATCAACATGCTGTATGACTTCAAAATGTTATGTCAGCTTGTATCTCTCTGTACCGCACATGGCTGTACATGTGCACATCTGCATGAGTCTGCATGCAAACCACAGTCTAAATGTGTGGATGTCTTCAATATGCTCTGCACACTATGAGCATTTGTTGCATGTGGAGCTTTGCAGGGGCCCTCTGGAGCTGCATAGATGTGCTTAATGCAGCTGAGGTACTGGAATCTCACTCATCTGCTCTGGAGTGAGCGGGCATAAACAGGAACCCCTGGGAGCTGGTAATACGCAAAATGATTTGACTCCAGTCCTGTTCGACCTTATCCTTGAGATGAATGACACGGAGCAAAACCAGAGAAAAAGAGGGGATAACAGAGAGGTGCTGAGAAAAAGGATGCAAATTACTAAGAGAGGACCAGATGATATCAACTGGAATTGCCTCTTTGGTGTGGCGGAGGTGCCTCCTTATGAACTGTTCAAAGAAGGTGGATATATCTCCCCTGCCTGTAAAGCAGCCACATATATACGTAGATACGGTGTGATCCATGTGTACACACAGATAAAAGTAAATGTGTGTTTCAAGTAACACAGGAGCTGAGAGGAAATGTTGGCTGGTGGTGGGAAAGTGTCCGACTTATCTTTCCTCCACCTGTTCTGGTACACCAGAGGGAAAAGAGCGTGATAGGAGGAGAACAGACAGAATGAGAAAATATGGGGATAAAAAGAGTGAGGAAGACATACAAGGAGAGGAAGAAGAGGGAGAGGGAGGGGGAAGGGAAAAAGTGGCAAAAAGAGATCATGGCTGCAGAGAGACACGGAGACAGAGACGGATGGAAAACGAATGAGGGAGTGAAAGGGAAAGAAGGGTAGAGGAGGAGATAGGAAAAAGCTCCAAAGGAAGGGGAAGGCTGAATGAATAGATAGTAGCAGTGTGAGAGACAGACAGTGAGAGGAGGGTGGGTGGCAGCGAGATGGAGAAGTGGATGTCTAAGGCCATTTCCTGTGATGATAGCCAGAGGCTTATTTTTCACCACCCTCAAATCACCGCAACCCCCTCCCCCCCCTCCAACGACACCACACTCCCAATCGAAAACACTCACACACTGACTCACACGCTGTCATACGATTTAGTTGAGAAGCGTTAACCTCTGTCTGGCTACTGTAAAACGCACAGCGGCGCGACAATAATGGAGTCCGGGAGCAACACATGCTTCCCGGCCCATTCAGCCTCGCTCAACAAGTGACTGCTTGAATATAATTACATCTCATTTTATTCATTGTCAGTGAATTACCTGCTTGAGTGACCGCGCACAATGGCACCCCGAGATGTGGATACATGGGCGAGGCTGGAGCTGTGGGCTCGTGTGTGTGTGTGTGTGTGTGTGTGTGTGTGTGTGTGTGTGTGTGTGTGTGTGTGTGTGTGTGTGTGTGTGTGTGTGTGTGTGTGTGTGTGTGTGTGTGTGTGTGTGTGTGTGTTGGGATGTTTTAGGTGTGAAGGGATGTCTACAGATTTGACTTCTGGTCCCTGTGTGTTTGTTAGCATGTGTTAATGGATGCAGCACACACACCTTCCTCTTGTCATAAAGCGTAATTGTTTGTATGTATTTTTGGATTTTCTGCAAAGATACAGGGATTTTCTTTTTCAATAGTTTGACATTTTGGGGGAAAAAAAGCTTTTACATTATAAAAGTTAGATGAAAAGGTCTGTATGCTAAATATGAAGCTAGACAATGGTTAGCTTACCTTACCTATAGACTAGAGACAGCTAGCCTATGTGTGCGTCTGGCTCATGTAAAGGGTAGTTTTGGCATCAAATTGAATAACTCATCATGAATTTCTATGACTGATTAAATTCTCAGCTGCTTCATTGACGTCAAGTCAGTTTCTTCAGTAAAGATGTCAGGAGACACTTTCCACCTATTTCCTCTTCATGTATTACACCAGCTGCCAAGTGAAATTGGGTAAGCTAAACATTTTTAGAGCTAAATAATGACTTGAAAAAAAATTTGCAAGTCAAGCTAAATAATGCAACAGCCTCATGACGAATGCTTTCACAATTTAAAAAAAAAAAGTATGCTTGGCAATCAAAAATTCAACCACCTCTTTTTCAAAATGTAATTTACAGGACAGAAAAGGTTATATTTGGGTCAATTCTACATTTTTGTTGTGAACAGTGGCCTGGAGATACAATAGACAGAGCTGGGCTATTATAGCTGTTTCTGGTATTTATGCTAAGCTGTTTTCAGCATGGTATCATTTTTATAATATACAAAGAATATTTACAAAAAAAATGCCACAAACATTGTCTAAAGGCTGCTGATTGATTTTCATAAAGAGCTTTCAGATGTTATTTCCCTTTTCATGCAAATCTTTTTGTGATTCCTGTTGCAAGAGACCCGTAATTTATAATAAAATAGCTTTTGTGATGTTGACAGCTTGGTCTGAGCCTAAAAATTAAATGTCCCTCGTATACAATTGTTTTTAATCAACAAAATAAACACTAATCATTTGCTGGGACTATTTTCTTTAATTAAAATGAGTGAAAATAATGAGTTGTGTATCCCTTTCTTTGTCTATGTAAGGATTACCTTACAAGTGAGTGTGGGTGTACAATACAAGCTACATTACAAGTTAACCTTTCCCTCGAGTGTGTATGATGTGTGTGTGTGCCAGTGGGCTGTTTGTCCAGACTATAGGAGAGCAGACGACCGTAGAGGGAGAGAAGATGTAGCTGTAAATATTTAATGTCTTCCATGTGTATCACTGCCATGCTTTACACTTGAGGCAGAAATGAAGACCTGACCGTCAGACAGCATTAGGCTAGCAGGCAGAGAGTAAGAGATGGAAAAGTAAAGACGAGACTAACTCTGGAAAATTGCTCTTTCTCTGTCCGGATTTATTTTGTTTGCAGGGCACAGGCATAGTGGTTCAATAAAGTGTGCAATAAAACGCCAGGAAGAGGTGCGAACAGTAAGTTGACTAAAGCTGTGGAACAGTTCCTGTGTCTGATCTGCAGTCAGAACCTAATCTGTTATCTGACTATATTATACATATTTTTGCATTAGCATGAGATTAGATGAATATGTTTAATTTAGGTGTCTCTCATAGCAACAAACCCATAGAGAAATGCCACCTGAATATATAGTTTCCCTTGGCTGTATGGCACATTTTACCATCTTTCAGCTCATTGTTTTGGTTTTGCAGCCTGCAAACGTTTCCTTTTTCTTTTCTTTTTTTTTTGGTTCATTCTCTATTCTTTCGTCAACCAGAAATAGAAGGCATCTGTTTTCAGCGAGAAGGCTCTCAAAAACTACTGTACAATACATCTAACTAGCACCACATGGCACGAAAGACCAAATACCAGATGTAGCCAGATATTTCCCTCAGGAGTCGGTGGAGACCAAAGTGCAGAGTGAATATTGAACTTTTGACATTTCTAACATTTGTCAGATGGCTGTAAACACTATTGTTGCTTTGTGTCAGCTAGATAAAAAACTAATAGGCATGTTTGCTCATGTTAGTCATATCCACTTAAAATATATTGAGTTTTGATTTAAAGGTGATCCAAAGAATGCAAGTGAACTAAAGAAACAGAATAATGCAGACTGAAAATAGGATATATTCATGTTTACCTGACAGGGGCCTCTTTCTGGTTATGCAATGACTGACCATTCTCCAAAAGCATAATGTTATTATGTATTAATGTATTAATTAAATGTATTATTTATTATTTTATTATAACAGCCAACTGTAGGTGTCTTTTAACCATGATTATAATTGTAGTTGGCTAAAGTTGGCAACATCCTGACCATAAGGTGACCAGAAAACAAACATATGGTTATGTAAATAAGCTGTTTTGTTGTGTTGGTTTGTGGATGTGCTCAAATGTTCATTTCACTTCTATGTTTGGCAATTTTCTCTTGATATTTGTTCTTTTGGCAATAGATTGGCCTCCTTAAACTTCTATTAAATGAAATCTTTGCCGGCTCGAGGGTCATGCAACGAGCTGTAAACAAAAGATGGGCCGATTATGACTTTCTCCACCAACTCTTGAGGGAAATATCTGTCTGGTGTCTGACAGAGCGGTTTTATTAGAGGCTGCACACTCTAATAAGAGCAGTGAAGGTGAATCCAAATGATGAAGCTGAGGGGTGTAAAAGTAAAACAATTAGCTCAAAGAAGCCAAACTGTTAAACAGAGCTACAGAGTTAAGTGATAATTCAACCAACATATTCCACCAGTTGTTCAGACAGAACCTGTGATCAGCACTGTTCGATAAAGTAGAATGCCTTTTAATTTAACCTGTTAAGTTTGCATTTGTGGTTTAGTGTACGCTCATGTGTGCATTTCTGTGTCATCTTGCTTGTGTGTCGTGCTTTCGGCAGGCTTTCTTTCCAGGATCCTGAGCTTTAAAGAATTATCTGAAAGATGATATCCTCTCAACGCCATCAAGAGACATGCTGACTGAGCTTCTCCTCTTTTAAAAGTGCCGTCGGTTTTAAATTGTCAGCATTGGTAAGAAGTGATGTCTGCACAGCTGATTTTGGAACAACTCTCGTCACTTTTTCCCCTCAGGAGAAGCCTGGTTGTGTCATTCTCGATCTCTCCAGACCTCTGCTGCATCGATACGAGCCCCGCTGACTTTTTCCCCTCATTTTGCTTCAGCAGGGAGCCGTTTGGAAAAGATGTTTCTATACTTTGGTTTCCACCAGCATTAGTGGCAATATTTTCTCTCCCTCCCTTTCTCTCCTTTCTTGCCCCATCTCTCCCTTTCCCTTGCTTTCTGTTTTTTGGTAAATTGATAATGCTGATGTGATGTGAATGTCCTGGATTTTCTCCTTAGCCTTTGGGGTTTCTGGCCTGAGCTTGCAGTTTTCTTTATATCTTATATCAAGTTGCCATCCTCTGCCCACCGTCCAGGATACTTGCCCTTGCTTGTCCATTGGCCTCTCTTTCCCAGTGAAGCCTATCTTTTCTCATTTTCATCAGTTTTGAACAGTGTGGTATTAACTTCTTCATCTACCAGCCAGTAGAAGAGTTGCTTTACTTCGCCAATCGCTCAATTAAAATGATTAAAATATTACTATGTCTAGTCATAACGCTTTCTTTTATGAATAGTGGGAGAATAGAACTGTTTAATAAATGTTTTCAAACTATTGATCTTATAGGCTAATACCCATGTTTCTACATTTCTATTCCAAACAGGAAATAAAACTAATTCTTTATTCATCAAATAAAAGCAGAATTATAATGTATTTAACATGGCAAGGTTTAAATCCACATTTTAAAATGAAAGCTTTAAAAGGTTTTGTCCTATTATTAACATGCAATAGAAACAAGATGTTCTTGTTTTTTAAAGTGCCTCAGATCCCATTATTTTTGAGCACTCTTGTGTCCAGAGATCAGTCACTAACTCCACACAATGCCTGCCGAGCTCTCCTTGTTGCCTGTCTTCTCCTTCTTCTCATTTTCTAGTTTTCCTCTATGCTCTCTCTCTTCATTCTGCCATCAGTTTAATCACATTATTGGCATTTCTGCCAAGGCGCTGCACAAAATGCAGTTTCAAGCACCAGAAATCAAAAATTCCTTCTCTCTTTTCTCTCTCCTCCTCACTCTTTTCTCCACTTTCCAGACAATGGCTGGCGTGGACAGACAATGTGCAGCTGTTACGGTGCCCCGTCCGTCCCTCGACTCCACCTCCACTAACAGCTGTTGTGTCCGGTGAGACTTTGGGTAGGGTGGTGAGGGGGTGGCTGCTGAGGTCAAACCCATCTCTCCAGATTGTAAAGACTTCCTGTGTCCAACCCCCACCCTTCCCCATCTTCCTCTTCTTCTCTTGAGCTCCCAAAGGGATGCTGGGAAGGATTTCTGAACTCTAAATGGGTCTCTGTTTCTAAGAAGCTGTTATCCAGCCAGAATCCCACCATTATTACCATAATGGATGACCTTAAAAACAATATGTGCACAGGCGAGCATTCACAAATGAAATACACACATGTACTGTATATCAGGTTCACATACAGCATATCAATGGACGTCTAATGTCCTTGTCATTGCTACAGACATTGCTGCATCAAGACAAGCATGGACCAATGGATACCAAACACACTGACTGTCCAGCACCTCAAAAACCTCTGAGATTCAAGGGTAACATGTTACCAAAAGTACAAACCCCATTCACACCTGTCATTCCACGCATCTAAATACCACAAGATAAAATCCAGGTGAGATTTAAGACTCTTTGTTTTGAGCTTAGACACAGTGTTGATATCTGTTGATCACAAATCTGATTGTAGTAAATCAATCAGTGTTGTGGAGTAGAGAACTACATGCATTTAGAATTGTATTTTAACTTCATTTTGCAGCATAGGTATAGTGATCATACTGATTCAAGCAGTTAAATTAACATATTTTGTGTAGTTGATGACTGAAAATAACAAGACTAAAAGAGATCAGGCACCCAGGCATCAACGAAATCCTCAAGAAATACAAGATGACCGATTCAATTCAATTTATTTATTTGTACTGTATAGCACCAAATCACACCAAAAGTTATATCAAGACACTTTCCAAAAAGAGCAGGTCTAGACCACACATCCTGCTCTTTCTTCAGACTCCGGTGTGTAGCATAGACTTCTCGGTTCGTCAACAAGGCCGTGCTGAGTTTGCAAGAGGGGATTTTGACCAAGCCCTGGAGGCCCCCCCCCACCCCCCGCACCTCGGAGGAACTTTCCGGTTGGTGGACACCTTTGGAGCAGAGAAGCTGGAGGAGAAGATGAGGCAATTTGAAACCGTCTACGGGAATCAGTTCACGGTATGCCAGCTCCTATTGGATCACACAAAGCACCAAAGCGCGACGCCAGCCGCTTCCTTCCAACAGAACTCCAGCCATAAAATTTCTTATCACATGCACTTTGTCAATTTGATTGTTTTAGTAGTTTGAAGTACTTTTCCTGAGAAACTTTAATTGACCAAACTACATTTCTCAGTTCTTGGTACAAAACCAAGCTTTGAAAAATGTGTCAAAATATTTGTTCAAAATTCTGGCTTACGTTTTTCCATGACATTCTGATGTTATCCAAGTTACTGTTGGACCTGATTTTAACTGGGCTGTTTTTATTATAAACATTAGGGTTGTGGCTCCATGGATGACTTTGTTGGTCAGCTGGTTCACTGTTGTGGTTCAGACTTCTCAGGAACTATTGGACTGCCTCCAGTTTGGTGCATATATTCTAGATCTCAAACGGATACATGACCTCTAGTGCCACCAGCTCAGCAAAGCTTTCACTTATCCAGTGAAATATCTTCATGTTTACTGGATGGATTGATACAAAATGTACTACAAACCTTCGCTGCTCGCACAAGATGAATCCTAACGACTTTTTCTTTGTCACCATCATCAGGCTGACCTTTTTGGTTCAGAGCTAAAACACCCACTGTAGAGTCATGGATCCCACAGCACATGGGACTGTCCTGTTTTATGACACATGAATGCAATATTAATACATAGTGTTCATAATTATGCATTAAATAGATAAAACGCCTACAAGGATGCATTAATGTGACTTTTTACAACCTTACTAATACTAAAACGGGCAAAAATATTAGTCACTGTTTTCAATATAGAGACAAGTAAGCAGAATATTTAGAGAGCCTCAACATAAACACCAAGTGAAGAGTAAATACCTGTTTATTACCCTGCAAATCTGTACAAGTATTTCATAAAAAGGTAAGTCCAAATCACCAAAACATCACAAGTGAAGAAAGAATCCACAGAAAAACCACAAGCTATTTTCTTGCATATTAAAATTATAGTACTAAACCTGTTCATCCAAACATTTCATGAATTAGTCCCAGCAAACACACAAAGCCTACACACCCAAGATCAACACCTTCCCTGCGTCTCTCATTCAGAGAGTGGGTGTTTTAGCTCAGACTGCCATCTAATTAAGGAAGAAATGAGTGCGCCACAGGGTTCTGACTCGACTTTGAGCATTATCATCTCTCTTGCAGATACCCTCAGTCGCGTGTTCTCTTCAAGGAGCCGACTTTAGCTATAGTGATGCATGATTCCCCATTTGTCTGTTTGGCTAACCAGCTGTTCACAGTGAGATGGCCGCTATATCCACCAAGGCGACCCAGGAAGGGTGACCTGCTCACAGCCATGCCTCCAATCAATCCCTCCTCCTCTTCTTGTTATTTTACAGTTATTTGCGGTCTCACCTTCTTTTTTTTCTTTTTTTGGTTCTTTCTCCTCATTTTCATTCTTCCACTAGCTCCATTTCTCTGTCTGGCTGGAAACCACCAAGGACCTGCCAGTTCTTGAAGCCATACGGCTGCATCTTAAGTATCTGCCTCTAAGTCCCAGCTTTGTGGGGGTGAAGCGGAGGACACCGTGTTACATTTGAGTTAACGGGCTACGCTGGCGGGACACTTAGCCACAGGCCCTTTTTGCCAAGCGGCCGCGATTGCTTAAGCAGAACTAGACAATGAATGACTGGTGACAACATGAAAATGATACCGCTGTGGATACTGGTTAGCCCACTGTGAGGGCTGGCTGTAAGTGATGTTACTGTCTCATGTCTGCCACTGCAGCAAGCTGCTATTAGCACGTCATGATGTATGCTGCTGCTGCTGCTAATGATGGATAGGGGATGATGTGTGTGTGTATGAAGCCTGTTGAGTCAGATATGACTTTGTGCTACCATGAAGAGGTCCAAGGTGTCAGAGGTCAAGCACACACATATATATATATATATATAGACCAGGGGTCCAGTAAGTTAACCCCCATCCTCTGCTGAGCTTTGAACAGTTAGATACCTACAAATAAGGGCTTGTGCTATTTGACAGATTGAAAAATGCATGAAACATTGCGTTGTAAATAATATGTTTTAATGCTAATCGCTGGAAAATGTGTACAGTCGTCTTGGGGGTCCATTTTGAAAATGTTCAATTTCCTCTAGAAAAACTGGACAGCTGCAAACAAATCACACACAGAGTTGTTTTTGCCTTGTAATTTTAAGTTAAGGTCATTTAGGTGTGATGTCATATCAACCAGGAAGGCCATAAATGGGGTTGCAATGGTATGAGATTTTCACGGTATGATAACCGTTTCAGAAAATACCACAACATCACAGAATATGGTATCTCACTATGATGATGATGATGATGATAATAATGAGCCGAATATAGGTTGGACGTGTTCCCTCCTTTAGCAGACACTTCACCCCAATATTTCTTATGAATTACATGTCCTGGAGGACAAAATCCTTGTCGGGGTGAGGGGTGAGGGATCAGTGATATTTGCCTTGCTTTTCTCTGTCGTCTTCTCTGCTGCATTTGTATGAGAGTGCCTCCCGTTGCGCTGTCTGACAGGCAGTCGGGGAGTAATGGAAAGGCCAACCAGAGATTCTCCCTTTGTTTCAATAACACCGGTAATAAGAAAATGTTCATGGTATAATAACCATCCAATTTTATACTGTGAAACTGGGAACCGCTGCAACCCTATAGTATCCATTTTCCTCTCATATTCCAAAAATGAACCAAACTGTCTGCCTCGTGACTCTTCTGTTGTGTCAAGAATATTTCTATTTCATTTCTAATTGCCCAAAAGCGTGCTAGCACCACGCTTTTGCTCAGCCATCTAACGTTGCAGTGCAGCAGTAAGTTATTTAAATTTGCCTCAACTTCTGTAGGGAATTGAAGGAGGTGATGCTGATGAGATGAGGATGCCCCGAGACAGTTGATAAGTTTCATTTCTGGATTCATAACCTCTACTCCTGCAAGAGTGGAGCACAGAACAGATGATGGATAAATACAGTGATATGAGGAGAGGTCTGTGTTTTCTTCCTTCCTTCAAGTTGCTGCTTCTTTTTTTTTTTCCTATCATGGAGGAGGCATCATCAGTGGTGATAGTCTATCCTCCCTGCATGGTAAAATCTGATGTCCACCAAGGCATTGTCACTAATATCAGTTAATTGACTGCTAAAGCTATGCTAGGTGCTCTCGAGCTGGGACTGTGCCTGCTGTGCTCATCCTTCAGCTCCTCTTGTGGCTGCTGCAGCTGAAAAACAGATTTGTTTAATATTTTCTATCAGTTCATGTCTTTCTTTTCCAACAAGAAGTGCTTTTAGACATAGCATCCATTCATTACTTTGCTATTTCCCCATCTGTACAAGGCTTTTTACATTTTGAACACCCATATGCTCGTAGAGCTGTGAGAGAATGAGAGGAGACACGTAGAGATTGGTCATATTTGAGCTAATTTTTTTCAGCATTATCCGATTTGAGACACCATTGCACTGTTGCACTGCACTGCACATAAATTCACTATGCATATTAGTATACTCACATGGAGTATACTCCATGTGAGTATACTAACAGAAGTATGCGATTTGGGACTCAGCAAATGTTAACATCCCGCCTGGCCAATGCTCGAGCCCCTAATTAATGAGAAGATGTTTCCTGCGAGGTGATGCGTAGTTTTGGTGATAAAACAGTTCCTACATGAAACTACTCACAACAAAGTCTGTGTGTTATATTGGTTAACCAGGTCGTGATTTCAGGAAAGAGACATTGCTGTGTATTTTTTGCTTGTTTGAGCACCACAAGCACCATGTTGTTTCATCATATTCAAGACAAGGTGGCAGACATCACTAGCCGATATCTCCACAATGCTGAAACTCACACCAAAACTGATAAATAGCATTGAGGGTGAGAGGAAAAATGTATGCTTTTGTTTTTAGGGTTAACTGCCCCTTTAAGGACTGAGCTGTTTTCCTCACAGTATGAGGGGCAGTAAGTGATTATGAGAAAAACACAATTCAAACAATTTGTTTTTCTGTTTTTTAATTTGTTACAACACCTGTCAGCCGCTGTGAGCTCCCTGGTGGAAAGTGTAAGGCTGCACGACTATGATCAAACTCAAATTTGAAAGTTTGTCTTATGTAATGTCTGAAAGGTGATAGTATGTGTGTGTTAAGCAGCCTGACTCAGTGGGCAAGCAGACAGAAGCAGCAGAGCAGAAAAGAGGAGACTCACAGCTGTTTGCTCCAGAAGAAAAAAGGGAATTGAGGAGTGTAGTGACGGATAAGCAGCCGTCTCTTCAATTCCTTGCTGAGAATGTGTGTTTACTTCTTTGAAACTTCTATCAGAAGCCTCTCATACCCGTCACACTGGCCAGCCATGACTCTGAGACCTCAGAAGAGGAGAAAAAGAAGGAGGAAACCATGAATGATGAGAGAAGGGAAGGGGAGGATGACAATAGGGGAGAGGGAAGAATAGATGGGGAAAGGAGAGAAGTAGTTAGGGGATGAGACAGAGGGCGAGGTGTGGAGATATGTGGGGGAGGCCGCTGCAGCTGTAACAGCATACGTTCCTACAAGTAGTTAAAGTGTAAAGGCGGATTAGAGAGCAGAAAACTAGGTTGGAGGATGAGTACTGAATTAGAACAGGACCCCTGAGAAGGAGGAGAGAGGCGAGAGAGAGGGGAGGTGAGCAGGAGGAGGGGAAAAAGGGGGAGACATGGAGCAGGACAGAAATAGAAGACGGGAAAAGACACCAGTCAACCAGGCGGAAGAGGAAAGACGGAAATAGCTGATATATATATAGATGGGGGGGGGGGGGGGGGGGGGGGGGGGGACAGATGAATGGGAGAGGGGAGCAAGAATGGAGTGGAGGCAATGGTGTGAATGATGAGGAAGAAGAAGAGGGGGGAGGAAGGGAGAGAGGGAAGTAACAAATCATTACATTGCACAGAGATGTAAAATGAGTTATGGCCCTTAGACATGGATTTACACACATCCCACTGTGTGTGTACTATGTGTGTGTACTATGTGTGTGTACTATGTGTGTGTACTATGTGTGTGTACTATGTGTGTGTACTTGTAGTTCTCATGCTGAGGACAAAGATCTGTTCACACAGTGATGTCATGAGGACTCACCTTCCATTGAGGACAAAGTCCAGATGTCTGCACACAGCCAAATGATGATAATGTTTTATGCTCAGGCTGAGTTTTTTGGTTAAAGGACTCCATCAATTTTAAACATGAGGGTCTGTATGATTGGGAAGAAGATCTGTGAAGAAGTTGTCATTGTTGAGACACTGACTGTTGATGTGAGACTGCTTTATTTAGTGTTTGCAGTGATTTTCATTACCAGGTCCAGGTTTGTTTTGAGGAATGAAACCTCTGTGCGTAGTTCGGCTTAAAATCCTTGTGAACACTTTGTAACGTAGAATCAAGCTAATGTTAGCAGCAGCTCAGAGAGGGTCAAGAATGTCTGGAATCAGCGATGTTATACAACATAATATTTCTATGAACATCTCTTGAATGCTGCTAGAGACTTACTTTATGTGACCCAGTAGCTAACCATCATACCGTTCTAAAGAGGGCTGCAGCTCAATTGTATTCATTTGTAATCCAGTGTTGAACTGCAGTGTCTTTTTGGCGACTTTGTAAAATAAATCCAACTGTCTTCAGAGCCCCTCCGCCATCACAATGTTATGATGGTAGAGGTCCATGACTGTCAGTGATCAACGATGGACCCTGACCGGACATAAAATGATGACATCATGATAGGATCCAGCCCATAATATGATGACATAATGATGGGATCTAATTGCCAAAGACGTCTACAGCTGGACAATTATTGTTTGTCACCCTAATGTGCGCACTTAATGTCTGACAAATAATTCCTTGGTGACTTTTGAACCGTCTTCTTTCAATCAGTTTCTCTTCGTTAACATTCTTTCGGAAAGTCCAGAGAAAAAAATGCAAGTAGGTAAAGCTTCAGTTATATTCAACATTTGAGAACAAGGGTTACAAAGTGCTTCACATAAAAAAAAGAAAGACAACAAATCACAGCACAGCACAAACACAGTGCATATATCTACATACTGTATAAGTAGAGTGTATGCAGTGGTGTGTAAGGGTACACAGAGCAATCAATCAATCACAGAAAAGAATGTTTTTCAGACAGTCAACAGTCTGATCTAACGGTAGGGGGGACATTTATCCAGACTTTAGGTGCTAGGGCTGCAGGAGCCGTCACCTGTGGTTTTACTTTTGGTCTGCGGTACAGCCAGAAGGTTCTGGTTGGATGACCGTAGAGGCCGGTCAGTTGTGTAAGGGGTCAGTAGCTCAAATATGTAGGCAGGAGCTCAACCATGAAGGACCTCATAAATGATTAAAAGAAAATCTAAAAATCAATCCTGAACTTGACAGGCAGCCAATGCAGCGAGGTTAACATGGGAGTAATGTTTGATCTCTGACCGTTCAAAGTTAAGAGTCTAGCTGCTGCATTTTGGACAAGCTGAAGTCGTGCAGGGCGGTTTGACGAAGGCAGGAACACAAACCTGTCTCCAAAACACCCTGCTTAATAAAAAACAGTACACTATATTTACCACATTTTATTTGAGTATGTAAATGGTTGCAATGTATTTATATAAACTTCAGTTATGGAATAAAATTAAAATTAGCATCACTGACATGTTCATGACTTTCTTGTTACAAGAAAGAAGACACTACAGATGTCAGTTATGATGCAAAATGATGATAATTTACAACAGCAGCGTCCAAAATGTTCTATATTCTCACTATATCATGAACTACTGGGTGTCTGTGATAGATTAATGAATAAGTGATAGAAGAAGGAATTTCATATCTGTGGTATGTTTCATTTCATCTGCCTTCACTGATGGAAGTCCCAGACATTATGTTCTTACTTTTGTTGGCAGTCTTTCTCTTTGTTATTATGCTCATAAAACATTTCTATCATTCAACCATTATTGTTCAGTAAAACATTTTTATGTACAAACAATTTTAAATTTCTTTTCACACAGAAATAGTTATAACTGGTGACAACAGGGAAGAGGACCAGAATGCCCGACTCCAACAGACAGTCTTTTTGTGTGTTTATTGTGGTCTTTACTGAAGTTTGGTTTCGTCACACAGGAAATCAAATATATAAGCAAACAGGCAAGGTCAGAGCCGGAATAAACTCATGAGAAATCACAAGACAAATGCTAACGTCTAAATTTAAAAGACTAAATCTGACTTTTGAAAGACTAAAGCTTTACCCCCACTCACATCTAAAGACAATTAGCCAAGACTAAAAACTTACGATAATATCAAACATTATTGATTTTATTGGAACGTCAAGACGAGTAAAAGACTGACTTAAGACACCGATCACCTAACATCGAACTCTGGCAAAGCTATCGTGCTTTTATTCTGACATGGAATTTGTCTGCAACAGTGAAATCTCTTGAGAAGTCGTTTGGTGGAATATCTGCATAAGAACGACATCACAAACTGTCATATGAGGATAGGGGGCACAGACTGAATACACTAGGAGGTGGGGTAATTAGACGCAGGTGAGGACAAGCAGGGTGGGGAAACACATGAGGAGCAGTGAGTCTGAAATGAGAGGAGAGGAGTGAAGGGAACACATGAAGACAAAACAAGAGCACGGTCACTTGGCAGAGTGGAGCCTGTCTGAAATGCTTTTAAGATGGAAAATGCAGCTGCTTGGTCAGAACACTGGCAGCTTTTCCCCCCCAGTTCAAGCTTTGGGTTTCGGATGAAGTTAAGGTCAAGGTTAGGGTTGGGCATGTGATGTTTTCAGCACGGTGAATGTAACGTCTATGGTAGGGAACAGCAAGTCTCCAGGAAATGAAAGTAAGCCTGTTCAGAGGCATAGTGTGTGTCAGTAAGTAAAACTTTATTTTTATAGCTGCTTTTTTTTTTTTACCACAGCTTACAAAGTGCCTCAACATCAATGCCAGGACAGAGAAGAAGAAGAAGGAGAGAGGTACTTACAGGTAGGGTGTCTGAAACTGTTGATGTGTGTGTGTTGGTGCACTCAAGCCCACAAAAACACTCTTTGGTGCCACAGACATGAGTGGTCGTCTGCAGCCGGGAGCACAGTGCTCTCTGCTTTGAAAGCCATTAAGTTTCTGTGAAAGACAAGGTCAAACTGAGAGAGTTTACTCCAGAGAGCACAGCAAAATCAGCACTTATTGTGATTTTGAGCCACAGGTATGAACTTCACCTCCACCCACAGAGGGAGGAAATGTTGTCTCCAGTGTCCTGCCATCATTATCACACATGGCCAAAACTAAAAAGACGCCAATGTAGCGATCATGGAGCACTCTGGGATTTCCTGCAGGGTGAAAACTGTATTTATGCTGCTTTTCAAATCACTTCCACTATACAAGAAATTAATTAAAATTAGAGGAACCAGATGAAAGCGGCAAATAGATTGATGTATGCATGATATGCATGACAGCCTGTAAATATAGAGTTCAGGCACCTTTGATGAATGAATAAGTAAATCTGATTGGCAGTTTCACAGAACTTTGTTAAGCCAGTTCATTTTTCATGTGCTGCATCAGCCATCCATAAACAATGTAATATAGTATATTAAATCATGACAATCAGACAAAGGAACAAACAAATATTATAGTTTGCTAGGGGAAAAAAAAGAACACAAAAAGTTTGAGTGAATTTAAGTATTATTTGAAATTATTGAAGTAAACAACAATTTTGGGGGATGATTTCAGAATTTTCTTTTTGTGTATAAAGAATTTTGTGAAACAAAGAATAATGTTACTGCAGAGTTAATCATTTTTCTTCTGTAAGATGATACCAAATATTAGATTGTCTCTTGAGATAGACGTAGATGGAATATTAATTTCCATCTGATTATAAATGTCGAGCCAAAAACATGAGAAGAATAAATGGTATGGACTCAATATCATTTTCACAAAAGGAGAACATACTATCACCTATATTATACAGCACATATTCATATTATTATATTCATATTATAGATATAACATATTCTTAGTAATTCCTTAGAAGGATAGATGTTGTTCATTTTTGAAGTGTGTTTCCTCTGTTTTAGGAGATGCAGGGAATTTCAAGTACAGTTCTTCATTTGGTGATGGAATCGTAATCCTATTTGCTCAAGATGTCATTTTTGTTTTGTTTTCCGTGGAATAATTTTTCAGGGAGACAGCTCTTATAAACAGCCTGCCATTTCTCCCAGCAGGTGCCATCTTGATCCGCTCGACAAATCAGAAAACAACGTCACCCCAGGGCCCGCCCACACAGACCCAGCACTATGGGGGGCAGGGCCGCCCTTCCAGGAATTTGGCCCACCTTTAGAAAGCAGCATCATCTGTGTTTTCATGCACTTTCTTTCATTTCTTTATGTTATAATTATCTATTTTATCAATTTGGCTTGAAAATCTCCTACACAGTAGTTCGGCTCACTTGGAACTGCACTGGAGGAAGTACTAAAAAAGTAGTACCAGGTACCAGGTACTTTTTTGGATGTGGTCTGCATGAAACGGTGTCCAGCTGTGTGTTAGGCATGCTGGATTTAGTAGACGTCTGAGGTCCGTCACTCTCTGCACATGAGTTGGTCTGGGAGGGAACTCAGGTGAACATATAGTCCATTGAAAACACTAAGGGAGCTTTTAGACAATCTCCTGTTCTCTCTAATTTACTCTGTGGTTCACTCATTCAAGAAACGAGTCCAGCCAATCACACAGCTGTTTTCATTAACCTTTATTTATACTGCTTTGACTTGAGAGCTATAAAAATGGTTTCCAGCAGCGTAGCGACAAGCTATACTGCTGTGAGACTGATTCTGAGACGTCTGATGAACTAAACTCCTGCCACTGAGTCATTGAGTAAAAAATTATAAATAGCAAACAGCAGTGTCAGTATGAACTGGCATAACCTAATGAGAACCGAAATATGAAGGTAGAAGATGAGTGACATGTTTATAAGTGCCAAAGGGAGTAATAATTTATTACTGAGTACATACTGGTGATGCATTTAAAGGCTTTCAGTTTTCAGCAACATCCTCTAAACTAATATGTTTACAGTTTCTCACTGGAAACTTTTACGATGCTGGAACCAGTATTTCTTTTTTATTGATCTCCACTATTATGTAGCCGATCACCCCAGAATAAGTGACATTATTCTCTTTATTACTGACTCAACATAAATCGTCTTGGAAAATCTCTGATTAAATCAAAGATTGGAGCCTAATGTGGATCAATCCGCCGGCGTCTGGGGAAAGCAGCTGAGAAGCTTATAAAAGAAGTATGAGCGAACTTTGCCTTTCCTTTAAATCCATCTATCCACATGAAACAGTATACTCCAAGCGCCCTTGTGGTGGTGAGATAAAAAATATAACTTGATGAAAAATTTAAAGATTCCTTCAGTGCCTCTATGAACTTGTAATCTGTCTGCACTTACATGTATTGGTATGGTTATAATGACCTAGTTTATGGTATTTTATTTTATTTATTTTTAAAATGCTATTCTTACAACAGTGATGAATTCTAAATTTGAATATTGGGTTATTCTTCTTTTTATAAAGACATTGGAATAAAAAGTTTCTGAGAAAAAGACATCTGATGCTGATGTGTTGGAATATTGGTTTTAGACTGATTTGAATTTTCTTTTTCCTATGGACACTTTTTATATTTCTTTTTTAGGTTAACCAATTTTATTGTTTTTTTTTACCACCTATGTACTAAATTTAGCACTTTAATGTCATATGTCTTTCATGACTTAAAGACCAGCTTGTGACCTCTGTTGTCCCGGAGCCCATAACCTCAGTGCCCCTCATACCGCATTTGTGTACCCCCTTTGAGTCTTAAGTATCTTGTCATGTCTTGTGATGTTCTTTTTTTTAATGTCTTGCTGCACAACCAATTGCCCTTTGGGGACAAATAAAGTTTAAGATGAGATGAGATGAGCTAAGTTTGGTCAATGCAGCCGACTGAAAACCACAGAAACCACAGCAAGATAAATAAACACACACATTTTTGTTCCTTTTCAAAACAAATTGCCAACACAATAAAAAAGAAGACAAGGGAAATAAATAATGCTGCTAGATTTTCTTGATGAAATGCCAAAATGTGCAATCACTGCAGCTAAATAAGTCCCTGCCACCTACTGAGAACAAGAGATGAACAAAGTCTGTGCTGCATTTATTTTATTTAATCACATTTTTTACTTATGTACTTTTTATTTTTCCAAATTCAGCTCTCCATATTATGTATTGTTTTATTTCTGGTTATTGTTCTTATCCTATTGCAAGTGCGCTTTTCAAAATCTTAACTTTTTCCTCCGTGCCAAATTAATTAAAAAGATCCCGGATGTCACATGAACTGTGTTGAATTCAACTGGAAAAAGGAGGCAGAGAGCTGAGACAACCGGAGAATGCAGAGCAAATATAGAAACATAGACAGGAGGAAAAAGCTCCTTAATGAATGTTGGTGAGGGGTTTTTAGGGTGCCAACAGCCTATTCTGGGTCCTCGTTCTGTGAAGCTGATTCATGTTGTCACTGTGAGCAGAGATGTGAAAGTGACCCTGCCCAGCATTCAGCACATAAAGACACAACCTCTTCCGAGGCGTTGCCATCCATCATGAGGGAACTGGTCATAAGGATGATTGATGGATTCACTCAGGGGATTTTTCACAAGATTCAAATGCTGTACATTGTGTGTGAAGCCATTTCTCGCATTGTTTAGCATATATTAGACGTTTCCATTTGAGTCTCGAGCAGATGATCTCATCCACAGTAAATCTTGGCAGGCAGGGCCTCAGCGTCTGTTCAGCAAAGCAAGACGTCGCGAAGGTTTTTCTGTTTCTTCAGAGTCATGAGTTAAAACTCTAAGTTCATCGGCCGACCTGCTCAGTTAACAGGTGTTTCTCATTTGTTATGAAAAGTCTGGGAAAAAAAAGGAAAGGTCACGGCAGTGTTATTCTTCTGCCCTCCACTTGTGCCAATACAGTATGTCTTAACCTCAAGGCCAGTGTGACAGCTTTTTCAATACTGTACCTTGAGGGAAATTTTCTTTGACAAAACCTGTTTTTATGTATTCATTTTTTGTCATTTTTCAACAAAATAAGCTGAAGGTCTCGAGGTACAGTACTACCACTCAGTATTTTCCTTCTCAAACCGTGTGAAGAATTTTGAAAGTAACCACAATATTTTTATTCAGTAGGACGGATGCTATTCTACAGCCTGATATAACTGTCATATTTTTAGCACAGCGGAATACAGAGAACAATTCCGATTTTAAGCCCCTGAGGGGCGAATATTCCGATGTAAAACAAAGGGCCATTTTCAAATTGGTGATGTCACGTCTCCCCCAAAGGCTCTCCCAGATTTCTAGGCCATGCAAGGCCCAATGTGCATGTGCAGAAGTTTCAAATCTGCGATCAAACGAAGAATATGTAACCCAGATTTAAAAAGTAATTTTATTTATTTATGACTTACATTTTTCAACCATCCGATCCCGGATCAGGACAGGGTCACTTCCTCTTTCTGCACTCTGTCTGGTTGGCGTGTGTTTGTGCATAAAGGCCCAATCCCATTTCTTATTTTCACCCTTACCCCTACCCCTTGCCCCTTAGCCTTGCTTCACCCCTTGAAACAGAGTTAACAAGGGAATAAAAAAAAATATTTTAAAAACCATTTAAAAAAAATATAAAAACCCAGACACGCTTGTCACCATCCAGAAAATTATATAAAATGTATTTAAAATGTATTATTTCAGTGTTTTTATAACGGTTGTTTATGAAATGCAGAGTTCTATAAATTGATGAAATGATCTCCATCACACATATTGTTGAAGGTACGTCGCTTGTTTTGGGCTTGTTTTTTAGAGCAGAGTTGCCTCTTTCGGCTTATTTTCATAGACCTGGTTGCTTGTTTCTCCCACCAGATCTGGCAACACCGGATGCCATGGCAACATCCACTAAACCAGAGTGTGTAACATCATGACTTATAAAGAATAAATATAGACATTTAAACCTGTAATTATTTGTCCCGTCTCTAAATCTAACATTGGAGGCTAAAATTATATTAATAATAGTAATTAATTTCTATTATTATTTTTAGGGGTGTGCTTGAGCAAAAAGGGGTTTAAAATCACCCGTTGCTTTAAGAGTTGTTGCCATACAAGTTATATAATAATGTTTCCTCAGTATGACAGTTCACATCTCTAACTTTTCTGTTTAAATATGAGAAAAAAAGACTATGAATCTGACCAGGTGCAGCATCTGGTGGTGCACTGTTTCCTCACAGCAAGAAGGTCCTGGGTTCAAATCCACCTAAGGACCTGGGACTTTTCTGTGTGGAGTTTGCATGTTCTCCCCGTGTCTGCGTGGGTTCCCTCCAGATTCCATCAGTAGAGGTGAATTGGTGACTCTAAATTGATCGTAGGCGTAAATGTGAGTGTGAATGGTTGTTTGTCTTTCTTTGTGGTCCTCTGATGAACTGGAGACTTGTCCAGGGTACAGGATAAGTGGTTACAGAAAATGAATGAATGAATCTGACCAGAGATTTCCTGCCAATGTTTGGTGCAATAGACTCAGTTTGGTCACAAAAAAAATAAAAAGTAATAAAAATTGATCCCCGGTCCTTCATCTGAGTGTATCATGATGCAGCGGCAGGAGGGCAACTGAGTTTAAAATTATTTCCTTATTTATTCCATTTATCAAACGCTTGCATAAACAAAATGCAAAACAGTTAACGGTGCATAAAATAGCAAATGATGGCAAAGAACCCCATCTAAGAATAAATGTCATCTATAGCTTGATTTTATATTTTGAAACATATCTCTGAAGACAGAATGTGTGAAATGTGTCTTTCACATTAATGGATCAATAAATCACTGCCTAGAAGTGAGTGGAGGAGTGAATGGGGAGGTGTGCAATGACACAGCTGATTAATATTATAGAGACCAATGAGGCGTCTGCGTGGACCAACCCTCTGCTGCCCCAGCTATTGAAGCCATCTCTGACAAATGATAGATGCACTTAGCTGATGGGTGTTAATGAGATGAATGCTCCGGTGAATAACATGAGGAATACATAGATACACAAACATTAAGGAGTTGACATCCACACACAGACAGTTGTGGGCCCTCTTAAGGCCTGGCAGACATCTCTGCCGGGTCCATTTCCCAATCACTGGTCATCACTTTGATAAATAGCCCAGGGAGTTGTCATAAGCAGCCCCCAGAGCCTGACTGATCACGGGTCAGTTGTGCATTTGTCTCTTTGTGATCAAGGCTCAGATTTGGGGAGCATAAGTTGATTCTGAGTCTGTCACTCAAGGGGGACACTGATGTGCCACACTGTCAGCTCTCCAGCTGCATTTCAATTGGACAGATCCTCCACTGCCGATGCTGCCAAGCACTGACTGTGTCTACATGCATAGTGTAATCCTTATCGATGCTGGAACATATGAGCAATCATCAAGCTAATATCCTGGAGGGTTGTAGGAACTGTCTGCATTTTTGATCAACGCTCAATGAGGCAGAAATCAACACAAAAACCCTTGAAGTTGACTGACTTTATTAGAAATAATATGACTTTAAACAAATGCACTCACTGATTTTCTTTGTATAAATCAGTGACCAAATTATTGAGCTGATCTGTAATCAGGTCAATAATGTCTCTACCAATCACAACAAAAAACTAAAATCTTTTTTCACTGGCTTTTCCAGTTCAGACCCAATGTTTATATCGTCCCTTTCTTTTTTGTACAGTATTTATGACGACCCCTGTAGAGGCTCAGTTGTTTTTATTTGTTCTTATGGTTATTATTTGTTTTTATGCTTTAATTGTTTCATTTGCTTGAATTTGTTTTTAACTTGTTCTGTTTTTTTTTCTCCATATTTTGCTCAGCACTTTGGGCAACACTGTGTTGTATTTTAAATGTGCCGTACAAATAAATTGACTTGACTTGACTTTTTAGGTTGGACATACTGTATTTTTGCCAGTGTGGAGTTTTTTTTTTTTGTTTGTTTGTTGCAAATCCTAACAATCTTAAGAGAACAGGTTAAAGAGAACTATCACTCAATGCTGCCCAGTCTTTACCTCCAATAAACTGATCCAGTGGAGTTCGGGACTTTTTGATAGATCTAGGTCATTTCGGTCAACAATTATTGTACAATTTGCCTCTACCTGTGGAGACAGACAGAGAAAATGACCCTGCTGATGTCATCAGGATCTGAGAGTTACAATTCTCAACCAAAAATCAGCATAACAATCACGAAATATCGTATTTAAACTTAGAGGCCATTCAGGAGGCACTGACAGCTTAATAACAGACATTGTTGAGTTGCATGATGTAAATTGTTGTAACCACACTGGAGACTAAAGTTCAGGATATATCAGCCTCTGCTGCTTCAATTATCATCATTCCTCCTTTAATATGTCTCTATCTGAGCAGATAACTCAACAAATTAGATTTTTTTGGGGTGGAATTAAAGTATGTGCAATCATCAAGCTATTATTTCTATCTGGCATATTTAAAATTTACTGATAGGATTTTTTTTTCTCACTAACTGTTAATGTTTGTGTTCTGTTAAGCTCATTTTTGCATTCCGTGCTGTTATTAGCAGGAAGGCAAATGCAATCTGTGCTCTCTCTCCCCCCTCTGCTCTGAAGGGATTAGATTAAATAAATAGGATAATTTATTTATCATGAAAAGGAAATATAAGAATTTGTTGCATGAATATTTGAAAACAGCGTATTACAAATACGTTTAACCATAATTTTATAGCGTTACAGGAAACTGTGAGTAATATCCATGATTCATGGCTCATCATCTCGATGCTTGAGTTAATTATTCTTAAAAAATATAAAAGAATAAATCATTCTTAATGATCTTTATGACCAGAGTGTTTGTGAGTGTCTTTATATGCTGTTGCTTATTTTATAGTATTAACATATTAAGTTTTGTTTTTTTAAATGGATTTCGAAGCTGATGACAGAATTTTTTACGTTCATTGGGCAAAGTCCAAAGAGAAAGATGGGAAAGAGAAGGTTTGACATGTACTGTAGGCATATTTGCAATTGGGATTCATTATGGACTCAAGGGTGAGATGGGCATCTCTGAGTGAACGTCTTTATAAAGAAATACTGTATAGCTTTGGAATAGAGGATGCAGGTCAAAAGTTGTGGTCATAAAAAACTATATTACGTTTTTGACAGCTGCTTACGGGAATGGAGGCTCATGCATTATGTTTCATAGAAGTAAGACAGAGGTTGTGTACAGGTGAACATTTTGTAGATACATATGAGCTAATCCTCTTATCCTCAAAACATATCAGTATGTTTAGATCCTGAAGAAAACTTAAATTTCATTTATACTTAAGGTGACTTATCATTTGTTGCCTTTAGTCATAATCACTGGTTGTCATCTTCTGTGTTTTTATTTCACCAATATATTTATTTTAAATTTTATTGAATTTTATTACATTAATTTAAACTGTTTTATTGTGATTTATATCTAATATTTTATTGGTTTATTGTTGAAATGTTTTGCAAAGATCTCCTTTATTGTTTGTTTGTTTGATTTATTTTGGGTGCTCTTGTTCTGTGAAGCACTTTGGGCTGCGTGTTTGCATGGAAAGATGTGTATAAATAAAGTTTGAGTTTGAGAAATGTTGAGACGGAGATGCATCTACTGACCATTTTGTCATATTGATATTCCATATTTTTATTTTAGCAATTTTAGCAATGGCTATGAGCTTTTAAATACATTTGAATCTATTAAAGGAACATATCGATACGAATGAATATTATTTACAGTTTTAAAAAAGTTTTTTATTTTCAAATGTGGCATTTATTGCACATACTGTAGCTCTGGACGGCACCCTTTCCCCCTAGCTGCTAGCACTTTTTAGTGTGGCTAGCTTAATGGTGGCAGTTCAGCATGGATATCAACACTGAGCTGTGACCAGAAACCAAAATCTGAGGATTAAGCAGAACAGGAAAAAGATTACCCAAACTTTTCAGACATGATGTCACCAAAAGAAGGAATGAGTATGTCGCTGCAGGCGTTTCCAGACATCACGACTTCTCCTCAGCACCAACAGCATGTGGTGTAATTCTCTGTACAGACTATTTTCTGAATGCATTAGGATAAATTTCTCCTCATAGACATTTTCATTTCATTGCTGGCTATTGTGTTGAACAAGTCTATGTGTGGCCATATTGTACAATAATCCAGATGTGCCCATTAATTAGGTTTGACTGTGCATCTGACTGATGCAGTCAGCTCTAGGCATGTGTTGATTTATAGCCTTACCAGTCTACTCCATAATTTGCCTATCCATGTGTAATATTAACTTAGGCTGGTGCATTAGTTGAATTTTAATTTTCAGGGGTAGTGCATGCAGTATATGCTGTGAAACACAATATTATCAACAGAATTACTTGATTAGAAGAAAAAAACATGAAATGAATGTTCAAACCTTTCCTGTATCAACAGAACTAAGTGTGATATGCAACACTTTAATTATAATTATGTTGTATGAATACAATTTTCTTACAAGTGATGTTCCATTTTTATGGCACATTTTCAACAAGGCAATTCTCCTGGTCTAAATAAGACATAATAAGGCAGTAAGACTACAAATAAAAGAAAAATAAGGCTGTATAAATGTATCACTGTAACTGTTTGATTTAAAAAGAGTAAAAAACTTGAAGAAATAAGAAAACTTGAATAAAAAAATACAGGGCAGTGTCCTGTAGTAGTTTGAATAAAGACAGAAATCTTTGAATCCTTGATTTAACAAACTTAAACATAAATTTGGAGCTGATGCTGGTTTTCAGGCAATTCGTTCCAAATGTCATGCATGAGAAAGGAATCCTGCTTCTGCATGATTTGTGAATCACGAGTATCAAATTTCTGCTCAATAACACACTAAATTACCCAAAAAAACTTGATGTATTTATTCATTTAGCCTCATTTATTTTATCTACCTGCTTCATCCTGCTCAGAGTAACACTTATATTACATCATCTTCATTACAATGAATAACCAGACTGATGTAACATTTCAAACAATACATGCAAGTTTTTAATGCAACTTGAAGTCATTTTAACAGAAAGGAGCCTTTCAGATATGAAGCACTTTTGATAAAACATAGATTAGATTGTTGGCATGACTTCCTCCTGGGTTAACACCTGATTATGGGGATCAACCCTGTAATCCTTCAGCCATATTACCCCTCAGCCAGGCTGTCATTACATTGAGTCTGAACAGAGGGTCACTGCTGCTGGGCCTGCCGTCAGTATCAGGACCTGGAGGGCTACAGATTTCAGCTAATTAGGTTAATAACGAGCACACTGATTAGTGATTAGCTCCTTGATGGTTAAGAAAGAGGACTTTTAGGTTTACTTGACTAGATTACAGTATGTGAACCAGGAGGGAGTTGTCTCTTGAACTCAAAGATGTGAATCACACTAATTATCATTAGTGCAATAATAACAACTCTTTTCTAACATTAGTGAGTTCATATAGGTCTACAGCATCAACATGGTGATATCACAAAGTCACAAAGCAGCAACAGTATGTTTTTCCCAAGAAGATGCTTTCATGAATGAGATTTTTTTTTTTAGATTTTAGATACTTTATTAATGCCACGATGGGAAATTCTTTCTCTGGTTCTCTTCCAAGCACCTTAGAGACAAACAGATATAGAGTAGGAAGTCATGCAGAGTGTATAAAAGGACTGGACACTTTTTCCTGCCAAGGAATTACATCTATAGATGTTTACATATTACACTATAGCTGAGGCCAACATTCAGTCCTGCATTAAAACCACTGTACAGTTGTTTTTTTTTGTATCTGATAAACCTTTATACTCACTCATTGTACTTCCTGCATCATATTTCACGTCTCACCAAAACTAACACAATCCCTTGAGTTGTTATAATGTAGAGCGGTTTGCACCAAGGGAATGAAGTACCAGGTGTGTCTCCCATGCAGGAGGCAGGAGCCACGGCCATCACAAACCAACACTTGGCATTTGCATTTTCTTCTGTAAAATAATTTTTTTGCTGTTTTGCTAAGAGTCAGATGACAATATCAATATATCTCTCATATCCGTACATACACAGCATGGTATCACAGCACTTAATCAAATAATCGCATAATATAATCTATAGGACTCGTGTACATGGACACAAATATATCTATTTTTTGTGATTCAGCACAAATGAAGCTCTAGTGAAAGTTCAGTCAGGAAGAATAAACCTTTGCACACTTAAACTTTATTTCTCATGCAATTCTGTTATTCACACCTTTATTATCAGCTGTTCTCATCAGCCGGTCACATCTATCCAATAGCACAGTGACACATCTTTATCGTTAGCCTATCATCTTACTGCTGCCTTTTTAAATATGACTCTGTCCGTTCCTCTAGTTCTTTCATGCTGCTGTTTTGCGCTCCCTTTACCTCCCCATCACCACCCAGTCATCACAGATTCACCAACTTCATCATTCATCAGCTTCATCGGGGTCCTCAGCCACCACCACCACCAGTGTCTGGACTCCAAGGGGGGATATATATCTTGCTGCTGCTCAGAACAGACGTCCTTCGATCGCAATCTCTCTGAAGAGTCTAAGTGCCAACCTAATTATCACACATCATCTGATGTAATAAACAATCCTATTTACTTCAACCACTATTGACTCCTGATTGAACTATCATTCATACTGCCACCATATTTCTTTCAGTGAATTAAGCATGACATTTATATGCCATGGAGTCACAGGAAGGTGGTCGCAGTTGATGGCGGGTCTACGAAGTCCACGCCTCTCTAACCAGAATCCAAGATTGATTCATGTCTGTGGTTGTGTTTAGGCAACTAAAGCATTTTGGTCATGGTTAGGATGACATATAATATGTTAATAAAAAAATCATATTGAAGTCATGCTGCACCCTGGTCTCTATCGTTAACAGATTGGTACTTTTCATATCAAACCACCTTTATTTCCATTAAAACAAACAAGCACAATATGGGTGTATTTGAGGTTTCTGAAGACCTCGTTGAAAAAAGAAAAAGCTATTTTTTATTGAGGTGCAGTGAGCTAAAAATCAACCAGAAAACTCTAAAAAGAGCCGACTTGCATTGGAAACAAGGCCAGTGATCTGACCCTACTGACAAATTGACTCACTGATTTCCACGTAATATACTGACTTTTTAAGGGTGAGCATATTTGTACAGTGTGGAGGTTTTTTTTGGCAAGACTGTACTTACATAAATCCAGTATATCATAATGACCTTCAGGCAGTTGTTTAAAGAGAAATATTATCATTTGGTTCTGCCTTGTCTTGGAATCAGAGCCGAATGCTGAACATATTAGGGAATATTTCAGACTTATTTACTTGATGTCAACAGTCATTGCTCAGTGGACGCATTTCATCATCAAACTGATGCAGTGGAGTCAGAGTGGACGACTGACAAATTCATCAAGTATTTGGTTCATCTGAGTGCCTGTGGAGTATTCTTGAGGATGTTTCACGACCCTCAAAGTCATTCTATGTTTGCGTGGAGGAGGAGGACGGACCATCAGTATGCACCGTGGAGAAGTACTGTACACTGGGAAGGCAGTGGGCTGCCGAGAAGCAATGTGTGCTGAAGAAGGGTGTTTACTGATCAGAGGATTAGGGCGGCGGCAGGCGCAGAGATAGAAAAGACGACAGCAGGGTGTTGGAGAATGATTAGACTGTCACTAAGCCAATTGGGAAAATGGGACCGTGGCCAAAAAGACATGAAGGAAGGCAGAGAGGGAGAGACACATTGGGAAGGAAGTGGGTGAAGAGGACAAGGGAGTGAGATACAAAAGACCGGAGGGGGAGAGGGGAGGGAGGAAAGCAAGAGAAAGAGAGAGAGATGGCAACAGAAAGAAAACACTTGAGGATGAAGGAGCGGATGAAAGAAACCAGAGAGGCAACAGAGAAAGAGAAGAAATGGGAGAGAGAAGGAGACGGTTTAGGCTGTCATGGTGGAGGACGAGAGCAGATCACAAACCGCCAGGAGCTGCAGTCACCTCTCTGACACTTTTTCCTCTCATGCCAATATGCCCTCCAAAACTATGTAGGTTGAGAAGACTGATTGTGGCCTGGTTTTCAGGGCACACAAACATGTTTTTACTTGCTTGTTGAGGTCAGAAAGTCTCCTCCATCTCATCCGTCATTTTGTCAGCAGGGCGTCAACTCGAAGGACGGTTAGCATGGGGAGAAGGAGGTGCAGAGGAACGGGTAGCACAGAAATACAGGTCTGTATTTGAACAAATGCTCATATGATTAAGAAACCTTTCTAATGGCTGTCAGACAGCTTAGGTGTAGTTTGATTTTTGACAGTCTGTGTCATTCTTAAAGTCTCCATTAGATATATTTAGCTGTTTCTCTGCCCCTCACACTCCTCATTATGTGCCTTTATGTTTGGCAAATTAGGGATTCAGGGTCTGGTACATTTTCCTCAAGATCCAGATGATGCAAGTGCTTTCGCTAAATGACTACAATCTAAGTGTATGAATGTTGTAAAAATTGAAAATGGGCTGTATTTCAGCCAGCCTGAGGCATGGATTTTTAAATGTTTGTCAAGAATAAAATAAGGTTTCCTTAAATTGGAGCCTTCTGGCAACTTAATCAATTGTAAAAACTAAGACATCTTGCAATCACAGCTGGGCCACATGCCATTCCAATACCACGACAGACTGTGTGCAAAATCTCTCAAGAACCATTAACTGTCATTTGTGTCCAAGTGGAACAAATCTTAAAACTAATTAAGCTGCACCCCCATGACAAGAATGTGAAGGCAAATTTTGCCTTCGGGAGTGGGCGATCTGAGAATCGATGCTGACAATTTCCCAAAGTCCTGTCTTGAATTCAAGATGCGGGGTGTGTGCACTGGTTGCAGAATCAATCCCAGTAAATTGAGTCCTACGTAAACAGGGATGAAGTGATCGGCTGAAACGGAGTCATTCAGACAGAAGCGAGCCAAGCCAAGCTTACTGGCGGCACACTCCATTCTTTTGGACTTCTTGCCAGGGAAACGGACAGCCGGTGCCATTTTGAAAAGGTTAGCACAGCCTAGAAGTCACTGACTCTGAAATGAAAAAGAAATTCCGGGCAAACCCTGGACGCACAAACACTCATATATGATATGTGATGACAGTCTATCTCTCACTGTCTGGCCTGTCTGGGATGCATTAAGTTCAAAATACAACTTTGATGAGGTGAACAGTTGCTTTATCACACACACACACACACACACACACACACACACACACACACACACACACACACACACACACACACACACACACACACACACACACACCTAATTACTGAAAGATGTCTTGTCCTGTTATGTCTTTTTAATGTCTCTCATAATGGAGTCTTGAGGCATCTGAAAGAATAAAAAACTACACATTGGTCTATGATGAAGCTCAAACAGCAGGAAACACTGTCGCAGGTGGTCGAGGTTAATTGTGATTGTGACATAAATACATCCATTTTCATCTGAAGTGCTGTTATTGTTTACCGTGACATTTGGATGACAGCAGCCCACAAACAGTCAGAGCACATCCTTTTAGCAAGTTTATGAATCCATATGCTGTTTTTTTCTAACAGCACAAAGTTAAATTGACTTCTCATTGCTGGAATTGAACAAGCTCCTTATCCTAAACTAATGCATGATGAGCTAGGCATGGTCGCACTTCCTTTTAGGTCTCTCATTTGCCTCAGTCTGTTGTCTGTCAGTGGATAATGCTGATTGGACCCAGATTTCCATTTTGTCAACACAAACACCCAGGAAAGGGCAAGGGATGTTGGGGATAAAGCCAAAAAACACTAACAGGCATTAAAGAGCCTATTATCTGTGGCCATCTGTGACCCGTGCGTCTGATAATGGAGCAAGAGCTTCAATTTGGAGGTTTTAAGTGGTACTTTGGCAGAAAGTGTTTGGCATGCATCTGTCAGAGGTTTATTTGTGATTATACTGCTGGGGCTAATGAACATGTTGAAGTAGCTGAAATGCCGTCACAAGTAAGGGTGTTTCTGACAAGTTACATTTCCTTTCCTATTTCAAGAAGACAATTTCTAAACACTGATGTCACAACTCATAAAAGGTGCTAATTAGAACAAAACAGTTTGTCCCCTAACAGGGCTGGAGGCCATAAGCTCACGCATTCCTTGTCATCAATCTCAATTTAGTGGAATACTGCTCAGAAATGATCACTTTTATGTTTAGATTGCACCATTTGTTGCTGGCGGTGCTCATCAGATGTTGTAATTGTATATTTGCAGGTATGTGACCATCCCAATGTGGCAAATGAATCAACACAAACAATCCCCGTCCCCTTATCTGGCCACTGAAGACAAAGCCATTTATGAATGCATGCATATTTTTGGCCAAAATGCCCCAATGCACTCAAAAATGATCAAATGACTGGATAATTAAAGAGTCAGGTATCCCTTCTTCAATGTAATTAGAACATTGCTTTTGACATAGAAACATACCATCAATGCCAATGAAGTGAAATAGTCCAGAATGTGCTGTAAGGAATGCATTTCTCTCTTAGCATTTTTCCTGTTGGTTCTAGTGTATATTGAAAACCATAAGCAGACCACAATGGATTTAAAGTAGCAGAGTCCTGTGAACATTCTATTCCTCTGCTCTGTGTGTTTGGTGGCTCCTCATAAGGTGCAGCATGATGTTCCCTGTGATTAGTTTAATTACTCCTTCACGCTTCATGCTTGAGTCTGATGCTGTTAAAGCCCCTGAAACCTTGGTGTTAAGTATTTTCTGTAACATTAAATACTTATGAATAAATAAGTGACTATCAATCAAAGTTAAAGTTTGGAAAGACATCCATAGTTAATATTCATGAATTTAACAACAAGAATACAGCCGCCTCCTTCAGTGTGGACTTCAGGCCATACCAATGAGGTTTGGAGCGTGAGACACTTTATTTCCTGCATTCTGGTGAGTTTTTATCACCTATTAGTGGTTTTATTGCATTAATTTCAAAGTCCTCTGCTTCAGTCAAGTAAATAAGTCATTCAGAATATTTATAGACTATAACCAATGACAACCTGTTGTATCTGCCTCTGTTGTCCGGAGTGTCACGACTTGAGCGATTTCATTCTTTATCCTGTTACCTGAGGTTGGACAGTCCATGAATATAGTGTATTATGGGATAAATCATGTCTCGTATCGATTCGGTAAAAACAGCGCGTTTTATTTTTTCAATACAGAAATGATTCCATCTTAACACTTAAGGCCCATTTATGCTCAGCGTTTAAGACATGTACATACATTCATTTACATTTACATTCATATGGAGCAGTACCACTGGAAGTCGTTGGGGGCAGTGTTGCCATAATTCAAGCAAGACACAATGAATGTCTACAAACACAACAAAGAAGAAAAATGTGGAAAAGTAAATATACTCTCCATCAAGCGTAGATGGAGCATTAATGAGCCTTAAGAAATCACAACAAACTATAGCATGAAGTTAAGGTTTATTTAGGAAGGTCTATAAGCTCACATGCTTTGAGCTAACTGCCAATGTCAAAATGCTAACATGCTGATATTACTTCACCATCTTTGTTAAGCATCGGCTAACATTTGCTAATTAGCGCAAAAACAAATTATAACTGAGGCAAATGGGTATGTCATTAGTTTAGTATGAACAAATTACATTTTTAAGGGAGAACACCAAATAGTTTTAATTGTCCCGAAGTGGAATGTCTATATGGAATAATCTCTAAAAAACTAAAAAGATGTTTTTAGTTATTTTTAATATAAATTATTAGAATTCCTCGAGAACTTGGCTGTTTTATATTCAGCAGGACATGTAGTTTTTATGCAAAACAGCATTTCTCATAATTATTATTCATGAGAAATTATGAAAAAGGTCAAGTCAAGTACTTGAATAAATGAAATTGTATTTTTATTCCTCGACTCCAATCTGTCTTTGCACAGACTGAAAGGTGATGGAGCCTGTGAGGGCATTTCACCTTGTCGTCTGTGGTTTGCAGGCTGTGAAAACAAATTTATGATTCACAGAGCTTGTGAAATTTTACTTTTTGTTTTTAAAATACAGATAAAGTGAGACATGCAAGAAGGAAACACATCGTTTCCACTGAAAAAAGGTCTCAAAGCCACCATATTGAGTGACAAGAGCAGTAATGTTTGTGTGCTGGGGGTGTCAGGCCAGTCAGTCCTTCTCAGAGCTCTGCCTGCGTTGCCTGCAGCACATTGCACTCTGTTCGAGCAGCACAACTCCTCCCATTGTGCCCTAATGGACTGCTGATGACTACGACCTTCTGCTCAACCCAACGAGGACACAGAATGTGTGTGTGTGCGTAAGTGTGTGTGTTAGACTTTACTTTTGAAATGGTTGATGGCTGCATTAAGGAGACAGAGGACATCCAATGCATAAAACCAAAATAGTGATGTGAGAGAGATGCAGGGTGGAGGATGAGGTGGAGCTGATGGCTTTGAAGAGGAGTTAAGTATGATGGAGGAAAGGTCCAAGGAGAGGAGAGGAGGAGAGAGAAAGACAGAGCAGGGGAGGCAACCACCGAGGAGAGAAGGGGATAAAAAGGGAATGAATGTTCTCTCTACCCAAAAGAATTAAGCTGTCTGTGTCAATGATGCAATGTTCCATAAGTAGCATGCATTACCTTACGAGTCACAGTGATTCTGCACAAATGCTACTTTTTCTGGCTAGCCTCGTCAAAAGGAGGGAGTTGTGGAGTTTTTAAATGGGGATGGGGATTAAGGGAGCTCAGGCAGCTGTTTGAAGCAGGCAGACATATCTAGAAACCGACTCTTCCCTCCACTTCTTTGCGAGAGAGACAGCGACATGAAGCTGTCTGTGAGAAACCGAGACTACGAACGAGGCGAGGCGTATCTGCAAACAAATCTGCTAACAAATATAGCTCTGCAAACCTGGAAGAAACAGAGAGAACGATGAAATTTACACGGAAAGGTGCAGAGTGATCTCAGAGTGTATTTGTCGTGTGCTTCTGAAAACACATGCCTAAAGGCTTAAAGCAGGCTCTGGAATACAGAGAGCGAGGCAGAGACAACGAAGAGAAACAGGGAGAGGCCAAATTGAGCCTCTTTACGAACAAGCTGGAGTGAGATGTGGAGATTCAGAGGGGAGATGCTGATTTGAATGAAAGATGACAGGTACAGCGGCGAAGCTACAACCACAAATAGAGAGGCTGACTAATGAGCAGATAAAATACAATCCACCATCCAGATGTGATGTGTGAGGAGTGGAAAGCTGCCCATCACACCCTGCCTGAGGCCCAGCATGGCCAAGGCATGTTAACAGCCACATGATGCTGATCAGTGGTGAAAGATCACTCCTGACACCAACACGTTGTAGCCTGTGACGTCACACACACTTTTTTATTCCTCCTTTTCATTTTCCTTTTCCAACTGCTGCGACTTTTCCGAGTCGAATTGATCGGTAAAGTCAGAGAATGTCATCTTTGAACTCGAACCTGACGGTAAGTAATGGAGACCATTTCTGTGCGAGAGTGGCGAATCGACAGAGCGAGCAGCTGAAAGGAAGCGCACACTGAGAGCAAGTGAGAGAGGAAGGAGAGAGAGAGAGAGAGAGAGAGAGAGAGAGAGCTAAGGCTGGGATCAGATACCTCTCCCTGCCTGGGGGATGTGCTGACTGGCAGAAAGCGACCGCCGAGGGAGGAAGGGAGGGAGGAAGGGGGTGGTTGGGAGGGCCAAAACAGGATGCTGAAACTTAGGGAGGAGGTGGAAACATGGAGAGAGTCTATGTGACCAGAAGTGACATTTGGTCTGCATGGCTTTAGAGTATAGGTGCATGCTGAAGCCATGTCCAACAACAACGGCTGATGAAACGCAGAGCCTCAAACATTTTAATTCCACAGCCGGGAGGCCGACGCAGAGGCTGAAAAGCATGCATAGAAGTTTGATGTTATCTGGCAGGGTGCTGCTTTCACCAGTCATTGTGAGCTGTGTCTTTCTATTATTACCTCCAGAGCATCACAATGATTGTTAACTTTCCAGAGTTGTACAATCATCATAGTGTTTGCAGGGTTTTGGTGCCTGACCAACCTTCAAACTCATGGATCACTTAGACAAACCAACACTCCTGGATCAGATTTCATTGTCTCCCCAGTACCTGAAACAACATCACAGCCCCTTTGTGCTTTTTTTCAAATGCAAGGCTGTTTTCAGTCTAAACACGCTGAGATGGCAAAATGTAAAAAAAAATATATTTTTCTTTATCCATTTATCTACCCTATAAGCCTGCCTTTCGACTCCCCAAACCCAAGGTAGAGCAGATAAATCTGCATTCTAGTGTGGACAGGGAAAACTGGGCTGAAAAATGATGATCACTCATTTTAAATGTTAATACAGCTGATGGCTCAACACAGTCGCCGGCATTCATCTGTGTTTATATTGTCAAATAATAGCTGCTCATTTGCACTGAGACGTGGTCTGACAAAACAATGTGCACATTTATAAGCACACTGTGCCACTTTCAGTTTAAGGCAGCATCTATAACGTTGATCAAATCACTATTTTATACTCATTTAGTTGTTTGGCAAAAGAAACAGAACAATATGTAACTTAGAACTAAAATGTAAGTTTGAATGTAATAAGGCAGTGCGTGTCCCATACATGACCCCAGTCACACATATGGACTCACATGCAGGATGTTCAACAGCCATTCTTTGTTATAGCTGAACCTCAAAAACCAAACTGATGTCCAACACGCTGTAAATGAAGACAGCCGAGAGAGAGCTTTGATTTCTACTTCATCCATCTACATAAAAAATACAACTTAAATAGCCTCGCAGGACAAAACAACACAAATCATCAGAGGCCTGTGAGGTCGAACTGTGGCCAGAGCTCTTAAACCAAAGGAAATGCTAACTAGCTCAGCAAGGATCTAAGCCGACAGCTCTTTTTTGACAGATTTAGGAAACTTGCCCCATGTAGCATTGAAGCACCGTGTCATGAACGCAGGACCCAAGGTAGCAGTAAGGGAGGAGGAGAGGAAAGAAAGGGGGGGACATGGTGAATGGAAAGGCTATTATACATTTTTCATTAAGTTTCCAGGCACTAAGTCACATCAAAGGCTCTCAGAGATAAGGGGGGGGGAGACAGAGAGAGAGACAGGATGTTCTAACTTCACAGTCCCTAGCTCTCCCCCCTTCTCTCTCTCACACGTTCTCATTCTCTGTATATAAATGTGTTTGTTCTATGCCCACTGTCTGTGTGAGGGTAAATTCATTATGACACCCCTCATCTACAAAATAAAAAGAAGAAACATCACGAGTCTGTGGAGGGAGTTGCGGCTTGGGACGATCAAACAGCAAAAACCAGGGAGGGCCACGGGGAGAGGGAGGGAGGGAGGGAGACAGCAGACGGGGCAGGGAGAAGGGGGCGGGAGAGGCATATCAGAGAGAAGAGGAAAAAAGAGCCCGGAGGTGATGCTGTTGCCACGCCCAGGAAGGGGGCAGATAAGACCCACCTTTTCTACCCTCTGCTGGCTCATGGTGCTTTCAATTCCCATGGGGAAAACGGGACACATGGGTTTCTACTTCCACAGCTTTTAGGACAGGGTCTCCTCCTCTGACTCCTGAACATCAAGAAAGTGTTTGTTGTTAAGCATGAGAAATGTAATTATGAAGTCCTCTGCTGTAACTAAAATATTTTTTTTCACAAGTTAAAAGTTGAGTTACTCCAACAACTTTTCCCCACATGTCCTGAGGGTCATACTCTCCCTTCTTCCCCCACCCCTCCTTTCCCACTTGATGTGACTCAACAGGAAGTTGAGCGTGCTCTTCACTTTGAGAAAATGACACATCGACTACTCATCTTAATAAAGTCACTGAGCCATTAGTCTCGTGACAGAGTGCAGACGGAAATTAATTCCTGAGTGCAAATTCTGAATAGGAGTGCACCTGGCTGCCTGAAAACCAGAGGAAAAAGAGAAATAAAACTAAAGCCTGAAAGTAGGAGAAAGAGATAGACGTGACTCATTAACGTGAGCAGCGCAGTGAGTTTCCTGGTGATTGCTTTTCGATCAGCCTTAAATATTTGCCGATAAAACACAGCAAATCGGCCGCTAATCCCTAATGTTTTATTGATGGAAATGGATGCTAATTCCTCTAAACACTGCTGCTGTGATTTCTACCAGCTTAGCTTTTTGCATGACTGTGTGCTGTGCTGTTTTCATAAAAGAAAATAATGTTTAGGAGATGTTCGGGTCCCTTGGCACTGTTCAAAGGGAGCTCTGAAGACAGGAGCAGCCAGAGCAGCTTATGTGGAGCAGGCCCAGCGCCAGAGCCTTGTTTAAAGACACTTCAGCAGGGCAGCTGTTTGCACGTGGTTTTATTTAAGACACACAGTTAGAGATGGTAAGACAAAGGCTTCACTACTACAATGGTTATAGTGTGTTGTAACTTTGCTGAGGAAGTACTGTCAAAGCTTTTCAGATTAAAAGTTTTATATCAACGGATCAAGAAGCTCATTTAGCTTCACAGGGAGTTATCATCCAGTCTCTCTCAGCTCTATGGGGCGTTTAAGCATCTTTCAGCTCATTGCTTTTTATCAGCCTTTGTGGTTTCGGTTCATTCTCCTCAGTCTCGTCAACCTCATATCCAGACAAAGCAACAAAGCTGTGATTATATGCTACAGCTTAGCATCACACGGCAGACAGTGTCGGCGTCTGCTGGGTGTGTAAATAAACCAATGTTTGCTTATACAGTTTAAATATTTTAAAGCAATATCAGTATTGTGTACTGAGGTAAATAATAATTAATGCAGGTTTAAGCATCACAGGTAAAGTAGCAAACACACGAAGATTCAATCTCAACCCAGATGTACTGTATGTGTGCAGTGATTAGTAAACTTCAGTTTAGTGTGGCTTTTTAAAAATGCACTTGTTTTTCTCTGTTTTCCTTTAAATACTACAACAAGAAAAAGATGTATTGTGGTCAATCAATCAAGCAGTCAATCAGTTGTCATTGTCAATGTCATGATGCAACTTGTTTGGTGATCAGTTAGTTACCAAATGACACTGATTACAACTATCTTATTAAATTTAGTTCATGGCTTTTGCTGAGTGATGTAAGTGACGCTTCTGCTTTTTCTATCTGAAGAATACTATTTCATCCACATTTCATTGCTCTTTTTTCATAAAGTGTTTTCCACCAGCAAGAGTTGGACGAATGATCACCCACATTTCTTTGTGTCTGCACAAAATATCTTTGTGTTGTTTCAGTATCATGTTTATTTTTTAATCATTGGTGATACACCGCTGATAATCACATTTTGACATGGCCTGGAAACTATTTTCAGATTGTTTAGGTTTAGTGACATTGCCATTGATGGAGGTGTGCTCTCCATGCAGCTGTAGTTATTCTTTTACAAATATTAAAAAACACACATATTCCAAAACTTTGGATAAGTTACAGCAGCGATGTCTAGGAGTTCACAAAGTGCAGGACACGAGCCATTAGCTGCCCTAAAAAACATTGTGTGCAGCCCTATAATATGACATGAAATGCATGTAAATGAAATGCATTCATCATCTTTTAATCATTATCTTTCATGGCTTTCACTTTAAATAGCCACTGCATAAAACTGCACCCTGATAGTGTCATCAGGTTAGGAATGACAAGTTGCAGAAAGCTACTGTTTGCATGGCAACTAGTTGCATGTCGCAAATACACAGTAAGAGGGAATTATATTATGTCTTCAATGCTGGTGCTTTATTTCTGTAGACATGCTGGTACTTTACCGTGGAAGTGAGATGGATAACCAATCACAAAAATGCTGTATAGTATATAAAACGGTCTGCAAAAGTGCTGGGTGAATTCTGTGCTAAAGGAGTTTTTGCTGTCAGATGCCATTATGACACCAATCACAAATCAATTCCATTGGTAGTCCTGTGTTTTCCCTCAATCATATGCTGGCTTCCTAAACTTGCAGTCGGTTATCAAAACCTTGAAATAAACAGTGTTCTGCTCAGACAATATTCATATCCCTACTGCACGAGCAAAAAAAAAAAGAAAAAAAGAAACTCAACAGAGATTTAACGAGCCAACAGTGGACAACTGATTAGCACAGATAATGAAAGAACAAAAAAGATGACAGCCTGAAGAGAAGTGGTTTGCCTCACCCACAGGGATTATACCCACGGCTCTTCAAACACAAATTAGCAAGGCGACCTTGGGCTCAGTGAGAAAAGAAGTTCTAACTTGTTACCATGATTCATAATTAGTTTTTTTGTGTCATCTTCTAATAAGACTTGGAAGATAATGAATAATTTTAGTTGTCTTGTCATGTAATCCTGATGATCCCTGTTGGCTTGCGAAATCCATAACTGGTTCATAAACAGCGGCAGCATTCAGGGAGCGTTTAATGAAATTGGCTCCACTTTTCGATTAGATAAGTGAATTTTCGTTTTGCTTCACAAAATGTCAGGGTCTCAGTCAAGTGCCAGAGGTTAGAGCAGATGAATGCGATCTAAAAATAAACAACCTTTGACGAGACATAGTAGAGGATGGTAAGGATCGATGTAAAGGTCGTTTCAGTTTTAAGGGCAAAATAAATTAAAAAATACAGTGAAATATTGAAGTAAAACAACAAGATAAAGAAAAGCAGGGTTTTACTGCTTGCCATAAGGGTTCAGCAGCATAAGACCACGATATATGACTATGTAACCTTCAAGTTCAAATATGTAGAGCAAAGACAATGTGGTTGCAGTGATGTGAGTTTGAAGATGTTGTAGCTCTAACAGCTTTCTTGCCCACTAGCCTTATAGACAGCTTTGCAATTATAGTGTTGTTTAGAATGCAAACCAACTACTGTTAGGATCTGTGTCTGTTTTTGTATGTCTCCACGTGGTTCTTTGTTTACATCGCTGTCGGGCTGGGCGTGGTTACCTGGTTTCTCCCTCACGCCACCACACCTGTTCATCATCATCATCCAGCTCATCTTCAACCAATCTTCAATCAGTGGCAGTATAAGACACCGGCTCTCCTTACAAGACTTCGCCACATCGTACTGTCATTACCAGTTGTAACTATTACGCTTTGGCTAAATCTGCAAAGTGATTCCTGTTTTTTGAAACCAGTTTTTTGAAGCCACTTCTCCTTTGTCTGTAGGATCAGACTCAGACTTATTTTCCTGTGGAGACTTTTTCTGTTTAATTAAACTGTTCATACCCTTTTTCCTGGCCTCCTCTCTGTGCCCGCTATTTTGGGTTCAGCCGGTCTAAACCTTAACACATCCTGTCTCTGTGTTCCTTTAGACTCAGAAACCAAACGTATACTTGTTTCACCTTTGTTTTCCAGCAGCCATCATCCTAACGACATATAAAATTCAGATCTGAGGCAGACAGAAACTCCTTCACAATGTCATATGGGCTCAAAATAATCCTGTGAACACTGAGTTTACCTTATCTCTGCTGCGGCTTCAGATGAGTAAGGCAATATGGAGCCATAAGACTGCAGTGCCTAACTGTCATATCTCACCTCTAATAAAACACAATGCTGTCTTTGACTAGTCTGGCACATAACTGAGGCGAAATGTGCTGTCAATATGCTTCGCAGATGAGCCCATTAGCTCGTTGCTACTGTCAGCACCAGCCTGATAAGTATGTAGATGGCTGCCTTTGGCCTTCAAAGCCCGGCACTGTCTTGTACTTTTTATCTGACAGATTTCCCACTTCCTTTGGAAAAACTCTGCTGATGCTGTTCTCAAAATGTCTGCTATCTGCTTGTTCCTGATGTATCAAAAACAGCCTGCCCCTGGTTTGGATGTTTCCCACAGTGCATCAGTGGGAAACAATTGGCCTATCAGGCAGCTAGATGGGGGCTAATGAATAGAATGTGTAACTTGCCTCTAGACAAAGACAGCAGCACTGAAGCCAACGACAGAGACAGGCAGTCATACTGAGGCACAGCTACAGAATCATGACATGTGTTATTAAATGGAATGCTATGCAGAACAGTAGTAAACTAAATGACTAAAGGGAACAAATACAATCTGAGTCCAATGTAAGTTTTTAAAATATAATATTTAGCATAGCATAGTATAGTACTACTATAGTATATCAGATGACACGGAAGTATAGTATATATTTTAAAATGCAGGACTGTATAGTTTAGTATAGTACAGTAGAGTATAGTAGCATAGTATGTACAGTATAATACAGTACATTATAGTATAGTAAAGTACAGTATAACAAATGACAATTAAGTATAGTATAGTATATTTCAAAATGCAGGACTGTATAGTTTAGTATAGTACAGTACAGTAGAGTATAGCATAGTGCAGTATAATACAATACATTATATTATGGTATATTGTAGTACAATACAGTATAATGAATGAAAGTATAGTGTAGTATATTTTAAAATGTGGGACTGTATAGTTTAGTATAGTACAGTATAGTACACTATACAGTAGAGTATAGTATCATAGCATATAATACTGTATTATAGTATAATGTAGTACAGTATAGTATATTGTAGGACAGTATAGTATAGTGTAGTACAAGAGTGTATAGTATATTACAGTACAGTATAATGGAGGAAAGTATAGTGAAGTAAAGTATAGCATATTTTAAAATACAAGACTGTATTATACTGTCGTATAGTACAGTATAATAGAGGACAGTTAAGTATAGTCTTCAGTATTAGTATAGTACAGTATAATACAGTATATTTTAGTGTATTATAGTATAGTACATTGTATAGTGTATTGGAAAGTGAAGAATATAATATTTTATAATGCAGAATGCAGGAAGTGTAGAATTGTATAACCTGTCAAGTACAATAGGTAGGATAGATAGGAATACTCTACATTAATTCAATATTGATACTGTGCATTAATGAAATACTGATAGGAATACTGTACATTAATGTAATACTGATATTGTGCATTCATTTAATACTGAGCGTTATTGTACTATTATAACATGTTTAAATGAGGCTCTAGTGAAACTGCAGCAAGGGAGACAATTACTTAGCTCACTTAGGTCATAGATTATTTCTCATACCATCCTGTCATTCTCACCTCTCAAGCATGATCAGTCTCAATTTCCTGCTGTCACTGTTTGGGGCTGTCAAATGAGATATCAGCTGTTCTCATCAGCTCACAGCTATCCAATCGCACCCCATCACACAGTAACACATATTCACTAATAGCCTATCATCTTGCTGCTGTCTTCATAAATATGATTCTCTCTGTACCTCTAGCTCTTTCATGCTGCAGTTATGTGCACCCCCCACCTCCCCACCACCGCACAGTCATCATTTCATCAGCCTCATCAGTCTCAACTGAGTCATCAGCCACCACCACCACCAGTGTCTGGACTCCATGGGACTATTTATCTTGCTGCTGCTCGGGGCAGATACCCTTCGATCAAAATCTTCCTGAAGACTCCAACTACCAAAGACTTTCTGACAGACTAATTATAACACATCATCTGCTGAAATAGACAGCTCTGTTTGCTTCAATCACTTGCCTCTCCTAACTGAAATATATTACTGTGTGTCACAGATGTTATGGTCTTAAGCCTATAATACTGTAGTAGAATATGTACAGTAGTTTTTAAAGTGCCATGCTGTGGCTCATAGACCTTGAAAATATGGGAGAAGTCAGTCAGTGGACAGATAAGACCTCAACTTTTAAACTTTGACATCAAACAGAAATCTGTTTCCGCTGCAGTGCTCTACTTGCTCATCAAGACCTCCGCTGCCACTTCTCTCATATCTCTACAGGAGATAGAGTGTGCAAACAGTGTGCAACTCATACACACTAGTGCACACTACGCATGACTATAGAACAAAAAGATGCTCTCTAATGTATGCCTAATTGTTTTTTATTGACTTTAGCGGCAGCAACAGATACTGTGTGATAGTGTAATGACAAAAGATAAGATCCTCATGTGAGTCTGGGTAATAACAGCTGAAGTGGAGAGCAGCTTCACAGAAAGCCAGATAAACCCTGTAAGCAATGTGATTATGTAGATAGTGGTCTAATCTAAGCCCTATTAATATGTTTAATTGTAACCGTTTGCAATAGTCCTGAAGCTCCTTCCCATGATTTCTTGGCAATCGTGTGGTGTTATTGCATAAGGCGCTAAGCTAAATTCTCTGCAGGCAGGCAGCTCTAATAATGTTCTTATATGTGTATTGGAATGCTAATACAATATCCTTTATGAAGGAATTTAAAATTCAATCAGGTCGAGGCAGAGGGGTGCTAAATGCATCCATGAATAGCTGTCTCTCCTCACTCTTTAATTTCTTTCTGAAAAATCTACATCTTCATCACCTCATCTCCCCTTATCTTTGCTAACGCCTCTTGTTTTTCCTCTGCTCTCACGCTCTTCTCCACAATTTCTCATATATTTACATCTTTGTTACTCTCTTGTTCCCCAGTCTCCCAGTACACCTAAACACCACTATCCCTCCCCCATATATCCCTAAGCTCTCTGTCATCAGATAGGGAAGCTTAGTGAAGAAAAGCCCTTCTTGACTTCAAACGCCTCCCTGTCTATTTGTCTCCACCCCATCTCAACAGGCAGGGAGGCACAGCCTTAGAAATCAACTCTTTCCTCCCTTAAATTCATTTCTGCTCCCCATCTGCCTTCCTCACCGCTGTGCCTGGTTCTAACTATCTACTATTGATCTACCCCTTCCTTCCTCCATCCTCCTCTGATCCTGTTTGCATCCCTTTTTCTCCTCATTTTCTCTCCCTTTTGTGCTCCCCTCTTGTCTGAGCAGGAGAGCATTTAAATTTGATACTGCCTCTCTCTCTCTCTGTCTCTCTCTCTCGCTCCATCTCTGTGAAATAGAAACTGTTTTTATCACTTTTATTTATTACTCTAGCTAAATTCAGTTTTATGAATACTCCAATTGGTTCAAATAGCTGCTTGACAATTTGAATAGAACTTGATATCAATGTGACTTGCTGTGAGTGAAAATACAGGCTTTTGTGAATGTGCAGGAGAAAAAAGGGAAAAAGCATCAATAGACAAAATAAGGAAAAGTGACGGCAATTATGGAACATTTGCAGCTGTGAGCATCACTATGATCTGTTTTCCTTTGTTCTATTTTCTTCTTCTCAAAGAGGTGTCCATTTAGCAGGCGTTGTATATGTTTGCATGTTTTACGAGTCTCTGATAGTGCAAAGACATGCAATGATGCAACCAAAGGAAACCATTCACTTGAATAGCATAAGTTCTGGGCTCACCAAGTATCCCTGGCATCTCCAACTGCAGAGGTGGGTGCAGCCATGCCAACTGCAGAAGGTTGGGCTTGCATATGTGTATGTTATTAAATCGTTTGTCTTAACGGCAGTTGGATTGCATAAAGTAAGACTGCACAGTGAGTAGACAAATAAAGGACACAGCAAAACAACTATACTCCATCGAAAGATTGCACTGCACTGATGGACTAAACCTGCAATTATGCTCCATCAAATGTTATTCCAAGCTTTTCTCCATTCTTTTGTAATCCTTTCAGAACAATCTAATATTCCTATAGATTACTGCTCCTTTTTATGAGTACATACAATAAGACCTTATATGTGTGGCTTTACAGGGATGCTCAAAGCTAGTACATGTCAATTTTTGAATATAAGTGCCCATGAAAACTCTTTACCTCTACATATTTCCTTGTTTACCCAGATAATTAGAATACTATTACAGAGAGAGGGGGGAGTACAGTATCTTTACATAGAGAGAAGGAAAGGCAGAGTAATGTAATCGCCTGTCTGACAGCCCAAGGTGATCCCATAGGATGGAGTATGAACCTCTTTCAAGAACACTTTCAGTGTCACATGATGCAGTTTAAGCTTGTGCATGGCATATAATTAAACGTGCTGAATTCTGAACAAGCAGGAAAGGATTAATCAGGTGTTGCAATTTAGGCATCCAAACTACTTGGATAGGTTTCGGAAAAAGATTGATTTGATGATAATAAGTTAAATGAAGATGTAACATAAATACTATATGTTATGTGACATAACTTACATACATATATTAAAATAGGTCAACACTGACTTGGTTTCACACTCGAATACTGGTCTCCTGGTTGAACGTCCTGCTTATGTGTGTGGACTTTCTCCCTTTGAATACATCACCTGACATTTTTTTCTCTATGACAGGTGAAAATCTTCATTTAGAGTTGTTGAATGACATGAAAAGCAAAAAAAGGTCTTGTAATAACATGCAAAATCACTTGAGACCATAGCTTGTTATTCATGTATCATTCAGTGAGCCTGTGCAGCCTCGAAAACAATTTGCCATTGCTCCGATGACCCACTGCTCTGTCAGAAGAATGGGCAGTCCCCCGCTTGATCTGCCTTCCCTACCCGCCCACCTTTTTCGGTAGGTGCTGCACCCACGTGATCGGTGAGTATGCCTTCTAAGTAGTAATTAGAAATACTTTGTGGTAAAAAAGAAGTATCTCTGTTTGTAAGACCAATCATAGCAGAGAAGAAAGAAAAAGAAAAAGTGGAACTTCAACATATGTAGAGGCCTTTGTGGGAAAACAAGGTAGTTTCCTTGAGTCACTATCCCCAGGGGTGCACAAGATTTGTAGTAGCAGTTGTAGTATTTTAGTACCTGAAAGTGCTACTTTGGCAGCTACTTGACCGTATTTAGTTTGTCTTGAAACAAAAACAGCACAGTGATGTAGGTGACCTGTTTTTAAGAAGATCAGATAAAAACAACTATCGTCTGGAAAATCATAAAGTAATGTAACAAAGCAGAGACAAAAAGGAAAAGGAACCATGTGCTCTTACACCCACAGACTCTTTGTCAAGACTACATGAGCATCAAATTGGTGACTGTAATTTTTAATAGGCAGCATAAGCCTGTGTTTTGATACAGACTAAGCAGATGAGTCCTTGAATTATCACAAGGATCTACAATTTTACTCTTTGGATCTAAGAGGGTAACAGCAGCCTGCGGCATCAGCAGGCATGGCTGTCCGCCAATGATCACTAGCTCATGTTAGTGTGAGGATCTAAGGAGTCACAGCCCTCAAAGTGGTGTAGTGGTATGTGGATAAGCATGGGCACCTCAGTACAGAGACAAAAAAAAACGTCAAGTATCCCATGGAGCCACACAAGGAATAAAGAGCGCTGTCTTATTTCTTTTATTTATTCCTATTTTCTGTTGGTAATTTGTGTTTTATTCTGCATTACAAACAGCAAATTTACTTCCCCTAGTAAGAAGTGAGTGAGCGCCACAATCCCCACAAAGACAGCACTGCTCGTACACTAATAACTGGTATACTGTGGGTGTTAAAGTCAGTCCGGCAACAGAGGAACTCTATCAATCTCTAATGCATAGCCAATGAGGGCTCTCCGACACCAGGCCTTTGTATTCCACTGGAAACAGATTGATTTCTTTGTATGCTGCGCACACGTTTACCCCTCGTCCCTAAGGCCCTCATTGTCTTCTATTTGTTTAACATGATGAAATATGCTAATCAAGCAGGCGCTGCTGAGATAAAACCCGCACTCCACTGCGAACGTACCGACCAAATCCACAAAATAAAACTGTAACCTATTTAATTGAGTGATCCCCTGGTAACAGAAATAAAGATGCGAGCTAATCAAATAAACAAGCACCTATATATCAAACATGTTGATTTTCTTTGTGCTCAGAAGCTGCTCCTGGTGCTAAGAACACATCAGTATGTGCATTTCCAATTTAGGCTGGGAATTAAATATTACCACTATGACATGTTTTCATGTTTATGATTGAAATTGCGATGTTTTCTTCATTTCTCAGACTCAAACGCAGCAGCAGAGGCATGTGACTCCTGGGAACAGCAGGGTGTTACACAGCGCTCTTGGCTCTTTTGGTATAGGTTGTTTTTTTTTGGAAACTTTTTTTACACAGAAAGCAGGGTAAACACTGCATGCAGGCTGATTTCATGTACATGCATGTACACACATGCAAACATACACATAAACACCCCATTCGCTCCCAAACACCACATGTTGTCATTTATTCCTTTGCCCAAACTTATGATTGGTCCCAATAAGCAAGCCGGGGTGCTTGTTTACTGCCCACAGGAGCTAACTATTTCACACCGAGCACCTTCATGTTAGAAGATGGGAAAAATGGGAGAAATTTCATCAGTCAAGATGGAGACTTTCAAGTTTTGAGCAAGGAGGATCTCTGACATAACCTGACATAGTTCACTTATGCAGCTTTAAGAACATATATGCCATAAAGAAACATATACAATATGTTTTTGTTCATTGTAATCCTAATTCAACCTGAATTCAAAGCACAAAAGCCAAAGCTAAACGCTGCACTCGTTTTAAGGTAAGGACAGGCAAACTGAGTGTTTTTCATCTGTCTGTCTTTGTGAGGATGGTTCACCCCTCACACAAATACACTTAACTTGACAGAGGACAGTAGCAATAAGGCTGCAGCCGAGAAGTGTGTGAACAAACCCAAACAAGCCACGCACCCCGGCCCCGTAACGGCCTTCTAATTGGAGGCCTTGTGTCTGCTCGAGCGCCAGTGGAGGAAACTGTGTCATTCGCCTCCAAATGACACGAAGCGTCCCACTTTTATTCCACCACTGGGACAGAATGGCAGACCTGCCAAGGATTTTCATCTGACACCGAAATAAGATCTGGCCTGCTGAGCTAGCCACAAAGCCTGTCTTGGAAAAACAGGGAAAAAAGAGAGAATTGAAGAAAAATGGAAGGAAATGCATGGAAAATGAGGGAGGAAAAGGAGTACCAGGCCTTGAGACGATCACATAGGATGATAGAAAGAAATACAGGGAGAGAGAAAAAGGGAAGGCATATCTGACACATGCATCATGTTCCACTGAACTGCAGTTTGACACTGAGACCAGTGTGGTGTCAGAGCATGTTAGCTGGGCAAAATGGGTCACATTCCCCTAAGGCAAGCAGAAACGTACATGAAAAGTGTCTGAGTGGCAAAAGAAAATGCAATGAAATAAATACATGTTAAGCTCCTGCAACTTTAGTGGTGCTGGCTTCCAACTAACCAAGGAATCTGCTTTATGTGGGCTATAATTTAGCAAGAGCATTGAGGTGCATGAGAGTAAAATGACAGAAGAATCTCCATGAATACAGACTTTATGCAGTGGAAATATATGAGGCCGTTATTGTAGCAGAACTATGTGCAAATGAGTGAGGAGAGTATCGTGTAACGCAGGGGAAGAGATGCTCGCCTGCTGTCACCTCCATCACACAGTGGTTGCAATGAATGAAAGAGGAATGAATGGATGCCTGAGGTGATGAAGGCACAGTCACACACAGATTATAAATCCTTTTTAAAATGACTTATTAAATCAGTTGAGAAATTTAAACATTATAGTGCGCTTTATTTTGAAAAACGGCAGCCCAGACCAGTAAGTGCTACTGCAGTCTACAGGCTGCATACACGACACTACTACATAAATAGCTATAACCGAGGCTATAGTCCTCTAGCGGTCGGCATGGGTTCGATTATTTGCCGCATGTCTTCCCCCCACTCTTTCTCCCTTATTTCCTGTCACCTCTTCAGCTGTACTATCCAATAAAGGAATAAAAAGCCCCCAAAAATAAAAAAACAAAACAAAATTTAGATTATTTGACACTTATGAATCTGACTACACAGGGGTGTATCAGGTTGAGATACAGATACACAACAATCCACACACATTTCTGAATAGTCTTGCCACAATAATGGCTCAATAGAAATACTTTTTGACAGTGAACAACATAAAGGTGCACACATCCATTGTATGTGTGAGTATCCTTCTAAATGAGTGTCTCACATACGACAGACTAACACTAGTAGCCACAGCTAAAACAAATCATGAAAAATCTCACTTTGAGCTCATGATATGCCAAGGACAAAAAATGTAATTTCCCAGTGTACCATAACTCATGAGCTATTAAGGTATAATGAGGGCTTAATTTAACATGAATAGGTTTTTGCATTATAAATAATTCAAATTTGTATAAATTACCGGTAGTGATGGGGAGGGGGGGGTTGAAAGATGCTGCTCTGTTTGGCGATGCAGTACAAACAGATGAAAAAAAAAAAAAAACAGCTGTGAAAAATGACGCCCTTAGTTCAAAGCAACTTCAATCAGGATACATTTCGCTACTTGATGAATAATTGAGCAACAGTCTGAACAGCCTTGAGTCCTCGCACTTTTCTGTGACGGCTTTTGCATAAATAAAACACTGTTTGGCCCGCAGAGCTGTCTGCGTTGCAGGATACGACACTGTGTAGTAGCAGTATTGCTCCAGGTATCGTTCTCTTAAGCGACTCCTTTTCAGTGTCGTCTGCCACTGCATTTCTTATTCTGCTTGTCTTTCATTATCCGTCTTAGACTTCTATCTGCCTCCCTGCCCCACTTTCAGGATGCCTCCTGGTTAGCCAGTAATAATAGAAATAATAAAAAAAAAACTTTAGAGACAAACTCACATTCCAATAAATGCCATGCACTCTAACTAAAGGTGCTTTTTCTCTTCCCAGACGACGTCTAGAAGTGAGAAAGGAAGCAAGTTAGACATTGCATACATTTTTGAGATAATCACAGAACATATAGCAGGGCCTGCCTCATAAACTCTGTCGATACAAAAAGAAAAGTCACAATTTGTGCTGAAATCCTAAATGCATCTATATTTTGGTCCAATCCTGTATTTCGTTTCTTTTTTATTGATGCTGCTACCATAAGGGGGCTTTTATTTGATTGTGATTGCATATTATTGGGTATCTTTCTAACTCAAATCAAAATACAAATATTTTCATAGAAGAAAAAGCACATTTGTTCTCATACAAAAGAAAAGTTGAGCTCATTTACAATCAAACACATACTTTCTCAAGTAGTTTTGCTGCTACAATCTTACATGGTCTGTTATAAGGAGAAGCTCATGGTGGCAAATTTTACCAACCTTTATAAAACAGTTTCTCCCCCTTGTGGTCACTATATAGGAAGAAATAACGCTATTTGTATCCGTAATTTGAATGTATTTAAAGTGAGTCTTAAACTTTAGTTTTATTTTGTGCAGAGAACCGATCTGTAGCCTTTCCATAAGCACAGGAACCACTGGCTGTACATAAGTTTAATAGGGAAAACACGTCAGGTAAGTTCATTATATTCAATTTATTTCCCCAACCCTCACCTTCTAGCCTTGACCCTCTGAGATTTAAAACTCTTAAACTCCATTTTGGTTGAGACAAATAGGACAATCTGCACAGAGGCCACCATGAACTTCTCCCCTACTGTTTTTTAATGAACAGAATTTAGCTCAAACTCTCTTCTCATTATTTTTATATTGCATGAGAACAATCTTACCCCATAATTAGTCAGAGTATATTTTATATGTCTTCCGATGTAGAGATAATTCTTCCATTTGTCTAAATGGATGCACAAAATTTGGATTATGGCTAATTTTAAGGTTACTGCATGATTATCGGTTTTGTGCAGGCACTTTCAGAATAACAAATTAACATCTCACAGTATGAGACTGAAGACAACTTTCCTGTCTGGTTAACACATGACACTTCTATTCAGTACGTTTACCACATGTTTTATAAGTCCTGTTGTCAGGTCTGTGAGGGCCATGATAGGTTAGCCATAGGCCAATGTCAGGCCGTTGTCTGAGCTTCTGTGGCCCTAGTTTTTCCCATGTGTCCAACAATGTTGGCAAATGTTGGCTCTTGTCAGTGGCCTTAGGGATGATTGAGCATGCTCAATTGGGGGTGGAGCCAGTCGCTAAGGAAAATCACTCTGTTTGGTTGTTTTGCCAAGCAAAACAGTGACAAGGCAGGATCCAAAGGCATTCCCAGACCAGATGAGACATGTAATTCCTCCAGCGAGTTCTGGGTTTATACTCAAGGATCTCCCTCCTCTTGGACATGACCATAGGCAACCTGGAGACAACCATAATCAGATACCTGAACCACCTAAACTGAATCCATAAGGAGCAACAGCTCTTCTCCAAGCTCCCTCTGAATGCCCGAGCTCCTCATCCTATCTCTAAAGCTGAGCACAGCCATCCTACGAAGGAAACTCATTTGTATCTGTGATCTTTTTCTCTCGTTCAGTACCCAGGCTCATGACCATAGGTGAGAGTTGATCGACTGGTAAATTGAGAGCTTTTGGCTCAGCTCTGTGTTCACCACAATGGACCAATACAGCGCCCACATTTCTGCTGACGCTGCACTAAATCACCTGTCCATCTCACCGATCATTCTCCCATCACTTAGGAACAAGATACTTAAACTCCCTCGCTTGAGGCAATAATTTCCCCCAACCCTGAGGGAGCAGTCCACCAATTTCCGGCATTTTCTATGTGCTACTTCACCTTGTGGTATTTTAAAGTGTAACTTTTTGGCTATGCATAAGCAACACAGAGGACAGTCTCTGATGCAACTAATTCTTATGTCAGTTTAGTGTATCTTGTTCAGGGTAAAGTGTTCTGATCACTTATTGGCCCATACCAGAACTTCATAAGGGTCTCTTATTTCAGACTTACAGTACCAGTCAATAGTTTGGACTTACCTTCCCATCCACTTGAATGGGAAACTGTGTCCAAATTTTTGACTGGTACTGTATATTGCACAGTACTTCCACTTGAATAGGATATTTTACACCTCTTCCCATCCCTGCTGGTCATGATGTAAACATTTCAGACTCCTTTCCCTACATATAAAGTGAAAGAAGTGCCAGAGTCGTGATCCTGAGGGCTGCAACTGAGATCTCATTAAATGCATTGATGTCGTCACCGGTGGAGTTTCAGGAACTGCACTGTGCAAAGGGAAAGGCATTGGCTTACCTTCTGTCATGGAGAGTAATGGCACGTCAGAATGCTGAGAGGAAACTCCTAATGGTCTACACTTCAATATTTAATGTCTTCTTTTCTAGCCTTTGCTGTTTCCTGCTGAGGGCAGGTATGGATAGGCTCCATATTTCACGGCAATAAGAGTTATTTTAGCGGTGAGTGGAACAGTAGCTCAATGGTAGAGTATTTGGGGACAGTTCTATTGATTTAGGGCTCTTTGCTGTGTTTTTATGTAGTTTTTTGTTTGTGTCCTCCAAATTCTCATTGGAAATAATGAACGCCGGTTATTAGTGCTCATAATTCTGTACATGACATCCACAGGGTTGCAGTGTGAGGACTGCTAACTACAGCAGAAAAAGAGGCCGTGTTTGGATAATGTAATGTTTCACATCGGCCAGCACATAGCCTGGATCATCGTACTATATCTTAATATAGAGGTGAAAACAAAAAGAAGACTAAAAGGAAGTTTGTACAATGCAAAACAAACACACACACACACTACTCCTTGTCAGCACTTTGCAGTTCTCAAGGCTTTTCCCCATGATCCTTATGGGACTGGGAATAAAAAGTATTTGTCTCTCAGTTATTTACTGAAGAAGTCCTACAATTTGATTTTTTTGAAGCAAAAAAATAAATAAATTGCCACTGGGCTGAGGCCTTTCTTTTTCAGTTGTTCAATTCAACTGTTGGCTTGTTACTTTATCTTTAAACAAGGAGAGCAATTTGCCTTGCATTGTTACGTGCCACATGAGACAATAGTGGAAAGAATTGAAATTATTTCACCCCACAGCCAGATTTAAACAAAGATCATAATCATCAAATAGGCGTTGCTGGTTGTGAGGGCGAGTAGATGGGAGAACAGTGCGAGAGGAGGTGGTAGGATATCCTGTCAGTGCTGTGTGACCTCTGACGTGAGACATCCTTCTTCTTCTACATGCCTGCGCTCACCACTGCCAAGGCCACGGTATACTTCCCCTCCTGTACCATGCCAAGGCATCCTTTTGACAAAACCACACTATGATTACTGGACTTGTGGTACTTCAGTGCTTCAGTGTCATTGTTTTACCCTCCATAGGAAGTTCATGCTATTCCCCCAGATCCTGTTTCCTTCTTTGCAGACCCCCTTCCATTAATTTAGAGTGCAGAGACAGGGACATGATCCCTCATTCCCTTCGCAGCTGAGTGAGCTGGGATTGTGGAACGTACAATCAAGCTGGAGTTAAAGCTAAATGCTAGGTCTCTGTGCTGGATGGATTTTACATGTGTGGACATAGAAAATAGGACATTAAGGTTCAGAAAATAGATATTTACTGACCCTCCAGCTGAGAGCAAAACCCAGTTGATACTTGAATGTCGATAAAGCAGTGGATAATTCCAGCACGTCATCTAAAGTTGTATTTCCACTACATGGTACCGGCTCTACTCGACTCGCCTTTTTTTTTTTTTCGTTTTCCATTTGGTAAAAGTACCTGGTTCCCTTTTTTGGTATCACCTACGTTGAGGTCCCAAAAAGGCTGAGCAGGTACTAAAAGCTAACCACTGATTGGTCAGAGAGAATCGTCACTGTATCTTTGCGTCATTGCATCATCAATGCGTGGCATGCACGGAGTATCCTGCACAGCATAAACCCATGCCCGCCATTTATAAACAGCCAAGCTACTTTAGCGGCATTCTTTTTTTAAATTACTTTGGCCACCATATTGAGGAGATGCAGCCATTCCTGTCTTTGAAAGCTGATGAGAGGATCAGGAGAGGTGGGCGAGAAGTTTGTATCACGTTGAAGATGACGTCACGGCAGATTCGCACAGCGTCACTATGACGACCAGCTACACTGAGGTGATACAATCTTGTAATGGAAAACAAACTTCGGAAAAAGGCGACATGGTGGTGCAGTGGGTAGCACCGTTGCCTCACAGCAAGAAGGTCTTGGGTTTAAATCCACCTGAGGACCTGGGACTTTTCTATGTGGAGTTTGCATGTTCTCCCCATGTCTGCATGGGTTCCCTCCAGGTTCTCCGGCTTCCTCCCACCACCAAAAACATGCAGTAGAGGTGAATTGGTGACTCTAAATGGACTGTAGGCGTAAATGTGAGTGTGAATGGTTGTTTGTCTTTCTATGTGGTCCTGTGATGAACTGGTAATTTGTCCAGGGTGAACCCCGCCTCACGCCCAAAGTCAGCTGGGATAGACTCCAGCCCCCCCGTGACCCTACACAGGATAAGTGGTTACAGAAAATGAATGAATGAACGAATGAATGAACTGCAGGAAAGTACTTCATACCAAAGCTGAGTCTAGTCCAATAGAGCTGGTACCACGTAGTGGAAACACGGCTTAGGAAACCAACTCATGTTACCTGACTGCAAATTCCTCTTTTAGCATAAGCTAGCTGCCTCCCCACAACCTCAGTCCCTGCACCGAGCAAAGTTGAGTTTTTCTAAAACAACATCTGCACATACTTGGTAATATTTGGACAGATGTTTGTGCAAAAATCAATCTCAAAACTTGACATTTAGAATGAACGTCATTTGAGAAAAAGGGGCATCAAGGTCAAGGACAACAGTAACAAAAATGGTTCCTGAAGACTGCGTTGAGTTTGAAAATGCATACATGTACAAGTTGATGTATAATTTTCAGCCTGCCAGTTGCCCAAAGGCCTGAGAATGGGTGAGGGTGAGAGGGAATACTGGGCCAGGGAAGAAACTGAGTTGTGGAATGAGAAGAAATGGTGAGTGACTGGCATTAACTACTATAGCTACTTATGAGTGATGTCTGATTTGAACAAATTTCAAGCAAAATCTTCTCTGCTGGCACTTGAGGTACATACAGTAAGATTCCCATCATATTAACCCCAAACTGAACATTCACAGATAAATCCTACCTGCTCTTTCATCTCATTTTTCATATAGTTTTTCCTGTGCATCCATGGGCAATGAGTTGCTTTCTTTTTAATCCAAGGCTACTTTGAAACCGCTCAGTGATGGTCTCACCCAAGACATGTTTGTACTATACACTTGTAGCACAATTTCAGGGGCATCTATATTTTATCTGGATCATCTATTTTTTATTAGGAGAGAGTGCTGTGTGACCCCAAGGTATTGTTGTTTTGGTTCAGCAGAGGAGGTTAGAGAAAACATCACACTGGACCCTTTCACCTGCATCTGGATGGCAGAAGGTTTAGGCTGGGGAAACAGATTAATCTTCATATTTGGGTTGAGCTGCCAGGCTCTCTTCCCTTGTTGTGAGTTCGAGATTTAATCCTCTTTAGATATGCAATGTGGCCCGAAAAAACAAAAACAAAACATAGATAATAAGTGCAAGCCAAGTTCATTCGCATCGCCAAGTAATTTCTTCACATAATAAGTGATATAAATTTACTTGGCAGATCCTATGCTGCTTGGTTGAAGACTTGTTGAATCAAAAAAGACAAAAGCATGTTCTGTCCTCATTTGTAGATTTCCTCTCCAGAAGAAAACGAGCAGGATGAGAATGTTTTACTTGCAGGAATTGGCAGAAGAGCTGGGGATTGGATGGACTGATGGGAGTGGGTGTGTAGTGGGTCTCTCAGCTTACAGGGGCACGGATCATGTATTGAAAGCTGCGTAGCTAAGCTCTTTAGAGTGACGATTACTATGCTGTGAGTCAGTGTGAAACATCAGATTCCAGTATTATGGAAGGATCGAACTGCCCTGCAAGATTTAGCTGCTAAGACAGAAGATGAGACGATGAACATATGGTCTTTGTGTGTGTGTGTGTGTGTGTGTGTGTGGGTGTGTGTGTGTGTGTGTGTGAATGGGTGTGTGTATACTCCATAAATTCCAAATTTAGAATCTCTTACATTAAAAAAACCTCAACAAACCCAATACCTACTCTGACAAATTAATTGCTGGCATGATGACTAAACTCTATTATTGAACATCATTAAAGTTAATTAGCTGAAGCATCTGAAGACCTTTGCTTGTAAAATAATGACACTTTGATGAAACAGTTGGAGTATTCTAAGTGACACTTAATGAATTTTACCTCACTATTAATTACTTCAACAGTTTAAGATCTCCTCGGTCAGCAATGGAGTGTATAGGGTTAAAACCATTAATTGGTGTGTATAAAGACAGTGACATTCATTAAAAAAAAGCTAGGTAACAATTTCCACACAGACATTCTTTGTAATTTTTACTCTGGAATTTCTACATAAAGTTTATTTAAGAATAAAAATTGTTTTTATCAGAAACACTCAAGCAAATTTTACTGGCAGTTTTCTCCATTAGGCACAAATTGTACTCACCCATAAAAAGTAAATTTCACCTTTCTATCTACAAAACTCCTATAAAACAATTTCCACACAGACATTTTTTGTAATTTTTACTCTGGAATTTCTACGTAAAGTTTATTTAAGAATAAAAATTGTTTTTATCAGAAACACTCAAGCAAATTTTACTGGCAGTTTTCTCCATTAGGCACAAATTGTACTCACCCATAAAAAGTAAATTTCACCTTTCTATCTACAAAACTCCTATAAAACATACTTAGTGTTTCAAGTTCATTTAATTAGCTTTTTTTCCCACTTTCTTTTGATTAATAGTGAAGTAATATTTACATATGTCATCTGTCTACCACTACTCATCACAAACACACATTCACACAAACATTCATACTGGAGGCATCCATACCATGCAAGGCGCCACCTCCTCTTTAGGAGCAGTAACCATTCACACAATCAGTCACACACCTTTGGAACAGCGACTGGGAGCAATTTGGGGTTCAGTTTTTTACCCAAGGACACTTTAACATGTAGACTGCAGGGACTGGGGATTGAACCAGCGATCGTCTGATAAGTGGACGACTGCTCTACCAGTGAGCCCCAGCGGCCCCATTAGGTTTTTCTTTGATAGAAATTTTTTTGTTTTATTTTCAACATGGGCTACTTTGTATTCAATAATAATAATTGTCTTATGTCTTAAGGCTATAAAACATGAAATAACAGCTGTTTTTTTTAAACAGCAAAGCCTTTATTGTTTGCCAACACATGGTGCAAAAGGTATCCCACTGTAGCTGCAACAATACATTCTGTTTGGCATTTCCAGAAAAAACATTTCTAAAACAAAGCTGCCAAAGTACATTTTAAGACCAAATTTTATTAAACCTCTTAGTAAACCAACATCTTTAAATAGAACATTTGAGGGCGTGCAGGTTGCAGGTCCTGTCACCAGAGTACATTTTACTTGCTTATGCAGTAGGTTGTAAAGTTACTTCAGTAGTTTAGTTAAATATTATTTGGTGTTAATGATAAAATGTACATATTTCTTTGCTAAAAGCCTGTCTCTCTATCAGTCTTATATATTATACATGAACTATGCCTCCAGCATGCACAGTATATGTAATATATTGTGGATTTCGTGTCAGCTGGATGTGTATTGTGACTGAATCAGCTGAGTGGGTGAGGTGTTATCAAGTTCGGAAAGTAACACTTCATCCAAATGAATTCCTGGAAGTTGAGACTGACAAAGACAGGAAGGTGAAGAGTGACGTATGGTCAGCGGAGGGAGGGAGGACGGACGGAAGGAGGGAGGGTGGAGGGAGTGAATAAGGAAGAGAGAAAGGAAGGAAGAGTGGCCACGGAAGCATAAAGATATCAAGAGGTAAGAAATGATGAAAAGGTACTCGGAGATGAGGAGAAGTAGATAGAAGGATGGATGGATGGACAAAGTTTTAGTGTCAGAACCTAGAAAGAGACTGATACAAGAATTGGGAAGTGATTGATTAAGGGTGGACTGACGGAGAAGATAGAGGGGGTCAGGGTAAGGGTGAGAGAGAGAGAGAGAAAATGGAGAGAAAGTCAGCAGGAATGCAGGATAATAGATAAGGAGTTGAAGATGAAGAAATATTGAAAAGAGAGGTAAGGAGAGTGGAAAGAATGATGAGGTTTATCAAGAGGAAACCGCAGGAAGTGAAAGAACAGGTCATCATGAACCTTATTCCATAGCACAGCCAATCAGAAGTGTTGTTTCAAGCATGCCGCCGGGCCCTATTCATTCACCAGCACCAGAACTTAAACTTGATCTGCCTCCTCTGTCTTTTCTCACATAGGGAAGCTCATTTCTGATTTGGAGTTTGCATTTCGTGTTTTTGTGGTTGAAACAGAGAAAGCAGTGCAGTGCACGAGTTTGACATATTTATATTCACCTGATAAGCTTCATGAACCGGAATGAGAGATGGATGCCTGCATGCTGCTTTCTCTCTCTGCTTCCAGGGTTTTAAGAAAAATCTGTTTTGTCAGTTCTGTTGTTCCAGGTGGAATTGCAAAGGTCACAGTCACACAAAAGAAAATACACAAACACACACACACACACCCTGAATGCATGCTCACTGACACCACACAGACACCTATACAAAAATGCATCCAGAAATTCACGCACAGAAACTTTACAAAGTTGTAAAAGCCAGCAGGATTCTACATGTATTAAAAACAGGAACAGGTTCAGTAAAAGTTCTACTGTGTGGTTAATTATTGAATAATTTATAACTTTTTATACCTGTGTGTGTGTGTGTATATATGATAATTTTATACACAAATGAAACAAAATGGACTTTTCCCTCTTAGTAAATTGTCAACGTTTTAAGTGCAAATCCATGTTTAAATGCAGTGTTTCCTGCTGGTCTAATAACATTACCATTAATTACAGCTGATTCAGCTTTTTGAATACCAAATGTTGTCATGTCTTGACCTAATACCTCTACTAATAGTCCAGCAGTCTCCTGAGAGGAAGGATGGACGATGGACCAATCAGGACAGACAACACGGACCTTAGGACATGCCGCTGTGGATGGTCTAATGCAGAAGTCAAACCTACAAATTTGGGCCTCAGTCAGACTGAAGAAATCAGTTTAGTTCACATTTTTATTCAACAAAGTAGAAAATCTTTTTGTTTTGCAGTTTTGCAACTAATCTTTATTATGTATCTGTTTTTGAAGACTTCATCTGTCTTAAAGGCTGACTGTACTTTGTCTTCATGCTAGTGAGAACCCACAGATTCCCGAACAGAACCTGCAGTCTGAGATTCAGTTCATTCAGGGGAGTGAAAATATCCAATGGATTGACCTTGTGAGCCACTCACCATCCATGTAACATGTCACACAAATGAAACGGGTGGCCACTGAAGAACATTTTAAGCTCCTCTTCCACCATGTAAAAAACGTTTCCTCTTCACAGCCACCGTACTTCAGTGTAGAGTCACAGTGTTAAAAATGATCGATGCCCAATTCATTCCATAAGGCAGAAAAAGACGTGAGTTTATGGGCCTTTAACTAAGTTCACCATTTTCACTGTATCATTCAGTCAGGTTGTCAGACATTCCCTTGCCAGCAAGTGCTGCCAGCACTGTGTGTGTGTGTGTGTGTGTGTGTGTGTGTGTGTGCGTGCGTTTGTGTGTGTGCGTTTGTGTGTGTGTGTGTGTGTGTGTGTGTGTGTGTGTGTGTGTGCACGTACAAGGAAGGCCAGTGATAGATACAGGGTGAAAAGACAGTGAGAGTGCATGAGCTGAAGCGAGAGAACACTTCCATCAAAATACATCCAATGATTCTCTATGGCAAATAGAAAGAAAAGTTAATTTAGCGATTCAAGGTTACAGTTGTGGCTTTTTGTACGGCAGCACCCCTCACCCAAAATGTCTTCCTGTGTGCCTGCATGCAGCCAAGTGCCGAAATGTTGATAAAAAAATACAATTACAGATTTATTTCGTGTGCCTCATGGATCGATCCACGTAACCCCAGGGATACACAAAATCAATGCTTTAAAGGATTTATAAAAATAAATTGCCGTCCCCTAGGCTAAACATCGGAAGAAAGGTATTGCTATAACCTTCCTGTGAGTTCCCAGTGGGTGAGAATACCACGACAGACACACAAATCCAATGAGCACATTTAGCCCAGCACACAGCATTGTTTTTGAAAGTGTAGAGCATATTTCATTTGTCCAGTGATTAGCTGTTATTTTCTGCATGTGTGTGTCTTGCTCTACATTATGCGTCATCATTACTTGTTTCATTCCTACTCCGTAGGTTAACTTTCTGTAGACACTGGGCTGTGTGCCTCTTATTGTTGGGGGTTTCTCTCGCTGCTGCTGAGGGCAGATGCCCTTTGATCACTATCTGCCTAAACACTTCCTGACAGACCAAACGTCTCATATCATCTGATGTAATAAACAATCACCTTTACGTCATTCGTGTGTCTTTCCTGATTGAAATCTTTTTACTCTTCAATGTAAAATATATTATAAATAATCAGCCATTCACTAGTTACACCGTTTTAATAACAACTAACCTCTGCATAAGAACCACTTGCATGGAGACACATCTGATTATGATTTTAGCTGCAGCCTTAATCCTAAGATCTCAAAGACTGCAACTACAGGAGACACTTGGTACAGTCAAATCTGCATCTCTTGAAAAAAAAAAATACAATTGTCATTTATTATATATAGAAAAGAACTTCTTCATATTTTATTATTGTTATTACTGCTATTATGTGAATGATGATCATGCCTGCAACACATTTATTCCTTGCTGTCATTTTCAGTATTCATTCATGACACTTAACCAACTCCTAATACCACAGAAAGAATTGTGCTGTCAGTAGAAAAGCTCTTCGCTTGGTATTCAACCATGTCAACGACTTTCCCCTTCAACCAATGTGGGCCCCAATTATGCAGCGAATTCCAGCACTTGTCATAGTCTGTGTATCATTTACAGATAGTCTGGGTGCTGGTTGATAAAATGTACCAGGGACGATTCTAGGATCAGACCTTCAGGGGGGGCTCAGCTCTAATGCACGGAATTTTTTTTTCTATTTTGCTGCTAATTCCTCCTGCTATCTTTCTCTCACACACTCACACTTACACTTTCCTCTTTTTCTCCAGCCTCTTCTCTCCCTCTTTGCACTGACAATCACATGCAAACATGATTTATGCAGTGAGAAAGTGGCGTATAATGTGATAATAATTAAACCAAAGTAAGAGGAGTAATTTGACAGCAGTTTAACAGTGGAACGTGGCTAATGTTTTATTAGCCTTGTTAAAATGTTTTTCTAATCCCAGTAAAAAAAAGGACTTTATGTTTGTTCCCTTCACCTACTGGAGACTACAGTATAGTCACATATAGGCCTGGTCAAATTTAAGTCCTGAAGTGACCTGTGCACTGCAAATGACAAGAAAATAAACACAGGAAACGGCCAGCCCCACTCCATGTAATTAGGTCACAGTCACACATGCACTCAGACAAAAACACTTTGTGCTGCCGACTACATGATCTCTATATGTACAGTAAAAGCTGCAGCTGTTACAGGAAGGAAAGAGTTAAGATCTCAGAAATGATTTACTATTTTTTATATTAATACTGTGGTTGGTTTCTGGGAAATTTTGAATGCCGTACATACAAAAAGAGTAATTAACTTAATCTAAAAAAAAGAAAGTTTTCTTCTGCATTTTTTTTTTTTTTGTTGCTTGGTTGGATTGTTAGCAGAATTGTTCAAAAACTATTGGACGGATTGCAGCAAAAGTGGATGGAAGGATGAGATATTGGCTGAGCAAAAAAAAAAAAAAAAAAGGAAAAAAACCCCGGTGTCAATCGAAATACAGGGGTGCATCCAGGAATTTTTTCCCAACGTCTTTAACAATCCAAGGCATTCTTTGCCATTTTCCCTAATGACACAAAAACTACCTATCAATTTCCTTGAAATTGTGACGGTTAAATATATAAACAGACGTGTCTGAATATTCAGCCTTGGCAGTATGCATGCTCTCCACTGTGTGTACATAGCAGATTAAATGAAAATGAACATCACTTGCAACCACCTTTATTTTTGTTTTTACAGATCTTATCATACTGTATCATAAGATCTACTGAGGTTATACTAAACAGTAAAATCTCAGTAAAAAAGTTCCAGGGAGTGCTTGGATACAGATCTCACCATACATCCAGCAATGTTTCTAACTTTGCCAACCTGTCATATTCAGATGAGGTTGGCGTGGCTAAGTTGTGCTTCTGCTCTGCCAGTGGGTCAAGAGTTGAATTCCAACATCCTGGAGGAGTGACTCCTCTTCCTGACCACGAGAGGCTTGTTGAACTTTCAGCTCTGCTGTGTTTGCAGGACTGTGTTTGAAATGTCCGACTATTTTACAGCATTTGGCTAAAACAGAGTCACTGTGGTTACCCTCTGTATGATGAGCACTGCACAGGGCATCTGCTCCACTGGGTGACTCCTTGCTGCTGCGATCATATAACTCTCTCAAAGATGATACTCCCGACTTGTCGTGCTTCCATGGAGAGACAGCTCATCACTGCAGTATGTGCACCCATTTTATTTTATCTAAACTTCCATCTGGAGGCTTTTTAAAGTGAAATTTGTTCCACACACAAGGGGATGTCTCCTCAGTCATTGTGTTACCTGTATTTAATATGCCCCGGTGAAAATCTGTGCTGGAATTACAGCCCTACTCACTACAACGATGAAGTATATTAGTAATAAATCATTCAGAGTTTAATCTTCAGAGAGCCTTTTGATGAGGTGGTGTGTGACGTTTGATCAGAATTGATTGAGAGTTTTGGCAACGTAAACATGTAGTGCCACAGTTGCCATCTTTTTTCTAACTTTGCCGGCCCACTCATAGTGAGGCGCTGACTGCATATATGTGTTTCTATGGGCCAGGAGACTACAATAAACAGGATTGTCACTCTAAACACACCCACATCAGAGGCATTACGCCTGGTGCTGCAATCGAGGCCAGTGCAAACAGGAACTTCCAGAGTGAATGTTCACTGCTGTGGTGTAATTGGCTCTTACCTCCACTATTTTGCTGTGAAACCGGAGGCCAAAGAGGCCGTGTGATAGAGAGGGGGAAAGTGTAGCAACAGCTGGTACCAGGTGCTGCTCCTACCGGGCCCTTCATCTTTAAACCCCATGTTTAGATTTGGCACCGTCACTCTGACCATGACTGAGCCCATTTCCCAGCAACCGACTGACTCACACACACAGAAAAACACACGCAGCAGGCAAACCAGAACAGTGGGGCCAGAGCAGCAGTGTGATAAGCTGCGATAGCGATTAGTCATGTCTAAGGCCAAATGACCATGTCAGAGATTCAGAGAGGGAAATAGAGGAATGGAGCAGGGAGAGGAAAAAGATAAATCCGGATGAAGGAAAAGACAGAGAGACAGATCTGTTGCCTGGGAGAGATAATGAGCAAGCTGCAGAGGATGAAATAAAAGAGAGAAAGAGCGAGAGAGAGAGAGAGAGGCCTACAGGGGGCTGGAATGAGCTGGAGAATAAGTGATAGAGTTTGGATAGAGGAGAGATTAAGTCCGTTTGATCCGTGTGTGTGAGTGAGAGAGCGAGGCAGTTTAATTGATGCTGTGACAGCCTGACCATTTATTTTAATGGCGTTGTTTTTCAGCGCTCCATCACGGCTCAACATTCACCTCTTATGTTGGACAAGTTGCTACATTTTTGTTGGCAGACAAGAGAGGATGAAAGTCAGAGTTATAAAGTCGTGTGTGTGTGTGTGTGTGTGTGTGTGTGTGTGTGTGTGTGTGTGTGTGTGTGTGTGTGCACGTTCTGCATGTATCAACATCTTTATTCATTCTGTGAAGTCAGGGATTCAGGGCTTTGTGGATGTGGGGGTGTGTGGTCGAGAAGTGGGAAAAGTAAGTGTAGGTCATGTGTCATGTGTGTTTCTACATGTGTGTTATACATCTGTGTGTTGTGTTTTGTGTGTGTGTGTGTGAGAGTTTTTGGCATGCGGGTGTGTGTTCTTGGTGCTGCATCCTGCGGGATGGATTATTTCCTCATCCTTTTCCTGCTCCATCTTATTTTTACCCTTAAATGAGACTGGACACAGGAAACACCCCCCCCCACACACACACCCAGAGACACACACACACACACACACACACACACACACACACACACACACACACACACATTCATAAAAATACACACACACCAACATTTCACCTTGATACGCCCACACAGACCTTTTCTAGTACACACTGACAAAACATAACCTTCCCACAACCTGTGTGTGTGTGTGTGTGTGTGTGTGTGTACGATGACTCAGAGGACCACACAGGGACAGCAGGGTGGTACTGGTAGCAGGGGGTTGCTGTATCTGTGGTCTCTCCTCAATGACAGATCTGCTTTTCTACACACTCTCACGTCCACATATCCACTCACACAGAGAGAGAGACACACACACCCACACACACATACACACACACAAAGGAAAAAGCCAGGCCAGCTATCCAGGGACCAGGCTCTGACTGCCTCTGCCTATGCCTGTTTTATTAATGGGGTGCCCTGGCTCTGTCGGCTCCATAATAGCTACTGTGCCACAGATCAGTCTGTCTCAACAGACACACAAACATGAACAGACATACACAAAAATACACAAATTGTAGTGTACTAGTATAAATGCTGCCATGACAGAGGTTCACTTACTCTACATACATATGAAAACACACTCCGTGAGCGACAGTCACAGTGCAGCTGTGTGACTGCACGCCACACACGTACACACACAGTGTGACACACTGCACACACACACACACAGCTGTGGTCAACAGTATGAAAGAGAAGCAGTAGATACTGTCACTTTTTTATTAGTCTGGTTGACGTGTTGTGATATTGTGTCATGACATTATGACTTATGACACACACACACACACACACACACACACACACACACACATATATATATGTATGTATATGAATGGTTTTGGTTGTATCCTAAGAACTGGTCATAATATATTGGTATTGGCTCCAAATATAGGAGAATTAGACAAAATCACTTTTTGCTTTTGCTGACCAGAATGAGGTTTTTATGTTGCTCCTCTTCTGCCAATATTATTTTTTAATTAATAATTCTATATTAATATGTAATTACAGGTATAGTTATATGTAGCTGCGGCAACATACAGGAATGATTTAGTGATATGTAATGACTGCACAAATATAATGCTAATGCTGAAAGGAAATCTGAGTGACATTACAGAGTATTTTCCTAACAAATACAGTGGTTTTATACAATCATTGATCATGGCTACAATGCTCTAGAATCAGTTGTTACAGCCAGTCATAGTTTATTTATGTTTTGCCATGTGCAAAAGGGCGTCCCATCTCCAAATCAATGAAAAAAATAAATAAAAATTCTGTTTATGGGAATCTGCGTATATTTGCTGGAATTGCAGGAAATGTTTGCATTTCACATTCACTTTTCTTTAAGGAACCAGATGGAATAACGAGGTCAAGTCCTGACATCAGATCCAAACTAACTGCTGATGGCTGCAAGTATAAAACTGAAGAAGAGCTGTATGCATTCTGCTGACAGTCACAGTGATTCTATTGGTCAGAATTAGTCACAGGCCTGTCAAGTGAAAGTGGAGAAACTTTGTAAAGTTTATATATAAATCTATTTACAACACAAAGGGAGCGGATGGATCTGCAATTTACTATCACGGTATTTCTTTTTTTCCCTCTTTGACTGTACTGTTTATGCAGCCAGCTCTGGCAACAGTTTATTTGCTACCAATAAAATCTACAACTCTTTGATTATTTTTCCAGTGCAGATGTGAACATGTTACATGTCACTGTAACTGGTTTACCTTTTTTTATGACATCCACCAATGCGCTCTTCATCTCTTTACAACTTTTTAGCTATCATAGTTGCTAACAACATTCAAATTCAGCCCTCATTCTCAAAGCTCGACTTGCATCTCGACTAACCTCAATCTGTCAATATGGCAATGTTCAATCCAACAGTTTGAAGCTTGTGGGAAAAGGTATTACAAATTATAGTGTGATTTAAAATGAGGTTCCTCACTTTTGACAGTCTTGGCTTCACTTCGGCTGTCTATTAATAAAAAGAATTAGAATCAGAGTCAATCAAAAGTAAACCATACCCGAGCCTAATAATAAACCGGATCGGCAGCCACCTCGCCATTCATCCTCCACAAGCTTTTTTATGCAATGAGCTGCCTCCAAACTTCCGTCAACAGACCATCAAATGCACCCTAAAAGTTCAAGGCTGCTCAGGGGAGGCACAACAACAGGGAGAGGAGGTGGAGGGGGAGGCTACGGGCTCATATAGAGTTCGCCTTCATTAAGAGCAAATTAGAAACTTTCACTTTGCAGACAAAATGTAGAGGGTTAGTCAGCAGGACAGGGAAGAAAATGGTGTGTGTTTATGTGTGTGTGTGTGTGTGTGTGTGTGTGCATGGGTGCATTAGGATGGGAGGAGATTCATAGACGCTCAAAATGACTTTTTAATCACATCATTAAAACTTTGAATTATGAATTTGTCACATTGGATGTCTTTAGGCATGGGAGCAAAATGAAAGTGGGGTATCATTTTTTATTTTTTCTGGGCAATAATGACAAACAGGGTCAATGCCCTGCAGCCAGTGTGTGTGTGTGTGTGTGTGTGTGTGTGTGTGTGTTTGAGGAAGTGGGTGGTGAGTTGTGTGAGGGCGTGGTTCACCATATTAAAATCAGTCAAGGATAACAAATAAACTTTTATGAATAAAAGAAAGGATGCAGCAGACAATCAAAATAGACTTTTTGCTGCAGTAGTTATTCTTAAACTGAATGCTTATCTGCCACAGTGTAATTGAGTCTAATGTTGTGTGGCCACAGGTGTTGTCAATCATTTTTCAAAGCTGTAACAAAGTATCAAATGGGCAAAATAACTGAACAGAAGCAGCTGTTCTGACAGAGCTAATTGTCAGATCAAGGGTGAGACAGGGGGAGCAAAAAAAAAAAATAGAGCTAGAAGGAGATAAATAGCAATTGAAGATTGGAAAGAAGGGAGGGGTAAGTTAGATAAACACTTTTCTTTCTTGCATCTTTTTTTTGTTTGTTTTTGTTTGCTATGGCCACTGCCTCTCTTGTTGGTGTCTGTGCAGAGGACAACTCACTCAGTGGAAATCAAATACTGATAAAGAGAAAATTGCATTGGATAGGGGAGAGGAAAACAGGAAAGATACACCCAGAGAAGCCCCACGGGAGCAGTCAGGACGGAGGGGAAGGAGAGAGGGAAAGAGAGAGTGAAAGCTGCTGTGAGGATGAAGAGAAAGAGATGAAGAGGAGAGAGACATAGCAAGGGAAAAGAAAATGTGGTTAACTCTAACAAACATTCGAAGAAGAGAAAGACTAGAAAGATTTACATGTATCTCTTTTCCACACAAACACTCTCTCTCCGGCTATCTCTGGTTGTGTTGACGCTATTAAGCGCTGACACAGAGGAAACAGGTTCGGGGGGGAAACACAAACAAATTTAGAGAGGAGAAATTGGCCTTCTTGTTGCACTGCACTCCTCCTCCGCAAACACCTCAATTCTCTCATTACACCCCATTATAATGGCCATCCGCAGACAAAGGAGTTCCTCCACTGCGAGTAATAGGAAATCAAGTCGGCACTCTTTTATGCATTGTCTGCCATCGGTCCCACTGGCCTGGGAGGGAGGCAGAAACTGGTTGGGCTCAAAACAAGCAGACACAAACACTTCGGAGATGGGAATCAACTGGAAAGAGTGACATTTTGTCGATTCTTTACAAAGAATTTATCCTCCTGAAGGTAAATGATGGTATGGTCAACCAGTCATGATTCAAATTACTGTTGCAGTTTGACTTCTACTTGTGTCTTGATGGGTGTCCCTACAGTGTCACCTTGGTCAGTGAAGGTAAATCCCAGCTGTGCCCTTTTAACTGTAATATGCAGAAGGTTTTAGGAAACTGGAACTATTGCCCTTCTCTAGTCGAGCATGAGGGATTTATTCCTTTTATTTACGGCACATTAACTTTGTGAGAGTAAGAGGAAAGAGAGGAGGCGTTGAAGCGTGGGATAAGTGGGATTCCTGAGAGCCTGCGAGACTTAATGCTTACTTCACAGCATTGTGTCATGCATTATGTCACTTAAAGGACTGGTTAACTTAAAGGCACAGGTTAACATCCCAAATTCACTTTATTCACATGGCAGCCATCGTGATTTACAACACATATAATAGGGATCGTAAACCCCACATGGAATCAAGTGAAACAAATGGTTAAGAGAAAAGACAAAACTTTGACAGATAATTTTCTTGTCTTCTCTGTGAGTTTCTATATTGTCCTGTCAAACTAAAATTCAATTTTTGTTAAAGTGTTAATTGTTTTGTGGCCACTAGGGGGCAGATGAATATTTTCCTCAACATGGCAAACATGTTAGCCAAACACAGCCTTCACAGTATTAGTTTGGAGCTCTGATGAATTTGCGTTCAATATTGGCAATCCTTTTAGGAGGTCTGGTCTCCTGTCACTACTGAGGGAAATATCTGACTCTTATCTTTTATGGCTCTTATCTATTTATCTTTTTTTGAAAAATGACACCAGCATATTAAAAACAGAGAATAATAAGGAGCTGAATACTTAATTTACTAAAATTAATGAGTTATAAACAGTGTTGTCACCAAAGACCCAATGATGCATTAAGGCTTAAAGGTGTCAGAACACGTAAAGTGTTGGCTTGAAATTGTTGCACTTACCCTCTTTGATTTTGCATTAATTTGAAACCATGAGGCAGAGAAAAATGTTTTAAGAGAGTTTATTGACAAAGACATGGATATATATGGTTCGGACGGCTTGACTGAAGACGGTTGATTGAGCTGGTGAAAACACAGGGTTAGCAAAGTCAAAGCAGCACCAAGAAACAGATACAGCAAGGCTGAAGGCTCAGGCCGAAGCATTTGTACCGCATGGGTGACTTAACAATGTGGGGATGAGTGAAGGATGAGACTGGGTGTAAATACTGCATGGGTTGGCTGTAGACTGGCTGCAGGTCCACAGGATGAACAGCTGCAAACACTAGGAGGGGGAAAACAACAGACACACACAAGGATAGGGAGAGACAGAGCTGATTCCTAACAGAGCTCGTTGATATTTGGCAAAAAGTGAGAAAATATTTAAGTTACATGACCTTTTATACGATTCAGAATCTTGACTGGCTAATTTTCCTATGGGTTTCCACTTTTACTAAGCAAATATTCAACATATGTTCGTTGTCTTTGCTTAGAGTAATCCACACACTGACCACAGCAGACCTGCCTCACTGCTGGATTTAATGGTGGTGTTTATCCCTCCTGTAGAGTTTCACAGACTCGTAGAATCTGTGACCAGGAACAACGAAGCGACCAACACCTTACAGAGACTTTGTCTTTTAAGATTGTCATTTAAAAAATGTCTGTTTCTTGTGCTATGCTATAATGTCATACAAACTCAGCATGTGGGATGAATGTGTGCAGGAAGGCGTTTTGTAGTTCAGTGTTCACTTTTAATGGTCTTGTCAAAACTTTAAACCTTAGCTGGAAACATAATTTCTCCTCCCTTTCCTTCTATTGTTATCCTCTTCATAGCATGCATTCACATTAACAGGGACATTGAGCTAGACACAAATTATGATGAACAAATGGGTCCCGACTAAAAGGAGGGCAGATTTCAGCCACTCTGTCACCAGCTTGGCAGGTGTTTATATGAGCAGACCCTGATAATGCAGCTGAAAGGAAAGGCAAAGGGAAGGTTAAGAACGAGAGAAACTCACCATTTGCTGATGAGAGAGTGTTTTAGTGCAGATATCGCCTGGTGAGCGAGAGAGATCAAGAAAACCATTTTAAAAGCTGCAATTTGGCACAGATTCCGGCATCTCTCTACATTCCTCTAATACAAAGTCACATCTTCAACCCAGTTACATTATTTTAATTTTGCAGCTTTCCGGGACGTGGAGACATAAAAACGTACAGCAATCTGTCACCTTGTTGAGAAATAGAAGCTCAAAACATTCTCCAGGAGTCCTTCCCTTAACCTTGGCACAGTTGGGTATAAGAGCTCAAATTTTGTCACAGCTGTCAGAGAAAAATTTTTTTCCCTTCAGTTGTCAGAAATAAGTCTTCACTAGGGACTAGTTACGCTGATATAACAGTTTTATTTTCACAGATATGAAAAAGTATGGTGTAAAAGTCTGGACTGTTTGTGCTCTTAGATTGGACTTTGAAACAATGCTAAGACTGCAATGTATGTGTGTGTGTGTGTGTGTGTGTGTGTGTGTGTGTGTGTGTGTGTGTGTGTGTGTGTGTGTGTGTGTGTTGTGTGTGTGTGTGTGTGGGAGGAGGTATTAGGTGGGTATTAGCAGGATGGAAATGGAGAACCCTGAGATTTGGTTACGAGCAACTTGAGAGCAGTGAGAGGGTGCAAAAGAGGATGAAGGAAGATAAGAGGGTAAAAACAAAGGCTAGGGAGAGGGAGAGCATGATGGTTGGAGGGCTATCATGATTCAATGGGGTAAGAATAAAAAAGAGGAGAGAAAAAGGAATTGTGACTGAGAAAACTGAAGAAAGATGAAAGCAGGACAAAGAAAGAAAGAACAAATAGCAGAGTGTGGCCAGGAGCCAGATGAATGAGTCATAATTCAGCTTCATTAGCGAGTATGTCTCTTGACCTATCGACATCCACATCTCACCATATAATCCCCACACATCGATCTGCTGACCTCCTGAGCTACAGGATTGTTACCACTCCTCGTTGTTTTTAGCATCGGAGCTTCTATATTCCAAAAGCTCTCAGACGCCTCCCCCCCTTTCTCCATTAATATTGAACTTCCACAAATGAGTACAAAGGTCAGGATTTGTTTATGCATCCGGCAAGACTGTGGACGGCAAATATACCGCAGAACAGCCAAAAGTCGATTTGAAAATGATATAAAGTTTAAAGTCAAATTGTACCATGTCAAACTGGAAAATATGTGTTTGACCTTTTCGCAAAGTATGGTTGTTATATATTTTGGATTAGTAGATACTGCAGTTCCTAAAAATGCTCAATAAAAAAGTAGCCAAGTAGTAAAGTAGTAGGAAGGCGGGCCTTGAGTTTGATGGTCAAACGAAATAATATAAAGAAAAATCTGTAGTATTATTTGTTAATGCCACTTGGCCTAATGCATGATTGAATTTGAATTATGACAGCATTCATACGTTTTTTCATACGCTAACACGTTATCACCCCATAAAAATAAATTTTACAGTGAAATTGACTATTAACATATTCAGGAGATAAGGGGCGACATTAGTTTTCATTTTAAGCCCTGTCTCTGACTCTGGAGAATGTAAAACTAATATGTATGTATATAAATTTAAGCTTTGTTTTGGTCTCCTCCAGCTGATAAATGCTCCACTAAGCTGCTTTACTTACTATGAGGTTTATCAGGGTGCTTTAACCTTAATGAACTGTCCTCTGTGACTGAAAACAGCATCAATGAGAGCAGGAAGCCTGAAACTAAACAATAGAGTTGCGTGCTGCAAAACCAAAACAATGAGCTCAAAGACACTTAAGTGGGGATTGAGAATGTGGTGATAATTGTGGGCTTCTGACTGCAAGCAATGTGTGTGTCAATATTGATTAAAACAGCTTTAATTCACATACACCTAAATAAGTGAGTGCTTTTATTAAATAATAATTACTAAGTTTGACCAGATATCAGGCATAAAATGTTTTTTTCCAGAAATGTCCTTCTTTACTACCATCACACCTGAGAACCATACATTTTCTTTTCAGTGCATAAACAGTTTAATGGATGGATAAATTGCCATTTCAAATTAAACTGCTGGATCTTCCATTTCCGTAGACACCTCACTGTCAAATTGTCAGCAGTCTATCTGTCATGACTAAAAATAAATAAAGAGCTGGAAATGAACCTCTTACTGACAACACAGTCTCGGTGTGTCATGACGAGAGGGAGTGTTGCCAAAAAAGATATGTTGGGTACACAGTGATGTGCAGTGGGGGGGTCTTCATGAAGCAGAACAGCTGAACAAAAAAGTATTTTATAGATATTCTCCACATTCCTATTTTATCACCAGACATAACAAATATATTATTAAAAATGTCCCTATACCTTTCCCTTATTTACCTCAGTCAGTTGCTTTACAATCCAATGATATCACATTAAATGTATAATTTAAAGTTTTTATTATTTAATGTGCTGCAGCTCAGCAGCTAATTAGGTACATAGCCTGCAAATGGGCGTTAGCAGTGCACTTCTCCTCTGTGAAACAAGCTAAGCAGCAGAAGAAGACGAGTGTTAGTGTTTGTAAGTTAGAGAAGAGGGAGGCTTGAGAAGAAATGCTAATGTGGCTTGTTGTTCAGAGTCTGGCTCTTGTTTTGTGTAGCAGCTATTGTTTTGTTCAGTGTAAGCATCTGCTCCTCCTGTGATTGAACATCACGGCTTTATGCGAGATTAAATTGGCTGAATCAAAACAAGGTGTCCTTTTATGATCTCTGCAGATGGATATCAGAATTCATCTGACTTGATGCAGAGCTTGGGAGCAGCATCATGAAACCAACTAATATATGTAAACAAAGTTTTCTCTTTTCCCTAAAACCAGACAATAAATTCACAGGGGCAGATAAGCATGCTGTCGCAGACAAAACAGGCCATTTAATTTCAGATGGAATAAAAGTTCATTGACTGAGAGCAAGAGGAGAGAGACCATGAACAGAAAAGCAAACTAACTCAGAATATCTGTTCTGCAGAAATATAATGTAAAATATCCTGCACCAGCTGATCATACCAGACCAAGTCTGACCATGATCCACTTGGGGAGGATTTGGTGTAATAAAAAAAGAAAAACAGATAATAATCATTCATAAAATTGTCAATTTCATAACACTTTACAAAAATGATCACAATTGACAGTGATATCTAGTTTCCCACTTTTTAATACATTTGAAAACTTCACCACTTGGATGAGCCAATAGTGGCCCAATAATAGGTCTGATGTCATTCAGTTAATGGTGTTGAATGGTGTTGTGTGGCTGCCTCTTGTAGCATAGTGATTTTTTGTTATACATCTTTTATATCAATATATTGGGGGAACATTTTGAGCTTATTTGAAAGAACACACAAATTCATTCTGGCTGTATTGTACTTGTCCACCACAGAGTGGGAGAATCGTCCTGCGTCTGAATCAATGACCAATTCAATTTCATGCACCATGCTGACATTTAGCCAACAGAGCAGGAAAGGTTAATGGAATTCCATATGTACGCACAGTGGCTGATTGTATCACAACACTACTTAGCAGAAAAGCCAAACTAAAAAGGGAGGAAATCCTCCTCCGGCTAAGCCCTATATCATAAAGGTCCACTGGATAGCAGCGCATTAGATTTCCTTCTTTGTCTGTCTCTGTTTATCTGACACCTAAATTTTCACATGCATCTGTCTGGTTTTCCTCGCTCTCTCTCTCTGTTGGTCTTGGTTCATCCCTCTCTCACTCTGTTTCTTTGTTTTCTGCCTATCCGTCTTCCTCCCCTTCTGTTTGTCTGTCTGCTTGCTTATGCCTGTCCTTGTCTGTCTACCACCTCCATGCCTTTCCTATCTGTCATGTCTGTGCTGCAGCATGCAAAGACATAACACCCACCCTATCATGATCTAATCATTCACCTCCGTCTTTTTCCTCTCCACTCCTACTTGTCTGCTAAGATATGGACTCTCAATAAAGCAGCAGGTTCACGAGAATATCTGCTCTTGTGGTTGTACACCTGATGTTATTCCAGCTCAGGAAGAGGGCTGGAATCAGCCCAGCAGGGTGGCAGCAGTGTTTGCTGCCAACTTTGTCAAGCCTCAGTAGCCCGATTGATGAGAACAAGGTAGACACTGGGTCATGGCTACTGTAATGCAGTCAGACAGCTAATACAAAAACACAATTACCCCAACACAAGGGGGGGGTGTCCTGGCCCTGTTGCTCTGATTCACTGACTGGCTGGAGAATGGACAGGACACAGACAATAGAGTGTAAAATGTGGCATCCACACAAACACATGGGGTACGAACATTAGAGTTACAGTGGGCATTTAGTAATACTTGCAATTACAAGATTAAGATGGTTTATGGATAATAAAATGTGCTTCACAGGATGCACATCATGCAACAAAGCGACGAAATGACCAACAAGGATTATCAACCTGCAGCTGGATTCAAGTTACAACTCGGTAGAGAAAAAAAACAAAACATACCACAAGGCTTAAATACAGCTTTTTCCTATAACTTAACCCTGTTTGTCTGCATGAGGCCAGCAATATAATAAAATATCATGAATCAGGTGTAAAATAATAAGTACATTTATTCAAGTACCGTACTTTTATAATTGTGATGGAATTGTTTGTTACATGAGCATTTACATTTTCAGTTACTTCAACTGTGATTAAGAGGGAAGTCTTGCACTTTTTACTCCACTGCATTTATCTGACCCCTGAAGTTACAAGTTACTTTTCAAAGTAAAACTTAAAAAGTTTCTGAAACGATATTTTAAAAGGGTTTAACTCTGAAAGAGGAACATACACAAACCGTGGTGGTAACAGCAGCTTGAGCAGCTTCAAAATTAAAATACAACACATTAGTAATAATTTTGCCAATAGTTTTTGACACAGTGGCATTTCAATGCCAGGGGCATTCTGCTGACTAATGGGTGCTTTTACTTTGGTACTCTGAAAACCTTTTGTTGCCAATACTTTTGTACTTTGGTTCAATTTTTCATTCAGGACTTTCAGTATAATGGATTATTTTTTACATTGTGACGTTGTTATTATGATGACGCACAAATTTAAACTGCAGTGTCTGCTGGTGACTCAGGACCAATCGATGCCCTTTATAATGGTATTTTAGATAACAAACTATGGATGAGAGATCCAACTGAATCTTGGTCATTGGTGCTGACTTACAGGGAACAAAACTGAGTGTGACACCACAAGCATTAAAGTCCTGACAACTGTCAGAGGAGCGGTCTTTAATTCAAATTTAGCTTTGAACCTCACATTAGAGACAGAACTTAGAATGCATTTTATCATCCTAAGAATATTGCCAGAGTGCCACCATTTATTTCTCATCCTAATACAGGGGTACTAATGCATGCCTTTATTACCTGAAGGATTGACTATTGTAATGCTCTACTTTGTGGCCTCCCTAACAAGAATATAGCTCAATCACAATTACTTTAAAACTCAGCTGCATGTGTGTTAACTAGGGTCAGACGTAGAGCACACATTATACCATCTTTAAAATCTCGGAAGTGGCTACCTGTCTACTTCAGAATTGATTAGAAGATCCTTTTATTGGTTTATAAAGCTCTTAATGGTCTTGGTGCTACCTATTTATCCGATTTGCTTATATCGTTGAACCCTCTAGAACCCCCTGGTCTTTTGGGAATGGCCTTTTAATTACCCCTCAAGTCAGGATGAAAATCAATGGGGAGGCATACTAACCTATGGTCCATGTCTCTGGAACTCTTCCTGAAGATCAACCATAACCTGACGGCAGTGGAGAATGTTGGTATTTCTAAAATAAATTCAAGACCTACCTTTTGGGTGGTAAGTTAATGTTAGCTGATTGTAGCTTGCTAAGATAGCCAATATCGAGCAAAGATGGATATCATTTTCTCCACTGACCAGCATTGCATGGTAGAGGGCTTTCTCTGAGCAGCTGTTTACACAGAGTACTGTTGTTTGGAAAGCGTTGCCACCAAAACCATAGCTTTCCTCTGGTATGCCACTGCTGTCTTGCACTCCTCTCGCATTTTTCTATGAGTTTATACATGTGCATAAAATACTAAAATATTCTCAACTTCCAGGCACAGGGTTTGGGAGTTGCACCACTTTTTCCATTAATTGTCCAGATGTGCATGAAGCCCTGCTCCACAGACACACCACATGATTTGCTGTTGATCTGCTTTTCTAAGGCATTTTTGAAGCGGTTCGCCTGTACAGATGAGTCACTGTGTGATCAGGTCCTTATACAGTACACACACACACACACACACACACACACACACACACACACACACACACACACACACACACACACACACACACACACCCACACACACACACACACACACACAGAGTGGACAGACATGGCTAATGTGAAGATGAATGAAAAGATAAAGCTTTACTCAAGTTGACAACAACTATATTCATTACTGTCAATCCAATAAAAAAACCCTCTTAATCAAAACAGGTAAAGTGATATTTTTATCTTCTTTGCCCTCAGACTCCCATCTGCCGTAAGTATGTTTGACATAATGACACCACAGGTTAGTCTAACATCTAACTGTAATGAACAAGACAAAGTAAAAACTGTCTGTATGAAGGTGAACTGTTTATCTGAGGATGATGCATCTTAAATATACAGGACCTGCAGGCAGTAAAGCAGGTTAGCAGTAGAGGGAGGAGGACACAGGACAAGAATAACTAATATTGATGCCTGTGGTCTTCGTTCCCTCTAAGCTTCACTCAGTATATTAGGGATTGTGTATAGTGACCTTTGCTGTTGCTGCTCTAGAAACAATATTATGTTATATTCAAAATATTAGGTTAGGTCAGATTAGATCTAACTTCACTATCATTGTGCAGAGCAAAATTACTAAGACAACAAAATGCAGTTCAGCATCTAATCAGAAGTGCACAGAGCAGCAAAGTGCATACAAATAAGTAGAGTTATAATGACATATAGAATAGAATAGAGAGCTTTATTGTCATTGTTGCAGAACAATGAAAGGCAGTTTAGCAGCTCTTAGATTAGCAGCATGATACAGTTCAAGCACACAAAAACAACACAAAGGCATGCATATAATAATAATGATAATGTAATAATAAGAGCAGAGCAGCAGTTCACTTATTGCATCACTTACAGTACATGACTTATATAATGACAATGACTTATCACCTTGGTGCAGAGTTTAGCAAGTAGACAGCTGAGGGGAAAAAGCTGCACTGTAAAACTTTTCATTGTACATTTAAAGGGATTAAATGTCCGAAGCCTCACCTTCTTACTGTCTTTTAGAATTACACCAAATTAATATGAAAATAAATATACAAGTCATTACTGTACTTTTGTAAATTTACGACACAACACAGGTCAGTTTTGTCAGAAAATTACTGAATCTATGCGGTATTTAAACTGTATTTGAAACTACAGTATGTACAGTATACTGTATTTTATGCTAAATAATGTTACTGTAATACTACTTCCAAAGCAGACTGTACTTAGCACCTTTAAGTAAAATTATTGTGCAACTCTTTGATCATTTTCTTTCTTCTCAGGCAAAGAATTTCACCATTTTTAGCCATCACCAGTTTGCACCCCTGACAATGACTTCAGTGCCCATAACCCTTGCAGATGGAAGTGTACTTCCCACGTGCCTGACCCTGCATTGAACCTATCCATATGACACTGCTGTTACAGAATTATTGTCAGTGTTACCAGAGACTTCAATATGCGATGAAGACGCTTCTGTTTAACTCTAGAATTAGACAGAATTTCATTACATAATTACTGAACAAAGTTTCACATTCCTTCTCTGCGGTGCCTACACTCACACTCTGCGGCTTGCCTACACATTACAGTATGACCTTCCTCTTAATCTCTTGTGCTCACGCTCTCTCCCCCTCTCTCTGCCTCTCTGTTTGTCTCTCTTTAAAGATTTGGTTAAATAACTTTAAAAGGACATCATCATTAACCTAAGCTTTTATCCCTTTCTGAAAACTCGGTTCACTTGGCTACAGTATAATCCACATCAGTCTATACTGTATGTCTGAATGGTGTAACTGGTGACAAACCAGGTGATTTTCTTCTTCCCTTAATTTGATTGAAGACTGTGAGGAGGCTTTTTAAGAGGAGGTATGGAGGCCTATCAGTGTGTCATAGTTGTAAAATCCCACTGAACGCACTGTTCTGAATAGGCAGCAGATCAATGAGCATTCAGATCAATGAGGTCAATGAGCATTCTCTGCTTACAGCTTCATTAAGGACAGTAGTGAGTGTCTGATCTGCGGAACAAACGACAGTGGCATGTACAGGACACGTGGACTGTGCTCTACCACACATGCAGAGAACATCACTGTGGATGACTGATGATAGCACACAAAATCAATTGTGAAAAAATTTCTGCAGAAGTCACCGCCATGCCCTCTGTGTCGAACTGGATGAATTTCCAATGGCTACATTTCAGCTTCACCAGAGAAATGGGCTGTCACTTTTAAACTGCTGCCACTTTTAAGCTTCTACTCTAAGACACTACTGCACAGTTATAAGTGAGACTGAGAGTTCGTTTCATTCTCCAACAGAGTGATACCTCCTCCAGGAGGTACCTCCTCCTCCTTTTCAGGAGTGGTGTAAAAGTAAAAGTAAAAGTTTCATTCACCATATCAATACTGAAAGCTAAGGATATAAACTTGGTATTTTTTACCCAGGACCTCAGTAATTGTATGAAGCATCTCAAGAAAAACAAAAGTAAGTGTGTCATATTTTGTATGCTATGGGCATTATTTCATTTATAACATTTAAAGTATTAAAACTGAATCAGATTTGAAGACAGTGTTTTTTGTGAACAGTGAAATACAGTAAATTGTTTGCAGCAAATGAACATTACGTGCTCATTGAACATTACAGTATGTGCCGCTTTACAGGACTCAGCTTTAATAAGAACTAATTAATAAGACTAACTAACTAACTAATAAGAGCTCTGTTTTTTAGAAGTTAGAAAGGTCAAACTACCTGCAGGTAATTAAAGATCAAGTAATATTAGCATGACGTTATCATTTAGAAGAAAGCAATGCTGTGCCAAAGTACAGCCTTACAGACCTGCTAACATGGCCGTCGACTGTTTTTAGATTCTGTCATTGATCCTTATTTGTCCACCAAATATGGAAATTTATTTTATAACCCTTTCTTTAATCTCACACCTTGTGCATCTTGAAAAATGAATTTGGTAATAAATATTTTGCATTAGGTTTATTTATATTTTGGATAGGAGGTCATTATTTGATCAGTCATGAGTCGTTTTATAACTCACTCATCTGCACTCATCTCAAACACACATTGTCACTATTGTGTATTATGTCTGATTAGACCGCCACTGCTCCTGTCAGAAAACATACCACTGTACCTGCTTAGTCTGAATATATGACATGGACACTATGACAGTAGGTCTTATCTCAGACAGCAGCTTGTGGTCTTTTTGTACATTCTGAACAAAATAACAAACTAAGGGATCAGCTGTTATTGATGTATTATATAAACTGAATCAGACGTTACTGTTTTTACCAATGCCATAAATATCCACGTAGGTTTGACGTGCTATGGATATTTTACATGATGCTTTCATAGGCCAGTGATACTGAAAATTGATGAGCTCCCTGCCTGTGCCCTGTATCAGCTTTGAAATAGCAAATACTATATATTCAGCACAAATACACAACTCTAGAGTAAATTATGAAGTACTCAGAGAGCGCATTCTCCTGCAATCCTGTATGAGACATATCATTAATAACTTTAAGAAACAACTATAATACTGTTTAATATTTATTCACATGAAATAGAATAATTATAAAGAAAACAAGTATCCATACAAAAAGTAGTTGAACAGTTTGAAAGAAATATTTATTTAATATATTTATATTTATCTTGATATTTTATTTTAAATAGCAAAAAATAAAAAAAAGCAATTCAGAGACAATGAATTAAAATTACCGTCCCTCCATTAATTTGTATTTTGGTTGTCTAGACTTTGATAACATTACAGATCCACACTAATTCATACATGTTCGAAGTGTTGTTTGAATAAATATGCTTTGTTTGGATTAACAGAACAGAAGAAAATATCCTGAATCCACCCCTCAATCTGCCTCAAACTCTAATCAAAATTTCATCGAAAATCTGTTTCATCCTTCTTGAGATATTTTGCATAAAAAACAAACACAAACAGACAGAAAGACATACAGATGTCAAATGTGGGTGATCACATAACCTCTACCCAACTCTTTTGGCCGAGGTGATTAAAGTATTCTGAAAACTGACTTCTCTGAATGTATTTTGTGTCAAAGCAGTACTAAATTTTTGCTTTAAATGTTCAGTCCTCGTAGAAGAGCTGCTACGGTAAGTGTTGAATAAAAAAATCTTTGTTCACGATTGTGAACAAAAACCCCCCAAAAAACACCAAAAGAAATAGCAAAAATGTCCACAAATTGCAAGAACAATCAAGAAAGACAACTATCCCCGTCTGGTTAGAGATTCAACTTTAGGGAAACTACAAAGCAGCTGAAACAAAAATCTGGTTGTTGAAGAAGAACGGATGATGAGAGGGTGCAGCTAGGCAAAAACACAGCGATGGGGGAGGACGGGATCAGAGGGCCTTTCTCTTTCAGGGAGCTTTTCTGTTTATACTATATTCCATCTGTATCGTGTTACAGCTTGGTGCCTCTGTCGGCCGAGAGAGGCTTGACTCAAAACGTCAAAGAAAGGGATAGGCCCAGCAGGGAATAACCAGGTCACAAAAGATTTACTTCACCCCTGTCCAGAAACCAGTTTTTCAAGCAAGAACAATACATCCACTAGAAAAAGAAATGGAGCAAGATAGGCAGGGCCAGGTGGGGTGAAAGAGAGAGAGAGAGAGAGAGAGAGAGAGAGAGGTGAGGATTAATGACACAGTAAAGAGAAATATATAGAGGGGGAAAAAAGGTGGGGAGTCCCAGGGTTCAGTCTTGGGGGATGGGGAGATCTCACGGCTGGTGTTGGCTTCAAAGCGTTTCGAAATTGAAAAAGCGACTTGAGAGTGGGGATGGGATGAGATGGAAAGGCGAAAGGCGACGAAGAGGGAAGCCAAGGAGAGGGAGAGAGAGAAGAAAGAGAGACAAAGATAGGGGGAGAAAGGTGAGGTTCCCTTAGGATGAGTTCTGCATTTGAATTTGAAATTGGAAACAGAGTGGCAGGTCACTGTTCAGCATTGCAGCTAATGCTATCTCCCTAGGAGAATGTTCTCTCTCTCCTTCTCCTCCCACCACCCTCCTCCTCCTCTTCCTCCTCTGTTCAGAGCAGTGCAGATGGTGCAGCCTTCGCCCGCAGATATTAAGAAACCCAGGAGACAGAGAGGGTGAGAATGTGCTCAATTCTGCGCTACCTTTACAGCCGCTCTGCAGCGCATTGTATTCACCAGAGAGCCATGCATGCAGGCTGCATGCATCAGTCAAATTGCATGGGGGATGAATCCAATGATCCCCACTGTTTCACACATAACTAACATATGCTTGTGTGGAAGTATTTCAGAACAAATACACATACAAAGGCACTGGAGGCTCGTGTCTCTGCTGGTAACATGCAATTATGTGGCTATGATGTCATTGATTTTCTGCATTGGTTGGAAGCAGCACGATGCCGAGTGATTAGAGAGTGCTGGAAAGTGCTTTGCTGTGTGGAATACTAATATGCTCATTTGTGAGCAGTGGCTAAAAGGGAAATGTTTTTCCATGCAACCCCCCCCTCGCTAATGTTTACCTCCACAAAGTTCAGTCTGAGAGGAAGAGCAACCGACCAACTGACTGACTGCCTTAGTGAGTGAGTGGCAGGCTGACTCAGCCCTGACGGACATGTCGGATGCTGGCTGCTTGACAGTCAGATCGATCAGTTCTGGGGCCCTGAATGGACAGAGTGGAAGAGGAAGAGAAAATAAACAAGAGGTGGAAGAAAAGGAATGATAAGCCTGTCCGAGGTTAGAAGCTGTGATGGTTCTCACTCCAAATAAGATGTCCACCACTTGGGGAAAAATGACTCTCACAAAATGATTGATAGTACAAAAGGAAAGCAAATAATGAGATCTCTGAAGGGTAGCAGGTAAATTAAAGTCCCAGAGCATAACGCTTGGCTTGAATGTATGATCATGCATCATGATCACAGTCTCGTATAAATGTAACCATTGGGGATTTTATAAGGCACCAATGACATAGTATAACAATAAATGTAATTGCATTAAGCGTGTTTATTGTGCCAGAAATCTATATCTGCGGTTTCAATGGCTGAGACAATGCTTATAATCAACCACAGAACAAACACAATTATTCAACCCACATTGTACATTATGTTTATTAGCAAAATACACTATTTATCAGCTGCTGGCACTAACCAAATCAAACCAGAACAGTTTAAATAGCTCAATACAACAGATATAACACTTTTTCTTTTACTACTATTAGACTACTGCAGTCTTTAAATGATTCAACCCCTTAGTGATGTCATTAGTACTTTGTAGAGACCCTTTAGCTGCTCTGACCTGCTGCAAACGTGATGCATCCCCAGACACCAGCTTCTGGCAGCGTTCTGAAGGAATCTTAGCCCATTCCTCACGGACAAAGGCCTCCAGTTCTGGAATATTCCTGGGTTTACCTGCTGCAACCACCTTCTTCAAATCCCACCAGAGATCAGGCGACTGAACCAGGACTTCTTCTGAAGCCAAGCCTTGGTGGACTTTGAGGTCTGCTTTGGATCGTTGTCCATTCGGAAAGACCAATGATGTCCAAACTTCAGCTTCCTCATAGATGGTGAGACATTTTCTTCTAGGATGTCCTGATACTTGATGGAATCTTCCTGGTTGGGGCAGTGTAGCTACAATTAAGGCACGACAAATGTGGACGGAAACAACGAAGAAGAAAAGAGTGAAGAGAAAAGGTTAAAAAAAACTCTCTGTCCTAAGTCTCGATGTACCTCATGGCCTCAAAGACCACCGCCAAGTACATCCTTACCTCTGCTTTTCCTGCTTTGTATTTACATTATCTCAACCTCCTCCAACCATCGCGACATTTGTTGTAGTCGAAACGTTTGACTTTTGACTGCCCTCCTGTGGATGTGTCAATGCCAACGTAAAAGACACATGGAAGTATGTGGGCACGCCATTTGAATGAGCCTTTACCCTCTACATGCTGCAGGTTTCCAGTGCCAAAGGAAGCAAAGCAGCCCCAGAGCATCACCCAGTCATCACCATGCTTCATTCTACCCCCTCCAGACATACCGCTGATCCATAGGCCCCAAAAGTTACAGTTTTGTTTCATCACTCCTCAGAACAGCATCTTAAAACTTCTGTCTTATCTAGATGGTTTTGAGCAACTGGAGCCAACTTTTCTTGTCCTTATGTGTCAGCAGTGGTGAACATCATGGCGCCATTATTTCAATTTAGGCCTTAATAGAAAAAAAAACATTTGGACTGTACTGCTGCAGTAAGTCTATTAAGGTTAGTCAGAGTGTTTTAATTCAATAGCATCTGGTTTGTAAAAGTGTGCTCTTATGAGGGATGCTATTCAGGGGGTTGAATAATTTTGAGACTGCAGTAGTTAGTAAAAGTAGAATTTTGTGTTGAATGTGGATTATTGTAAGTAAGTAAGCTAGGCCGGATGGCTACCCGGCCTAAGTCGGGCGGTGGAGGTATATGGCAGCCTGGTTGTGTTTGATGGAGGGAGAGAGAGCTAATTATTCCAGGTGTTTTGTGTTAAGAACTGATTGCTCTCTCTCCCTCATATGTGGGAGCGTGGAGGACCTGGAGCAGCGCTGCCGACTTGAGTCTTCCCAAGAGGACAGGATGTATGCTGGAGTCGGACTCAGCCTGGAGACTGGTGCTGAAAAGCATCGTTTATGTTTATTTGAGTATATATTTGTTTGAAGAAGCTGAAAAGCTGTGTTTCACATTCAGTTTAAGTTTCTGATAAATAAATCTCTGTTCCAAATGATCGCTCGTGTCTCACTGAGAGAACCCACGGTGGTAGCAGGAGACTCGACTACAGTATTAACTGTACTTTTATGAGAGTGGAATCAATCTTCTCATGTAACTCTTCGCAAAAAACTGAAGGAAATTTCCCAAAAGGTCTATTCAAAATGCTTGTTAGATCTAACTTGAAGGTCCGGATCTGATCCAATCCAAATATTCCCTTTACTGCCATTGAAAAGTAGACATTAAGAATCAGAGAATATTCAGTTTAAAAATGACTTAAACGATTACGAATATAATTATCTGTCAAGATTAACAGTACACCTAGTTATTTGAATTTGAAGTGGAGTGTCCCTTTAATTGCCAAACCTTCACAACTTTCTCTCAAAACCTCCATCACCAACATAAAATCTTGTAGATCCCACTAAACATCTGAAATGAAACACCATGAGCAGAAATCGTGGATTGAAAGAGTGAGAGGAAAGTGAGAACACAGATGGCAGGAACGGGAAAGAACCACTAAGGAAGAGGCGATGAAAACAGTCAGGAAATAATTGAATGAAACAGATGAACCCAGAGGTACAGAGAGAGCAATTGTGCATTTGATGGAGAGAGGATGCTGGGAAGGTGAAACAGACACAAGGCAGGCGAGACAGACAATGATGCTGGTGTATGTGAGGAGAGGGCAGGCTGATGAAGACCAAACATCTGTCTCCAGTTGACAGAGTGAAAGGGAGATTTTTTTTAAAGCAGGTCTTAGAAGGATCCCAGGGAGAGATAGAAAAATAAATAAAACAAGACAAACCAAAAAGCCCAGAGGACAGAAACCAAGTGCCCAGATCTGCTGCCGTGTTGTCGACTCCAGTGAAGAGTCTCCGTTTCAGTGATTATGTGATGAGGTAGAAGGATGGAAAGAGAGAAGGCCGACAGACAAGGACAGCAGGAGAGATGAAGCGGCAGCACTGGTTTCAGTGAGAACAAGGCCGGTAGAGACGGCGGGAGGTGTTAAGAGAGACAGGTTAAGTGAGAACAGAGGGAGGTTAAGTGAGGGCATTGGAGAGAGAAAGTCAATGTAAGGTAGTTGAAAAGACAGTGAGAAAGAATGAGCTCTGTGTGACTGGAGGAGCTAGAGATGAGCATCCTTTCATAGTGTAACCATGGACTCTGAGGCATCTAGTTTCTTCAATTTTAGCATAAGGGCAATTGCTGGTGCATGAGTGTGTGACCAACTCATTCTGAGAGAGCAGAGAGACTGACACAATCCCAGTGCAGCAATGTCGACAAGACAATGAATACATTATTAAGTGAGGGAGTTCGGCACGTGGTGTCAGGGCAGGGTTCAATAATGTCACATCAGCCCCTGACATCCCCTTTAAAAGCAGAAGGCAGTTTAAAGGAACAGTTCACTAAAGAATCTAAATGTTATCTACTCACCCCCGTGGACAACAAGACAGCGTTGCAGCATTCTCCTAAACTTCTGAAGAAGATGGAGACTTTTTGTTAAATGTTTTTAAAAAAACAACTGAAAACAAATATAAATGGACTCCATGCAGCTTGTACAGCATAATCCAAGTCTTTAGAGGTCTTTTGAGAAGATGATATTCACACCCTTTTTTTTAGATGAATTAGCTCGGGCCCCATCTGAGGTGGGTGCACAAGCTTTAACACATGCACATGTGCCATTAAGGACCATTTATGTCAAAGACGGAGATGGACGGAGCATTCCGTACATATTCTGCATTCATTCCATACCAATCGGATGTTTTCGGAGAGCTTACGGATACAGACGAGACGGATGAAACGGAGCAATACCACCAGAAATGGTTGATGGTAGTGTAGCTACAATTCAAGCAAGGCACAACTAATATTTACGGAACCAATGAAGAAGAAAAAATTGTAAAAACTCTCCGTCCTCAAGTCTCAATGTATTTAATGACCTCACAGACCACCGCCGAGTACATTGTTACCTCTGCTTTTGCCGCTCTGTATTTACTAGGTACATCATCACACCTACTACGGCCGTCACCATATTTGTTGTTGTCGAAACTTTTGAAACTTCACTGCCCTCCTGCAGTTGTATTGATGTCGACATAGAGGACGTACAGAAGTATGTACAGGTTGAAGGATGGACCGTTTGTGGATGGACTTATCCTCTACATATGTAGAGGGAGCATAAATGGGCCCTTAGATGCACACATGCATCAATATCTAACATAGAGAACAATTGTGATTTTAATGCGTTCAAATCACCGTTTTTGCATATTGATGCTTTTGTTTTAATAATAATCTTAATGCTGGCAGGAAACAGCTCCACTAAACTGAACATGTTGCCTGTTATAGACGAAGATGTAAAAACACAGAGGTTGGTGATGTCACTGTTTACCCTACTATGGTAAGCAAACTTAACCGTCACAGTGGAAACTATGTAGTGTTGTTTATCCTGCCTCATACCTCTGTGATGTGTTTTGGTATCCAATAAGCCCTAAAACTATTCCTAGATCTTATTCTGTTCCTCCACAAATATGCATGATAGAGAATTTGCTTTACTTTTAGCTTAACAATATATAATCCCATAAGACAGATGGCTGCCTGCCCTCTCTCTTATATAAAGATGGAGTGAAGAGGCCAGGATGTGTCCACAAATTGAAGGTTTGATTTGGTTACTTGGAGAACTGATCCATAATGTCATTCATACATTCTGACCTCTATTTAAACCCCAACAACATATATATGTATATTATCATTATTTACTTTTGTATGTTTGCTGATGCTGTTTCAGTAATATTTGTTAATCTTTGTATTGATCATTGAACCTTTGTAGCATAAACCCCACACACGCAAACTGTGATGCGATATGAAGATCTTCTGTCATTAAATTATGTGTAATACAGTGTACAGTAATGCATATTTAGTGCTCAACTGATAAAAAAATGAATAAATAAATCATAAAAAATCCACAAAACTTCAAAATACAACCACATGGTCAAGATTGGACCCTTAAATCACATGATGACACCTCAAACAGTTTCTTTCGCTGATGTTGATGCAGCAGAAAGGAGGATTTTATTTCACAACAAACAGAATAATAAATGTTCATGATTTGAAAAACTGCTTTATAAACATTTTGTATTTCATTTTATAAAGTCATTACAGAAATTGTGATCAGTTACTCATATAGGGGCATATCCACATGTGCACACTGCTGCACATACTATGGGCACTGCATTATTCTGGTCATTTACATTATAAGACAAGTTAATAATGTGTTTGAGGTGACATTGAGTATTATTTGATTATTCATAGGTGGAGTACAGGTACTTGGGGACTTGACAGAAGTTAATATGACTTGACATCTGTGAGGTTACTCAGGGTGCATGTGGCGGGAGATTAATTCAATGTAATATCACTGCAGAAGCTTACTGTATAAAAACAAAGATCCATGGATCCATTTAGTCAGTTTTGGTACCATTAAGGAAGATTAATAGAAAAATACATGCAGGGCATTCTTTAATCTAATCGCTCATGAATGGGAGGGAAAGCCAGGCCCAACCGCCATCCCTGAAAATGTACAACTAATCCATTTCCAAGCAATTGAAAACATGGGAAAAAAATGAAAACATTATTATTATTTCACTCAAGGTGTATTGAACCAATCCCCTGCCATCACAACCTCAGAAAGACAACCTTAGTCAAGCATCAAGAAACGCTGACACAGGCACAGTGCAGACTCCACACAGACACTCTCATCAGGACATACACACACATTAGGAAATTAGCCAATCAGAAAACAAACAAAGCACTTTGAAACACATGTACACACTCATTTGATACACACACACATTTGTTCATTCAGCACTTTAAAGCAAACCATTAGTCGCTCAATCAGGCAGACCCCACAAGGGAGAGAGAGAGCTAATTAACGGCCATATCGAAACTCCAAGCCTTGCACTTTATCAAGGTTTCGGGAAACACAATGGTTACCAACAAATGCCATATTGTTCTCTCTCTCTGTCTGTCTGTCCATCAGTCTGTCACTCCGTCTATCTCCTCTTCATAGTTTCAAATGAAAGAAAATCGTGTTTTAAAAAAATACAATGAATACACTGGAAAATCCTGAGCCCATCTGTCACAAATTGATGTTGGAAATGGGTAATTAAAGTTATCTTAGGCAATATACAGTAGGTTTATGTGAATTAGACAACATTAGTTAAGTGATTTTATGTGTCTGCAGGAGTGGGAATAGAAATACAATGAATGGGGTTAAAATATAAGTAGGGTAGCAAACGTAAGGTATTGGTATTTAGGTAAGAAATCACATTATCTCATTACCTTTTATATCAGTCACATAAATTATTATTATTAAATTATTGTCCCCTCGTCAATTAATGAAGAACAATAGGCTAAACATTACAAATTAACACTATAAAAGAAAAGGTGTCTTCAAATCTTCTGTGTTTCATGTGATGACTGTTCTGTAGAGGCTGGTCCTGCCTCACCTTGGACTGCAGGTGAAATCATCACCTGCTGTTTGCATATGACCCCCATCTTGGGATGGAAGATGCCATCATCTACCTGCAGCAGAGAACTCACTCATATCTGGATGGAAGTGGCTGCACTTTGAGAGTTACTTTCGTTTACTTCTCGAGTGCATTCAACAGCATCCAGCCACTGCTATTGAAAGAGAAGCTGCAGGAGATGAGAGGAGACACATCTTCCTGGATAACTGACTACCTGACAGACAGACCACAGTTCATCCAGCTGGGCAGCGCTCTGTTTGATATGGTGGTGAGTAGCACAGGGGCTCCACAGGGGACTGTGTTGTCTCCGTTCCTGTTCACCTTGTACACCTCAGACTTCAGTACAACTCTAGGTCATGCCACTCTTTGACAACTCTGCAGTGGCTGAGTTAAGTGATGGGCAGAAGGAAGGGTACAGAGTATTGGTGGAGTACAGCTTTGTGGAGGGGTCTGCAAAAAAAAAGAATCACCCACTTCTGATATGTGGCAAAGACGAGGGAGATGGTGATTGACTCCAAAGCCCATGTGCATTCTGGGTGACAATGTTCTTATGGTGGAGGACTACAAGCGTCACATTGACAACAGACTGAAGACCAAAAGACCAACTATTTCCTGAGGAAGCTGAGATCCCTCTGTGTGTAGCAAGATGTTGGAAATAGTCTACCAGTCTGTTGTGGTCACCACAGTTTACTTTGCTGCAGTCTCCTGGGGGTGCAGCATTGGAGGCATGGACACTGGCACACTGTAGGGTGACTGGGCTCAGCCGTAGAGATAAGGAGAGGACCTCGAACCTCTGGAGGGAGTTAAGAGTAGAGCTGCTGCTCCTTCACATCGAGCTGAGGTGGTTTGGCCATCTCGTTAGGATGCATCGCAAAGGAGGTTTTTCAGGCAGGGATTACATATCTCCTTTGTCCTGGGAACCCCTCAGATACATGTCTAGCTCATCGGATGCTCACCTGTCAGACTTGTAATGAAAATCCTTAAGATTTTCCCAAAATCCGTAAGAAGAAATGACACATGTAGAAAAGTTTTAATTGAACCCTAAAAGTAGCAAGAATTCATGAAAAAGTCTTTAGATAGAAAAACACAACTGCAAGAATCAACCCAGGTCGGCTTTGTGGGAATCGACCATCATAACCACAAGACCATCCCGTGTGAAAAGGTTGCTGCATCGAAATAAGCTTTTCTATTCTTTTGACAATGTGTGCAGGGACTTTATATTCTGGTAAGAAATCTGTTGAATATCCGTAGGGACTTTGACATGCAGAAAGTCCATTAGACCCACGGGTGTTCCCTAAGGGTTTACATGTATGGCCTGAGGATCCCCCAGGATGAGCTGAGTGTTTCTTTGGAGAGGGGCATCTGGAATAACCTGCTTAGTCTGCTGCCACTGATAGCCAAACCCGGAGAAGTGGAAGAAATTAATGGATGAATGGATGAATGGATGGATGGATGGATGGATGGACACGTTAGTGATTGAGCTAAGCTAACAAGCTTAGTTTTTATTGAAGCAATCTGTGTTCAATAGTAAACAAAATATCAGGGGAAAGTAAACAGAATAGTAGGGAGGAAACAGAGGGTGGAGCTATGTGTCAGATGTGTCAGCCATGCTGGATAGCAATTTAGCGTAAGCTGGTCAATTAAGGCCTGTGTACACCAAAGCGCTTTTTCCCAGCTGAAAATGGCAGGCGCTCCTCTGAAAACGCCAAGCTGGGAGTGCTTGAGAGCGCTTTTAGTTTTTCAGCTGAGGCGCTTTGGCTGCGATGATACGGAGTATCTGCGGAGGTAATTTGTATTGCAAGTACCTAATGTTGCAGATAGTTTGTTTTATCAAGAAATACCGAGTGTAAAAATGGCAGCACAAGGTAGAAGACTTGCTGTGGCTCTGGATGAAGGGAAGGCTGGAGGATGTAGAGAGAGGATGGACTCGCAGGTCTATGTGGGTTCATGAGATTTTGTGGGCGAGGAAACATCTTCATGCTGACATTGTGGTAGTCCGGAGATGTCATCTGGTACAGACACGGATACTCAGGTAAAAGGCTGAAATAATTTCTCCTCCATTGTTAAGATAAGATAAGATAAGATAAGATAAGATATTCCTTTATTGGTCCCATAGTGGTGAAATACTCACTATACTATACTTGTTGCCATTGATCTGCACTGTCGGATGTAGCGATTGGTATTTGTGGTATTCATCCCCTCCACCTCTGTCATTGGACGGCTGGGTAAAAAGTGACAGTGATGAGCGCAGCGTTTCACCCAAAGTTGAACATTTTTCAACTCTCGGCGACCAGAGAAAAACACCAAATGTGCCGCACTCTGCGCAGAAAAGACGTAGTGTAAATACGCGACGCTCCCATTGCAAACAATTGAAAAAAAATATGCTGGCCTCAGGATAAAACGCTCTGGTGGACTCAGGCCCTTACAGCACCAACTGGCCCTCTGAGCAGTCACACCAAGCTTCCAGCGCCACTATATCACACAGATGAATTAATGTCACTTTCTGCTGCTTTAGACTGGCTTTGTGAAAAGGATGTGGATGAGTAGAAATGACAGTTAAATGCTTCGGTGTATTATCAGTGAGAACTGACATACATACCATATGGGCAGATCTGTCAAAGAGAAGGACCTGAGTTGAGCATTTGGCTCTATTATCTGTGTACTGCTGTGTCTTTAATGCTTTTATCAGAATATGCTACTCCTACAGTTAATATCAGCTTACTGCTGTGATTCAGTGGACTCTTGCCAAAGATACTTAGCCTAACCAAAGATGGTTCCCCTGGGACAAACACATCACTGGGAAAATGGCCACTCATGATAAAGCATGCCCGTGAATGACAAATTAGAGGAAGAGATGAAGTAGTGTTCTTTCCTAAAGTTGTCTGACTAAACTCAAGTGGGCATGCATTTGCAAAAAGAGCATAGATGTAGAGCATAGGTTAGAGCATTTATAGGAATGGTCATGTTAATATCTACAGATGAATACATTTCTCTCCTGCAGGTGTTTATTGTCTGACCGAACATTTATTTGTGGAAAAAGGTGCTCCACAGAAACACAGCCACCGGTTACATAATCAAATTGACTTGGCCCACGTTTCCCACCTTTTCTTCCCAATGGACTCGTTAATTATACGTGACAGAGCAGACAAGAACTCTCTGTATGCTTCAGAGATCATTTGGCTGCCATTATCAGTAACATCAGTTGAATGAAATGAGCCAGGTCCAGAGGCAACCAAGCATGCTGCAATCATGACGCCGTCTCTCAGATGCTTCACAGGTGAGGAGATGAGCTCTGCTGTTCCTTCCTTTCTGTGTTCTCACGTGTTGTTGCCGCTGATGAAAGGCCTGTATCCTGCAGTGCATCTTTGTTCTTCTCCTTTATTAATCCTGCTATGACTGCTTCATGGAATCCGATTTCTTTCTTTGATTGTTTTGTTTTTGTTTTTCTAAATTAACAGCTGTAATTTGTAAAAAAAAATGTTAGCTTAATCATGACGAGTCGTTTCTTCTTTAAGCATGACCTCAGTACTGGGTCTATGTATCCATGTATATAAGGCATAACACAATTATTCACTGTAAAGGAAAGCTTTCATTGTATGGTGCTTTTCATTTTTAAATGTTGCCATTGCCTGTTTAATGTGACCTGTGGGTGAATGGAGCACAGAGGAGGAGGAGTTGGAGAATAATCTATCCTATTGATTCTCCTGAATCCTCCTCCACATGGTAAGAAACACAAGTAATGTTGCATTTTCTGATTTTATTCATATTCTGCAGGCCACCATTACTTTACAGTATATCTAAATAGTCGGTAAAATATTGAAAGTGTAGCACTACAATGAGCTTCAGTATCTAAAGATAAAACACAATAAAAAATGGGTATTTTGTCTTCCCTTTAATAATTCTTATTCCATCATGCACTAAAATTCAGCAATAATTTGACAGCCTTCATAAAGGTCCCCTACAACCTTGTGAAAATGATGATTCTTAGACTTCTTTTCGAGCTAACACATATGCTATTACTGTAGGTATTCCACTTTGTTTGAGACATTTGTGTTATGCCTTTGCTATGTTATGTTTTCTTAGTTGCATGATTTACTGAAGCATTGACAAACACTGCTGAAACACACAATAAGGCAGTATCACATGTGGCAAAACCTCACTGTCGAATAATCCTGTGGTATAGTTCATATTATTTCATGTAGCATTTGAATAATTCAAAAAGACTAAAAGTAAAATATGCATTAGGTAGAATAAAGTGAATCTGGCAGTCTCAGCCCTGTAACACGACCATGTGTAGAGGTCATAGTTCAACTTCCTTTTACCTCACCATTACAACAGCAAAATAAACTTACACTCTCTGAACAGTCAGCTCCTCATCCAGCCTGTCTCATTCTCTCTATGCTGCTGAACTCTGACGTTAAGTGCTCCTCAAAAACGTCCAGCTCTCCCTCTCACAGTCTGGCTAATTGGGCAGCCATTAAAACCGGTCCAGCGCTGCTGTGAAAGAAAACACGGAGCAGCGAGAGAAACATGAAAAGATGGAGCGAGACAAAGAGAGAGGGTCATCTTCTGCCAAACAGGCGATGTGCCAGGCAGTAAACGCATCTTGAGAGAGAAAGCTTACATGAGAGCTACTAAATGTGTGAAATAAAGAGAGGGTTAGTCGGTGTAAGAGAGAGAGAGAGAGAGAGAGAGAGAGAGAGAGTCGTACAAAGTGAGGGAATTTAAGACAAAGCGAGAACTCGTGGAGGAGAAAATTTTCATGACATGAAACAGAAAGCTTGATCAATGGATGCCTCAGTCGCCTCGTTAATAAAGACCCACGCTTTTATGAGACGCACAGTCTTGCAATATTTATACCATGAATATTTCAAAGTCCCCGGCAGGAGCCCAGACACACAGACCTTTCTACAGAGACGACATTCACAGCTTTCCCTTCTTCTCAGACGGCCAGAGGAGAATTGTCAAGGTCCTTCATCTTACATTCTTATTTCAGCGCAGAGCATTAGAAAGTTGAAACGTCTAAGAATTTCGTGTGTGCAAATTCTGGGCTGTCAACATGGCTTAGGCTAAGGAAGTGCTACGTAGGATAGCTGAGTAACAGGGGCTTGCGAAGAGGGTAGGGAAAAGGTATAATGTATAATATGTTTCATATAACGTACATGGGATGTAGAGAGTAAACAAACAGCTGAAAACACACCATTAACTCAACATACATTCATTAGTTTTCAACCATAAGAGACCCGAAAATGACTGAAGATAATTTCACCTGATTCAAAATGTGGTTAAAGGCCTTAATAGAGAGAGCACACTAATACACTAATATCATTGAACGCATCATGATACTCCACTAATTAACTCCAGACTTCTCCAATTCAAACTCGTGCCATGCATTCTGATCTAATAAGACTACCAAAAAATAAATAAAATAAATAATAATAATAATAATAATAAGACTACCATAATGATTTTTGACCAGGGAAATCTGCGTGTCTTATAGGTGCCGAACAAACTCACCTTGAAGCCCTGCGTCCTATTGCAGCTGCTCGCGGTGTTAAGGAGCATCCCAGATTCCTATCAATGTCTGCTGTGCTGGCAGAATGCTGATAACTGCTCTTTGGCTAATACTCTCATCCCACACAGCCTCATCATGCAGGCACAACATCATGTCCTCCAATAAGCTTTGCAGGTCATCCAGCTGCTCTCATAGGTGATGGTCTGCCATTATCTGCTGGTACCATGGCGTGGTTCTCTTATGTTCACATCCAGATTTAAAACACACTTGAGGTCACCTGATGTGGCCCAAACCTGGTTTGGTCCACTTTATATCTCTATAATTTTGACATTTTATAGTTGCATCATATGTATTTGTACTTCTACTTTGTACTGAAACTGCTGTACAATATATTACCTTTGGATAAGTAAGGTTTTATGTTGTGCTGTACACCTCTGTATCCAGACTGAAGCCCTAGTTATCACTCTTATACTACCTGTAAGGGCTTCTGAGTGGCTAAGAAGACAAGAACCCCATCATGTCCTCCAGCATGCCTCACAGGTCATCAAGCTGATCTCATGAGAGCCCTTCCTGAAGCCGTGTCAGAGGCGCTTATCGGAACTGCTTCAGGTAAGGTACGATGATGCTTGAATGCAATACATAATTCAATATTTAATAAAATGTTTTATGACCAGCAAGTTAAATGTTTATGCTCTCTTTTACAAGATAAGACAGTAAAATAGTGAGCGTGCACCGAGCAGACATGACCATGAGGGGAGAGAGGAAAACTCTGCCTGACAAAGGTGCTGCCTTTTTATCCAAAACACAGACAGGAAGGTAATACATGTTTGCTCCTCCAGTCACCTGTACCCAGTATAACAGTAAAGTGCTGCTGCCTAACTGCCTATGATGTGTGGTGTCCATAGTCATCACATTTTACATGATGTGCAAAGCTACTTAATTTGAATTTAAATCTTTATTGTGAGACACAAACATATGAGGCCGATGTCTCTCTTGAATTGAAAGAAAAATAAAATCAGATTGTTGAATGAGTGTGTGTTTATTTCACTTATTTGATTTTGAGGTCAAAAGGTTGATCACACCAAATAAATGATAATATTTCATTACTGAAAAGTAAATCATTCAAGAACCACAGAATGGGAAAGTAGCTACTAATGTGGACTTAGAATAATCTGTCTTTTATTTCCACATTGTGCAAATTAATTTAAATTCATGATTATTAAGAGGAATAATTTTCCTAGAATAATATTTATGTTTCTGTAGATTCTCAGTCATCCAGGTCATGGCAATCCTTGAAGGTTGATTCAGAACCAACTGGACTTCTTTTCTAAGCCTGAAAACGTTTCACGAATGGACAGTAACGTATTGTGTCACATTTGTGTTATTTATTGTTTAAGCTGCAGCATCCTTATTCTTCTGAGTGAGACTGTCAAGGCAAGGACTCTGTGTTTGCCATGATTGCACCCTTCCATTCAATGTAAGCATTGAGTATTGGCCCTGTGCATGTTATACACACTTCCTCTTTAAATACAGTGTAATATGGAGGTATTGTTGTAAATCCCAAATACCAAAATTGTAAAATAAAATTTCACGCATGTGTTTACACTGACTTTGAGATTTTAAGAAACAAGAGCGTCACTGCTTTGGCCTGTTATACAATCCTGATTCCAAAAGACATTGGGATGCTGTGTAAAGCATAAATAAAAACATAATGTGATCATTTGTTTGTTTGACACCTCTATTACATATACAATTCCTCATCAATGGACTGCTACAGGTTCATTGGTAACAGATGATTGGGCACGAAAAGAGACATCCGCAAAAGGCTCAATGGTTCACAGGCAAGGATGAGCTGATGGGAAACTCGTGATTGTATGAAGGATATGATTACATGCTCTCCGCTGGCAGTGAATGCAGCTCATTTGCAAATGATTGCATTCTGTTTTACAAAGCGTCCTAAATCATTTTTGAAATAAGGGTTGTAAGAAATGTCCGCGGATAAGAAAGCCAACCTATTTTCAATCATAATCCTTCTGAGGAACACGGTGTTCAGCAGTTTCCCAACTTCCTGCCTATCTCCTCACACACACTGTGTCTGCCAGTCTCTGACCAAGGACAGGGTCAACAGCATCCATCATCCTCAAACATGTTGCCCATTATTTTGCAGGTTTCCATCTATTCTGACAAATGTTTGGGTAGATGTTTGCCAAGTCCTGATTTACTGCTCCTAATGTTGCTTAACTGCACTGTCGAATCTGATGTTTATTGAGGTTGTATGAGGATTGATTTTACCTCATACCTAACAATACCATGGGGAAAAAACATTTCATTCGACTTATATTAATATAGATCAGCAGAACAAGACATGCAGCTAATTTCCCTCTCATTTAATATTTGTATAACATTGGGTTTCTGTGGCATTCATGGTCAATTTAGACACGAGCTGCATTGGATGTTATGAAAGTCTTAACACTGTTAGTATGAGGACAACACCCATCTCTCTGCAAAAAAAAAAGAGCAGCTGAAACACAAGAAATAAACACTGAATACTAGTGAAATAATCTGTCCATGCAGCAAGAGAATTCTACTTGTCAAGAAATCTTAAAATAAGTTGGTTCAGTGCAGAAATAAGAGGTTTGATTAAAAAAGAAGATAATTAATCTCAATCCAGATTCTGATTAATCCTGTTTTATAGCAATGTTCAGAAAATAAAATATAAATAAAATAACATCTTTAACATCAGTTGTATAAACTGTCCAACATCCCAGGAGGAGCAGGTCATGGCTGTACTCTAGTTTTCCAAAGTGCTTTTATGTCTTCTAGAAAAGTCATGCACCATGTTTTTAAATAGATCTCTTTGTGCCACACACTTGTCTTCTGTCTTCACTGACATTTCTCTAAATGGCTGTCTCACTATTTCTTTTTGAAATCAACAACGACAACACTTGCATTGTGTTTGGAAACCTAATAGATCTGCAGCTATTGTGTGAACTGAGGCACTATGAACAGAACCTCATGTGGTGAGATGAAGCTGGTGGTTTGGAGCAGGAGAATAGAACAGGAGCTCTTATAGAAAGTGGTGCATTTTAACTATGAACATAATGGAAAACAAGTAATACACACATTTAGACCATGTTCTTAATGATACAGACATGCAAAGAGTGCAAAACAAACACTTCAAGTCTCACCATAATCTGCTTTGCTTTATAAGGGCTTTATGTTGGTGTCACACAACATCAACTGTCAACAAAGTAAATGGATAATGAATATTAAGCTTAAAATATTATCTTCATGGCTTTTCAATTCACTGAGAGGGTTTTAAGAATTCATGTTTTTATTGGCATGTTTTTTTCATTTCCTGTAAAGTCGTTGCTAGGATACTTCTCTCAGTCCGACAGCTGCCTCAGAGCCTTTATGCAGGTCTCTGTACTGTATCACCGTGTGTCGGAAAGTAAACAAATACATTTACTCAAGTACTGTACGATTCTGAGATGAGTGTACTGTACATGAGTAATTGCATTGTCTGCTACATTATTACTCAGGGGAATTATACATGATCCTAAAGCGTTAGTAAGAAGCTATTTTGCTGATTCAGATTATTAAAGCTAATGTATACCAAATAATAAATTATAATGTATTGTAATAATAAATCACAACCTTTGTTTATTTACTAAATTCACACATCATATTTATTCTTAGTGTTGTTGACCATTGTTTTATTTTGTTATTGATGTTTTAAACCTTGTTTGTACTTTGTCATATGATTTAACTTAATGTTCTTATTTAGTCTGTGTGATGTTGTTGACCTGAGAAGTACCAAACATAATTTCGTTGTGTACTTACAATGACAATAAAGTGTCTTATGTTTTTTTGTCTATAACGAATTATGACGGATTAAACTACCTACCTGTATATAACGTTAGAAAAAGCACAATCTTTACCAGCTGCAACAAGTAATGAACACTATAATGTAAGCTTTAATTAATAATCTAATAATATACATTTTGAAATGGGTTATTTCACAATTTTAATACTTTTCTAATACTTTTGTACTTTTACCATGATATAATCCCATCTAATACATCTATGACTGTCCCATGTCTTTACCTTGCCTCCAATAATGGACTATTTGGCTTTAGAACCATGTTTTGTTTTGTTTTTTGTTTTGTTTTTATGCTTTTTTTTGCTGATTTCCAAAAGCAGCACAGGAAGCTTCACAATGTGAAACTGTTTTGACTCGTTTTAACATTTCTGTGACTAAAACTTGCCCACCGGCAGAGAAGAACAGGGTCTTATATAAGATTCGCATTTAGATGCTTATCAAACACCTGAGAGGAACAGATGCCATGCATAAAACAATATATTTATAGATTGATTCAACAAAAGAAGAATCTCATTATTGATTGGTGGTGTGATTACATTTTTCAAATATGACATGACTATACAGTAACATTTGGTGTATGATTAAAACTGTATCACAACACTATCCGGTTATGACTGGTGCCATTCTGGAGGTTTAACTGTAACTAGGTCAGACCTTAAGACTGCTGTCTAAACTTTTACAGTGACTTGAGTGATTATTCAGAAATGAGGCTGGCATCATATTTACATAATGAACTGCATGTCTGAAAAGGGCTTTTGTCTTATACTTCTGAAGGAGTGTAGCATCTGCATCCCCCTAACCTTGTTCAGGAGCTGGATAGGAGATGTTTCTAGATGTAATTATTACACATGAAGCTTAATTTTCTGATTTTCATAACTATTAACTGTCTTATAAAATTGACCCACTGAGGTCAAACTACTTCCATGATTTCAGAAGACGAAGTACATTATCCTTGTCTTCATCGCTCAGTAAAATTGAGGTTTCACTTGTTAAAGAAAGTTGATGATGTGCAACAATCTCATCTAAAGAGCTGCTGTATTCATTTGTCTTCAGTTTGTCTTCTTTTATAAGTGTGTTTTTAATTCACTTTTGATAAATAATTATACTATATTCCTCTTTATCTCTTCAGGAAATAGGAAATGCATTCAGGATAGTCTTAAAAAAAATAAGCTTAAAAGATTTCTTATCTCTTAAGGTGCCAGATTTGAGTCACAATTTTGATGACGACAGAGCCGACTTCCACTTTAACACCAATGGTTTTATATCTACTTGAAATACTTGATATCTTACCCCAAGATCATAGATTGAAAAGTGTGTTAATTAAAATGTGTACAACAAATCAATTACTTCCCTTCATATCCAGTGTAGCTTCCTCTGGTTAAATGACAACAGTAGTTCTCTTTTATTAGCAGTTTATTGCCCTTTCACAATAATGTAAGCCGTGATAACTAAAATAAGACAAACAACAAATGTGTTAATACACTATTGAAATGAAATACATGTCAAACAAACACAAAATGCATAACATAAATACATAAACGTACCTCATTGGCGGCATAAAGGGAGTAAACAAACATTCACTTGAGGTTTCCTGTATACTTTCTTGAAACTTAACTCTGAACATAAGTTTTGCAGCTGCAACGTTTGTGTCCCACTAAATGTCTTCTCCCTTGCAACAACACATAACGTACCCTTCAGTCCGTCGTAAAGAGGGCAAATAGGAAAAAAAACAACATAATGAAATAAATTAGTCCAAATAAAATAAAATATGGAAATGTGCAAATCTTCACAATAAATGAACACAGAAACTCTCTGACAGTTACATCCTGATTTGACTGATATTAAAGCCATTTTCCCAGAATTACCATCTGCCTGAAGACTTGTCTGTATCAGAATATTCATGTAGCCTGTCCTTCACAGATGAGCTGTATTCTCTGCTTTGTCTTTGTGTCAGACTTTTAGACACTGAGGCAAAGTGCTTTGGTGCCAGCAGGGACTTCAAGGTGCATTCAAGTGCAATTCATAAACAAACCACCTTAACAGAAAATAAATTGCAGTATGCAGGTAAGATATTATAGACAGAAGCAACAGCTTCCAACTCCACTCAACATCTGAAGTTGCACAAATCATGGTAAGTCAAGGTTGTGTTGTTGAATAGGCCCTAGAGCTGGAGTGTATTATGATTTATTCAAGTTTACTTAGGACTTGACTTGGGAATTGTTTGTCTTGACTTCAGGCTCGACTTGGGACCTGAGTACAAAGACATGGAGAGTACATGGGTCCCACCCTCGGTTTATACAGAGTCACCCAAAGCTTTTCAAGGCTTTCAGGTAAATGCACTGATATGAGGGTGAGAGCGACAATCTCTGGCCATTGGTTCACCTCCTACTCATCAGTATCCACCTCCTCTTTCACTCCCCTCACTGTAGACCTGAGAACAACCTGCAGGGCTGACTGCTTCGTTGAGAGCGGAGGCCTCAGAGGACCAACTGCTATTTAAGGCCCAAATTGACGGACGTAACAGTCTCTCCAACTTAGTTCCCCCTTTATCTCCTTCCCTCCCAATTTTTCTTCATTAATCTAGTCTCTCACTTTTCCCCGTATCCCCCCTCCTTCACCTTTTCTCATTCACCTCTTTCACTCCCCTCCTCTCTCCCTGTGCACCGTTTCAGGCCTCTTTAGGTATGCATCATCAAGTGCACATTTAGAGATGTCAGGGAATTGATTGTTCCTCCCTCGCCTTCATCCCCACCTTCTACTCTTTGGCTTGTACTCACATTTCTCTCTCCACTAAAAAAGGCAGACTCCCCCAATTTTTTTAACTTCATTACTCTCGTTTCCCAGAATCTCCTGGGGCATGACAGTCGGTGCTGACATCTTTGACATCCTCCACGGCCGTCGTTGCCTCATGAGCAGATGTGTGTATATGTGTGTATAGATTTGAGCTTGTATTATTTTTGGTTTGTGTCTATATGCATAAGTCGATCTAAGAGATCCATGCATTTGTGTGCATGTCAGATCAGTTTGTTTAAGTGTATATTATATGCATGATTGTTTCTGTGTGCAAAATGACCTGTGCTTGTATACTGTATATGATTCTACAGTATGTGCATTCATTCAGACATATTCACATCTGTATCTGCATTGCTTCAGGATATATAGTACATGTATATCGTGATATGTGCATGTGTATTGGATTTCACTTTCGCACCTTTCTCAAAGGCTTTAAGAAAATAATAAAATAATGAATTGGAGCAATGTGCCTTTTCAGAGGACAGACAAAGAGTTTGCTCTGTGTCTTTTGTTCGAACAGGTTACAACTGAGGGTCAGGTTGACAGACTGAGCCGAGGCATTAGCTGTAGATCACCAGAGCGTAAGATCCAAACCTTCAAGTGATTGTGCACTCACTTCCAAAATGCCGATGTCCATTTTTATTTCATCACGTTCAAGCACAGTGCACTTTCTGGTAATTCTCAATTTACTGGGTGGAATAAATTTCCATTATCTCCAACCCTCAGCCGCTGACTCATTTAATTGCAGTGTGCATGAGATGAAGGCACAATTATGTATGAAAGGCAAAAATGGACAGAAATACAAATTGGGTATTTTAATGAATGACTGCCATGTACAGTATTCAGTACTTTGTGGATTTAAAATCGAGTTTCTTTTGTAATCAATCATGTTTATAAACATCATTGATGAATGTAAAGGCAATATAGAGTTTTGTTTTTAATAGAATTTCTGTTGGTTATGATTACATTTTATTCACTATAGTGAATCAATAGTCTATCCGCTTTACGTGGAGGAAAACCTCACACTTGAGTGCATCTGAAATACCTACAGGTTGGGTAAAAACATTCTGTCCATTCATAAAATTCTGTCTGCGGTCTGTGTCATTTCCATTTCCACAATTCTCTGCCCATCCTTGCATCCATCCAGTCAATGGTCGTCCACTCACTTGGTCTTACTCTGAAGCATATAGAGTATGCCCCTCCTCCCCTCCTTACAAGTGTTCATTCTATCTACAGAAGCCCACATGACAGACACATTCAATCAGGTTTCCTGGGTCTCTGACTGGCTCTGTTGGACTATTAGGTCAGAATTCACCTCTCTATCTGTGGCTCAGCTGTATCAATTTAAATTTTCTTAAACTGGCCATCATGTGTTTGATAATGTGATAGGAGTGCTAACTCTATGGAACACTCTTAATGTACACGTTACAGGATAGTACCTCCTCAGGGTAGGTGGACACCACACGAAGCTGCCGTGGCGTAGTCTTCAACATGACACACACCTTTCGTGATCCTCTTATCAGCTTTCAAAGACAGGAACGTCTGTATCTCCTCAATATAGCTGCCACAATAAAAAAAAAAAAAAGTATGGCTGCTAAAGTAGCTTGGAATATGGTGGCCATTGATTTGTGCTGTGCAGAATATTCCATGCATGCTGAGCACTGATAATGCAGAAACGATTCTCTCTGACCAATCAGTAGTCTGCAATGTTTCACGTTACCTTTAGGATGTGGCACTAAAAAAAGCAGTTCCAGATACCAGGTAGTTTTTCCCTAATGGAAAACCAAAAAAAGATGAGTAGAGTTGAGTAGAGTAGAGCCAGTACTATGTGGTGGAAATGGGACTTAAATAAACAAAATGTATTGATATCTTAGCCTGTTGCAAACTTTAACAGACCATTACCTGTTTTACCTTCAGAAGAGGGGATTTGGCTGCAGGGATAAAATTATTTTTTAACATTTGTTTGAGAGGTGAGGGGAAGTTTCAAGTCAGAATAAACAACTATGCTGTGTTAAAGGGTCGTACTGTTGCTGTTTGAAAGTAATACTTTTATACAACGCACACACAGAGAGAAAACAGAACTGTAAAACTGTCTGAAAAGGAAAAAGTGAAAGCCCCAGACACCAAACATGCAATCCAGCTCAAGTAACCGTCAGCTTGTGTCCAGGAAGATGGCAATTTTTCAGAAGCAAGTACAGTGTGTCCAGTTAAGTGGCTCATTGGGAGAAATGGAAATTATGCAACCAGAGCGAAGGCGAAGGAAAATATCATGCAAAGAGATCTCTCATTCATACAACTGCAAACATTTGTTTTCCTTTATCCTCCTGCTGAAGCTGCCATGAATGTATCTGTATTTGCCAAATGATTATATATATCTGTCATGCAAAAGTCATTAACATTAATATTCCAACAAATTATTTAAAAGCACTCATATTTCACTTTACTTTGTTAATTTATTCAAAGCACAACTCAAATTGTTTGTTAGTTTTATGAAATGTGATGACGCTTAGCGAAAGGAAGATGTCTTCGTGTGTCCTCCCTATAAGTCACAAGCAGCTTCTGGCTATCTCTAAGCTCAACTCGCTCATTGTCCTCTTCACCCAATCTCAACCTGTCATCCTCTCCTTTAACCAATCACCTATAGGCTGTCTAATGTTATTTAGCTTTTTAGCACTGCAGAGATTCAAGAACTCCACCCCTTCAAACCCTCCGATCAGAGGCCTCCCTCAACATCAAGTTCGACTCCTGATCACCACCACCATGCAGTGTCTCGGCTCCAGAAGAGGCCTCCTCCATATGGGAACCACCTAATTTATCCTACCACTTCCGATGACGACCCCCCCCCCCCCCCCCAGCCAGAGTTTGAGATCCAAAGTCTGGTGCTTCTGTTCACAATAAATATAATCTCTCATTCTCTTTTGTTCCTCTTTCCTTGATCCTTCCTTGATCAAATGATCAAAATAGTCAATATAGTATATATTGTGATATTATAATTTTACTTGGTTTTTTTTGCTTGAGCAACACTGAGCTTACCTCGGGACAGTCCTGGATTTGAAAGCAAACAACCATTTCTTTACTCTGTTTTGGATCCACAATTTCCAATAAAGTCTATATCAATAAATTTACCTCAAAGCATCGAAGTACACAAAAAAGCTTTTGTTCACCAGAGACAATTCAGTATCACAGGATTGCAGTTAATTTCTGCAATTATTCATTTTCAACCTCAAGTGATCAGTGTAGGAAAGATGATTGTAAAGTCTTCTCTGAAAATGGGGCTGCATGCATTTCTGATGGGGTAATGTGTATACACAGATATCTTTGTTGTTTTTCACAAAGAATAATAAATAGGGCTTATTTGTGTTAGTGACAAATGCTGCGTGTTAATGGCTTTCACAGAGGAATGTGTGATGAACACACACCTCCTCTCGAAGGAAGGCTGCCATGTGTGACTGCGTGCCTTCTGCCCATTTAGCTGGACTTATCACAAACAACACTTAACTCACAATCACATGCACATGCAAACCAATGTGTTAAAACACACACACACACACTCAACTACACACACTCACACACACACACAAACATACACATACACACATATATATATATATATATGTATTAATATTATCATTATTAATGTATTAATGTTGCTTTATTTCATTATCTTTGTTAATATTGTTCATCAGACACTCATTCCAATTAAGAATTTTTTTCAGAAAGAGAGAACGTGACTCCAGACGAGAGAGACATTTCCTCACGCCTAACACATAAATGTTATCTCACAAGATACCGTAGTTTATAGAATTCTTATGATTATTACACTGTGACGTTATTCATCGCGGTTAATAGCAAAAATGATTAATCCTGACATCCCTAGATTGTCAATCAATCAATCAATCAATAAAATGCACCTCTCCAGTACATGGGTGATTAGTACATAAAGTTTGCAGCTGGATTTATAGGCCATGACACTGACCTGTCAGGCCTATAAATCCAGTTTGCCCATCATGATGTCATGATGACATCAAAGACACGTCACATGCCACTGACCTGTGAGGCCTATAAATCCAGTTTGCCAATCATGATGTCATGATGACATCAAAGACACATGTCACATGACACTGACCTGCCCATCATGATGTCATGATGACATCAAAGACACATGTCACATGACACTGACCTGTCAGGCCTATAAATCCATATCAGTTGGTCCTGTTTAGTCACTAGGAGTTTGTTACCAGTTCAAACTCAATATCATCGCAAACACAAGTTTTGAAAATGTTCGGACGAAGCCTGCATGATGGATCAAGCAGTTACAAGATAGAGAAGGTCCTGGGGACGGGGAAGTTTGGAAAAGTGGTCCAGTGTAAAAAATCAAGCACTGAAGAGAAGATAGCTGTCAAGATGGTGCATAAAACATTTCGCTTTATTGCTCTAAGAGAGGTGGCCATACTTGAGGATATCAGAAAGCTTGACGCAGACAAGAATAACTTGGTCAAGCTCAGTCACCATTTTATTTTTGAGAGATGCAATTGTCTGGCATTTGAAATGCTGGACATGGATCTTCAGGAAATGATGAGGAAGAGGTTTTGTAGTCCACTCGACCTGTCACAGATTAGGGTAATTACCCAACAGATGCTAGTGGCTCTGAATGCCCTCAAGAGCATGAGTCTCATACATGCCGACATCAAGCCAAACAATATAATGCTGGTTAATCATCAATCGTATCCCTTCAAGGTGAAACTGATTGATTTTGGTTTGGCATGTAAAGTTTACATCATAAGGCGGGGCCGCAAAATTCAAAATGTTGGCTACAGGGCCCCAGAGGTCTATTTGGGACTCCCACTGAATGAGGCCGTTGATATGTGGTCTCTTGCCTGCGTCTTAGCATTCTTGTATCTGGGCATACGCCTGTATCCATCAAAGGATCCGTATGAAGCCATGAGAGTCATCACACAGATGCATGGTCAGCTTGACGACCACTTAATGAGCGGCGGACTTTATACCATGGACTATTTCACCAATGACTCCCTTACTGCTCCATTTAGGTTGAAAACAAGACAGGAATACAATCAGGCAAACGGATGCAAAAAAAAACTACACAGGGACCCTTCTGCAAAGTTCAGTAGTCTTGATGACATTACAAAGATCCGCTGCAGAGATGAGAATGGCACTGAGTATGAGGACCATCAGGCGTTCTTAAGCCTCCTCAGACATATGCTGCAAGTGGATCCTAAAAACAGAATCACCCCCAGTGAAGCTTTAGGACACCGTTTCATCACAATGAAACACTTCCCAAGTAACATTAAAGACAAGTATGTCGAATCAGCCATTTCTACCGTTGACAAATGCATGCTGTGGCAGCCATCTGAAATCAGGAGCTTTATAACGTCCAGCGAAGTGGTGAGTCAAAATGAAGAAGACATTACTTGCTTGGATGACACACATCCAACCGATGAGGAGACTACTGTGGAGACCAATAATGGACCCTCAGCTACAGATGGCTTAAATGAAACCACCACTGCTGGGGCTGACCAGACACTACATGTCACAAATGTAGCAACTCCCTCTGGTTCTCATGGACCACCAGCCAGAGAAGGCTTGGACAAAATCATCGCTGCTGGGGATAACAAGATACCGGAGATAACTGATGCAATGTCATCTTCCTCTGGTTCTCATGGACCACCAGCTACGGATGGCGTAGATGAAATCACCGCTCCTGGGGATAACAAGACACAACCTGACACAAATGTGGCAAATTCACCTTCCTCTGATACTCATCATTCAAATGGGGTCAACATTAGTAAGGATAAAGGACCCAGAAAAGTCAAAAGATGGAGGAAGTGGTTCAGCAACCTTGCCAAAATGTTCACCTGCAAGAAGGTAGATGTTATTGAGTGAATGTTCTGTTTTAAATACATAAATAAAAATATGCCATAATCATATCCCAAATGACTCCAAAGACTGGTTTTGTTGTGTTCTTCAGATCTGTAGCTAAACCATTCACTGTATACTTCAGAAGGGGCTGAAAAGGTAATCACATACACAGTCAGCACCAAGCAACTCTGTACCACATTTAGTACATGTATGTTTAACTAGAAGCTGGGCCGCCTTTCAGGTGGTGCAAGTGAGCCATTTTGCCACGCCCATTTCCAATCACCATATGACACGTAAATTTCCCCTACCGTTGAATTTTCTGCCAGCTTTCATGGGTTTTTCAGCATGTTCAGGCCTCCAACAATGTGATTCATTGGAACAATAATAACTTCTTGCAGAACAATAGAGTCCTATACACTTAGTGCTCAGGCCCTAATTATATCATGAAAATAACATTGAAAATAATAAGATTGCTGTGGGAGCACCTGGGCCTGCTCTTTTATTACATATAAGAAGTGTGACTGAATGATATATTTCTAAATTTGTATTTTACACTCATGGATTCGGGAGACATAAAGGTCGACCGTGACACAGCCAGCTCAAACAAATGTAGGTCTGTTAGTGTGCATTGTTTGAATGCAGGCAGGCAGTGATCACTTCATTAGAAAGTCCTTCATCATTAAAAGCTATTTCACATCGAACATTTATTCATATTTTATTTTTTATTGACATGGAAAAAAAGTGCTACATTTTTCACGGTGACCTAATTCTTCTTCATAAGTCATGACAGATTTCTCTCCTCTAAATGACAGACATGAGTACAATTTAGAAAACCTTTCACTTTCTAATGTTCTTCATTTCAGAAGGATGGATAGTACTTTTTACTCTATTACATCTATTGGACATCTTTAGTTACTAGTCACCTTTCAGTTTAACAATGTAAAAAATGTGGTAAACAAATCAAATATGTTGAATTGCTGAGTAGCACTATAAAAAGTAGTGATTATAGCTTCACATGAAAGATACCATCCCTCACTATAAAAGCATTTACTTTTGATACTGTAAGTACATTATAGAGATCTATACTTTCATTTATTTACAGAAGTAAATGATGTGAAGACTCCACCACTGTCACTGGATGTTATTTCATTTCTCAGAAGAGAAAAGACCCACAATGAAATGAGCTGAGTGAAGCATACAGGCCTAACCATAATGTTATGGTCATGAGCTCCATGTCTTATATGTTGAGGCACTTATTAAATCCTGATCGCAGTCATTACCAATCAGCTCTAAGAGGGACAGAGTGACAGACATGTCCCAACAGAGAAACAGAGACCACCAGGAAGCATCTGGTCGACTACAGATATCAGATTTATTGTCAGAGACATAATCACGGTATCACGGTTTTCACAATTATCAACACTAAGGAAGGAAAAACTGAGCATTTTTTTAATTAAATGTTTTATCTACACACACACACACACTCACATACACACACACATATATGTATTAATATTATTATTAATGTATTAATGTTGATTTATTTCATTATCTTTGTTAGTATTATTCATCAGACACTCATTCCAATAAAAAAACATTTCAGAAAGAGAGAACGTGACTTCAGACGAGAGAGACATTTCCTCATGCCTAATACATAAATGTTATCTCACGAGATACCGCAGTTTATAGAATTCTTACGATTATAACGCCGCGATGTTATTCATCAGGGTTAATAGCAAAAACGATTAATCCTGACATCCCTAGATACAGGCCACCATTACTCAGATCAAATTTTTGTCTTAAATGCCTGCTTCGTGTATGAAACGATCTATACAGTGCATTATACGAATTATGCTTGATTCAGCCACTATTGCTACCACTGCTATACAGCAGCTGCAAGTTGTGCTTGTTCATTGTAATGCTTGTTAAATCCATATCTGAGGAAATATTCAATTGTCAATCAATCAATCAATCAATCAATCAATCAATAAAATGCACCTCTCCAGTGAATGGGTGATTAGTACATAAAGTTTGGGTGAAATAATAATGAACAGCTTTTGAGTCATGCCCCAGAAACCCTTATCTGAGAAAAGCTCCACTCCCAGAATAAGCCTGAATTCATCTTGTAACCATGATGAATGATGAACAAAGAAGGCTCCTAAATAGGAAATGGTACCAATTCAGTATTTGGTTGTTGTGTGTAGAAAGATATGTTAAAATGTTGAAATTTAAGATCTGTTCTGGAAACAAAACCTGCTACCAGACTGAGCTTCAGTCCAATTTGTAATAATGGAAACAGAAAAAATAAAAATGATTAAAGTCCATAAGTAGCAAAAGAAAAACATTACGTGATATGACTAACAATTACGAGAAGGGTATTCTAAGCACAAAATAGGTCAGGGGCCGTTTCCATGACAACCGTTACACACAAAAATGCTGGGGGGACTTAGTTTGCCAATTATGATGTCATGATGACATCAAAGACACATGTCACATGACACTGACCTGCCCATCATGATGTCATGATGACATCAAAGACACATGTCACATGACACTGACCTGTCAGGCCTATAAATCCATATCAGTTGGTCCTGTTTAGTCACTAGGAGTTTGTTACCAGTTCAAACTCAATATCATCGCAAACACAAGTTATGAAAATGTTCGGACGAAGCCTGCATGATGGATCAAGCAGTTACAAGATAGAGAAGGTCCTGGGGAGAGGGACGTTTGGAAAAGTTGTCCGATGCAAAAAATCAAGCACTAAAGAGAAGATAGCTGTCAAGATGGTGCATGAAAAATTTTACTTTCTTGCTCTAAGAGAAGTGGACATGCTTGAAGATATCAGAAAGCTTGACGCAGACAAGAATAACTTAGTCAAGCTCAGTCACCATTTTATTTTTGAGAGACGCAATTGTCTGGCATTTGAAATGCTAAACATGGATCTTCACGAAATGATGAGGAAGAGGTGTTTTAGTCCACTGGATCTGTCTCAGATTAGGGTAATTACCCAACAGATGCTAGTGGCTCTGAATGCCCTCAAGAGCATGAGTGTCATACATGCCGACATCAAGCCAAACAATATAATGCTGGTTAATCATCAATCGTATCCCTTCAAGGTGAAACTGATTGATTTTGGTTTGGCATGTAAAGTTTACATCATAAGGCGGGGCCGCAAAATTCAAAATGTTGGCTACAGGGCCCCAGAGGTCTATTTGGGACTCCCACTGAATGAGGCCGTTGATATGTGGTCTCTTGCCTGCGTCTTAGCGTTCTTGTACCTGGGCAAAGACCTGTATCCATCAAAGGATCCGTATGAAGCCATGAGAGTCATCACACAGATGCATGGTCAGCCTGACGACCACTTAATGAGCGGCGGACTTTATACCATGGACTATTTCACCAATGACTCCCTTACTGCTCCATTGAGGTTGAAAACAAGACAGGAATACAATCAGGCAATGGGATTCAAAAACAAACTACACTGGGACTTTTCTGCAAAGTTGACTAGTCTTGATGACATTACAAAGATCCGCTGCAGAAACAAGAATGGCACAAAGTATGAGGACCATCAGGCCTTCTTAAGCCTCCTCCGACATATGCTGCAAGTGGATCCTAAAAAAAGAATCACCCCTAGTGAAGCTTTAGGACACCGTTTCATCACAATGAAACACTTCCCAAGTGACATTAAGGACAGGTATGTCAAATCTGCCTTTTCTACCGTTGACAAATGCATGCTGTGGCAGCCATCTGAAATTAGGCGCTTTATAACATCCAGCGAAGTGGTGAGTCAAAATGAAGAAGACATTACTTGCTTGGATGACACACATCCAGCCGACGAGGAGACTACTGTGGAGACCAATAATGGACCCTCAGCTACAGATGGCTTAAATGAAACCACCACTGCTGGGGCTGACCAGACACTACATGTCACAAATGTAGCAACTCCCTCTGGTTCTCATGGACCACCAGCCAGAGAGGGCTTGGACAAAATCACCGCTGCTGGGGATAACAAGATACAGGAGACAACTGATGCAACGTCATCTTCCTCTGGTTCTCATGGACCACCAGCTACAGATGGCATCGATGAAATCACCCCTGCTGGGGATAACAAGATACCGGAGATAACTGATGCAATGTCATCTTCCTCTGGTTCTCATGGACCACCAGCTACGGATGGCGTCAATGAAGTCACCCCTGCTGGGGATAACAAGATACCGGAGATAACTGATGCAATGTCATCTTCCTCTGGTTCTCATGGACCACCAGCTACGGATGGCGTCAATGAAATCACCCCTGCTGGGGATAACAAGATACCGGAGATAACTGATGCAATGTCATCTTCCTCTGGTTCTCATGGACCACCAGCTACGGATGGCGTAGATGAAATCACCGCTCCTGGGGATAACAAGACACAACCTGACACAAATGTGGCAAATTCACCTTCCTCTGATACTCATCATTCAAATGGGGTCAACATTAGTAAGGATAAAGGACCCAGAAAAGTCAAAAGATGGAGGAAGTGGTTCAGCAACCTTGCCAAAATGTTCACCTGCAAGAAGGTAGATGTTATTGAGTGAATGTTCTGTTTTAAATACATAAATAAAAATATGCCATAATCATATCCCAAATGACTCCAAAGACTGGTTTTGTTGTGTTCTTCAGATCTGTAGCTAAACCATTCACTGTATACTTCAGAAGGGGCTGAAAAGGTAATCACATACACAGTCAGCACCAAGCAACTCAAGTTAAAATAAAGAAGAGATTCAAAAAATACCAAAGAAATGGTCACAAAATCAAAATGGCAGACTTGCTGTTTGCATTAGGTCAATGCTGCAAGAGACTTTTTTGCTAGTCTAGGTCAGTTACATATCTGTACCACATTTAGTACATGTATGTTTAACTAGAAGCTGGGCCGCCTTTCAGGTGGTGCAAGCGAGCCATTTTGCCACGCCCATTTCCAATCACCATATGACACGTAAATTTCCCCTACCGTTGAATTTTCTGCCAGCTTTCATGGGTTTTTCAGCATGTTCAGGCCTCCAACAATGTGATTCATTGGAACAATAATAACTTCTTGCAGAACAATAGAGTCCTATACACTTAGTGCTCAGGCCCTAATTATATCATGAAAATAACATTGAAAATAATAAGATTGCTGTGGGAGCACCTGGGCCTGCTCTTTTATTACGTATAAGAAGTGTGACTGAATGATATATTTCTAAATTTGTATTTTACACTCATGGATTCGGGAGACATAAAGGTCGACCGTGACACAGCCAGCTCAAACAAATGTAGGTCTGTTAGTGTGCATTGTTTGAATGCAGGCAGGCAGTGATCACTTCATTAGAAAGTCCTTCATCATTAAAAGCTATTTCACATCGAACATTTATTCATATTTTATTTTTTATTGACATGGAAAAAAAGTGCTACATTTTTCACGGTGACCTAATTCATCTTCATAAGTCATGACAGATTTCTCTCCTCTAAATGACAGACATGAGTACAATTTAGAAAACCTTTCACTTTCTAATGTTCTTCATTTCAGAAGGATGGATAGTACTTTTTACTCTATTACATCTATTGGACATGTTTAGTTACTAGTCACCTTTCAGTTTAACAATGTAAAAAATGTGGTAAACAAATCGAATATGTTGAATTGCTGAGTAGCACTATAAAAAGTAGTGATTATAGCTTCACATGAAAGATACCATCCCTCACTATAAAAGCATTTACTTTTGATACTGTAAGTACATTATAGAGATCTATACTTTCATTTATTTACAGAAGTAAATGATGTGAAGACTCCACCACTGTCACTGGATGTTATTTCATTTCTCAGAAGAGAAAAGACCCACAATGAAATGAGCTGAGTGAAGCATACAGGCCTAACCATAATGTTATGGTCATGAGCTCCATGTCTTATATGTTGAGGCACTTATTAAATCCTGATCGCAGTCATTACCAATCAGCTCTAAGAGGGACAGAGTGACAGACATGTCCCAACAGAGAAACAGAGACCACCAGGAAGCATCTGGTCGAATACAGATATCAGATTTATTGTCAGAGACATAATCACGGTATCACGGTTTTCACAATTATCAACACTAAGGAAGGAAAAACTGAGCATTTTTTAATTAAATGTTTTATCTACACACACACACACTCACATACACACACATATGTATTAATATTATTATTAATGTATTAATGTTGATTTATTTCATTATCTTTGTTAGTATTATTCATCAGACACTCATTCCAATAAAAAAACATTTCAGAAAGAGAGAACGTGACTCCAGACGAGAGAGACATTTCCTCATGCCTAATACATAAATGTTATCTCACGAGATACCGCAGTTTATAGAATTCTTACGATTATAACGCCGCGATGTTATTCATCAGGGTTAATAGCAAAAACGATTAATCCTGACATCCCTAGATACAGGCCACCATTACTCAGATCAAATTTTTGTCTTGAATGCCTGCTTCGTGTATGAAACGATCTATACAGTGCATTATACGAATTATGCTTGATTCAGCCACTATTGCTACCACTGCTATACAGCAGCTGCAAGTTGTGCTTGTTCATTGTAATGCTTGTTAAATCCATATCTGAGGAAATATTCAATTGTCAATCAATCAATCAATCAATCAATCAATCAATAAAATGCACCTCTCCAGTGAATGGGTGATTAGTACATAAAGTTTGGGTGAAATAATAATGAACAGCTTTTGAGTCATGCCCCAGAAACCCTTATCTGAGAAAAGCTCCACTCCCAGAATAAGCCTGAATTCATCTTGTAACCATGATGAATGATGAACAAAGAAGGCTCCTAAATAGGAAATGGTACCACTTCAGTATTTGGTTGTTGTGTGTAGAAAGATATGTTAAAATGTTGAAATTTAAGATCTGTTCTGGAAACAAAACCTGCTACCAGACTGAGCTTCAGTCCAATTTGTAATAATGGAAACAGAAAAAATAAAAATGATTAAAGACCATAAGTAGCAAAAGAAAAACATTACGTGATATGACTAACAATTACGAGAAGGGTATTCTAAGCACAAAATAGGTCAGGGGCCGTTTCCATGACAACCGTTACACACAAAAATGCTGGGGGGACTTAGTTTGCCAATTATGATGTCATGATGACATCAAAGACACATGTCACATGACACTGACCTGCCCATCATGATGTCATGATGACATCAAAGACACGTCACATGACACTGACCTGTCAGGCCTATAAATCCATATCAGTTGGTCCTGTTTAGTCACTAGGAGTTTGTTACCAGTTCAAACTCAATATCATCGCAAACACAAGTTATGAAAATGTTCGGACGAAGCCTGCATGATGGATCAAGCAGTTACAAGATAGAGAAGGTCCTGGGGAGAGGGACGTGTGGAAAAGTTGTCCGATGCAAAAAATCAAGCACTAAAGAGAAGATAGCTGTCAAGATGGTGCATGAAAAATTTTACTTTCTTGCTCTAAGAGAAGTGGACATACTTGAAGATATCAGAAAGCTTGACGCAGACAAGAATAACTTAGTCAAGCTCAGTCACCATTTTATTTTTGAGAGACGCAATTGTCTGGCATTTGAAATGCTAAACATGGACCTTCACGAAATGATGAGGAAGAGGTGTTTTAGTCCACTGGATCTGTCTCAGATTAGGGTAATTACCCAACAGATGCTAGTGGCTCTGAATGCCCTCAAGAGCATGAGTGTCATACATGCCGACATCAAGCCAAACAATATAATGCTGGTTAATCATCAATCGTATCCCTTCAAGGTGAAACTGATTGATTTTGGTTTGGCATGTAAAGTTTACATCATAAGGCGGGGCCGCAAAATTCAAAATGTTGGCTACAGGGCCCCAGAGGTCTATTTGGGACTCCCACTGAATGAGGCCGTTGATATGTGGTCTCTTGCCTGCGTCTTAGCGTTCTTGTACCTGGGCAAAGACCTGTATCCATCAAAGGATCCGTATGAAGCCATGAGAGTCATCACACAGATGCATGGTCAGCCTGACGACCACTTAATGAGCGGCGGACTTTATACCATGGACTATTTCACCAATGACTCCCTTACTGCTCCATTGAGGTTGAAAACAAGACAGGAATACAATCAGGCAATGGGATTCAAAAACAAACTACACTGGGACTTTTCTGCAAAGTTCAGTAGTCTTGATGACATTACAAAGATCCGCTGCAGAAAGAAGAATGGCACTAAGTATGAGGACCATCAGGCCTTCTTAAGCCTCCTCAGACATATGCTGCAAGTGGATCCTAAAAAAAGAATCACCCCCAGTGAAGCTTTAGGACACCGTTTCATCACAATGAAACACTTCCCAAGTGACATTAAGGACAGGTATGTCAAATCTGCCTTTTCTACCGTTGACAAATGCATGCTGTGGCAGCCATCTGAAATCAGTCGCTTTATAACATCCAGCGAAGTGGTGAGTCAAAATGAAGAAGACATTACTTGCTTGGATGACACACATCCAGCCGATGAGGAGACTACTGTGGAGACCAATAATGGACCCTCAGCTACAGATGGCTTAAATGAAACCACCACTGCTGGGGCTGACCAGACACTACATGTCACAAATGTAGCAACTCCCTCTGGTTCTCATGGACCACCAGCCAGAGAGGGCTTGGACAAAATCACCGCTGCTGGGGATAACAAGATACAGGAGACAACTGATGCAACGTCATCTTCCTCTGGTTCTCATGGACCACCAGCTACAGATGGCATCGATGAAATCACCCCTGCTGGGGATAACAAGATACCGGAGATAACTGATGCAATGTCATCTTCCTCTGGTTCTCATGGACCACCAGCTACGGATGGCGTCAATGAAGTCACCCCTGCTGGGGATAACAAGATACCGGAGATAACTGATGCAATGTCATCTTCCTCTGGTTCTCATGGACCACCAGCTACGGATGGCGTCAATGAAATCACCCCTGCTGGGGATAACAAGATACCGGAGATAACTGATGCAATGTCATCTTCCTCTGGTTCTCATGGACCACCAGCTACGGATGGCGTAGATGAAATCACCGCTCCTGGGGATAACAAGACACAACCTGACACAAATGTGGCAAATTCACCTTCCTCTGATACTCATCATTCAAATGGGGTCAACATTAGTAAGGATAAAGGACCCAGAAAAGTCAAAAGATGGAGGAAGTGGTTCAGCAACCTTGCCAAAATGTTCACCTGCAAGAAGGTAGATGTTATTGAGTGAATGTTCTGTTTTAAATACATAAATAAAAATATGCCATAATCATATCCCAAATGACTCCAAAGACTGGTTTTGTTGTGTTCTTCAGATCTGTAGCTAAACCATTCACTGTATACTTCAGAAGGGGCTGAAAAGGTAATCACATACACAGTCAGCACCAAGCAACTCAAGTTAAAATAAAGAAGAGATTCAAAAAATACCAAAGAAATGGTCACAAAATCAAAATGGCAGACTTGCTGTTTGCATTAGGTCAATGCTGCAAGAGACTTTTTTGCTAGTCTAGGTCAGTTACATATCTGTACCACATTTAGTACATGTATGTTTAACTAGAAGCTGGGCCGCCTTTCAGGTGGTGCAAGCGAGCCATTTTGCCACGGCCATTTCCAATCACCATATGACACGTAAATTTCCCCTACCGTTGAATTTTCTGCCAGCTTTCATGGGTTTTTCAGCATGTTCAGGCCTCCAACAATGTGATTCATTGGAACAATAATAACTTCTTGCAGAACAATAGAGTCCTATACACTTAGTGCTCAGGCCCTAATTATATCATGAAAATAACATTGAAAATAATAAGATTGCTGTGGGAGCACCTGGGCCTGCTCTTTTATTACATATAAGAAGTGTGACTGAATGATATATTTCTAAATTTGTATTTTACACTCATGGATTCGGGAGACATAAAGGTCGACCGTGACACAGCCAGCTCAAACAAATGTAGGTCTGTTAGTGTGCATTGTTTGAATGCAGGCAGGCAGTGATCACTTCATTAGAAAGTCCTTCATCATTAAAAGCTATTTCACATCGAACATTTATTCATATTTTATTTTTTATTGACATGGAAAAAAAGGGCTACATTTTTCACGGTGACCTAATTCATCTTCATAAGTCATGACAGATTTCTCTCCTCTAAATGACAGACATGAGTACTGTAGGGTGAGGGTAGGTCAGTCGACCCCCACCTCACCATGCCTTGCGACTTCAGCTGTGGTTCCGCCTTGCCTGGATGATCAAACATGGTCATTCGCTTTGATCAACCATCTGCTTACCATTGTGGAGTTACAACCCCACAATTCACATAAAGATAGCACCCGTAATCACAACTTGGGGTCTGTACCCACACAACATTTGCCTTCCCTTAACATATCAAAGAGGACCTGGTCTCACCCCTCCTGACCCCTTGCTGAGTACCAGAGACACACCAGGGTATCAGTCTGCAACTCAGGAGACCATGAGACTGCTTTCTGTTCCAAACCACAGGATCCAAAACCCTGCATGGGTTCAGAAACTGGGAATCAATGAATCAATAAAAATCTGACAATCCAACCAACCTTCCATGCTAAAATGTTCACCATACCTCCTGCCTCTTCTCCTCTTCCTCTCATCACGGAAGTAAGAGAAGAAATGTGTTCATGACTGTGTAAGCATGATTTCTGGGAAGCTGAACTCTGCAACATGTTCTAATGGATCATTTCTGATGTTCTCCTTATCGTTGTGTGTTTTACTCCTTTTGTGATGTGTTTCTTGTTTTGAGTTTGATGAACACATAGTGATGATTTTCTTCCTGTGTCCCTTTGGGTTCATGTTTGTTGCATGTGTGCTTTGATGCCTCCTTCTAGTGGAGAGACTCAATGTCTTGCCTATTGTTTCTATGCCAGCTGGTGATGTGACCTCCTATCTTACAGTAGAATAGAACACGCCCTTACTTCCGGCAGCTGTGAGGCTTCAAAAGCCACGGCGCGAAGCCGCTCGTTCTCTTGCTCCGCTTGCTCCTACCTCCACCTGACATGCACTCTGACTCCTGAACACGGAGGTCCCGTAACCCTTTGGAGAAGACCGTGCCCTCCTGCCGCAGCAGAAGAGAATTTCTGATCCCCTCTCTTTAGGACTTAGCTCATACAGTTAGATAGCATTCCTCTCCTACCATTTCAGCTAAGAATTGAAGTGCTGCACTTCAACTAAATTATTGGAAGCTCACCTGTGGATCACTCACGCCTGAGTAATTCACTGAGCCCCTCTTCGAGCTGTATTACCGCTTAACTCGTTCCACCGCCGTCAAGCACGGCCGAGCTGAACACGGCCGTCAGGTCCGGAGTTCACAAAACCGCCAGCCAGCGACGACGCGACCCTCCAACATCCGAGATTCGGGACCAGGATCCGGCAGACTTCGAACAGCATCCCCCGCGAGTATCCGGTCGGCGACCCCTCCTGATCACTCGCCAAGGCGTGCTTTCGTACTCACCCCGGAGACCGGCTGAAAAGTAAGCTACCCGAAATCTCTGTGTCTTGGAAAGCGTCATAGCTGATCTGGCATTATCACCCACAAGTTACCCAATTTAGTTTCCTTTCAACTTCCCTTAGACCCCCTTTAGTTTGGTTCACATCACCACGCTATCATCCACCCTGTTATAGTTATGTCTTATCCTCTCTCCTTCACTCCGATCTCCTTCTGACTATCTTTCTGTTATCATCCTGTGTTGAATTTAGTTTTAGTTTGTTCTGTGTGCTGTGTTAGATTATCTTGGATAATAAAGTAGATTCTTTTAGACCAAGTTCCTGTGTTGATGACTGGAATCATTAGTTCTTGCCATAGAGGACTCGACTTCCTTCACCTGAGACTGATTGAACGCTATTATCTAGTAATTAATTAATCTGGGTTATATTTACAGCTTTCTTAAGGAATCCTTCCGACCTTAGGAATATAGCTTTAGGAAGGTGGTGCTCCTCGAGGTATTCTTTCATAACCCTACCTGATTAATTAATAGCTTTATAATACGATAATTAATATATGATCATTTTGATCATAATTATTATCGTTAACCCCTTTTAACCCTACAGCTTATTTTGGTGCCCCGTGTGAGGCCTAGGTTCACACTAAGGTTCCTAGTCAAAACACAGCGAAATTTAGTCTTTTGTTTGAACAAACTCTGATTAACACGAGCAGAACTCGTCATGGAGTAGCATTAGGACTTGAGCAACTTTCCTCCTTTCTTTCTTTGAGCAACTTTCTTCCTTTCTTTCCTTGTTCGCCGCTGCGCGAAACTCTGGCCACCGCCGAGTGGAAAACAGATGTGTGTGCATACCCAACTATACCGATGAGTATACTTGTGAGGAAACTGTGAGAATCAGCGCTACGTAAAATTCGGTACATGTATTAGTTTAAATAATTTGTAAGGCCCGGGCTCCCCAGATACGGCGAAGAAATCCCGTATCTATATTGAGCCGGATACAAAGACTCTCTGGCTGCGAGTTTCCAGCAGAGACACACTGGTATCCCCCCCTTTTTTGTTCTAAGTTAGATGAGCTTCCTAACCGCTAGGACAGGCTGAGTGAATCAGTGTAAGGGTTTATTATAACGCTTAAAGATAAAGCGTGTTTTGGTTGCAAGATTGCAACCCAAGTAGTACCGCCAACGAGCGAAGATTTTGTTCAGTTTGCTTAAAAGTCAGAAAGTTGCGTAGCAAAGTGCTTAGGGTAGCCACGTGCCGATCGTGGAACCAAAAATTGTGTGCTGAGAAACTTTGTTGAGAAACTGTTGAATTCAGAGATGTGCTTCCTCTGTTCTCCCAGCGCTGTCTGAGGAGAAAACACAGAGTCAGCGCGACCCATACAGTAGGCGGAGCCTAGCGACGTCGGCACGTGTCGTCATTGCGTAATCATACCCCCCTTTTTCCAAAATGGCGGTTTGAGTAATAGCTCCCCCTGGTGAAGCTATTTGAGTTCTGACCGTGTTGAATATATTGGCTTAAGCTTTTAGCCTTTAGCTTAAGCTGCGCGAGCCTAACAGAAATAGGCTGATGCTTTGAACCTTTGCTGTAATACAGCAACGGTGTTGATGTTCCTTTTGAAATAGTCTGATGCTAAAAAGAGTTAGCATAGCATACAAATAGCTGAAAAGCTTAGCGACGCTTCTGTTGTGTTTTCCTGTGGTACTCAAGAAATAATCCAGGATACTTGACCGTTGTGCCGTTGCTAAGATAAATAGAAGCTAGTTAGCCTTTAGCCTTTTAGCCTTGCTAGCCATTAGCCATAGCTCATAGAAGCTGTTTTGCCTAAGGCATTGGGACACTACGGTGCTTCAACTACCATTCACAGTGAGAAACATTGTGATGATTTCCTTTAAGGCTAAAATTATTGTAACTAGCCAGTGAGAGTTAATGATACATTGACTTGTTGTAAGACTTTAAAGTCGTATGCCTCTTGTCATTGCTTAATGATAAAGTTGTGCTTCCTGGATTCCTTTTTACATGCAAGTGTTAACTTTAGCTGTTGTTAAACAGTGGTTTCTATCCAGGAAGTGTAGGTTACTGTGAACTCTCAGCTCCGTGAATGTGCAGTGTTGGTGATTGCTGGGCTTTAGCATTGCATACCCTCCAACAGCAACACAAAGGATAGTATAGCCACGCTATAGAGAGAATAGCAGTGCTTGAGAGCCAGGCGATAGCGGCAGTTAGCGGGAACGAAGACGATAGAACTTCTGAGAGTGCCAGACTCAATAGTGCACCCAGTGCGAACTCAAACGCTGCCACAATGTCCGACGCTAACAGCAACGCCGCCGGTTACGTTGACGACCCTCTCGAACATGTTGACGAAGCGATAAATGAACTAACTGGCAACACTGCCTCTGAACACATTGAGCGACTTAAAGGCCGACAAATCCTACCCATAGAGCAAGAAATAGGGGATGTAGTATGTAAAGCCCTCACCGTCGCACTCCCATCTGAAGAGAAATTACCCACTCTAACACGATTAACCGTCCTTCTGTCTGCCCAGGCTCGACACCTAAACTGCTTTTTAGGAGAGAACTCGGTAGAATTAAGACGACAACAGGATGAAATCAACTCCTTAAGAGAACAGTTAGAGACCAGTAACCAATCCCTACAGGCAGCCGAGAGGAAAATTAGGGATTTAGAAGATGCCATCGCCGACACTGAGTCGGGATCCGCCGACACAGGGAGAAATAGCACAGAAGAGGAGGTGACAGTAAGACTACCAGACCCCCAGCTTAGCGAAACCCTCGAGCGCGTTAGCACCGAGCTAACTGCCTCGGAGTCTCAACTCAGAGACACAAAAGCAAAACTCGTTGAGTCTGAACGAAAGGTAGAACACCTCACCCAACAACTCAGGGAAACGCAAACCCTGGTCGCCGAGCACGAAGGAAACCGAAGAGCGCTTCAAGACCGAGTCGGTTTCCTCCACCAAAAGTACGTTGACTCCGACCGAGAACTGCAAGCTACATACCGTGCGCGACAGGAAGACGCCATGGCTTTAGCAGTCGCTAAAGGCGAACTGAGGGTCCTACAAGCCCAATTCGCCGCACTACAGCCACCCGAAGCCAGGAGACCAGAACACAATACAGGCCAGCCTGTTAGTACGCTCGGCACAACAGCCGCAGCACCTCCCAACACTGACGCACGGTACGAGACCCCTCCTGCACGAGGCCCGTCTGAGAGAGACCTAGACAAAATCGCGCGAAACATAACTCGTTTCACCCCGAAACCAGGCAACTCGTATCACATCCAACACTATCTCAGCGATATTGACTTCTACCTAAGAAACGTACAAAACGTCACCGTAGAAGATAGGATCTATGTGATCAGAGGAACATCTAGCATTGAAGTGAGCTTGTTCATAGAACGACAACTCCCTGAGACGCGCAACGATTATGAACGCCTTTCACGCGCATTGAGGGAAGAGTTCTCCTACACTCTTAGAAACACCGGTCTCTCCGCCGCTTTGAAAATTCATCAACAACGTCAAGAAAGTCCCGAAGAATATTATCAGCGCTTGCGAAACACATTCTTCGGCTTGAGGAACGAACCTGGTATGGAAGATGACGTCAACTTCCGAGTGCTTTTCCTTGAGAACCTTCACCCTACTCTCAAACACCAGCTTCGCCTCATCGCATGCCCACGCACCCACACTACACGGGCACTCCGAGATCTTGCTTTAAAGGCTTTCGACAGCCAACACCAGGCTTTAAGCAAACAACCAGGACCCAATGTCTTGAGCCTAAATGCTCAACCTTCATCTTTGGATCTTGAAGGGGCCGCCACTGGCGACCCACTTGTCTTGGCCCACCAGTCGGGCCCTCCACGGGACTCATTCTATCAGAAAAGAGACCAGCGTGCGACACCGCCACCTTGGGCTAACAGGAATCAGACGCAGTCTAGATTTGACACACGCCCGCGCTTCTCCGACCAGCGTTCAAATAGGTCGCATTCCAATCAGTGGGAACACCGCTCAAACCCCAGTTATGGAGACAGTCACCGCCGAGACGCGAGACCCTCGTTTGACCGTGATAGGCCTAACCGAAACGCCCTGTATCCAAACACCTCTGACGAGGAACATGACGGCCCTGACGGTAAACCCACAAAACTAAGCAGCAAAACTAAAACCAACTCAAGCGAGCTCAGTCAGGAAGAAATGAACGCCATTAAAAGCATTATCGCCACTTTTAAAAGAGAGCAAACGTCAAAAACTAAGAAAGCTGATCTGTTCGCTTTAACTTCCACCCAAAAAGAGTATGAACCGAACGGTGAGACAGACCCACAAACTAGGATCCAGGAACAACCACCCTGCGAACCGAACCACATTGTCTCGTCCGCCGCGATAGACCATAATGTAACAGCAACCCCAGATTCGGAGCCTACTAGCGAAAGCAAACCCGAAGATCCGGCTGCGACCGCAATCATGGGAGTACCGTTAGAGTCTGACAAAATGACCCAACGCCGCGATAACGGAAGCTTTCAGGGGGACCCACCTGTACGACAATTCTTAGCCCATCTAAAAGCCAAGGGAGTCGCTCGCAAGTTGTACTTGTCAGCCACCCTGGAAGACAGTGTAGCTCACGAAGCTCTCCTAGACACTGCAGCAGACATCACCTTAATGTCCCAATCCCTCTTCGACAGGCTGAGGACGGTCGTACAACGGTCCAAACGAACCCTGGAACTTCGACCCTGCTCGCTAGACCTTCAACCATACTCGTCCAAAGGCATCACTCTGACTTCCATGGCCCTGATCCACTTCACAGTGGGACCTATGAGCCTTGTTCACCCTGTGTACGTGTCGGCACTTGAAGATATCCCGTTGCTGATAGGCAAAGATTTTCTGGATCGTTTCGAACCGCTCATCGACTTCAAGCAATTGAAGATTTGGGCACAAGTTCAACGACCCTTACCGGTTCCGTCCGCCACCCACACCGAGGCTCATAGCTACACTGTGCAGGTTCAGTCGACCATGACAGCCACAAGTGAACCCATAGCTGAAATGCTTGATGCTCCCGTGCAAACAACCGAACCGACTAAAAGTAGCTTTGCTCAAAAAGAGTCGTTCCTCTGCGCGCTTACTAAACCTCCCAAAGGATTCAAACACTGTCACACAATCGTTAATGGTATCCACCTTAACGAGACACTGGCACGACCTGACCCCAGTCTGCGACTTGTAAAGGAAACCTTCCGATTTCCCTCAGACCCAGTACTAACACTGGGCACGAATCCCACTGACGTTCCAACACCACTAACCCATGACCTGGCGGGGGTGACTAAAGCTGACGCTAAACCCAAATCAGACTTCGCGGCACAAGTGCTAGCAGATGCTGACGCCCTCAAAGACAAAGATAAATGGGCAGTGGCATACAACAACAAAACACCACTCAGCACCGGTTTAGCAGCATGCAAAAGGTGCATCGAAGATGTCCAAACAGACGAGATGCCAAGAAATGACCCTCCACAACCAAAACCCCCATGGGAATTGACGGGGACACTGCGGTCCCAAATACAGTACCTTAGCTCCAGCACACGAAAGCACGAGCTACAAAACTTGACGGCTAAACAAATTAGTCAACAATCATTTTGACATAGGGGGGGGGTTGTGATTTCCTCGTCTTAACAATAACATCAATTGTTGCTCCTTCCTTCAGAATGACGTGGATCTACACTCTTCTGACACTCGTAGCGATAGCCATCACGGCCCAAGCCGACATTGTTTCACCAGGTCCTGACTCAGGCATCATTTTAAAATACCGACCTGGGCTACTGATAACTAACTGCAGACTGTAAAACCAGATCTCAAAGGTTCTCAGTAGTAGGTTCTGTCTTCAGCCTGGGACTTTCTCCTTATAATTCCATCAGCATGACCGCCGTGAAGCGTCATGTTGGGGAAATGCAAGTAGAAATACCCGAGCTTAGGACGCAGATTTTTAAATCAACAACGCAAGCTCCAAACCATAGGCCAAACTGGTAAAGGAACAGTGGTAATCCTTAACACCCATAGTCAAGCTCTGAACAAAACCATCCGGGCTGTAGATACTCTTTCAGTTGTTGCGGTTGACTATGCACACACACAGCTAGTAAACTTGCTCATGTCCGACATGCTCCTTGAAATAAGTTCTTCTGTAGATAGCCTAGCTACGGGACGGATACCTCCCTACCTAGTGCTCCTTAACTTAGATCACTGTATTTTGCATCCGGTGCCTCCGCCTCCTTCAGAGCAAGGTGGACAAATGCAAGTACACATGGCTAAGATAGTAAGACAGAGAATCCCAGATAAGAGTAGCCCAGCCAGATGGATGAAGTTGAGGAGACTACAGGTGATAGGGGTATCAACCTGTTCCCTGCTCCTACCTTGAGTTAACTAACTCTTGAAGAGTAAGACAAATGATTTCCTTTCCTTTTTCTTCTTTCCATCTTTCTTTCACAAATATGGCTAATGATAACCTCTCCTCTAAGGCCCTAGATTAAGATAACCCCGATTCAGTATAGATGCATGCCTATAGCTGCCCCTAAACTGTTTAACTGCCAGATGCTATGACGCTGACCATCCACAGCCGGCGAACCTCAACGCTTCGACGAAGGACATCACCTGCTACGGCTTGGGATTCCGCCATCCGCCTGCATCCAGCCGTGGGGGGGGGACTGTAGGGTGAGGGTAGGTCAGTCGACCCCCACCTCACCATGCCTTGCGACTTCAGCTGTGGTTCCGCCTTGCCTGGATGATCAAACATGGTCATTCGCTTTGATCAACCATCTGCTTACCATTGTGGAGTTACAACCCCACAATTCACATAAAGATAGCACCCGTAATCACAACTTGGGGTCTGTACCCACACAACATTTGCCTTCCCTTAACATATCAAAGAGGACCTGGTCTCACCCCTCCTGACCCCTTGCTGAGTACCAGAGACACACCAGGGTATCAGTCTGCAACTCAGGAGACCATGAGACTGCTTTCTGTTCCAAACCACAGGATCCAAAACCCTGCATGGGTTCAGAAACTGGGAATCAATGAATCAATAAAAATCTGACAATCCAACCAACCTTCCATGCTAAAATGTTCACCATACCTCCTGCCTCTTCTCCTCTTCCTCTCATCACGGAAGTAAGAGAAGAAATGTGTTCATGACTGTGTAAGCATGATTTCTGGGAAGCTGAACTCTGCAACATGTTCTAATGGATCATTTCTGATGTTCTCCTTATCGTTGTGTGTTTTACTCCTTTTGTGATGTGTTTCTTGTTTTGAGTTTGATGAACACATAGTGATGATTTTCTTCCTGTGTCCCTTTGGGTTCATGTTTGTTGCATGTGTGCTTTGATGCCTCCTTCTAGTGGAGAGACTCAATGTCTTGCCTATTGTTTCTATGCCAGCTGGTGATGTGACCTCCTATCTTACAGTAGAATAGAACACGCCCTTACTTCCGGCAGCTGTGAGGCTTCAAAAGCCACGGCGCGAAGCCGCTCGTTCTCTTGCTCCGCTTGCTCCTACCTCCACCTGACATGCACTCTGACTCCTGAACACGGAGGTCCCGTAACCCTTTGGAGAAGACCGTGCCCTCCTGCCGCAGCAGAAGAGAATTTCTGATCCCCTCTCTTTAGGACTTAGCTCATACAGTTAGATAGCATTCCTCTCCTACCATTTCAGCTAAGAATTGAAGTGCTGCACTTCAACTAAATTATTGGAAGCTCACCTGTGGATCACTCACGCCTGAGTAATTCACTGAGCCCCTCTTCGAGCTGTATTACCGCTTAACTCGCTCCACCGCCGTCAAGCACGGCCGAGCTGAACACGGCCGTCAGGTCCGGAGTTCACAAAACCGCCAGCCAGCGACGACGCGACCCTCCAACATCCGAGATTCGGGACCAGGATCCGGCAGACTTCGAACAGCATCCCCCGCGAGTATCCGGTCGGCGACCCCTCCTGATCACTCGCCAAGGCGTGCTTTCGTACTCACCCCGGAGACCGGCTGAAAAGTAAGCTACCCGAAATCTCTGTGTCTTGGAAAGCGTCATAGCTGATCTGGCATTATCACCCACAAGTTACCCAATTTAGTTTCCTTTCAACTTCCCTTAGACCCCCTTTAGTTTGGTTCACATCACCACGCTATCATCCACCCTGTTATAGTTATGTCTTATCCTCTCTCCTTCACTCCGATCTCCTTCTGACTATCTTTCTGTTATCATCCTGTGTTGAATTTAGTTTTAGTTTGTTCTGTGTGCTGTGTTAGATTATCTTGGATAATAAAGTAGATTCTTTTAGACCAAGTTCCTGTGTTGATGACTGGAATCATTAGTTCTTGCCATAGAGGACTCGACTTCCTTCACCTGAGACTGATTGAACGCTATTATCTAGTAATTAATTAATCTGGGTTATATTTACAGCTTTCTTAAGGAATCCTTCCGACCTTAGGAATATAGCTTTAGGAAGGTGGTGCTCCTCGAGGTATTCTTTCATAACCCTACCTGATTAATTAATAGCTTTATAATACGATAATTAATATATGATCATTTTGATCATAATTATTATCGTTAACCCCTTTTAACCCTACAGTACAATTTAGAAAACCTTTCACTTTCTAATGTTCTTCATTTCAGAAGGATGGATAGTACTTTTTACTCTATTACATCTATTGGACATGTTTAGTTACTAGTCACCTTTCAGTTTAACAATGTAAAAAATGTGGTAAACAAATCGAATATGTTGAATTGCTGAGTAGCACTATAAAAAGTAGTGATTATAGCTTCACATGAAAGATACCATCCCTCACTATAAAAGCATTTACTTTTGATACTGTAAGTACATTATAGAGATCTATACTTTCATTTATTTACAGAAGTAAATGATGTGAAGACTCCACCACTGTCACTGGATGTTATTTCATTTCTCAGAAGAGAAAAGACCCACAATGAAATGAGCTGAGTGAAGCATACAGGCCTAACCATAATGTTATGGTCATGAGCTCCATGTCTTATATGTTGAGGCACTTATTAAATCCTGATCGCAGTCATTACCAATCAGCTCTAAGAGGGACAGAGTGACAGACATGTCCCAACAGAGAAACAGAGACCAGCAGGAAGCATCTGGTCGACTACAGATATCAGATTTATTGTCAGAGACATAATCACGGTATCACGGTTTTCACAATTATCAACACTAAGGAAGGAAAAACTGAGCATTTTTTAATTAAATGTTTTATCTACACACACACACACTCACATACACACACATATGTATTAATATTATTATTAATGTATTAATGTTGATTTATTTCATTATCTTTGTTAGTATTATTCATCAGACACTCATTCCAATAAAAAAACATTTCAGAAAGAGAGAACGTGACTCCAGACGAGAGAGACATTTCCTCATGCCTAACACATAAATGTTATCTCACGAGATACCGCAGTTTATAGAATTCTTACGATTATAACGCTGCGATGTTATTCATCAGGGTTAATAGCAAAAACGATTAATCCTGACATCCCTAGATACAGGCCACCATTACTCAGATCAAATTTTTGTCTTGAATGCCTGCTTCGTGTATGAAACGATCTATACAGTGCATTATACGAATTATGCTTGATTCAGCCACTATTGCTACCACTGCTATACAGCAGCTGCAAGTTGTGCTTGTTCATTGTAAGGCTTGTTAAATCCATATCTGAGGAAATATTCAATTGTCAATCAATCAATCAATCAATAAAATGCACCTCTCCAGTACATGGGTGATTAGTACATAAAGTTTGGGTGAAATAATAATGAACAGCTTTTGAATCATGCCCCAGAAACCCTTATCTGAGAAAAGCTCCACTCCCAGAATAAGCCTGAATTCATCTTGTAACCATGATGAATGATGAACAAAGAAGGCTCATAAATAGGAAATGGTACCACTTCAGTATTTGGTTGTTGTGTGTAGAAAGAAGTGTTAAAATGTTGAAATTTAAGATCTGTTCTGGAAACAAAACCTGCTACCAGACTGAGCTTCAGTCCAATTTGTAATAATGGAAAGAGAAAAAATAAAAATGATTAAAGTCCATAAGTAGTAAAAGAAAAACATTACGTGGTATGACTAACAATTACTAGAAGGGCATTCTAAGCACAAAATAGGTCAGGGGCCGTTTCCATGACAACCGTTACACACAAAAATGCTGGGGGGACTTAGTTTGCCAATTATGATGTCATGATGACATCAAAGACACATGTCACATGACACTGACCTGCCCATCATGATGTCATGATGACATCAAAGACACATGTCACATGACACTGACCTGTCAGGCCTATAAATCCAGTTTGCCCATCATGATGTCATGATGACATCAAAGACACGTCACATGCCACTGACCTGTGAGGCCTATAAATCCAGTTTGCCAATCATGATGTCATGATGACATCAAAGACACATGTCACATGACACTGACCTGCCCATCATGATGTCATGATGACATCAAAGACACATGTCACATGACACTGACCTGTCAGGCCTATAAATCCATATCAGTTGGTCCTGTTTAGTCACTAGGAGTTTGTTACCAGTTCAAACTCAATATCATCGCAAACACAAGTTATGAAAATGTTCGGACGAAGCCTGCATGATGGATCAAGCAGTTACAAGATAGAGAAGGTCCTGGGGAGAGGGACGTTTGGAAAAGTTGTCCGATGCAAAAAATCAAGCACTAAAGAGAAGATAGCTGTCAAGATGGTGCATGAAAAATTTTACTTTCTTGCTCTAAGAGAAGTGGACATACTTGAAGATATCAGAAAGCTTGACGCAGACAAGAATAACTTAGTCAAGCTCAGTCACCATTTTATTTTTGAGAGACGCAATTGTCTGGCATTTGAAATGCTAAACATGGATCTTCACGAAATGATGAGGAAGAGGTGTTTTAGTCCACTGGATCTGTCTCAGATTAGGGTAATTACCCAACAGATGCTAGTGGCTCTGAATGCCCTCAAGAGCATGAGTGTCATACATGCCGACATCAAGCCAAACAATATAATGCTGGTTAATCATCAATCGTATCCCTTCAAGGTGAAACTGATTGATTTTGGTTCGGCATGTAAAGTTTACATCATAAGGCGGGGCCGCAAAATTCAAAATGTTGGCTACAGGGCCCCAGAGGTCTATTTGGGCCTCCCACTGAATGAGGCCGTTGATATGTGGTCTCTTGCCTGCGTCTTAGCGTTCTTGTACCTGGGCATAGAGCTGTATCCATCAAAGGATCCGTATGAAGCCATGAGAGTCATCACACAGATGCATGGTCAGCCTGACGACCACTTAATGAGTGGCGGACTTTATACCATGGACTATTTCACCAATGACTCCCTTACTGCTCCATTTAGGTTGAAAACAAGACAGGAATACAATCAGGCAATGGGATTCAAAAACAAACTACACTGGGACCTTTCTGCAAAGTTCAGTAGTCTTGATGACATTACAAAGATCCGCTGCAGAAAGAAGAATGGCACTAAGTATGAGGACCATCAGGCCTTCTTAAGCCTCCTCAGACATATGCTGCAAGTGGATCCTAAAAAAAGAATCACCCCCAGTGAAGCTTTAGGACACCGTTTCATCACAATGAAACACTTCCCAAGTGACATTAAGGACAGGTATGTCAAATCTGCCTTTTCTACCGTTGACAAATGCATGCTGTGGCAGCCATCTGAAATCAGTCGCTTTATAACGTCCAGCGAAGTGATGAGTCAAAATGAAGAAGACATTACTTGCTTGGATGACACACATCCAACCGATGAGGAGACTACTGTGGAGACCAATAATGGACCCCCAGCTACAGATGGCTTAAATGAAACCACCACTGCTGGGGCTGACCAGACACTACATGTCACAAATGTAGCAACTCCCTCTGGTTCTCATGGACCACCAGCTACGGATGGCGTAGATGAAATCACCGCTCCTGGGGATAACAAGACACAACCTGACACAAATGTGGCAAATTCACCTTCCTCTGATACTCATCATTCAAATGGGGTCAACATTAGTAAGGATAAAGGACCCAGAAAAGTCAAAAGATGGAGGAAGTGGTTCAGCAACCTTGCCAAAATGTTCACCTGCAAGAAGGTAGATGTTATTGAGTGAATGTTCTGTTTTAAATACATAAATAAAAATATGCCATAATCATATCCCAAATGACTCCAAAGACTGGTTTTGTTGTGTTCTTCAGATCTGTAGCTAAACCATTCACTGTATACTTCAGAAGGGGCTGAAAAGGTAATCACATACACAGTCAGCACCAAGCAACTCAAGTTAAAATAAAGAAGAGATTCAAAAAATACCAAAAAAATGGTCACAACATCAAAATGGCAGACTTGCTGTTTGCATTAGGTCAATGCTGCAAGAGACTTTTTTGCTAGTCTAGGTCAGTTACATATCTGTACCACATTTAGTACATGTATGTTTAACTAGAAGCTGGGCCGCCTTTCAGGTGGTGCAAGCGAGCCATTTTGCCACGCCCATTTCCAATCACCATATGACACGTAAATTTCCCCTACCGTTGAATTTTCTGCCAGCTTTCATGGGTTTTTCAGCATGTTCAGGCCTCCAACAATGTGATTCATTGGAACAATAATAACTTCTTGCAGAACAATAGAGTCATATACACTTAGTGCTCAGGCCCTAATTATATCATGAAAATAACATTGAAAATAATAAGATTGCTGTGGGAGCACCTGGGCCTGCTCTTTTATTACATATAAGAAGTGTGACTGAATGATATATTTCTAAATTTGTATTTTACACTCATGGATTCGGGAGACATAAAGGTCGACCGTGACACAGCCAGCTCAAACAAATGTAGGTCTGTTAGTGTGCATTGTTTGAATGCAGGCAGGCAGTGATCACTTCATTAGAAAGTCCTTCATCATTAAAAGCTATTTCACATCGAACATTTATTCATATTTTATTTTTTATTGACATGGAAAAAAAGTGCTACATTTTTCACGGTGACCTAATTCTTCTTCATAAGTCATGACAGATTTCTCTCCTCTAAATGACAGACATGAGTACAATTTAGAAAACCTTTCACTTTCTAATGTTCTTCATTTCAGAAGGATGGATAGTACTTTTTACTCTATTACATCTATTGGACATCTTTAGTTACTAGTTACCTTTCAGTTTATCTACACACACACACACTCACACACACACACATGTATTAATATTATTATTATTAATGTATTAATGTTGATTTATTTCATTATCTTTGTTAATATTGTTCATCAGACATTCATTCCAATAAATAAAAAAAATTTCAGAAAGAGAGAACGTGACTCCAGACGAGAGAGACATTTCCTCATGCCTAACACATAAATGTTATCTCACGAGATACCGTAGTTTATAGAATTCTTACAATTATAACACTGCGACGTTATTCATCCATGTACCATTTCAGTCCCCAACAAAAACATGTTATGAATTCCAAAAGGCAAATAATAAAAGTATTTGGTTTGAAAATATACCAAACAATAAAAATAATAAATAAATAATACAAAAAGAAATCATGCAAAACATTCTGCAGCCAGTCACTTCACATTTCCACTTTTTCAAAAGATTTGGTTCCACCATTGTTTATAGGACACATCCACTGCTGCCTCACAGCAAAAAGGTTCTGGGTTCTACCCAAGAAAGCGAGGAGGATATGTCAGGTCCCGACCGAGCAGGACTTCATGGTGATCTGGATGACTTGTGAAGACATTTGGAAGTGTCCAAGCAACTAACTTGATTAAGGGTTATACATGTCTACTGTGGTGGAAGATTGTCTGTAAAGCACACTGAAACAATTTGAATAAACACAGTAAAACACTGATAGGGTTAAAGTGAACATACCTGAGTTCAAGGAGTCAGTCATGAATGTCTCAAAGAGATGACCACAGAGTTAGCTTGTTATAGTGTTTCCATCCAATGGAATAGAGACCCATGGGTCATTTACACACGAACCATAAGTTAGAATGAGAGGACATATACATCTAGGACATTCCTCAGGTAACTAATACCTTCTATGGCAAAAGCATAAGCATGTGGTCTCCACTATGAATAACCATCAGTACATTGGTCACATTCCTTTCAGAGAAGAACCAAAATAGATAAATGGTAAACTAAGTAACTTTTCTTTCACACTATTCAACACACATTTGATATAAATATTGGGGATTGTAAACCTATTAAGCAGAAGTTTTATCATTTTCATCAGAGAAACATCAGTAAGCTGGGGTTAAATATAAGCTCAGTAATGGTATTGCAAAGCTATTGTTCTTGTTAAGCATTGCCATGCCTGCTTGTGCCAAAATCTGATAACATTCTCAGATTTTCTTTAGACTTCATTAAGGTGAATAATGTACAGACTATATTCTACTTCCCCAGATTGAAGGCTGCATCAACCAAGTGGGGTTAAGTTAATTTTGACAAACTAAAGGGATATTGGCCAGTCCTGATGTTAGAGAGGATTAATACAACCTGACAGCTTGGAAGTGGACATGTCAGTTTGTTGCTTTTCAAGGAACTTCCACAAACATCAGCTGCTGGTAGAATACACTGTCCTCCTATGTAAAATGTGCATTTAAATCACAGTCTCACATAAAAGATATGACAATTGTCTCAAAGATGATGTCTCAACGTAAACTGGATGAAGTATTCATTAATGTTCTGTTCTAAATTAATGCTTATTCAATTACATCTCAGGACACCTCATTGTAGTGCACAATTCCTATAGGACTTCATCAGACTCTTAACATTAACATTTTTAAAATATCTAATGTTATTATGTTGTTAATATTAATGGGTACATTTACATTAAAATGCAGCCTTACCTGAAAGATGGGACTTTGAATATTGACCCCTAAAATCATGCAGATTCCTAATAAAATAAAAAAAGGGCAGTTTAAAGGCCAGTTGTTAACATCATGTCTGGTCACATAACACCATAATGATAGCAATCTCTCATTCACTTACTTAGATTGCACTTAGCAATATGAGGTGATAAAAGTTAGTGAGAAAAATGACGGGACTTATGCAGACAAACACTTGGGACAAAGTGTGTCTGTATTTTCTAAAATCTTTTAGCTTAAAGGTTACCCATGATTGTACCTAAAAACCTAAACGTTAACACAGCATAGAGATTTGACTCCAGTGAATTGTGTGAAATGTTTATTGTCTGACATTTTATACATACATCTACTAATCTGACATGTCCTGCACCCCCCAAGTAGATGCATCGTTATTATTCAGCATGCTTGTAGATCTCTATGTTCAGGTATGACTGAGCTTTCAGCAGCATCAGGATGTCTACAGTACAGCTACTCCAACCCATCATTGATGAGACAATGTCCCTACAGTCATTACTTGCACCGCTTCCAGTGGAGCCCTATTGCCCCATGCAGAATTTATTTTGGATTGTTTAACAGTTTCGCAACACATCACTTCACTTCAGCCCCTCCAAATGAACGGTAGGGGAAACACTACACTGTAAGGAGGGCAGGATCTTATGGCATGAATAGTATATATAGTTACACTTTATAAGTTTTTACTTTGTGAGCTTTTTACATGATAGCACCAGCGTGGTCTCACCAAATGGCATAATATGGATATCTTGCCAGATCCTTTCACATTAATCACGAGGCATTTTTTCTTTATTGCATGTCTTTTAAAGGTGTCCACATGAAGTTTTCCACATATCATTTTATGCATAAATATAATAGAGCAAAAAATGTCAGGTGAAGCAGTACAGAGAAGAGATGGTGGATGGGTGAAAAAATACATTTTCAGCCAGGAGACACAAAAGCAAAGCAAAAAAAAAACCAGAAAAAAAAGCTTAATGTGGTGATAGATCACACACACACACAGAGACACACACACACACACACACACACACACAACTTTAAATGTTATGAATGACACTTGCAATGTTCTTAAAAATTAGCCGTCTCGTGAAATTACGCTGAAAAACTCAGAATGTGCAAAACAAGAACAGGCAGGAAATGTGAATATAGACAGCATATTTATTGGAAGGCTACTGAAACAAATGTCAAATATATATGCTGATCAGCCCGGGAAGAAGGCTCGCCAAACACATTCTGACACTTCACACCCACCTCACTCTGAATTTGAATTCTTCCTTCAGGCATGCAGGTGCTACCGAGCCCCAACCCACCGAGAACTTAAGATGGTGTTTTTTCTTCATCTGTGGCTTAAACTTTTGATTGATATTTAGATCCTTGACTCACTGTGCCTACATATGTTACACATTAAGCCTGCTGGTATTTGCATCTACTTAATTATTTTAGTTTGAGGGGGTTTTTTCTCCACAGATTTTTAACCACTTTACAATTCTGGATACAAAATAAGAAATCTGAAATGTGTCTATAGTCATGTCCTGTGTTCCTTAATAAAGGTAGGCTGCAGTCAAATGCAGTCACGACTTTTCAGTGTCCTGACTCTCCTGTTGTTTCTGAGTTTAGCAGCGACATCCCTGAACCTAATCAGAGGAGACAGACAGCATAACCCTTGTTTTTGCCTCTCTGCATTACCTGTCCTTCAAATTCAGAATACATTTTTAGACTCCTTTAATCACGCACAGGTTCTTAATATGTCATGACACTTTCTCCCCTCTGTGACGTGCAGCTGCTCTGCTCCATGACTGTGTGGCTGAGAGCCCCCAAACCATCCATAATATCAAACTGAAAGCTCCACTTATCTTTCAGCTCAGGCCACACTGATGACTAATATCAAGTGTCTTAAAACACATGTCTTCTCACTGGCCTTTCCGAGTTAAGCATATGACTATTATTACTGCTGTGTGACTTTAAACATGTCTGTTTTTGTCATTTCACAGATTTTTCCTTTTTTTATCATGCAGTATTTTTAATGACTTTTATATTGCTCTGTCATGGTTGAAAACCTCGGCTCCATTTGCAGGCCCTTATGCAAAGGATTATGTGTATTTTACTTTCTAAAACACAACTTCCCATTATCATCTCTCTTATACAAACACACTAACACACTCAGGCAATCTGTCAGACATAAAGTGATGAAAATACAAGAATTTCTCTATTGTACATATCGAGTTTTGAAAGCCTGAGAGCATGTTTTTGGCTTCATACTGCTGATGTCTGAATTTATGATCAATTACACAGCAAAAAGAAATATTGTTTCCTCCTGAAACTTTATTTCACCAGAGTGAAACAACTTCTGAAACAACATTTAGGCAGCCTTGGGACATTCAAACTCCACAAAACCCCAGCAAAATGCATATTAATGATAAGAAGGGTATGAACAATGTGAACACATTTATGCATTGTGGAATCACTTCACTGCTTTTAAGACACAACCAGAATAATATTGATGAATTCTGAATGTAGTCACAAGATGAGAAATCTCTCCTACTGCTGAAAACTCAGCCTGAATACAGTAGATGTTTGTGTTTGGTTTGTCTCCAGATTCATAAATGTAAACCATTTTGATTGGTCAAAAGATTCTGTAAGTATTTGGCAGATCGTTTTCAACTGATGGTCCAACTAAATGAAAAGCCAGGGTATCACTAAAGTCAGTATAAGATACATTGACTGGAGCCTCAACTGTCTGTACTGAATTCTGTGACAATCCATCTGAGTTATTTTAAGGATAAATGAAAATTTTAATTTTTGGAGCCAGAAGAGGAAATGCTCTGGGATCATCAAATTCATCCTGTGAGAAATTTTAATCCATCCAATAGTTCCTGCAATTGAGTCTTGCAGACCTAATCAATTTTGTGACACTTCATCCCATTGTTTATATATTTTTTTCCAAAACAATTTTAAACTGCATCATAGACTTCTTTTCAATTGAGGTTCAATCCTTCATTGTCTCTCAAGAATCAATGCCTCATCGCCTCCTTTTCTCATCCCAACATCTTTCACTTAATCAGGTCTGTACCAGAATTAATTCATTATCTCTCCAAACAAACAGAGCAAGTAATCTGTATCGGACCAGGAATGATGCTCCACAGCTCCATTACAAGTAAACGTGGTTCAGTGAAGATTTTGGGGGCCAATCACCCACTGCTGAAAGCGGAATCAGCTGATGCTGATCACCAATTAATGTCCTGTCGTTACTTTACTGTCACCTATAGTTTCAGGTTATTAGTGATATCATAAAATCTCCATTAAAATGTTGAGGAAATAAATAATTATATTTATTTCAGTCAGACAACTGATGATTCGAAATGCTTAGTATTACAGCAGCAGAGCATGTTTTTAAGAACCAAATATTTTCCTTTCACTTGCCCTAATCTATTGAAACAAACAAGCATGTGACTTTATTAAGTACTCAAAACTAAAACAAGTTAAATCATACATAACAATCAATTAGTAAAGCATTTTCAGTTACAATCTTTGGTGCATTTTAGAGTAAATGATGGTGGTGGTGTGATTTGTTTGTGATTGATTGTACACACCTGGCCAAGACAATAAAAAACCCAGGCAAAATTAATATCCTACTGAAACAACTGAGTATATCCTACTCAGCCACGACTTCTGCAAAATTTATGTGACCAGGTAGTTGAGATGCTGATGATGCTGATAGCTGGAACTCGGCAGATATGTGCAGCACAGATGTTACAGATGTTATGGCGCATTGCAGAGTGGTCAGAGATCACATTTAGTGACAAATCCAGATTTAACTTGCACAGAGCTGATGGTTGTAGGCGTGTGTATGGTCGCCGTGGGGAACGCTATCCTGCAGCATACATCCAGGAAGTGGATCATTTTGGTGGTGGTGTCATGATGTGGGGAGCCACTGCTAATGGATGGTGGTCAGACCTTGTCCACATCCACGGTACACTGACAGCTATCTGTTACTGATATATGGTCCTAGGTCCACATGTCATTCCCAGGATACAGCAATCAGGCATCACCTTCATGCATGACAATGCCAGACTACATGTGGCTCATGTCTGTCAGGAGTACCTGGATATTATTATATTATTATTATTATGGCTGAAGATAACAGCAGTCAGGCTTTGAGAGAAGCATGCTGTTTATTACCCTTCAAAATATGACGGAGGTATTTTTCTTCTTCTCGTGAAGAGAAGAAGAAGGTGATTGTGACAGAGGTGCAAAGAGGCAGAAGAGAAATTTGAAGGTGTTAAAAAAGTGATGTAATAATCTTGGTCTTCTTCATCCTCATGTTCCCACTCTCTGCACTGCAGGAACAGAACGTTTGCTAAGAAGAGACATTTTAAATTTCATCTTGACTGATGTGACAGAAGCAAAGCACAGTTAACTTAATGTACATTAAGGCAACTGTGGAAATGTCTGAAGTTATGTTGTTATTACTTCTGTGAAAGTTGCTGGGTTTATATCAGCCCTTCTTTATATTGTTCCTCCTCCTCTCCATCTTCATCATCTCATTTATCATTTTCTATAAGTCCTTTACATTGCCTTGTCTTCTCCCCCATCTTTCATTAATCTACCATGCCCTGGTCTCATGTTATTCCTCCAATTTATCATCTCCTCTTCCTCCATTACTTCATCCTCGTCTTCACTATCACATCCACTCCTGCCATCACAGAAATCACTCTGCTCTCTTCTAACATTACCATTCCTCTTACATTCTTCTTCTTCATCTTCGTCATCCTCGTCTCCTCGTCTCCCATTAGAGCCATCGACCCCTGGCTACGATTCGTGTCTTCATCATCCTCATCATCACCCTGATCATCTCCCCCCGCAGTCCCCGAGGCACAGCTGTGATATGCGCTGGATGTACTGTACTCTATAAAAGCTGTATGCTAATGCGGCGGAAGGCTGCCGAGCATTACGGCGAGTGGACCAATTTCAGGAGTGCTTGGCCACGTTTTATTACAGCTCATAAGCCCAAGGTCAGCAACGTAAGATGAAAAGGCGAGAGCGTCCTGTGCAGCCCTCGACTCATTTATCACCCGACTTCGGACTGCTCTGCCTCTCTTGTTTCCTTTCTCGTGTTTTAGTGCAGTTCACATACTGAACCCCCAAACTGTAATTTATATCTCTCTTTTTATCCTGTCTCCTCAGCCTCTGGTCACATCTCTCTTTTAGTATCTTTCTCTCATGTTTCTGGGAACACTTATCATTTTCCGTGACTCTTTTTAGCCTATTTTCCAATCCTCTCCCTCTTTGCAGATAAACACATGTAGTGTTGTTGTATTTCTCTTTCCTGTGTTTTTTTTTTTTTTTACATTACTTGTTGAGTCTATTGGCATCATTTCCCTTTTATCAGAATTCGTATTCATTTGGAGTCTTGTTCTGTCCAATGTGCACTCACCCAGCTCCTATTTTGATCTCCACAAACTATTGACAGATTTCTGCAAAATATCCACCAGGCTCATTAGCTAGTTGCTAACTTTCCCTGTCTACCTGTTTGGTGCTGTGTAGGTAGAACAAAGTGGGTTTATCAGAGCTTCTTTTCTTTAAAAGCTGTCTGCATATCCAGGCTGTAAAACCAAAAGAATGAACTCAAAAACACTCAAAAGCTGCATAAAGAGGAAGAGTAGGGGTGATAGTTCTCCACAGGTTCAACAAAATGAGTGACAGCTTTCATGTTAAACATACATAGGTCTTTATATAATCCTCCATGTTAAAATTGTGATTATTGCAGGTTTTACCAGTTTCTTATTAGCTTGCGATGCAAACAGTCACCAATTCATTCAATCCGGTTATAATTAGGGTTGGGCATGGAGAACCGGTTCCAAATTGGAACGGGTTCCAAAACTCTGAATCCATTGGAATCATTAAGAAATTTTGATTTCGATTGTGCTTATCGATTCCTACATAAATTTCAGTCACGCTCAAGTTAAGTTTCAGTTTCCGTGACGGTGGCATGCAGCTTAGCATGCAACGTAGTCTCCGCCTCATACGTTGGATGGGTATTTCAAGCTGGGCTATGCCACGGAGCACAGCAAACAGTGCTCAAAAGTGTGGCTTTATTTTGCCCAGAAAACTGCCGGGTCGGCACAGTGCAACACTTGCGCCAAACTTGCAAGGGAGGATGCACAACTAACATGACTAAACATTTTTTTAAATACCTTTTTCTTCTGTGAAATAAGCATTTGGCCTGTTTCCATGCTCACCCTCAAGGAACAGCAATCGAGAACCGTAAAGAAGTGAAACCGAAAAGCAGAATCGGAACCTGAATAAGAACCGTTAAATTCTAAACGATGCCCAACCCTAGTTATAATAGGACTAGAGTGTAAAAAATAAAAAATAGAAATATGTTTTCCCCTTTCTTTTTCCATGACAGTCTCTGTCTCCATTCACACTTTAACTTCAGCCTCTCCTCCCCACATACTCCCTCTCCTTTTCGGTTATAATCTATGTAGGGCACACAAGCATCATCTTTTTGCTCAATCTCTCTTTCTTCCCTCCCTAATTTACCCCTATTCTTCTCCCTCTATCTCACTCAGGGGATAGTTAGCGTGATGCAGCTGTATGCAGCTTGGTATGTGCTGTATGCAGCACATACCAAGATGAAGCAGCACCAAGTGTGGCTCCACACAAGGGAGAGGGGTGTGTATGTGACGGGGCATGTGAGGGTTTTTTTTTTTTTTTTTTTTTGGTCAAATCAGAAGCTCTGTGTGTCCTCAGAAGTGTGTCCTCACATGTGCATGGGATTGTGCCTATGCGTGTGTGTTTGTGTCTCAATCAAGGCATTTGTCTGTGTGTGTTAGTGAGTGAGAAAAATCCTTTCTTGTGACTGCTCTGGTGTGAAGAATATGTGGTGTATGTGTGTGCTTGTCATTTCAGTGGTCTACCACATTTCACAAGTGACACTGAATGTGAGATGGAGAGGGTGAGAGAAAAGAAAGACAAGAAAGAGAGGGCGAGGGTGAGAGAAGGAGACAAAGAGTTCTGACACGTTGGTTGGCCAGGAGCCATTTCTTTTTTCAGGAGGTCGTTTGGAAACTCATCTGCTAAATGGGCGTTTCGATTCTTCTGCTCCGACCGTCTCATAATTATTATTATTGTCACGGCTAAAGCTGCGGCATAATAACTTGTAGCCTGTGCTGCTAAATGACTGAACACGGGTGAGAACATCTCCTGGTGTGACCCTACAGGCCTCCACCTTGTTTTGGTCCTTATCTCACACTCCATATACACTAAGCTTAAACTGAAAATCCAGTTTGTCTGTGAAAACATTGGTCAACGCTCGCTTTTTTTTAATTTTAGTTTCACAAATCTAAATCTTTTGTGTCAGGCACACTTAAGAGGAATAGTGATGCATTTGCTTTCTGTTTAAATTAACCATGTTAGCTTCCCAGAGATTCAATTTAATTGAACTTGACAAGCAACAATATAAATAAGAATTGTTTTATAAGAAGTGGCTTGATTACAACTTACAAAGTTCAGTTATTTTCCTTCAAGCCATGCTCACTGTCTTCTTTACTCATGCAATTACATTTTGTTCCACTGAGTCTCACCTGATTAAACATTCATTCTGTCCGCTGCTGCTCCCTGAGACCTTTGCATTTTCTTTTCCACTGCAGCTTCATCAACATTACTTATCTTTATTTTTTTAATCAGCTCAACCATTCTTTTCAATTCCATCGTGCTTTTTTAAAATCTTCGTTCCCATCATTCCCTCACCTCAGTATCTCCTCTTACTTCATCAGAATTTTGTTGGTCTCAATTATTTATAATGTATTTTTGAATGATGTTACCAGAAAAGTATAAAAGTATGAAATAACACTGATCTAAGCGCTGTTTAAAACAAATGTGGAATGATAAAATAATTACTGTGACAATGTTTTTTATGTTTCATTGCAGTGTTAGCTAGGTGAATATGCATTTGATTGGCCAATGCAATTCTTTGACAGACTTTGCACTGCTCCAAAAGCTGAGCAATGGAATAACAAGCTTTTTTCAGTGTAGATGGAGGGCGGAAATAAATAGGAAAGATGCCCTGTCAAATGCACAGTATCTGCCCAAGCCTGCATGCAGCCACAGCCCCTCGGTAATGGTCCAGTCAAACAAGGCTTCGCCAAACAAACCCAGATCTAATGTACAACTGCAGTGAAGGATTCTGATGACAGTCACCCACTTGCTGTGAGATTTGAGAGTACCATTGTTCAGACCAGCCCTCAACACCACTGGAGGTGCACTATACTCTGTACCCACTCACACAATCTGACACACTGCCACATAGACATAAACACATCACCTTAACAGAAGCACACACATATCTACTTCAAAAACATGCAGCCTGACTAATGTAACTCTCAGATCTGGACTCTATCTCCCTTGTGTCGCCACCCCTGACGATGCCCAGTCTTGTTATCTCTCCATGTGCCTCACCCTTTCTTCTCCCTCCTCCCTCTCCCCCCTTTTCCAGCAGCCCTCAGAGACCGGAGCTCTCGTTTGATGGCACAGTGTGGGACCCGCCGCACCAGAGCATCGGGGCTCATACCGATGAAGGTGGCCTATCTAGGCCACAGAAAGCACACGCTCTCATCAAGTGCTTCCTAATTAGAATTCACTGATATACTGCAGGCAGAGAGATGAGCTAGAGGGAAAGCCTTCTATAGATAGAATGAAAAGAATGGCTAATTACAGTAAGGTCTCATTCTTCTCTCAGTCTGATTGCATTGCATCTTCCTCTCCACCTTATTCTCCCCAATCATGAAAACCGCACTGGCTTTTCTTTGGTCCACGTGGGCTGGGGTTTTTATCTTGCCAGCAATAGGGTGTGAAGAGAGTGAGCATAACAGTGGTGGTAAATCGTCAGGGCAAAATGCGTGGGCAGGTGACAAAAGTGTGTGTGTGTGTGTGTGTAAGAGAGAGAGAATAAATGAGAAGAGCTGCACATGTTGTGATTGTTCTTTAAAAGTGTTCAAGGTTGCCTTTAATTCATAATGAGTTCAAGCACAAATATCAGAATCAAAAAATCAACTTCTCCAACTACAGCAGCCAGCTGTGAGCAGCATAGTCGTGTACCGGCTAACAAACTCAAGACATCAACTTTTAATAGCTGGAAACCAGCTAACAAGAACACAAACTCTGGAACTGGAAGCCAGTTCACATCTCCACCCACATCAGACAGTCAGCCAAAAACCTTTGCAGGTACAGTCAGCTTAGTCACTGGTATGTTTAATTTATAAGGCCATTCTTGGTAGACTGCCGTGTTATTTATCTGCCTTTCTGTCCCAAAGGCATGGCACTTATGGGTTACGGTCTCGGGATACTCTATTTATGACTGTTCCTAAAGCTCGGACTGCGTTGGGAAAAAAGGCCTTCATGTTTTCTGCACCATCTGCTCGGAATAGTCTGCAGAATGACCTTAAACTCCAGGACCTATAGTTACCCTCTCTGAATTTAAAGGCATTGTGAATTCTTTGGAATCTGAGTCGATTAATAATTGTAAATGTTTTAATTGATTCTGAGTTTGGATTCTCCTGCACTTTGTTGGGTTTGCAATTTGCACCAGTGATTGTTTATTGTTTTTAATGTTGTATCTGAAACTTTGTGTACTGCTGCCATTTTAGCCAGGTCTCTCTTGAAAAAAGAGATTTTAATCCCAATGGGTCTAACCTGGTAAAAAAAAAAGGTTAAATAAAGGTAGGAACAACAACAACAAAAACAAAATTAGAAAAATAACATGCAACAAGCCACCACTGTGTAAAACAGTTGCAGTGATGAAGTCAGTGAGACTCACCAATATTCCTTGTATATCTTGTGTAGTACACCATATTATTTTTTAAATATGCTCATTTATTTATTTTATCGTTATGTTTTTCTCAAAAGTAGGACTCGAAATGCAGAACTCAGTAGGCAGAGGCAGAATGAAATGTTTGAACGAAAGTTTAATTGAATAATTTGTGAAAGAAGAATCAAATAATGGAAAACTGAAGGATCAAGCCGACAGGGCAGACGAATCAGGCTAACAGGGCAGAGAGCAAGGAAGGCAGGCAAAATCTTCTGATAGCTGACAAACCAACTCACACAGAACAGACATGTTTCCAGGGCGTGGCAAGAACAGGAAGCAGCTGAGTGGGTCTGCAGCATAGACAACAAAGTCAGTTACAGACAAGCAAAAAAACAGATAAAAAAAAAAATCACTGAACGTCACACATTGAGTCGATTTTGTTACAGTATAATGGATGATTTGATGGATACTAAGTGGAAGACCAGGGCTTAAGCATTCCTCTAACTGCTCACAGGTCAGGTGGAGCTGATGAGATGATTGATACAGGTGATCAGGAGAGGAGGCGGGAGTGAACCAGAGAGTGGACCTATCAGCCACACCCTGGAGACACACAAACAAACGCACACACAGACGGAGGAGAGACGGACAGGAACACGTTTGCCTATTATGGACTGTTCCCCGTTTTGACGCTTCCCTGTACGTGAAGCTATTCTGTGATTGGACCCGTGAACTGTACCTATTCTGCATCAGCTCTGTGCCTGCATTTGGACCCTTTGTTCTGACCTGAATGTAAGCTTGAGGCCTTTTTTGTCCAGTCTAAATACAGACCACACCCTCTGTCAGTCAAATTAAATAGCAGTAGACTCATCGTATAGTCATTCACCTTCACCAACATTCATCAAAACGTAATGCTGCATTTTTTTAATGGGGATGTTGCATTACATTGAGATGATCCAATGGGCCCTGCATTGCCCATGTGTGATGTACATGTAAATGTAATGAGTGTACACATGTTACAGAGTCCTTAAACTGTAATAATTCCTATATAGATGTCCTATAAGTATCACAGACAGTCACAGATCAGGTGTGAGACCCAAGTCTCTACATCAAATGAAGACAATAAGCTTACAGAAGTACCCAGATCCCTCTGCCGTCTTGTGATGTCTCATATTGTGGATGCCTTATTTAGGGTATAGAAGATAAAGGTGTTATATTTCATTAGTGTCTATTAAATACAGGTCTGTCTTATCATACTGTCATATTTAGCTCCAATAACAAGAGTAACTAGTTAAACGCCTCGACACTCACCCACTTGGCTTTAATATTTCCATTACAAGAGAAAATGTAGTTTTGAAATATGAGATACTTTATGTATTATGAAACACAGTAGCATTAGCACCACAGACACTCACTGCTCTCTGTCAGTTCTCTGATGTACTAACTAGCTGCTAGCACTATTTGAAAGCCATACGTCTGTAGCTTCAGCCATTATGCTACTTTAAATAGACCTGGGACCATGAATACCTGCCTCTGAACGGAACATGCATGAATACACAAAACAAATCCATCCAATCATGATGGGAGTAAAACTAATGATTTTTCTACTCAAGAGTAAAAGTGCTGCATCAAAACCACTCAGAAAAGTACAATTTACCCAGTTATGACATTAGACAGTGACTTCATCTGCATCCAGACCCCTGCTGTACACATTCTACACCTCTGGGAACTGACATGGTTCTGGTGACTGTTTTAAATCTTAGATTTCTGAACTGACTGGTGCCTTTTGTGGAATAACAATCAATTTATTTAGTTGTAGTCTACAATATCAGAGTTTTAAAGTTTTTGGCCATCATGTCCAAAAGGTCTATCGGCAGAGTCACGGTAGCTACAAGATACACCTACTACATGGTCCACCTTCGAAATGGTGGGTTACTCTGTGAGACTGCAGCATCTTTGTAGGGATGACATCCGCTGTGACATGTCTGCGTAGGCCTGGGCATAACAATTTTAAACTGACAAATTAAAAGGTTTTTAGAATTGTGGTTTTGTCTCAAGCATGGGAGCATTGTTGTCTTTTTTTTCTTTTGGCCTGGGCTGCCTCCAAACTCTCTTATTCCTCATTCTTTATTTGGTTTTATTTCACAGTACACCAAAGTAGGGCTGTAACGGGATCCTGGACAGGCAATGACCCCACTATGTTTCACTGGTCACTTGGTAATAGCCTTTCTTTTTGTTTTTACATTTACATTTTCACCTTTCGGACGATGTGACAGCTTTCTTCAAATCCAGCTAATTTCATTGCTAAATCAACACCAGAGACAAGTTAATCAAATTCTGTACATGCAGTAACATAATAAAAAACAGTCACTTTCAATCACTTTGACATTCAGTCATTGGCCTGTAATTGATAAAAGTGGCACCACTTATCAGCTCAAGAGCAATTTCATTCTTCATGACCTGTCACATGATTGCAATTGATTTGCTCCACCCACTTCTGAAAATCCAGATTGTTGTCAACTGATTGGAAAAAAATGGGCAGCAGTCAGTATTTAAGCAGGCTGATCCAAGAGTCAAATGTAAGACAAATATAATTTGTGGAAGATTAAAATGTGTGTGCTTCAACAAACAAGAAAAATGTTTCAAAATGCTTTAAAATAGATTTATTTAGAATTTAAATGTTAAGCTCAATCAGTTCTTCTTCTCTATTTTATCCATTACTCCCTAGAGTCTTGCTTCCCTTTATTATTAAAGCTCTAGTGGCAATTCTCTCCTGGTTTGCAGCATATGCCAGGTAAGAAATGACTACTCTACAGCTCTTACTCAGGAGCCAATCACCAACAGGTATGCTCATTAGTAGTCAATTAGCTGTACCTGCACCATCTTGTGTCCAACTCTTCACGTTAATGTCAACACCCAGAAAGTTCCAGCATTGAGACTTCATTGACATTTTTTATGATTAAATATCACATATATTCTCATAGAATTAAGACGGATTCTACAATAACATTTAATTTGTTGCCATCAATGCATTACATCCACAGATAATTTAAATCGATATTCTGTCGTCAGATGTGTGCACCCTTACACTGATCTACCCAGCTGCCTAATTAATTCAGTCATTTTTCATACTAGGTTTTGTTCTAATTAATTCCATGGTTGAGCTCCCCATTTGTGGGAAATCACACTAAAAGATTAGACAGTCTTTTACATCTACAATAGGGTTCAGTTACCAAACTTCTATGTAACAAGAATTTATCTTTTACCAGAGACGAATGAATCTATGGATTTTGACCCATAATGCAGTTTATTTATTTAAAAGAGACAGCTAAAACATACATTTCACCACCTGATGCACCTTCAAGCTAATTCGCCCTAGAACATGGAAATACACTAATACAAAAATGGATGTGTCAGACAGTCAGTCAGTCCACCAGTTCAGACTGACAGCTTTGAATGGACTGCCATTAAATTACCTGAATTACAGCTTACCATCAGAGTGAATAATGACATTGGTAATCCCTTGACGGATTAATGGATGAAATTTGGTTTGCATGTTCACGTGGATGAATTGTAATAACTTCAATCATTTCATCTAACACCAGCATCATCATACTATAACGTGAGGAATCTCTGTCTGTCTGTCTGTAATTTGCCTATCGTGAAAACCGTTCATCTGATCTACTTCAAACTTGGCATGTGAGTTGCTGGAGGCCCATGGAAATAATTTCTTGACTTTGTTGCAATTTGGTTATGCGACACGCTCAACATTAAAACATTTCGAACAAGAATGCTTGGAGAGCGCAAACCTCCGCCAAGGCCCAACAATCTTGGACATAATTGTTATTCCAGCAGTACCAGTCACATCTCTCAGTTTCTGGTACAGTCTGATTATTATATACCCTAAAATATCTGCATCTCTATCTACTATAGAAATAACATTTACGACAAAAATTGTTGGGGCAATGTTGGGGGAAATATATTAACAGCAGAACAAAGGTGATCATTTTGCTTCCTGTATCCATAACACATACATACCATATTTCAAGAAGACTTCTCTCTTTGAGCTAAAGAAATTCCTTTATTCAAGTAACTATGGAATATATTCTGATGCAGTAAAATATACAACGCTATGCTAAGAAATGTTAAAAAGAATCCTTAAAAATTCCCGGATTCAGATCCCGATCCTGACCCAGATCATCACCAAAATGTAATTACCTCCAGGATATGCTAGGGTCCATCTTTGCTGAAAATGTCATGCAGATCTGTCCATTAGTTTTTGCGTAATCCTGCTAACAAACAGACAAACAAACTGAACCAATCACATGACCTCCTTGGCGGAGGTAATAAACAGGTGAACAACACTCTGTGCAGCAGCGGAGGGGCAGCGACGGGGCTCTGCTGAAACAGAGCAACACCGTCGGAAATGGTTGAGGGCAGTGTAGCTACAATACAACCAAGGCACAACAAACGTGTCTGGAAACAACAAAGAAGGAAAAAGTGAACAAAACCCTACATAATCACGCACCGACGTCATACATCGTTACCTCCCTTTAGCTGCTTTGTATTCACTAGGCACATCATCACAACCTCCTCGACTGTCACCATATTTGTTTCTGATGAAACTTTTGACGTTTCACTGCCACAGCGTTTGATACGGATCTGTTTTCGTACATAAATGGAGCATAAACGTTACTACTGGACGTGGGATATGACGTTACTGTCATGTGTTGAGGCACATTTAGAACGGGCCCTGCACTAGTAAGTATGAATTTGTCCATCAGTTTGGTTTATGGCTGAACTAAAGATATGCCCATCAGCCTCAGTTCTGTTTGAGTCCTGAAGATTGTTGTCTGTGCTGAACCCAAACCTCACCATGACTGGCGTGCAGCTGTTTTGTGTAACATGAATAAAATCAATAAGACCACATTTCTCTCATCCTCACAAACATCCACTGGCTATCTGTGCTTCGGATTGAGTTTAAAGCCTACTCCTGCTGTAAAAAACCTCTAAATGCCCTGGCTTCACAGTGGATACCAGAAACGCTCTTAATTTACAAACCCAGCAGATCTCTCAAGTCTCAAGGCACCTACTGTACCTCTCACATATCCCTGGAGCTTAGTCTAAATCTGATGAGATCGTGTTAAGCATGTATGCACCTAAAAACATGGAACAGTTGATCTGCTGGGCTCTTTAATATTCTCATTAAGATATATATGTGTGTTTTAATTACTGTTCATATCTATGTTCTTTCATACTCTGTTCTCTTATTTTCTTATTTTCGTTCCTCGCTTTCTTGTATGCTTTGCTATTTATTTGACTATTTCATGACCCTGAAAATCACTTTGAACTGCAGTTTTATACATATTGGTTCAACACAAATTAATTTTACATGAACTTGAAGTAACTGCTGAAGTGTGACATTGAAATGCAGTTACAGAAATAAAACCGAATAGAAAAAAAGGAGAACTGGATAAATGTCCTGCAGCCGTTTCCTCCACTCATTTTCATGAAACATTGTTCATACCTTCAAGGCTAAATTTTATTGTGCAATATTTTGTAAATGAAACAAAAAAAAATGGAACAAGTCACTTGATGAAAATGGGAACTGAACAGATGGAACATTGAGGGCCAGCAATAATTCTATTATTAAAACTTCTTTGGTTAAACTTTGTAGGAAAATGCTCCCATTACTGGATCATAATGGCATGACATTGACCTCACACTCAGAATATATATCAGAATCGGAAATACTTTATTGATCCCCGTGGGGAAAGTGATTCGCTACAGATTCTCCTTGAAAAATGTCAAAAAGGAAAGCTAAATAGAAAGCTAGAATATAGAAATGAACAAATTGAAATAAATGGAATGAACAATGTACAAATGAATAAATGAATAATTACAATAAATGAGTGCAAGAGTAGAAAATGAATAGAATATAAATATGTACTATAGTACGTATGTTACAGAGTGTGTAATGTCCAGTAAAGTGCCAGCCGGTACTAATTTAAGTCCAAGGTGTAAAATCAGAGTTTCAGTCAGAGGGAGGATTGTGGAGTTTGATGGCCACAGGCAGGAGGGACCTCCTGTGGCGCCCTGTCGTGTTTTTATGGGGAATCAGTCTTTTTCTCCGTGAGCTCTGATGCTGGGCCAGCACATCATGGAGGGGGTGTGAAACATTCTCCAGGATGCTGTGCAGCTTACACAGCATCCTCCCCTCTCTCTCTCTCTCTCTCTCTCTCTCTCTCTCTCTCTATATATATATATATATATATATATGATGACTTCTATCCTAAAAATATAAAAACGTTATCAATTTTAACAGCTTTTGGATTGGATCATTATTTCGGCCCTTGTCGCTGGTTGGCATCATTTACATTCTGTGACAAATGGCTATCCCATGTCCATCAGGCAAATGTGGGTGGAGCAAACACACCTCATCCCACCCACTTACATCAGGCCCATCCTACATGATTAGAACATTTTCTTAAATTTCACGTAATATTTAAAGACAATCATTATCTTGCTGCATGACCCAGTTGTGATCGAGCTTCAACTCACAGATTGATGACCTGAAATCCTCCTCCAGGATTTTTTGGTAGAGGGCAGAATTCATGTTTCCCCCAATTATAGCAAATCTTCCAGGCCTTGAAGCAGTGAAACATCCCCACAACATCACACTGACACTTCTTGCCAGCATGAAGGTGGAAATTATTCTAATGGACACAAGCAACATCAGACTCATCAGTGCATAGAACATTCTCCCAAAAGCTCTGAGGGTCATCAAGGTGTGTTTAGGCAAAATTCAGACGAGCCTTTATGTTCTTCTGGGTTAGCAGTGGCTTTCGCCTTTCCACTCTCCCATGGATGCCAGTTTTGCCCTGTGTCTTTGGAATAGTGGAACCATGAACACCGATCTTTATTGAGGTGAGAGAGGCCTGCAGTTCCTCCCCCAGAAGGTACTGACGTTATCGCTCAGATTTTAATTCTAAAATCCAACATGTTTGAAAATTATCGGAGCGGCTCCGATTGTCCACTATCAGATCGAGAGGCATACGAGTGAATCTGTAAACACCTCACACTACCAGATAATCTGGTCTACCATCGGGACCAACCAAAGTTTTCCAAACTAAGACCAGTTTTCACCTTTGATTGCTGGAAGGAGTGAATCGGGGTGAAATGGGCCAGAGACTCCTGTAGTGTGAGCCCAGCTAAGCTGTAGCAGGTAGATAAGAAAGTTCTATCTGCATTGAAAATGTTATAGAAAACAGTGTCATATTCAACCAGACACACTTCTCCCCTTCCATAGCTTATTAATATTCATCATCTTTGATTTGTGGGACTGGTTGAAGGCCACCAAAGAAAGGCAGCATGTAATCAAAAGGCCCAGACAAAATCCCTTTGTTTCACCCAAAATTGAAATCCTGGCTTCACCTCTGGTCCACACCAGTCCACATCTAAAACATCCTCAGTAAAACAGACACAGACTAGTTGCTAATACTAAAGCATGGTTAGACATACATTTTGTACAGACATTTATGGTCTCCAGAGGATGAATCCTACTGACACCTCTAAGGTGATCTTCAGTTAAATGTCTTAACAATTATAAGATAGAAATCTGTTACAATCATTTACGTTCAGCGAGAGATGATTTAACTTTGGTGATCCTCACACTTTGCAGCCCCTTATATCTTGACCACTCGTCTCCAGTTCCCCCGGTCTACATGTCGACGTATCCTTGAGGAAGATACTAAACCCCAATTTGCTCACGGTGTGCCATGAGGGCTGCCTACTGGGCAGGGATGGGTCAAATGCAGAGAAAGAATTTCCCCACAGGGACAATAAAGTATAGCTTATCTTATCTTATCTTTTCAGGACCAGGGATCCTGCGAGGTCTTTAAAAGTCTTAAATTTGACCATCTCAGCTTTAGGCCTTAAAAAGTCTGAAATACATTGAGATATTTGAGGTCTTAAATATGCTAAATATGGGTCTTACATATGGTAATGTGTCATGGTTCTGTATTTTGGTTGCCTGTTTCCTGTTTTATTTTGAAAGTCTGCTTTCCATGTTCTGTGTTTTTGCTTTGCATTTCCTGTCTCATTGTCTTATGACCTGTTTTACCCTTTTGGCTCCTCTATCTGTGTTTTATCCATCTGTGTTTTTAGTTCCAGTTTGTTCCCTTTCCCCATGTTTGTTTGCTCTGCCGTGTTAGTTTATGATTAGTTTATCCTTCATGTTTTCCCCTTTAAGGTTTCCCTTCTCTGCATTTTCCCTCCAGTGTGTGACTGTCTGATCGTCTCCACCTGTGTTGATTGTCTCCTCCTCCCTGTGTCACCCGTGTATCATTCCCTCGTTACCCTGGTGTATTTAGTCTGTGTGATTCCCTCTGTGAATTGTCAGTTCGTCGTCGATGCCATGTCTACGTCATCTATGTTTGATCTCCTTCTTCCCTTGTGTTCCCAGTGTTTAGTGTTAGTGTTTCTTGGTTTTTTGGTACCTTTTGCATTTTGGATTTTTTTCTGCCTTTTGTGTTTTTGTGATTGTGGACGGTTATGTTTGGACTTTGAAATGATCATTTATTCAATCATTGATCTGCACTCTGCATTCCCACCCCCTCAGCTGTAATACTACTTTATATTATCTATATCTATATATATAGATATAGATCTATCAGCTATTATCATGGCTGTGGACTCTTTGTGTTGTTAGGTTTGAATTTTTAATTATTTGTGGTCCCACAATTAAGTGGCACTGAATGTGAAACCAAAACTTGTAGATCATAAATTTCTATCATTGGTACCCAAATGAGCTTCATACTGAGCTAACAGTTGTGATTATCAAGGTCTATTAGCTCATATCCTTGGTGTCAGCCTCCACATCCTAGATCCAACTGTCTTTCTGTGGTCTCAAAAAGCTTGTTCATGTTCTCACATTTTGAGCCGAGCTGAGATCATTGGAATAACATTTATAAGAATTATTTTTAAAGATGGCTTTGTGCTATAAATTCAGCAGCTCTTATCTGTGTAAGGAGCTTTATTTCTTTAGTAATCATTCTATTAATATGTGATTACACTGTATCCCCTGGAGTTTTCATTGTAAAAAGGCTGATAGTCTTTTAATTAGACCTAAAGGGGATTGGAGCAGTGCTTTTACATATTTCACTAGTGCAATGAATAATACAACATGCTGTATGAACTCAAACGCCTCACATTATGTAACCATGTGCCAATTATTCAAGTTTTCATCTGAGCTGTGAATTCACAGCCTCGGTTTTCTCATGTAATATCAGGGGAAAAAAACAAAACAAAAATGTGCTTTTGGCCACAGTGAGAACACAGAGGTGCTCTCCACTTGACAGGCTCATCAAACTCCACAACATTGGATAGCACCAGGCCCAGGTCTCTGTAAACTATAGCAGGTCATCTACAGTAGAAGGCTTTCTGTCATGAGTATTTTATTTTTTATCAATAGGTATAGTCTTCCTGTTTCAACCACTGCTGCTGTCTTGACAGGCTTTGGCACAGATGATGCTGGAGCAATGCTGTTGTCCTGGTAACAAACCCTAATGACAAGATTTGATATGATCCTTGGATTTAGAGCAAAGCTGCAGTCTGCTGCTGGACATTGTGAGGCAGCAGGTAGACAAGGGCTGGTTGTGTTCAAGTGTTCTTCAAGTGTGTACTGTACTGTGTACTATTGGACCGCTTTCATTACGGAGCCCAAACACTCACAAGAATACAACTGGGGATATGTTGTACGGCTGCGCCTCAATGCTAATGTTTGTGTTAATTGTTTTTCTTTTCCTTTTTCGTTTCCGGAGCATTACCCCAATTTTCTTTTCGTCTTTTTTTTCAGGAAAACTTTCTACACACAACAACAACCAAGTACTGAAGTTGTGACTTTTGCTATTTAGGGACTTTTTTTATCAGTTGTATTGTTTAAATTTTATTTCCCTTGTTACAAGTTGAACTTTCAGATGTGTTTTTCTGGGGCAAAACTCAAAAACTGTTCAATATTTCCTCCACAGAACTTTATGTACACGGAGAGATGCCTTTTTATAATGTGGGAATTTTAAGCATTTTAATTATTTACTTAACTTTTGAAAATTTAGCTTTTTCTTAGATATGGAATTAATAATCACAAAAACACAGACAACTTAAATAACTTCTTTCTGTCTTTCTTCAATAAAATGCACCCATGGCGAGGGATCCTGAATATTTCATACTTGTTAGACCTGAGTTTAGGGTTAAGTCTCAGCTTAAGGTTCAAGTTAATGCTATAAACAAGGTAAAGGTTGTATCACAAGGCTAGTTCAAGAACTTAATATACTATTTGTGGATGGTTTATTCTCAGTACATTGCGGTTAATAGCTCCCCACATCCAGACAGAAATCAAAGTGTCACTGAAGTGATGCTGGCTGCCAGTCATTCTAAAATGAATCAGTAAATTCCTTCAGAGTGATGTGTAATGATTGTATTCCTTATCCAGTTGGTATAGGTGTAGGTGTCACCTTTCCTCTTTGAAGGATTCATTTTCTGGCAATTAGATACACAAAGACAAAAGAATTTATTATCATTATTATTATTTATTTCTGTGGAGGATTGGTTAGCTCAACAACCTTTCTAGATATTATCAGTACAAGTGAGTTAAAAGGGATTCTAAACACAATTTAAATATGTACTCACTGAGTAGAGGCATATCTTAAGGGACCCTGTTGGATTTTTGTACCTGCTACACATCAGAACTTAACAAAGTTAAGATAATGGAGAACTGGAGACTGTTGGAGTCCAAGAAACATCAGGAGGTGAAAAGTGGATCCTGAGCGAAATCAAAAATCATTTTTTCTATTGACATTCAATTAAAAGCAATGAAGAAATGAGATCTGTCTTGTATCTCTGGGTGGTCCACCATGTCTACTTGTGTGAGGACCAGTATAGTATCATTTAATGGATGATGGAACAAGAAATGTTGGAGCGGTGTTTCTGATCTCGCACTAGGCAACAGTGTATTTCTGTCTTCTAAAGCAGATCATTAAATTTCAACCTTCACCCACAGGTTGACGCCCTGATATAGATTGTCTGTATGGGGTTCTCTAGCTTCTTCACTGCTGAGACACATAAAAAACAAAAACAATAAAAAAACATTCATACTTCCTCAAGCAAGCAGGCATCTTCCAGAGGTCATCCATCCAATCCAAACTGGGGTCACTTGCTACATCACTTACAGGGTCAGCAAAGTCATCATGTGACAGGAAGCCATGGTGAAGTCATTACCGGCAATGATGGAACAATGAGGGCACAGTTGGCCAGAAAGCACTTTGTGTGAAATAGCACACATCCTGTCACCCCTTGCCCCCCTTCTCCTCCCCCCGTATCTCTCTAAACTCTCCATCCCTTTCCAAGCCATTGCTATTACTTGCACTACGATTGGGAGCAAATCCACTTTTTTGGTTTGTTTGTTTCCTTTTGTGTACTTATTCACTCCTCCAAACTATCTGGACAAAGTGGCAGCAGAAAATAACCGGTTACAAGGCAGCAAGCAAATGGAGACAATCTCAGCCTCAGAGTGTTTGTCTCTGCACCGCGCCGGAGCTGACGGGTGACAAATAAGGGTCAGCTCCGTATTCACCGAGGTTGCCTTTGACATTGGGGGGGCAGCCAAACACTGCACTTCCCTTTTCCCCTTACCCACCTTTGCCTCCCTCACTGAGTCTGGTATAAAATATAATGAGGCACACAGGAAGTACACAAATTGAAATGCACACATAAAATGTGCGGAGGAACTGCTGGGGGAGTGGGAACAGTCGACCGACTTAAAAGATGACCCAATAAGTGAATGGTGTGGCCTGGTCTCAACAGGGGTTTCGTCTCCACCAACAAGGCCCAAGGATTTAATACGAACCAGCAGGAGAAGACTGTGCTCCTTCCTTGTCTTCGCTCCCACCAGCGACTTAATTATGCGACATTTTGCAGGGCCCCTGAGCTTAATCAGCAGCCATACCAAGAATTTCAATTTAGGAGTTGGTGGGTAGCCTTCAGAGTTGGAATCATGGTGCCTTTGGTTGTATGTGATTGTGTGCAGAGGGTTCTGTTCCAGTAAATACATAATGAGGCCTTCAGTTGGTGGCGCTGTGACACGTGTCTATTCCCTGGTCTCGTCTCTGAGATGGAGCTTAATTTCTCTGGGTGGTTGGGAGGGAGAGCAAAGCTGACGCATCTCACCTCAGCTCTCAGAGGCTTTAACCGACACCACAGAGAAATAAATGTGTTATACATTGTGACTTATATTCTTCGCTCACTCCCTGTCATCGTTTGGAGAGAACTGCTCAGTATGGCCCCGTTTCATCCTCCTCTACTTCTCTTTTTCTGCCTTCTAATCTTATTTCTAACTGTCTTCAGGAAGCAATTTGAAGCAAAAGATGCTTGGTTAAGGGCTACGATGGCTGAGTCTGCTTTGATACACTGGTCTGCCTTATGAGCTGTCAAGACACATGGACAGGAATAGGATGGGATGGGGGGGAGAGAAGGAGTAAGAGGGAAAGATGGAAGGAGCTTATGCTGTGATTTGGGAAAGGGATATGGCAGAAAGAAAAAGAGAATCGGTGTTAGGATACACTAATTAAGAAGCCATAATTAAGAGTTAGGCCTGACACATAAAAAAAATGCTCCCATCCCTCTTTTACCTCCAGCTCTCCATCTCCCACATCCAGTTTGAGTGAATTTGCACTCATCCGTGTCCACTCGCCACGCTGACACAGTCATGGGCTTTTCATGTTTTCAGCAGAAATCCCCTGCACTAGTTTTGATTTGACTTGAGGTACAATCTAATGGAGGGAAGAAAATATCTAGGCCAGAGAATATTCTTCCATGCTAACACTACCCCAGTGTCCCATTACTCATTTACATTCTCCTAGTTGAGACTGTTTTCATGTAAAGAATCTCCACAATTTCATACTTGACTTATGATAGCGAAGATAACTACTATCTGAGGAGCCCGAGGAGGACAAAGCAAAGGTGAATAATGTTATTTCACTGTCACTTCTGCTTGGATGCAATCATCAATAATGTTCCCTCATAAAGATTATGTGTTCACACAAAAGATGTGATGCATTTGTCCTAAATTAGATTGTGTCTCTCTGTCATTTATCAAGTCTCTCTCATATATAAAGGCCATTGTACTGTACATGGCGACACACAACAGGAGGGGCTCAGAGCTCAGCACAGGCAAAATGTCCTGCAGCTATGTCCTTTCTGGAAGGGTGTGTGTGTGTGTGTGTGCGTGTGTGTGTGTCAAAGGACTAACATTTGTTTAAATGATTTTCCACCACCTAAAGGAGGATGAGCATCAAAGTGTGCTGGCATTGACAGTGAGATTATGTTTGAGTGCATTTCTAGTAAGTGCGTTTTACAGCATGGGTGCTTGAAATTAGCAAGGGCGGGGCCATAGGGGTCAAATAGTTATCAGTTTGATATTTAAAAATAGATGTATTAATGAACAGGCCTGTTTGAAACACAAATCCAGAAAACAAGGAAGAACAAAAAAATACCACAAACTGCATAACAATAACAAAGTAAAAATACAAAAAGAAGCTAAACAACCACCTCAAGAACCAAAACAACCACAAAGAGACAAAAAAACAACAACCACAGAGACAAAACCAGCCACAAACAGACAAAAAACAACTACAAAGATACACAAAATGACCACAAACAGACACAAAATGACCACAGAGACAAAACACATACAAGGAGACAAAATAACAACTACAAAGAGACACAAAATGACCACAAAGAGACAAACACAAATACAAGGAGACAATACAACAACCACAAAGAGACAAAACAACAACCACAAGTAGACACAAAACAACTACAAAGATACACAAAATGACCACAAAGATACACAAAATGACCACAAAGAGACACAAAATGACCACAGACACAAAAACAAAACAACAACTACATGGACACAAAACAACAAGCACAAAGAGACACATAACAACAACAAAGAGAAGCAAAACAACCATGTGGAGAACCAAAAGAACAATAGACACAAAATGACCACAAAGTAACACAAAATAACAACAAAGAGAAACAAAACATCCACAAGCAAAACAGCAACAAACAGATACAATTTCAAATGACATGGGTCCAATTGTCCCATAATTTGAACATTGCTTTAGGCTCTTTGGAGGTACGAATAACAGATTAGAATATTTATTATTCAATTTATTAAAGTGAGTAAACAATATATGTCCTAATCATGTGTAGTTTACTCTTTTAGAGAATCATAATTTGAGTCTTTTTATTCAGTTTAGTCCCCCCTTGCTTTTTGGTAAACTGTCCCTGGAAATGATGAGAGCGGCACACTCTCAAAGCTCAGAAAATTGATCAAATGAAAGAGGAGAACCCTTAGTATTTCGCATCACAAATTCACCAGCGCTGTGCATAAAGATGCATAATTTAAATGCAAAGTACAAACACTCATCCCCTCCCTCCCTACATCTCCCTCTCACATACAACAAACAGAGAGCCATGGATAACAAGAACCATTGATGTGCATGTGCTGCAGCTAGAAGACAGAGGGTAGCTTTGTTGTTGAACAGCCCCGCTCCTCCTCCTTGTATCAGCACATCTTCTCTAACTGCTTGGGGCATGGGGCAGGAAGGAGAGCTGACTGTGTGTCACCGTGTCTGGTCCCCATGTGCCTCATAATCAAGATGATCCAGGAGTGTGTGTGTGTGCTCATGCACTGGGAGTCATTCGAATAGTTGCTTATACACCATAGTCCTGGACACTTACACTGATTAGTTGGTCAAATGCAAACCTTGAAGCTCACCGCAGAGTGGAGAAAAAACACTGCAGCTGCTTGCTGAGTTTAAGCAGGGAATAATAATGGGGGTTGGCTCAGGTTGAACTGTGTCTTAATTTGTGTGTGCGTGTGCGTGTGTGTGTGTGTGTCTGGAGGGGAGAGAGTCTGGAGCAGAGCAAGAGATGATTATCAGTCAGCCAGTTTAGGTAGCTGCTTCCTGACTGTTGATGTGGGCCATGTGATTCAGTAGGTCTGGCTGCTGAGTGACTACAAGCCTACTGGCTCTGTGGTTGGTCAGCCAGGCTCTGCTGCAGCACAGCATCGCCATCCTGTGGAAAACTGGGGAAGTGCAGCAGTAGGATGAGCGCATGCTGTCCCAGCATCAGCTCCAAATGCAGTCTTAGGAGCTTAAAAAAAGACACAAGGATCATTTCAGTGCCCGATCTGAGATCTGTTTTACTTTAACATTTATTTTTCATGGACTAAAAACATTGCAAGCACTATCTAGATAATACTTGGTAAGATTGTCTTGCAAAAAATATCCCCAAGCTAACTTATCTCATAAGATATTTGTATGACACTTGATACAAAATGCACTTCACACTTTTCACCCTTTTTGCTTTGAGTTCAGGATGTGCAACTTCCTCCTGACATTAGTATTCTCAGACGCGTGTGTCCTCAGTGAGAGTCAATTCACAAAACCCACAGCCCCCTGCTGAGACGATGTTACCACCACTTACAGTAGATGGCAACACGGGTCTGAAGCAAGGCCGATAAGAGCCTCTCAGCAGGGTGATCTCTTTGAGAAGTGTAGTCAGAACCAGTCACGCCCTCTGCTCTCCGAGAGGGAAAGGAGGTACTCTTTTGATCCCACACACAGATGTAAAATTTTTCCACTGAATCGTGATCTGGTCAGAGGCACGACAGGGCCAAAAAATAGATCATTTACATGTAAGACATACAAATGCAAAAACATTTCATTCCTCAGAGACAGTCAGTCATCTGGGTCTTATGGACACATTGCCTGTGAAGATATTAAACCTGTGATTGTCTAATAATAGCTGTAGAAAAATGCCTTTTTTTTCCTGCTCCTGTAGGACCTGACAGGAATGTTAGATATTTTTACTCTAGAGAGTTGACGAATAGAAGATTAGTACTAATTAGTGAAATTAGCAGACGTTGCATTTTGTCCATGTATCCCAATACACTATAAACACTAATTTAATATTGGAATATGTTGGCTTTATAAAAACAATGGTAAAACCAATTCCAGAGAGGATCCGTGAGTTAGAATATCTAAATTTCCTGTCCTGTCTAAATTGGCCTGACTCTTTACATAGTATATACAGTATATACATAGTCTATAGCAGGCTCTACTCGACTCGACTGGCCTTGGTATCCGGTACTTTTCTGCCGGTCGTTTTCCATTACAGGAAAACGCGACACACACCTCTCATCCATCTCTCATGATCCTCTCATCAGCTGTTTAAGACGGGAATGTCTGTACCTCCTCAATATTAGCAGCTGCAATTCAAAAAAGTTCCAGTCGCTTAAGTAGCTTGGCTGTTTGAGTGTGGCGGCCATTGATCAGTGCTGTGAAGGATACTCCATGCATGCTGGGCATTGACCAATCAGTGGTCTGTAACGTTTCCTGTGACCTTTTAGTACCCGCTTGGAACCACAACAGAGGAGGAGGTACTAAAAAAATAGTGCCATGTACTTTTTACCCAATGGAAACGCAACACTACTACACAGTGGAAATGGGGCTTGAGTGTTTTTGAACGTTTTTTAGAAGAGATTTTAATTTTAAGATTCTATTCCTACATAGAAAGCTTACAAATAAAACGATTTAGTGTCAATAGTCAGGAGTTATGCAGTTGCAGGTGGAGGCAGGATCTACAGGATCTGCAGAATAGGTTACAATCCAACTGCATCACCCCAAGGAGACCTCCTCCTGCCACAACACTGTTTATTCTAGTGTTGATGCACCAGTTAGCAGAGTTCAATGTTTATTTACAGTCACGCAGACTACTCATTGCTCATTGTTCTTTTCCACAGTGTCATTTGTCTCTCATAACACTACAAATATTATGCTAATTCTCCCCTGTATGGATCGTGCAGTGCCAGACATCAGTGCTGTCATTCTTCAGATTGACAGCTCCAGAACATGTGCTCGACGGGTTGTCATCTCCTGCAGAAACACTGGTTCTTTTCAGACACGCTGTTCTGTTTATGCACTCTGAAATTTAAACATGACACACACACACACACACACGCGCACACACACACACACCTTACATATTGCATGTAAGAATTATTACATATTGCATGCAATGTATGAAACCTGCATCAAAAGGCATTTATTATAGAATTCATTTGGAAATAACAGGCTGATGGGCACCACTTATAGTCAAACAGTCTCAGTCAGTCTCATTGACTTTTTCACTGCTTTAGTGAGGCCAACTTGCCATAGGTTAAAAAAAAAATACTATTTTCGTCTCTGTTTAAACATTTTTCTGATCCACATAGTTTTAAAGCAGACCTTAGAGCAGTAAATGTCATCACACTTCCTCCTTCTGCCCATGGGCTCTTCGTATCAAGTTCTAACCTCTCTTACACCCACAATCCTGCTGCACTGAGGGGACTGAGAAAGTCACTCACAGTCTCTCACTTTTTCTTCACCTTAATGATAAATACAGATTAGGTGGGACCAACCATAAGGCAAACCATTAGAGCTCAGATGTGCATAATGTTTATTTTCTTAATCTTGAAAAACAAAAAATTCCATGATGGTAATGAGTCATAAAAATGAGTCTGAGGCTTGTATTTACAGCTTGGTTGGCATTTTCCACAAATCCCATCTGAGATGAAAGCAGCAAGTCCTCAGTCTAATCACTGCCGAGCCTTGAGCTTGAATCAGTCTCCTCATGGATTCCAACCAACATGTTCAATTCCCCTTTACCCAGAAATCTGTCACTGCCAGCTGGAGTCATTATCCCAGCTCCTCCCTGGGTAGGCGATGGCCACTCCTCTCTCCTATCCTCATCAGCCAATGGGGACAGATGTTCATTGCAAGCCCATTTCCTCCCTCTAATATTATATGTATTATCATTGGGGCGCAGTTAGCAGAGTACATAGCTGCCCATTGTCTCTCATGACTTTGGCATTGCTTCATATAGCAACAAGTGGAAAGGAAATTGATGATCAGGAGATAGTTTTGGATTTGGATCTACAGCCTAATACTTGCGGGGCCAGGAGGCTGCATGTAAAGCATCCAAATGACTCATCTGGTACAAATCTCCATGTTGATGAGGGGCACATCAAATAATATACTGACAATGAAGTTTGTTGATGGGGATAGGAGTTGTATTATAGAGCCCTGCTCTGGCCATAAATTGAAGGAAACAGATAATTTTAGTACCACCACTGTTGACCTTACACCTGCCACCTTCTGCAATATGTTCATTGCAGCAAATTAAATACAGAGACATAGTCAAGATGAAGCAACTGCCCAATGTAATGACCTCCTCCCACATCTTAAAACTGAGTTAAGTGCATATCTATAAATAAAACAAATAAGAATGTGAATGCATAACAGGACAGGGCCTCAAACTTGGAATGAAAGAACAGAGGAACAGAAAGTCACTGAGGTTTGATATTCAATAAGGGACACAAGTGTTCAGGCCATCCTGCTCTGTCCAAATCAGTCAGCAGGAGGATCCAGTGTACCAAAGGAAAGGGCATCGGGGTGTGGATGGGACCAGAGCTCCTCTTCACCCCAGAGAGAGGGCCCTTGTTCCTGGGCAGCCAATGAGAGCTGGCCTGCTGACAGAGGGCTCTCCTCTGGAGGGAGATGCTATTGTGTGCAGGAGGTCTACACCACAGAGGAGTCACTTCCTCTGACTACTGTTTCAATCGGAGCTCCCTGCACTGCCTGACACGGCTCTGTCTATACGCAGTATTATCAGACAATGCAGCAGATCTCATCACATGCTTGTGTTGTAAGATTCCTTCCCTTTTTTTTTTTTTTACCTGTGTGGTATTCACATTTTTCTTCTCTCTTTATGGGAACATGAGTGTGTCCCTGCACATGAATCTCCAGTTTGTTTTCCATGCTGCCCTCTGTGTTTTATTTTCACCAGTGGGTATTATAGATCCGCAGGGAGCACTCACTCTAGGAGCAGTGATTCCACTTGTCTTCCCAGATAAACACTGAGATTCTGCTCTCGAGGAGGGCATATTAAAGCTGTCAATAGTGTTGCGCTAAGGAATTATTTGTGTCTGTATGTATATGGACCTGAACTCCCAAAAGGCAGTATTTAGTGTGCAGGTAGTTACAGTACCAAGGAAGGAGGCACTGGAGCACATTTCACCTGACACACTTTATGTCACAATTTATGTAAACTCTTCTCCAACGTGCCAGACGCCATCGAAAATGAGTATTTTCCCTCTGAATTGCAACAATCCCAATGCACATCTGTGCAATAATCATGTTGATTAATCAGCATCTTGATATGCTACACCTGTCAGGTGGATGGATTGTCTCGATCAAGGGAAAATGCTCAATGACAGCGATTCAAACAAACTTGTGAATAACATTTGAGGGGAATAATCCTTTAGTTTGCACAGACAAAAGTTTTACATATTTTACTTCAACTCATGTTAAATGGGAGCAAAAATTTAAGTGTTGCATTTTGTTATTTAAAAAGCAGTAGACAATTGACAGCCGGGCCTCTGATAATGGCTGATAAAGGCTGACACATACAAATTAAGGTCGGCCCCCACGTACAGGCTGAGAGAGCTGAGCAGATTTGATTTCAAATTAAAAGAGAGAGTTTTGAAGTACCAGTATGCAGAGGATACATTCTTGAGGAGTAAGGTGCAATGCGATGTGATAAGGACTGAGTCTTTGTGCGACCCTAAGCTGAGCTAACTGGCTTCCTGCATTAGGTTCATACACAACGTACATGCATCAAAGAGGTATCAATGTTGTTATCCACCACCAGAAAATAGAATAAGTTCATATCCCAAATATCCCACTGTGAAAATGTGGTGTCACCAGAGTTAGATGACTGACTGTGAGGGTTATCACCGTCCCAATGACAGCAACGTAGCTTGAAACCATATGTACATTCTCAAAGTTAGGTGAAGATTGATATAAGGACTGAAATGTTATGGCTAGAGCCCTTACACAGCAAATGATGGTGAAATAAAAAGTCCAGATTGGTTAGGTTATGTTTTTTAGCTTATGTGCTGCCATTTGAAACCCTTTCAAGCCCAACTGAAAAAATGCAATCGCTTACTTAAGCAATGATGTTTCGTCTCTTAGAAGTTTTTTTTAACCAACATCACTGATCATTTCTTGCTTCAGTCTTTCAAAACGTGTCATCTTCATGATCTTCAAATTCTCGGATACAAATCCACGGAAAGATTAATATTTTTCCCTGCATTATATATTCAAACCTGGCAACCCTATACTGAGTCAACAGCCGGCAATGGTTTATTGGTTGTAATTGCTGCTTCACTGGCATTCTATCAGCCCATCTGTTCCTGATGATTGGACCATGTGGTGTAGTACTATCCAAACTCTCTCTCTCTCACACACACACACACACACACACACACAGAGGAGTATTTGTATGCACGTTTTACCATCAAACACGTGCACACAAATGCATACAGCTTGCATTCACCTAAATGCACAAATCCAGACAGGTGGAGAAACACAAGCATGTGCATACATCTGTCACATGTTAACACACACACACACACACACACACACACACACACACACACACACACACACTACAGATCCAGCACCTGATCCATTTACTCCACATATTACATGAATCCACATATGATTTACTGCATATACCGATGAACATAATGCAGCGGTTAAAACAGCACACACACCCCTGATGTGCATGAACGAGCTAAAAGAACATATTCATTGAACATGCTCATGTTTTTAGTGAATAATGAACTGAACACATGGTTTGAAAGTAACAAGCCTGAACATGAGCATCATTAACTCTCATTTCCCATTAAGGTGTTAATGTCACCTGGCATGTCAGCATCATTAGTGCAACTGGTAATTCAGATGTAGCAACTGGATGGCTGAAGCCAGTTCAAATTAATATTTAAGTTCTCTGAACAAGTCAGAGATTAATTCATGGAATTAAGAGAAATCCACGCGGAGGAAATTGTTTTGTATTTTGATGTGTTTTTTAATTTTTTTTATCATCGGTCACAACATCATAATGGACAACTTCTTCACCAGTGTCCCTCTGGCTGAGAAGCTCCTGGAGAAGAATGTAAACATTCTGGGGACTCTTTGCCAGAATAAACCGGACGTACCGCCTGTCATGAAGCCGTCCAAATCGAGGAAGATGTATAGCTCAGAGTTTGACCATGTTTGATCCATGTAGTGTAATAGAAGGGGTGAACTTGTGAAATGCCAATGATTGCATGAATGATAATCATACGAAATCATTAAGAAGATCACAAGGCAACAGCCACGAAGTTTCAGACTAATTGCACAACACTGTATCTGGGATGTAATGATGGGATGCATGATTTATTATTCTTTTTAACCCAAAGGAAATCAATCTATATTTACAGTATGCAATACTGGCTTCGCAGTCTGATTTTTCAAATAAACTTGGTAGCAGCTGAGAGCCTTTGGAAAAATAGTTTGGAGTAGCTCATTTAAAAAGAAGGAATAAACATTAATTGCTTCATTTTGTGGGTACTTTTGAACTATGACCGTAAATAAGTTCATTTTAATCTGTGTGAACTGAACCTTGAGTTAGCTCTTGTGAAGTGTCAACTTGCACGAGACTGACACACGTTTCATACAATGTGCTACATGGTTAGACATCAATATTTTATTGCAAATCACATAAACACACTCAGACAACACCCTGCACTTGATCCGTGACCTCTACTGGAAAGAACATAAACAAAACAGACTATGCACATAAACATACATGCATGTATGAAAGTAGACACATTCATGCAAAGTGGAGCAATAGAAGCCTGTTTTATGACATTGATGAATGGACTTTGGATATTGAATCCTTTTAGTTGGGTGCAGAAATGAGGTATTGCAGGACATGAGGAAGGACACACACACGGTAACAAACAAACATACTTTGTACATATAAACTGGCAAGAACAGATATATCAACACTGGACAACAGTACATGTACTATAGTTGCATGCAGTATATGCATGCAGAAATGTATAAATACACACAGAGGGATCCTGTCTCCCTGGGGAATCCTAGACTTTACTATGATTAATAGGGTTTGTGTGTCTCCCACTCTTGACCTCATACTATCTCTGTGTTAAAGCTGAAAAAATAAGCAAGCAGTCAGGTTACATGACACTGAGAAGAAAAACTCTCTGGTAGACCAACCAATCTCAATAAAGTATGAGTATGATAGTGGTTAGCATGCAAAGTTCTGGAGCCAGACATAAGGGCTAATTTGCAGTAAGGTTTCTGTACACATTGTAGCTAACTGACTCAGATTACTACTGTTACAACTAACTTGCTCTTGAGCTTTTGAACGTGATTACACACAAAGTCAATGCAAAGCTGTAATTATATGCAAATTTACGTCAGGCGTCAGGTTCACAGAGGTGCACATGTACTATTTGTGACATTTACGCAACTTGGGCGAGAAATTGTCGTAACGCTGTGACATGAAAGCCTATCAGTGTTGGTGTTCTCCCAACGTAACATGTTCAAACATCAGCAGGCCATCGATGCAGTTTATTGTAGCTGTATGCAGGGCAGGACTGGGATAAAAAAAATCAGCTCAGGACTTTTGCCCAGACCGACCCTCTACAATTGGTCGGACACCACCCGTCCCCTTCAATACATTCAACCTATAGTGCAGGAATACTTGACACAAACTGTGTGGTTTATTTGTTTACTTACTTATACAAATATTAAATAATAATTAAACAGGAACAGTTCTGTAACGCCAGAGAGAATGAGACATGTTCATCATCTTAATTTAGCATGTTGGTATGCTAACTTTTGGCAATAGGAATTATTTCAGTATGGACCAACTGACAGACCCACAGCCCTAGAGCCATAAGCAATGGCTAAAAACAAGAAGGAAGGGCTACTGAGATAGTATTACAGCAGTGTACCAAGCACTGAACACATTAATGGAGACAGACAAAAACCAGTATGATTCTGAGACATGGTTCTGTTTTGTTTTATAATCAAATGTGACATATGGCCACACCACAAAGATCAGGATAGACCTGCATGAAAGAAACTGGTTTAAACCTATGTTGCCACTGCTGCTCAGGCGATTAATGTTAACAAATCTGTCTTAATTATAATGGCATGAAATCTACAGTGACTTCATGGGTTCAGGAGGAAAAAAAAATAAAAATAAGACAGAGACACCCAGTCAAAGAAAACAGAAAACATGGCTGCAGTCAAATTTCTCAGGTTTCCAAAAGAAACTGTCAAAGAAACCTAGAGAACCTCCCACTAACAATGAGGTGAGGTCATAAAATTCTAGTCAAAACTGAAAGCATTTCCAATCACTGTGACATAAACGTACTTATTTACTGTCACGGTTGCTTATAAGGGCACACAGCATATTTTCTTATGGGTCGTTCTTGATTTTAGGCCCCAGTTATGAGATTCTATGGTTCCATTTTAGTATTTTTATTGGATATGTGGGGGACATATTTTCACATAGGTCCAGGTTTTTGGCAGCTTACCCTCAAGTGTCAGTCTTTTGCAAAAACATGGCAGGCTTCTGTACTGTTTGCTTAACTTTACTCCATTAGGTGGCGTTTTTGGGAGGAAATTGGTGTTAAAGGAGAAGGTGAGGTCAGAAGAGATTAAATGCCTGCACTTCTCCAGGTTATTGACCAAATATGGTGCTATCCTTGTCCCTAATTGAACATGCCCCTGGCCTCTCCGATACCTGAGACAATGATTGGCCTGAAACCATATGACCATCTTCCCAGCCTATCCTTGTAGGTGCTTCATTGGCTGATATGTATGCAAATGTACATGATTTGTAGTGGTATTGGCAGTCCTTTTTCCGCCTCTTTGAATTTTTTCTGCTTCATATAGTACATACCCTTTTTAAATGCTGTTTGCAATGTGTTTAATGATGACCCTGATGAAGGCCACAAGCCGAAACGCGTTGGTCAAGCAATAAAGTTGTTGTTCCTAATACTGCAAGTGTTGCTGGAGTTTTTGCCTTTTTGGACCTTTTCCCTTCTCCATGCACCTTGTAAGTGGGTGAAGTTGTGCCAGAAACCCCTCTCTGTTTAGTAATTCTGTCAAAAATAGAAGGATAATCACCACCCCTAAACATGAATGAATGAAATATTTTGATACAACCTAGTTATTCTAATTAATTAAATCTTACAATTACATTCAATTCAGTATTCAAAAAAGAGAAAATGCAGGTTATTAAAATATCTAGCTATGTATCTACACTGTACATTGATAAACAGTATATTTCTCTATACAGATCGCTCTCAAATGTATTTATGCTGCAATTCACCCTGCAGAGGGCGCTCGCGAAGGAGTCCTAAATGAATGGGAGTGAATGGAGCTAAACGGCCAAAATAATTATTTTCACTGACTTCTAGACAAAAAAGCCCCAATTTAATTTTAGTTTGTGCAAATATAGTATTGATTATATATCAGAGGTGAGATGAAAACACACCAATGTTCATTCGTTTTTCTTACAAGGAAGGCGATTTTGCCCATGAACCACTAGCATTATGCTAATGAATGCTGATTGGTCAGTGAAGGATTTAGGACTGCTTGTGACCCGACATCCTTCCTCAAAGTCTCCCGGAGTCTACAGACATTTGAAATGAAATCTAATGAACATCTAATGGAGGACCTTCGTTTTCGACAGTCAAATGTAGATCTGTAGAAATGTAGAATGTAGATTTGGGGGGCGGCCGGTACAGCCTGCAAACCTGGATAAGAGGGGCAGTGACCTGGCCAACGCTGCTGGCCTGCCAACCAGAGAGCGTTGAGGATAAAGGCCGAAACACTCGGTGAAGGTTGGGCACCTCCTGAAGACCTCGTCCCGGACCAACGCATACAGAAGATGCAACCAGCTACAACCAGGCCCTCTCACTCCATAGAGCCCCATTCATTTTGGACTCCTTGGCGAGCGCCCCCTATATACCTGGAAGTTCTGAGAGTGATATATCTCTACTACTATTAGAGTATCTCTGGAGCAGTGACATGGCCAAATGAGTGCACAGTGCACCCTGACATGGGTCTTTGTCCTTTCAACTGATGGATGGGTTCATGGCCTGAGTTCTAGAGTGGACACACACGCATGCACACTCACACACACAGAGCTCTTGATCTTATCTTGCAGTCACAAATATCAGTGCCACTGACCGCTAGTTATGAAGCTCTGAAACCTGATCCACTGTGTGCAGTGAAGAAGTCCTGCTCTGTGATCATGGAGAGACAGACAGAGAGGTATTTCTGTAATTTAGTCACCCCAGCGACAGTTTGTGTATTTCTGTGACACAATAAAATAACACACTCCATGCAATCAGAGCTGGGGACTGTAATAAAGCCACCACCAGGAGTTGCTGCTGGAGTGAAAAGTGGTGCTACTTATTCACTTTGCCCGTCAACATCTTCCCAGCTAACATGGAGATTCAAATTGTTTTACCTTCCCTCCTGCACACTAGCTCCAGGCTACAGCCACATCCATTTGTAGCCTTGTTTGACCAAACCTGCTTACACAAATCCAAACTCCTACAGTGACCTCCAAAAGGTTTAGCCAGCGGTGGCAGCGGTACCGCACTCGGTCTCTCCCTCCAGTCACTGTTGGTCCTCTGTCAGCTGCCATCCATCACGATCCAACTATTTGGGTTCACCTAAAGCTGACTGGGCCAAGACAAGAGGGCTTGTCAGTCTGTCAGTCACTAAGTAATGACACCAGACCTGAGTGACCTCCAACACTCACTCACAAAGCATAACCTGCCTGCAGTAGAGTGAAGTAAAGTAGACGAGTAGATTAGGAGTGAAAGGCATGAACACGCGGCTCCTCAGTCAAATGAAGGCACAGCATGTGTAACAGAGGAAAAAATTGCTTCTTGCAGTAGTGAAGTATCAGAAAGTGATGAGCCAAACTTTGGAGGCTTCTATTCTTGAGTGCAGAGGAGCTGACCAGGCATACTGAATGAAAAAAAAGATGACAGGTCCAGATAATTATTCTAATCCCACTAGAGAAAGTGATGATAAGGCAGCAAAAGGAAATTGAAAATTTCATCATTAGGCTTTACTCTGATCAATTAACTGCAGTTAATTAAATACCGGCGCCATCTGAAATAGGGCCATTCCTGCAGTCCCTGTCTTTGTGCCTGAAATAAGCCTGATCCCACACACATCCACAGTCAGTCTTATCCGGCATGGAAAAATGATCAGCCACGAAGCTGAACGCTGCTGGCCTCGTAAATAAGACACAGGCAACGGTTGAGAGGGTGTCCTGACACAAGGTATCTGACCGTCCAGCTTCCTCAATCCAACCGCAGGGGTGTAAATCAAACGTCTGCCGGTTCAGGGATGGTGGGGCTGAAGGGTGAAGGAAGGAGAACAGTGGTCCATGGAGATCCTCCTCTGTTCTTTAGCTTCCATCTCCCTATAGGATAGGCTTTGCTACTTGCTCTTTGTCCGACAACCAAGGTCAGATTAGTCCATGTATGCCGCCTGCTAGGTAAAACCACAGTCCTCTGCTGCTGGCAGTGGAGCTGGACCACAGGCAAAGCTGACGGTGAAGGAGGGCAGCCAGTGCTTATCTGCAGGGAACAGAAACTAACAAACACTTCAGCTAGCCAGAGCTCTGGATCCGTGATCAACTCATTCATGCAGATAAAAGTAGGAAATCTTTATTATTTGTTCACAGGAAATTTCACACTTGTAGTTTGGTTCATTTGTTCAGAAACATGGTAAAAAAAATAATAATACAGCCATTCAATGTAGTTGTGGTCTGATTCCTGGTCACACTGACTTTTTAACAAATGAACCAGGGGGAGTAAACATGACATTTTGGCGATTATCATCATCAGGACCTATGTGGGGAAATGAAACTGTGGTGTTTGCTCAGTAATGCCTCTGATTTGTATCTATATGTCTTTGGTGTAACAAAACACTCACTAAGAAATAACTAATTATCAGCTACCAGTATTTTCCAACTTCAAATTGACTTCAAGGTAGGAACAATGATTAATAGATAGAGACAAAACGAAAATAAGGCATCTTGTACAGTAATGATCCATCACACACATTTAAGTGGACTTAAGGATACAAACACATTAATACACATGCTTTTTAAACCTGCAATTATTTTTTGCCACTCATCAGCTGTGAAAATAGCTGCCTGCTGCAGCCAAACAATATACTAATGAAAGCAGGGAAACTAAAAATTGAAAAAATACTTTTTTGACCTGTAAAACCGAAACAATAAGCTGCTAAAATGCTCTGAAAGCTGGTGATAATTACCTGTAAGGGACTAGTTTTACATACAAGTAATCATGTTATTCATTGCAATCAGTAATAATATTCATTCATGCATACATGTTTGCAGCCTCTGCATGACATTTATACAGAAGTGGGAGATAAAGAAGTACAAATACTTCATTTGTTGTACTTAAGTAGATTTTCCAGGTATCTGTACTTAAGTTGAGTATTTATTTTTCTGACACAAATGCACAAATATCGGTACTTTCAACTCCTTCCATTTTCAAAACAGGCTTTTTACTTTGGAAGATTAATTTCATTTTGTATCATTGCGTGGTTTCCCCACATCAAGACTTTCAAACTAAATGTAAAGGACAATAACACTTAGAAATGACGAACCCTTCATGAATCCATTGGTGCATATCACCAACAACGGACATAAAACATGTAAGAAGATGAAACAGTTAAGAAACAAATGAAAGAAACTCAGCCAGGAAGAAAAGGCACTTCTTTTATCCAATTAGTTTTTCTCTACTTGTGCTCTAATCGTCATTCACATAGAATAAAATCTTTGCCCGTGAATGGCTATAAAAGAAGTTGAAACAAAGATAATCCCTTACATTAATATGATATTAATATGATATTAATATGACATGAAGTTCAGGTTTGCACCAAAACAGCTGCTAGAAATGTACTTTAAAGAGCTCCTTTTCACTTTGAGGACATTTTAGAAGATGTACTTTTTTCACTTTCACTCTTTTCTCTTCCACCAGAGTCTAGTTTTCCCACAAGTAACTGTACTTCTACTTGAGTAAAGAATGTGTGTACTTTTGCCAACTCTGCATCCATACATTAAATTTAGGTATTAAGCCAACACTGGTATGTTTTTGGTAGAAGAACTTGAGAATCTTTGACTATCCCTGCGTCTAACCCTGAGGAAGTAAAAGCAACATGATTTCAAAATTTACTGGCTTGGGGTTAACAAGGTCTAGTTGTTAGGCAAACAGCCTGTCCCACAGATGCAGTAAATAACAGTAAGCGCTGCAGTGCAAGGACACAGTCTATGTACAGTATGTTTGCATCTGGCCAGTAAGCATTTTAAGCATCTGGGTGAATGTGCATGTGTGGCCTTATGGGTAAGTGTGTCTCAACGAACCTAAGATTGATATGAAGGATGAACAAAACTAAAGGAGGGACTATGTTTGTTTTTGTGTGCCACTTTTAGACTCTGCATTCCCACCTCCAGACTGACCTCCTGCCTGTTTCTGTGCATGTTTACAATACATCTTGATTAGACAGTATAACATTGATGAAAAATACAGTCATCTGTTTGAATGAGGGTTAGATTGATTGATTGGCAAAACCAACCGTCAAATGCAATTCTCGAATGTTTTTAAGCTTGATGAAAATTATATTCATAACTTTAAAACTGCATTCATTGAAGATTCATATTCATCTCAAAAATATCATCAGCTTCAGTCTAAATATATTGGCAGCACCAAAGTAAAAGTCTGAATGGAAAAATAATTTTAATGGACAATGCCAAAGGCTCTTGAGCTTCACCCGTGTTGTTTTGTGCTTGTTTCGATGATGGCCACTGTGAAAATTGAAATTCTGTGTATTGCTCCACTCAGACTAATCACAGACCTCGTCTTTGTGTTGATGCAGCAATCGCTCAGGGAGAGGAGAGGCATTGTCAAAGAAAAGAGAAACAGAGATGCATAGAGACACGCTCGCACCTAAGTATCCGCCTTATTATCTGATAGGAATCTGCGTGGCCAGTCTCGATTGCGGCGCCCTCGCAATGTTTTCAACTTAATCACAGCGTCTGCTCCCTCCCTCACAGAGATTATCCCCTGCTATTGCGGAATCAATTTTCCTGTCACTGAAACATGGCTAATGCCTCGACTGGGTGAAAACTCTTTGATGCAGGTAGCAGCAATCATGTTCCAGTGGAGCATTCACATCTGGAATGAGACTAAAAGACAGATAAGGAGAGACAGAGACATGGGTGCATGCCAGCTTACTGATTTTGATTTGTCTTTGAAGTAGACATCGCTCCAGGGCTGGTAACGTCGGTCTGTTGGTTCCTCAGTCCGTCAGTCTATCATTTTGACCAAACCATAATATTTTCACATCTGTTGGACGGATTGCCATGAAATGTTCTGCAGACGTTGATGTTTCCAACTGACTCTGGTGATCCTCTGACTGCCTCGACACTAGAGGCACCAACGGGGTAACAGCTTCAGCTTTTCATGAAGTATCTAGACAACTACTGTAATGCTGTCCCTATGAACACCTTTACAGAGACACAAACATGGCTGTGGATTCCAGTAGAGTCATTTTAATCACTAGAATGGAGAACAATATCTGAAATCTGCCTGCAGAACGTTTAAAAATCCCTTGTTAATAAAAACACTCCTTGTGCCACTTTAATTCCAGTGATGCCATCAATGAAGGTCCATCAATGAGACACAAAGGTCTCTAAATAGTGACACACTGTTCATCCTACTGACCTCTAGTTAACCTGTTGCTGACCACTACCAGGCAATTAACATTTTTATGAGTCACTGATGTCACTTACCGCAGCCCCCACACACACCACTACCATCCCGGCCCATCACCCAACCCACTCATGCATGGGACATTTAGGGTCGACTGCCACTCCAGTAAATCTGAGCAGAAATACGAGACCTGCTCACCCCTGTTTACTTTAAAGAACCCTTTCTGACTTTCATTCTCTCTCCCGATTCCTCCAATTGATTCATAGCCCCGGGCGTGAATGTTGATAGCAGTCTGACTGAACAATGAGCACCTGTGTGTGAGTGTGTGTGTGAGTGTGTGTGTGCATGTGCATGTGCCTAACCAAGCAGGAAGATTGACCTTGCCACCTCTGATGCCTCCAGAGACATTTAGAGATTCACTGATGGTCATTCTTGCTGCTTGAGGGTCCGTACGTCTTTTCTGGTTTAGAGAGAAATCACTTGACTTGTTCCACTCACATTAGCTTGCATCCTGAGTGTGTGCAGACTTCAAAAACAAATAAAGTGCCTGTTTAAATGTCATTAAGATGCGCTGATGATTTGAGGAGAAGCCTCAAAGGTTAGTTGTGCTGTGTACACCATTAAACATTTGTCTTAAAGATACTTGTAGACACCAGAAGATTTATTTGTATTCATCATAACATTCGACGGATGTGATGTTTGCAGTTTTAAAGGGCATGCATGAGATTTGCATTTCACTGATCAAAATATATTTCTCCTTAATTTGACAGTCAGGGGTCCGCAGGCCAAATCCAAAGATAGAGGATTCTATCCAGATTGTGAATTCTTTTGACGTAACAGGAAAAAACATAGGTCTGTTTTTAACTTTTGTCTTTCAACAGACACAAGGCCAGCTCAGTTGAGCTGTCTGGGTCCTTCGAGTACCACTAGGGTGGTTTAGGTTACGTCACCAATCTGGTGTTGTTTACGTGCAGCCGCCATTGCTGGGGTATGTGTCTGAGTTGTGCATCTAACAATTAGACACACATCACGCTTGATTCTGCTCAGGTTATGGCTCATAAGCTCACGGTCATGCCCGAAAACAGCAAAAGTGAGAAAGTACGTTATGTGGATGAACTGGATCCAGTCAGAAAGGCCAGATATCTAGCAAAAATGGACTTAGTCGGCAATATTGTGTGTATATGCTAAGCAGTATAAAAACATTTGTGTAAACAAAACACACCTATGTGTAAACAACACACCTATGAAGAAATCTTCTGCTCTAATACATGTATTTTGTGATGTTGTGAAAGATTCTTGTTGCAGGTTTGTGATCCACTGACTGCACCTGTTCTGTTCTCTGCTCCTACATTTTCTCTGCCCAGCTGTAATTACAGTGGGAGACAGGAATCATTTGAAGTGATGTTCAGCTCAGTTCAGCCTAAATGAGGCCTTTATGATGTTTTCCTTTCAGGTTGTTATGTTTTTATGGACTGAAAGGAATGTATTTATAATGCAAATTTAGAGATGAAGAGCTTTTTGCACTTTGTTTTCCAATATTTGTTCTGGAGGCACATGACTGAACATGACCTTGTATTTTTTAAGAACCGTTCATGAACGCTGCGGGAAGAATTAATCAAATTTACCCTCATGAACAAAATGAAGTCGTTGAGAAGTTGTAAATGTCAGGTTTTGGTTATTTTCGGTTAATTGCCCAGCCTGACCATGGTGTCCGATTAAAGAAACATAGTTGGGACCAAAATGTCAGGGACATCGTTCTCTCTAATCCAATCCCAGATTAGATTCAAATTTAAAATGCATTTAAATTTAAGGTATAAAAATATCTTTAAGACTTAATCATCAAAAACTGATTCTTTTGCACCAAATCCATCTAAATAGAAGAATGAAGAATTTACATGGCAATAATGCAGACATCAGAGAACGCAAACCTTTCAAAGATTTCATCACCCATTAATTCTTGATAATCTTTTTAACTGTATTATGTTTGTTCTTTAATCACTGGTGATGCACCTCTGATAAAGAATTGTTTGATGATTGTATTTAGACATATCCTGGAAACTATTCTCAGATTGTTCAGGTTTTAGTGACCATGAGTTTTGTATTAAGAATTCATTTATTTAACTCAGAGTTTCCCTCTTATATTTACAAATACTGTGGAAGAAAAAGCATAAAGAATAAATTTGTGACTCCAAATGCCTAAATTGCATGTTTAACATCAGTAGTCAGAGCACAACAGTCTCACAGCAGTTTAAACCCAGAAACTACCTTTCAGATCAATGTCTAGAGACACTGAAGGAGATTATCAGAGCCGCTATTTGACAGCTTTATATATTTGAGTTCTCACTGTAATCCAGTTCAAAATTAAAGCTCTAGCAAAAGTGCAGTCAGAAAGACTATTTCTTTGTACACACAGGCAGTTTATTTTTCACACCATCTTGTCATCCTGTCATTCACATGTCTCATGCATGCTGAGTCTTAAATTTCCTGCTGGTCACATCTATCCAATAGCACAATGACACACGTTCATTGTTAGTCTTTCTTCTATCTTTTTGTTGTCTTTTTAAATGTGATTCTCTCTATACCTCCAGTACATCCATGCATTCATGCTGCCGTCACGCCCCATACCGCCCCCATCATCACTCAGTCTGTGCAGATTCACAGGCTTCATCATTTCATCAGCCCCATCAGTCTCACTCTTTTTCTTCTAAAAGAGCACTGGATGTTGTGAATGTGTAATTATATGTTGTTCTACTGTTATACACCCTCTCCTTAAGAAAATTCACAAAAAACAATTATTTCAGGTCGCTTTTGTGTCCCACATTATGTTAATATCATTAAAAAGCGGATGAAAGATCTTCAGCATAAATGGGAACCATATGATTACATATTACATACCATATACAACCATAGCCAACCATACACATTACATACCATAACCAACCATACACATTACATACCATAACCAACCATACACATTACATACCATAACCAACCATACACATTACATACCATAACCAACCATACACATTACATACCATAACCAACCATACACATTACATACCATAACCAACCATACACATTACATACCATAACCAACCATACACATTACATACCATATACAACCACACACATTACATACCATAACCAACCATACACATTAGATACCATATACAACCATACACATTACATACCATAACCAACCATACACATTACATACCATAACCAACCATACACATTACATACCATATACAACCATACACATTACATACCATAACCAACCATACACATTACATACCATATACAACCATACACATTACATACCATAACCAACCATACACATTAGATACCATAACCAACCATACACATTAGATACCATATACAACCATACACATTACATACCATAACCAACCATACACATTACATACCATATACAACCATACACATTACATACCATAACCAACCATACACATTAGATACCATATACAACCATACACATTAGATACCATATACAACCATACACATTACATACCATAACCAACCATACACATTAGATACCATATACAACCATAGCTTGTATGTCTGTTTTCCATAAATTTGCACTTGGGGAGGACCTTGACTGACTCTGTTCTGTCTGTTTCATTGTTTTAGCTCAATTCAAAACCCTGTCATAGGATACAACCACTCGTACTGGTGAGTTGTACCTAGTTTCCTGCAGCGTTGGTGTTTAGACACTAGATCAGAAAACACTTTATGGGTCAATTTGGAAGGCAATGACAAACAACCTATTTTGTCTTTATTTATGAGGACCTGCAGGTCACAACAGTGTTGGCACTATTATATACAGTAGATTAAAATAGTTGAAACCATTCAGCATGCTGATCATGTCAAAGTCGTGTTATTATGTGCAAATGAAAAACACCTTAATGTGCAAGCAAGTGATATTTGACTTGATTTGGTCATATCCATTCATCCCCCCCCCCCCCCCCCCTCTCTCTCCAGTCTTGTTTGAGATGAAGTGCAGCTAACCCTCCTAACTGTTACTGTCATCACCCTCTCTAATATCAGGCCCTACGCTGTGCTAAACAAGGCCACATTTCACCACCATGTCAGGGGCCTGGGATGCCTGAAGCTTTCAACTCCAACACACCTGTGTGTCCCACAACATCACAGACCATTTCCCCTGTCCTCTCACACACACGCACACACACACACACACACACACACACACACACACACACACACACACACACACACACCTTCCCTGAGATAAATGGGAGCCTCTTGTCATTTGGGAGGGGGTGTTGTTGCTGGTGAAGGATGGAGCTTGTCTCATCAGCGTGGTTAGAAGAATATGTTGCTCTGCTTTTTCATTAGTCTGGTTTTGAGTTGACTAAACACTGTTTCACATGTCGTTTGAGATCAGCATCCTGGGATCGTTAGCATGTTCTCCTCATGGTTCCCTCCAGGTTCTCCTGCTTCTTTCCACAGTCCAAAACCATGCAATAGAGGTGAATTGGTGACTTGAAATTGCCCGTAGGTGTGAACGTGTGAGCGTGAATAGTTATTTGTCTGTGTTGGCCCTGTGATGAACTGGTGACTTGTCCTGGGTGAACCCCGCCTCTCGCCCAATGTCACCTGGGATAGGCTCCAGCTAATTTTACTGTATACAAGTGGAGGGATTTTTCATTGAGGGTCTGGACCCACCAAGAGATTCAAAGGTGAACAACAGATGAATGAAGGGATGAAGAAGGAAGCAAATATTGTTGTTGTTATTTTCCTAAATTTGCCTTTCTTTCTTTTTTTTCTTTTCTCTCATGAGTGTCTATACTCTGGTATCTCCTGGCCTCACAAATAAAAAATCTGAGAGGGCAAATTTACTGGCTAAACTGCTCACAACTCACGTCCACAATAAGGCCACAACGTAGTAAACACTACTTCATTCTAAGATGCCACTATCCAAAAATGATTGGCAGACCCCTATAAGACTGAAGGCTCCCTAATATGACACATTAAATGCCAGAGACAGCAATAATTTGTATAAATCAATAGCTTATGTGCAGCTTTTATGATATTTCTGAGAAAAAAATCATATCATGATGCAAAAGCCAAAGCCATCCATCTGTGCATGAAGAAACCCCTAAGTACTTCACCAGTCTAGAAAGGCCACAACTTTGTTTAAATCCTATCATGCTGTACCATAACCAGCTGAAAACTCCAACATAATGTTCTCACTTCATTGAGACTTCCACTGTGTGCCTAATGCATATTTTAACAGCCTTAATTCAGCCCACTGCATTAAACCTCTCTGGATTTATACTTGAAAGATGGTCAGCCAAAGTTAATGACATTTTTACTTTTAAGGATAAAACGCATCATTTTCTTTGCACACACACACACACACACACACACGCACACGGTTTCCTTGGCAGTGTTTTAGGTTTTTCCTTGGGTTCAATGTAACATCAGAAAGGCCAGGGTGGCCTCCCAGGCTCCAGTTCAGCCCACATCATTCTCCATGCATCATTACCACTGCAGAAACCTTGAGCCAATAAACAGCTCATTGGAACTGTTCTTATTTAAAGGCAAGATGGGAAATATAAAACACACACACACACACACATACACAGACACATATAGAAATGCTGTGACTGGCTGTCTCGTCGACACATTTAACATAAAAAAATGATAACACAGTTCAAAGTTCTGCATCGAAAACATGCACAAGCTTGCACACACACTCACACTCACTCACTCATAGTACACACATTAATGCACACTCACACACACTCTTCATGAAATTCCAAATGGACCAAATTTAGATCTGAGAGCTGTAATTAATAGCTGGAATATGCACTCAATGCTATTAAAGTCACCCCTCAGGACTGTTCACTGTGGACGAACTTTCAAATAATTAAAATCCGTAATCAGATACGTGCACAAGTGGCGGGTATGTGTCTAAAGATAGATGTGTGCTGCATGCTCACCATTATCCCAAGACAATATTCAAGGAAAAGAAATGAAGAATAAATAAAAGAGGACATTCACAGTGCTGAAATAATTATACGGCCCTCTATCCAATCTACATAAATAAACGCTCACTAGGTGAGAGAGAAAGGGCTTACAGTCGTGCTCAAAATCATTTTTCAGACTGCGGCCTACCACGTTGTGAAGCGTGTTTATGGCTGCGAGTGTGTTTTACATTGTAGATGAAATATGCGGTTTAATTTGGCTGGGCTGCGGCCAGTGACTCACAGTGCAGGATTGATGTTGAGTGTGTACCCCGATGTGACATTAACCATTCATCTCTGAACTGTAGCGCAGGAACACGGCCCAACAAGCCTTCCTTAAAGTTACTGGCTGATCTATTTCATGTGCCTCAAGGACCTGCTCTGATCAGCCCCTTGATAATTGTTTTAAAAGACATGACAAACACTGTGGGTTTAACGGTGACCTCGCATTGCCCGGGTTTGAACCTATGAACAAGTACTATTGTAAAACAAACATATTACAAAAGCATCATTCGCAGTGCAAAACAGTCATACTGTATGTTTAAAAACACTCATGTTTCACTATAGCTCCCTCATATCGGCCCCATTAGTAATCAAGTCATAAAATAAATGAGCATCAAGTGACAGAGGTTCTTTTCTTTAGCTTGATTTAAAGTTTTGCGTTAAAGATGATTTACAGCAGCCCGTTGATTATTACAACATCAGAGCCGATGAGAAGACGCGGCACATGGGGGGATGTGAAAGCAGCGGAAGGGAGGGAGAGAGTCGGGCATCAGCAGTGGATGGAAATGGAGTACAATAGTACAGTACAATAGTTTCACATCAAGAATTGAGGATTTTTACTTGACTGTGAAAAGACAAACCAAGAAACCAAGACGTCTCGCTTGAAAGAAGTGTGTTTTACATTGGGCTAACAAGGCTTTACATTATACTGTAGGTGTCCTTTACATTAAGCTCGCTTTAGAGAGAAAAAAGGGAGAAACTTGAATTTAGAAGGCGGTTAGGAAGCAATATAGGTGTCAGAATATTTACTGTCCTGAAATCTTGTGAGTTTGTTGTGTTTACTTATTAAACTAAACTCAGAAAGCTTGTGAACTTGCCACACGTGCATCTACCAGCTGAACCTATTGGGACAAAGTAATATTACAAGAGAGGATGGGCTCGGGCTAGCTGGTTAGCATGCTAACTTCAGTAGATACAGCTTACCTTGACACCATGTCAACACTGTTGTTGTTGTTTTTAAGCATTCTGTTGATTTTAATTCATTTTATTGAATGTTTTAAACTATAAGTAGCCAGTCAGCTTCTGCTCAAATTATGGGGGATCTCGTTGGAGGATAGATTCCCTAAAAGAATCCTTTATTTATACTGTAATGCTGCAATAAATGAAAGACGTGAAGAACTTATTAAAAACAAATTCAGCCAATGCTACATTAACAGTTCTTTGAAAAATGAGCTAGCCCTTTGCCAAAGCTTATGGTAACTGTGAAAAAAAAAAATGTAGTGACTGCCTGAACTGTGATTGGTCAGCTAGGGCTGCTTGTGTTTCCTGATGCAGATAGATGGAGACAACATTAATGAAGCTGAAGATGAAGATTCATGAATGAAGATTCATCAGATGCATCAGTCTTTTAGTAACAGCCATGAATCAAATACTTGGAAGCCTTCTGCTCAAATATGTGCTGTATATATAATATAATATATATTTATAATAGAAATAAGTCACTTTAAGGCCTGATCAGGAACAAAATATCAATAATGGTGCAATGCTATCATCAGGTGAAATCTGAAACTATACATCAAAAACTCCACTTAATATCTTGTGTTGAATATAAACCAAACATCAAAGCAAAAACAACTTGAAACTGATAACTTTGTTCTCTCACTTTCTTCTACATTTCTTTTAATTACCAATCAGTGTGTGTTGTTTCTCTAGCTCTATTTTAAACTGGCATACACAACTCAAAAGCGTACTAAGTAAATTGGATGAACAGCATAATAGCACACCAACACTAACTTCGAAAAGATGAACTCCTGTTTTTGCACGCATCTTTAAAGGCTTTACCTTGTGCATGAAAAATCAGCCTTTCGTAGTTTTTTTTTAACAACTTAGAAACAAAAAAAAAGGATAGCTAAAACAAGTTGAACTCAGGTTAAGGTCTTTCCACAGACAAACTGTACAATTATAAAATTTATATTAAAATGCCTCGAACAAATTGCTTTGTATCCATTACATCTGATTATGGGAAAATAAACACAACACTGATATCTAACTAAGCCGTTAAATAAACCATAGAAATCCAGAAAGTGAAGGTACAAAGTTGAGGCTTAATGTTGCATTATCCCCACTGCAAGCGTGGTGCTTGCAGTGGGTCCACTTTATCTGATAGGAAGCTATGAGTCACAGTTCTTGTTCACAGCCGCTATCTGTTTGCTTGATCGAGACACTTGTTGCCCTTAGCTGTTTACACTTATTCTGCAAAGGCCGCTGCTCCAGCTCCAAGGCTGTGAGGGGTTGCTGGGCTCCCTCGGGCTTAACAGAGCCTTGATCAGATAACAGCAACACACCAACACATCTGTACCAGCACATGCACACACAAGTATACAAATTTTCATTTATTTAGACAGAAGCACAGATACTGTATATATGCAATCAGGCAAAAACATGCAGTCACATACTGATTCATGTGCTTGCACAAATTCAAACTCAAAAGTGCAGACTTATTGCTTAGGCACATGCAAACAGAATCAAACCTAAGCTAGCAGGGGTCCAGATCAGCACCAGCATGCATCAGTGGATTTGTAAAGCAGAGTTAGTTTGGCTCGATGGTTCATTGGTCGCCGCGCTCCATCAGCCCCTCCATCAGTCTGTCCATCTGTCTGCTCGTCCATCTGTCAGTGCTGAGATGAAATGCTCCGGCTTCTCGTCCTGAGCCAAGATGGAAGACCAAACAGACTTTACCTCACTGAAGAAGAAGAATATTATAACACTACTACATGTAATACAACTGTTCCACAACATGATTCAGGGCCACCTTTAAAGTCTAATCATTTTTGTTGTGCTGGAAAGTGTGTGTGCAGAGTTCTGCACTGCAACAGCTTGATTCAAACATATGGAGATGATTAGATCTTTCGTTTGTCAATACAGTCAATGCAATAGCAAAATACCTATTTAATTGAGTATTCATTACATTCCTAAATGGGTATAGTCAGACTGATGCAACAACACTGGTATTGGTTAACATATGATAAGTCATTGTAATGCTTTCAATTTGTTCTTTGCAACCTGGGTTTGGGATCAATGAGATAATTGTCAGAGGTCATGAAATGATGAACAAAAGGAGCCATTTGAGACAAAAAGATGAAAAATTAAATCTCACATAAATCAGAGGTATTATGAAAAATCTGAGGTAGTGACATCTCTAATTAATAAGATGTCATAATTATGAGAAAATTGTTAATAACGGTAATAAAACACAACAGATAAGGAAGGCAGAAAACTAACATTTCTATATCTTTTAGACGACTTTTTTATCAATCAATGGATCCTTTTATGTTTTTAGGCCTAAAAAACAACAACAACAAAAACAAGGGAGAAAAAGCTCTTTTAAAAATCAATCTCTGGTCTCATCTGCTAGACATAGAAACAGCGCTTAGGGGTCTCATAGTGGGTATTTTAGAGACTCATAAGACCAAAATGTTGAGAGCCACGGCTTCAAAGTGTGATGACTGAATGCGGTGCAATATAATGTCACAAATCCCAATTTAATTCTGCAACCAGACACCATATAGTTAAACTGTGTAAACTGCTGCTTCCTAAACGTATCTGGATACAAACTGCTCTGCAGGATGGGTGTGGCATGAAATAAAAAGGCCTTTTGTAATATAATAATAAATGTATTATCTTTCCTCTGAGTATTTTCAGATAGCTCTAATCCCGATATTTACTACACAAATCCTGATGTTACCATGCCCGGCCAGAGGGGGGTGTAAGAGCCCCTCCTGCCTCTCTCTCTCTCTCTCTCTTCCTTCACCTCTCATTCATCTGTGAGGGATTATCACTCCTTTACAAGTGTGGTTTATGTGGAACCTTCAACCATGACTATATAAGTATGTGTATCAGTGGTGATGGAAGCAGGTAGACTGGAGATGCCCTGTCGGTGAACCTCGACTTTGATTGACACCAGCAGCCTGTCCCACTAGATTGTATTCCAAGCAGGCGGCTGTTCTCTCTACTTTAAATTGCTGCCGCGCTCATTACGGCAGCAAACAGACAGATATTTGTTAATGAAGCCACATGCCCCTGCGACCCTAGCTTCTTATGCGAGGCGCTGGGAGAGCAGCCACTTCTTCTCAGTGGTCTCTCCTTGGGGGTGGGGGGGCTGCGGTGGAGAGGAGTTGGGGCAAAGGTCAAGGGCGGGGTCACTGGTTTCAAGATGCTAGTGTCCACCAGGCAGAGGTTATCTGGAACTAATGGAGTTGTTAAAATTAAGCTATGCAACAGTACTGAGCATCACTAGCACACACTTTGTCTCAGTTACACAGCGAAGAAAAGAGATATCGCATAAAACATTTCACAGATGTCTCCTAACATTCAAATAAAGCTGATTTAAAATGAAGAACATGACAGCCACAGGCGAGATGAAGCGATGCCATTCACACTGTGATCGTTTCTCTGCTGCCGTTATACATCTGTTATTGTTTTAATGAGATGTCTGTGTGGTCTGAAGATGTAGAATTAATTCCTGACACTGTATCATGGTAGAAGATTAAATCAAGTGGTGATACTATCATAAAGTACGATCTGTACATCACAAACAAACTGCAGTTGTTACACCGGCTGATGGAAAATGATCCTCAAAGACAAAGTGCCTTTAATTCCAGCCTTTAAAGAAAATGTTGTCTAATAATATGCTATGATGTGATGACATCCAGCTCAGTCACTAGGTTCCAGGTGAATGTAATGTGATTACAATACTGGCCTGAAAGGGATCACTTGGATGTGAGGAGTGTGACCACAGTGAATGTGATGACATGTTAGTGGCATGGCTTTATGGATGTTGTTCGCTCTTGACAGCTATTGGATGGATTTAATGAAATTGTGTCCGGACATTCATGCTCAGCAGAAGATGAACCCCACTGACCGTGATCCCCCTGAACTTAACTCTAATGTCACCATTTTGCTTTTTAGTGAAATATCTCAACACCTCAAATAATGTCTTGCATCCGTCTTAGAATCTGGCACCATGATCTGGTCAAAATGATGATTTGTCCGATACATTTTAGGAAATTTTAGCATGCTAACATGCTAAAGCGAGATGAGGAACATAGTAAGTTGTTGTTTTTTGTTTTTTTCAATTACAGACTTGCACTAGACAAGAGATTTCACTGCACCTCTACCAGTGCCTCAAGTCTACTGGAGATATTGTGTGTGTGTGACCTTTTAGATTCACATTAGGTCCTGTCGACATGATGGGAAAATTTAAATAACTAAATTAAACTGCTGTGCCTTGTGAGTAAATGACACAGAGGGAAGAAACACATTTGTTTATGACGTGCCTGACCTGCAGTCTGCTACACATCCCTGTAGGGCTATGTAGCAATTAAGGCTCTTTGCCACTGTGTGTGTGGGTTCTTCTCAGTGACGACACAGATGATGGCACTTGGTAGCAGTCTTTAATTTAAAATAAACAACGTAAACAAATCCAACTGCAAGCTTTTTTCTGCAGTCCAAACACACAAATGATGCTTTAGGGTTAGTGACGCGTCCCTTACGTCTCTCTCACAGAGCCGTCCGGGTCCAGCACGCTGCAATATGAGGGAGAGAGAGCAATCAGTTCAACACAAAACAACTGGAATAATTAGCTCTCTCTCCCTGGTCCCCCAAACCACCCCTACTCTCTCTCTCTCTCTCTCTTGTCCTGAGCTAACCAAACCCCACCGTCACAGGCTATTACACTCACAGGGGTGCACCCTGTGCCTTACTTTGTGCCGTGATTGTCACTGTTTGACAAAAGTGAGTTGGTGTTCCTTTGCTGATTTATTGCTGTGATACATCTATCTGATGTGACAACTACATGCTACTAAAGTTGCTTTTGAATGACCAATAAAAGCTTTTTAAATGTTCTTTTTCTTAACTTTAAAACGACAAAGAGCACATCTCCACTTACAGAAACCCGAGAGAGGCATTCTTTATACTGACTTCAGCTCCAGTGTTCAATATTGTGTGAGTGACAACAAAACATCTTTGTATGGAGGTGCACAGGGGACAGTTTATCTCAGAGCCCATGTACTATAATGAAGATAACCTCTCCAGCACTGGCTGGCACAGCATGGGAGAAGTGTGCAGGAAAGGGCTTTGGTTGAGGATAAGGCCAGACATAAAAGACTACAGTGTTGGTGCTGAGAGACGAATCAAAATGTGCCACCAGCAAGCTATCAAACAATGTTGTTTATTTTTTTTATTTTTTTTTGTCTAAATATCCTGCTGTTCTTTAAGCTTTTCCTGGCTGTAAATCCTGCTCACACAGACACTGTGTCCCAAAACACACACTGCGACTTTTTTTTTCTTTTTGATCTTTTGATCATCGGTCCGAATAAATTCATTCTCACTTCTAGACCACAGAGTGACAAATAATAGGAAGTGGCTCAGAGGCACAGCTCACTGCATACACATCTATTTGCTGTTTGCACGGGCTTGTGTATTTGTGTTACTCATTGAATTTGTGTGTGTTCTTGATCTTTGACCAAACACCTTCCATCAAGATGAGCTGCACTTTGTGTTTAGTGCTAATTATCACATGTAATTAAGCTAAACTAATATGGTGAGCATGGTAAGAATCCAACCTAATCAACATGAATGCTGTGACTGTAGGGATGGTAATGTCTGTTTGATCAGTCAGACTACTATTGAATGTATCACTATTAAAATTAGTGCAGACATGCATGGCCCCCAGAGGATGAATTTGATACCCAAAGGTTTCATCTGTCGCCCTCAGCAGGTCACGGTTTTATTTATCCAGTGAAATATCTCTACATCTACCAGATGGATTTGCTTATATCTTGGTAAAAATCATTGAAAATGAGAACCATTATACCTGCAACATCAACATGTTGCCGTTGTCATTGTGATTATTTTCGCATGCTGACTTTAGCATTTAGCTCAAAGAACTACTATGCCAAAACTATGCTGGTAGCATGGTTTTGAACATAAATGATGTCGTTTAATGCATTGCAGATGATTTAGATTAAGACTTTATGATAGAAAATCAATTCCTTGCAGTAGTCTAATCAGGTATTGATAATGACGATTAGCTAATATGTCAATTTAAAAAGAAAATCTGACTATCTTGACAGAGCTGACTTGTATATATAGGCAGAGCCTGCTGTGGCCTGAATGGGAGAAGTTGGCTAGTTTTGTCTTTGGCGCAGAGGGAAGGTGAGCCGGCGCTCTGAGAAGCAAGGCTCATCCATCCAGGTGGCTGCTGACAGGCCAAGATAAGCATCTCACCCTGGGCAAAAATAACACAGCATCCCATTGAGACCTGATAATTACACAGGCCCACTGCCACATCAGGCCTGATGTATGGCCTCAGATAGCCATCTCACACCCACTAAGCTGCACACACACACACACACACACACACACACACACACACACACACTGAAACACTTACACTTAACACATGGGTTGAATGAGTGTGCACACACATACCCAGAGAGATGGCATTTTACTTCTATTATAGATCTGGAAAATACATCTGCAGCCAGCTTTATGAGGTATGAGGTTTGACTTTACTGAGAGCATCGGTACAAGTGAAAATGAAGTCTCAAAGTGTTAAATAGTGCTCTGCGGCCGCAGGTGTACAAGACTCTTTCAACACAGACTTTCACAAGATAAGAAATATCGCTGACACCTGGCTGACAAGGAGATGTTGGCTTACTATCTTTTCTTGTCACCAAACATGCCACTAGGGGATGCTTTACACCCAGCAACCTGTTCACAGCCTTGTCCCAACAATTACCTCCGCCTCCAGCCAATTATTACTAATAGTATTATATAGCATAGAGATGAAGCATGAGTCAAAGTCTCCAGGAAAGTCATTACTGAAAACTAACAGAGTTCTGAATTTTACTTCACTGCAAAACAGCAGGATTTCACTGAATGTTAAGCAGCTACGTAAAAGGCTTAAAAGTTGAGACTAACTTCGTTAACAGCTAATTACTTTTTTGGCCTCTTGGGGGCAGCAGAAACAAGTTGATATGCAACATTTAGAATTTCAATACATTTTAAGTTGACATGGTGAATTTGCAAGCAAATAATATAATCAATAATACTGATTGATCAAGCAGACATTAATATGAAAGAGTCCACAATTCCCTCATCCTTTACCTTGGTCTGGTCGTCATCAAATTCTGAGGCAAATATCTGACTCTAAATGTCCCGGTTTCTCAAGTTTTCACAAGCCACCTGCTTACTCCATATAGCCACTACATAGTGCTATGTACAGTAGGTTTATCAGAGCGTTTTTGCCTGAAAACAGCTCCTTGCTCCAGGAGGAACCAGTGAGGGCAGTGAGAGTGACAACAATTCAGTTCAGTTGCAGTGTAGAAAACCCAAAACTGAGTTTAAAGACAGTAAATGGATGCAGAGTCAACAATAATGTGTAGTGATTTGATCCCTTATAAAAAATATCAATAAAGCAGATTCAAGCTAACCCACAAGTTAGAAGCATTTTTTCACATATTGTTGTTTGTGGAGACCAACAAAGTCATATAGACCACAAATGAACCTCCAGAAAGCTGGAGTTGCAAGTTTGTTGCATCTTGAAAGCTAACGTCTGCTGGCCAGGTCTTGGCAGCCTTTACAGGATTACATCAATACCAGTATGAGTGTAATGACTTCCCTCCCATGGGTGTGAGGTACATGGCTGGGCTATTGTGCAAACATGTAGGTGATCCATTCTTTCTCTAAAGTTGCTATCCTTCATCTGATGAGCTGACGTGGTGACATTGGCGGCTAATATGGACCATTGTGAGTCCCATAGGACCGGCAACATCTGATACGCCCACCTGGGGGCAAGTTCACAGAAAGGGTAATAGTTCATTGCATGTTTGGCATTGTGTCGACATCCCCTGGGCACAAACACCTATGACTTATGGTTGGGTACGGTACTGCTATCATGTAACTGGTCACTTCCTGAGGAGAGTGAATTAGAGACTGTAGAAATAAAAGCCAACATGTGAGGAGGAGAGAAGAATCTTTGAAGAATCCACCAGACAGTTCACATGTCAGTGTCAGAGTAAAAGAGAGGAGGTTATGCATTCAGCTATGTCTGTTTGTTGGTTTGTTTGGTTGTGTGTTAGAAGGAGTAAAAGCTGCTGAACAGATTTCCACACCACTTTGTGGAGGGGTGGGGCCTGGGTCGGGCAAACAACCCATTGAATTCTGGTGCAGACTGGGAAAGAGGGGCTGATTAGGGAATGGGCATTTTTCACAATTTCCCAGGAAAGAATCCATAAATCTTGATGTAAAAATCACAAATATTTATGGTGTTGATATCTCACTATAATGTGGTGCAGATCGAGATAATTAAAATGTGCTAGATCAAAACGTGTATTTGTAGGGGGTGATCTATATATAGCCTATATGCGCTCCACAGAGTGACATTCTAGTTATCTGTGCTATCTTAGCATCTATTCAAACTTAAGCTACAAGAAATATAAAGAAATTGGCTCAATAAATACAAAACAGTAATAAAGTACAGTAATAATAAATTAAATAATACATGTGTTATTTTATGAATCATTCTAATAATTTTAACCTAAATTTATGTTATACTACAATCACATCAAGCTGAAAACTTGTGCAAAATTCATATAGGCTGTAAAGTATAATTATACAGTCTTGTGTAGCCAGGGGGCAACAGCATCAGGCTGAGGCACATGTGCAGCCATAGAAGTAAACCGTCAAGGCCTCCATGCCACAGAAAAAGGCCACATTAATCTCAGCCACCTTGACACCACCATTGTAACCTCACAAATAGTCTGGGGCCATATCTGATATTCCACAGTGAGGGGTGGGGAGATAGAACAGAGATGAGGTCGTAAGTTGGTGATATCAATCTATGCAACTATGTAAGCACATACACAGACAAAGTAATATCCCCCAGCTCTCTTACACAACAAACTCCTCGCCACTTGCCACGCAGTGCTGATCACAAAAGAAGAGAGGATGAGATTACTGTGGTTGAACTTGAACCTACAGGTTTGGTTTCTCAGCACATGTTCTTCAGCATAAATCACATTCCTTCAGCAACTCAGAAACAACAGTTGTCCCTATAGATAGCATGTTCGGGGAAGTAACACGTCAACCACTGAATAATACACTGACATATTGCCTTATTGTATTCACAAACAGCTGGGTTGAATTTGTATGTGAGGGATTTGATTTGAGCGTCATATTTTAATAATGAGTCATGTTTTGGCCTGCTGAACTGAGGCATTATGTCTGAATATTTCCTAGCAGGAGATGCTAGATAAACTTTGAAACAGCATGCAGCATATTAGGATGAGGTAACTTGCATCTATAAAACCACCACAGGTGTTAGAAAAGCAGATGGTAAAAGCAGCAAGTCAATATGTTCACAATGGAGGCAATTTGTGCGCCACATGTTCACTGTGGGATTTAAATACGTCTCCTCTGCTACATCTTAAAGGCATACTCCCACTCAGTATTTTCCTTCTCAAGGCGTGTGAAGAATTTTTAAAGTAACCACAAAATTTTTATTCAGTAGGACGAATGTTATTCTACAGCCTGATATAACGGTCCTATTTTTAGCACAGCGGAATACAGAAATTTTAAGTTAGTGAAGGGTGAAAAATATGAAGTAAACAAAGGGCCATTTTGAAATTCGGTGAGATCACGTGCGTCGTATGTCTTCCCCAAAGGGCTTCCGCAGATTTCCAGGCCACGCAAGGCCCCACGCACATACGCCGAAATTTCAAATCTGCGAGAACATGGAGAAGAGAAAGCGTGGACGACGTAAAATAACAGGAAAAGGCATCGAGTATCTGAACAAAAGAAATGTAGAGCAAAACTGGTAAATACTGGGGAGCAGAAGGATCGATGGGACCTACTGAAATCTAAATCTGGACACGCACGGCTGGCTTGCACACACGCACATAAGTGACGGGAAGCTGCAGGGAAATGGCTGCCAGTTAGGAAATCCAAAACAAATCTACCCACGGAATTCCCTTTCGTTAGGCATGTTTCCGTTTGAATTATGCATTGAAACTTGACCAAACAATGAAATGATATTTATTAATGATATGCCGCATTTTTGGTGGAATGCATTTTGTACGCCTAGGCTGTTAGTTGAGTGGGAGCATACCTTTAAACTTTGCCTTTCTTTTCATTATTTTCACTCTATCGTCATCGTCCTCTTTGCTCAACCCAGCTGATCAAACGTGTCATGCCCACAGCAAATATGCTTTACACCAAAACCTATGGAACATCTTCATGCTCATGTTCACCAATATATGAACCAGTCCGTCTTGAACAGCTATAATTATTTCACCGGATTAGTAAACATTTAACCTGCTAGATAGAGCTGAGGAGCTTATTTCTAAGGTGTTTGACACTTTTCTGTCACACGTGAACTGACTGTATTCTATTTGAATGTATTCCTCAGTGCTTAAATCTTTCCTATATGCTGAGCTGAATACTTTTCTTCCTTCTTACTGAAGACAGACACTTCTGCTACTGTTGCTCTTTCTCTCCCTGTTATCATCTTCCTGTTTAACTGACTGTAACAGGCTTTCTCCCACTAAAAGTCTGTCTCCTGCTGTGTCCTCCCCATCCTCTCAGCATCCCGTTCCTGGTCGATACACCTCAACACATGGCTGCCAGCAGGGGAGGACATCCACTGACCCGTGAACCTGTCAAACCAATCGACCCCTCCTGCCAAAGACCCTGCAGCTCCTGCACCAACCTTTATGGCAAACAGTGTGGGATGTAGCGACGCAGCATAGCTGTCAAGAAGTAAATGAATGTCGGCCTTTACTGATGCTCAGAACGAGAGATAAAACATTTCTGTTCGCACTAACTTGAACTAATCTTAGTCCTATACCTAAACCTGACCTACTCGACCAAAGGTTGAAATAATATGTTGATTAAGGTGAGAAAAACAAATATTGCTCTATTGTTACAACTGTGTGTTGGTGATTCAGGGATCAGCTACAGGTGGTCAATAAAAACAGCCTTAAACCAGTCTCATCCTGCCTGATAAAGCTGGCAAACAAATCGCAAGTTTGTCTCCTAATGGTCTAAATTGGTCAAAAAGCTTTAGACACACTCCTAACTCAGTCATGCATTACAATAAGCATAATTAATGTAAAAAACAACAACACTTTATTCCCTTTATGAAGTTAAAGTAAATCATTGCTGTCTCTAGCATTTTTTCCATTGCTTCAAACACTCTGAGTTCAATTTCTACAGCCTTGGTCTTGTGCAGTAGGACCGATAGCTTTTGTGGCAACGTGAGCTAATGTTAGCAAAGGGGAAATATTACAAAAATATTACAAAGACTACTTTATAACATCCACCTTGTGGGTCTGTTTTTAAGAATATTTTGGGGCTTATTGCCTTTACTTGACAGAGACAGAGGGGGGGTGACATGCAGGATCAGGGTCCCGGCTGGAATCAGACCTGTGCTCTGACTACATCTTAGTACAACTTAATACGCTCCACCAGGTGAGCTACCCCCACCCTTTGTAGCTTTGTAATACAATACATACACTTATACATACACCTTTATCTTGATTGTGGCCAAATGGCTGCAGTTCTATAAGCGACACTGTATACCTGTAATATCAGTTTTGTGGAACTTAAATGACTTTAAGTTTTATTGCTACACTCTTTGTTATTCACTACTTGTAATAAAACATAGTCATCCTTTAATTTGCTGACCTCATTTATCCAAGCATCACTTTTTCAACAGTAATTCTAATAGTTAAATCAGCGGTTTCCTTGGTTCTATAGCCGGAATCACTGCCCAATAATTTAGTACAACTGAGGCAGTATTATCTTCCAAGAAACCTCCATCCCTCTTTGCTAACAACTCATTTGATCTTTATTAAATGTCAGTAGAAGGCAGATGAAGTTCGCTCAGGGTTTTTAATGGCACAGAAAAGAGTCAGCTCTGATGGAGGACTGTCTCTGGCCCGCGACAGCCACCATCACACTCCCCACCCAACACCCCTGCTCCCAGCCCAGGAGCCGTGTGCCAGTAGATGTTGATGAACTTGTTTTCCAGACAGCCGCGCTACCTTGGCCTATGAATTGGGGTGAGGGAATGCGCCCAGTGGGACCTGAAACCGAACCACCTGCTGTACTCGCCCACTCCACTCCCTGACTCCCAGCCTTCTCCGTTTACCAAACACCAGGTTCTAGGAACACTCATCCACCGCTATTTGCCATTTGACATGGTAGGGCTCTGACAGAGGTGGCGGGGCCTGCTGTATTTGTGTTTGTGTATTGTATATGTGTACATGTGCGACTGTCCATCTGTCCATCCGGAGCAGGGGTTAAGTGTGTATAAATGTGTGCATGAGTATTTTATGAGGGGCGAGGAGACAAGCAGCTGAGGCCTAATGAGGTATAATGAGGTCTAATAGTGGAAAAGCCATCTAAAAGCCACGACCTTGGCATTATGACTGATGCCCACAACCATAACACATCTAAAAACAGCCTGGGAAACAAACTGAAGCACGCCGCCCTCTCTCATGGTGGTAAGTCATCGTCCATATTTCACAGGAGGCGTTGAATTACCTCAGAGTTAGCAGTGATTACAGATTTCACAGCAAAAGGTTGACTTTGATGAGAATACCATTGTCATTAGAGCACTAATGAGAATAACACAGATAGCTTAGCATGTTAATCATGTCAGTGATGACACAAGAGAAGGCGTCTTTACAGCTCACAACATCTGTACTGCAATTTGGTGAGTGTTTTTATCCAAAGTGCTCTCTGCATATCTATTTAGTGTGGGTGGCCACTGTGGGAATGAGGCCTCAGTATAGCTACAGTCATTGTTGGCTCCAATTTATGCCTATCAAACTACAGGACACATTAATAGACTTGTCAGGGATTTAGATTACATGTTTCCAAAGTATAATCTATGCTGTAAGAAATACGTGGATTTGTCTTCAAGGTAATCTAATCTAGCTGGTCTGATTTCATCCATACTACATTTAGGATTGTGTTTGAAGTTAAGCATAAGTTTACTCTTTACCGTCAATATAACAGCTTGAAAAGTAGCTCAACATTAGCTCCTTTTCCAGAGCACATCAATACCGGGCAATTCTTCAAAATGAAACGCCTGATGTTCATCAGGAATGTACAGATACTGCTCTCAGAGATGGCATCTATGGTATGGTTAACATCAGGAAAAGATCATGTTACGGAAAGTAGTTACATAACATGTCGCTGTAATCTCTCTCAGTCATTTTAACCACTAAATAAGGCCTTATTTTAAAGGCCTTCCAACTATAACCAAAGCTGATTAATTTTTCAGCAGAGATGGTTGTAAAGGTTTCGGAAGGCAAAGACAAATGCTGTCATCCTTCTATCAGAAAACACTTTAATGTGCTTTTTGTGTTATTTTATCTTTTAATTTGGAAAATTTATTGCAAATAAACTGAGTTACAAGTACTGCTAAGATTAGTCAACAGTGGCTTTCAGTGAAGAATAGGAAACAACCATAGTTATTATTTGAAATGTGAATGTTAATTGTTGGTCTGATGGGAGTTGAACTTCATGCTCCTGCAGGGAAGTCTGACATGCACACCTATCCACCCAACTAATCAGCTTGCATTCCACTACACTGATGAAAGATTGCATTATGTCCTGTGCTGGCACTGAGCATTGGCATCGATTGTGAAGTGCTGATTCATCACATATGGTTGCTTGGATAGCATCCATGCAGTTTATATGATTGACAGGTATGGAAAAAGCAACAAAAAAAAATCAAGTCCATCTTTTCTTATGAATACCTTTCTTATAGCGATTCCCTTGACGGGTTTTATTGTATACTTTACTATACTGTCATAATATTTCCTAAATTACTCTAAACTCCAGTCATTGCTATCAGTTAGTCCTGTTTTGTGTGTGATTGCTTGAATTGTTTTGAATTGTTTTCTCTCACAGCTTCCTCTGCAGCAAGTCAGAGATATGGCAGGAGGCAGTGACACCCCCACAAAGGTTTTATACAGGTGGTCAGATGGGATCATGGTCAGTCTTGTGTGGCACTCCATAACTAAAAGTTATTACTGATTTTAATAACTGAATTTCAGGAATGCTATTAGGCTGTTGTATAGAATAGTTGAAAACTATGTAGATATGAGAGTTAAGGAATCACATACTGATATAGTTTGGTTTCTTATTTCACATTAAATGTTAGTATCTAAAGTTTATCTGGGGTTATTAAAAATAATACATTTCACTAGATTAAACACAAACAGCTACTGGTGGAGTAAAATGAATATAAAAGTACTTGAAGGCATGAATTTCTTGTATATAGTAAAATTCACACTTCCATTTCTCCTTGATATTAATATTTCCAGTTTCACAGAAACTCTAACTAATTCCACTTGACAAAATTTACTCAAATATACCATGGGAATAAAATTAGAATGCAAAACCAAATTAAAACATGAATTATTAACAAATAGACAAAATACTCTTAGTTCCAGGAATGACTTCTTAATGACCTGTATTTTTCCCTTATACTTAACAATTTTAAATCACTCCTTTGAAAGGTCCTTTAAGATTTAAAAAAAAAGACATAAGAAAAACTACAAATCCTTCTTAGTTAAGTTTCAATTGATTTTGGTTCCTATGCCACGTAGGGCAGAACAACATTCAGAGATCCAGACAAGATGAAAGCAACCAAGCCACAACAATGAAGCACCTCCACAGTCAAAAGATAGAATGCCTCCTAAAATAAGATAAATAAAGGATGAATAACACTTACCATAGTCTGATTCTTCCTGTCTCATTGCCCATAGAATTAATACAACACTTTTTAATGACTACAATAATTATAATATCCCATTTATTCTAAGTTGTCTCTTTTTGTCATCACACTTTCAAACTAATGCACATCTAACCTTTCACATATTTGCAGGAAATGCACAAAAACTTTAACCACAGTCCAGATACGCACAACCTGTCCTAAAACTATCCTATATGCTCCTGACTAGAGCGAGATCAGCAGCCATGCATGTGGCTCAAGTTTGTAGGCAGCAGGTGAGCTCATTAGAACAACCATCATCAGGCCTACTTCACACTGAGTGACTTCACCATGTTTTTCAGAGTAAAATGAAACCATTCAACTCGACTAATGCAACACATTCAGTGCTAAACAGCTAACTCTAGTTAGCTAATTAATAATTTGTTAAAATAATACTTAATTGAGAGGACAGATTTAATCCAGAAGATAACTTCAGTGACAGTTTTCAGGTTTCTCTCTCTGAGGAGACTGCCAGCTCCACTTAGTTTCACATCTTGTGAGTCTTAGATTTGAAATGTCTAATGTCACTCTTCTAACACTTGAATTGCGTTTCTACCACACACCTGCCTGTTCTCTGGTATCCATGTGTGGGTGGGGCTCAGAGACTAGAGGCTTATAACTGTGTGCAGCAGCCCAGAAACTGCCAATCAAAAGCCTGATTGTGAGGTGTTTATGAAACATCTGTAATTTGGGGCTATGGATAATAAACTGGCTTACATTAGGGATGTGCATAGACTAATAACAGTATGGTCATAATTTTCTGAGGAATTTTATATGCAGCTCATGGGAAGCAGGGCGATTGTATCGGGTTAACCTTTCCGTGCCTGCCCCCCCTTGGTGATGCTATTGGCAAGAGGAGAGCTAAAAGGCTGCTCATATGGACTGCAGCTGAGTACAACACACACACACACACACACACACACTCAACCTTCTTCACACTGCCGAGGCTGACAAGGTAATGCCTTTTATGGGGCAGTTAACACAAACAATTCACAGGTCATAAGTCCTTGTCTCAATGGTTTTTGTTTGACCATAAATTAAATACAAGAGCACCCATGAGACCTTATTAATTTAACTAGAAGTATAGAAGACATAAAAACAGAGCTGTTGGAGACATCTGGGGGGTAATTTATGAGTAGAGAGGGTACATTTAGTGCAGAATACACATTGCAAATACACGGTAAGTGTATACTATCAATGCTGATTATTCATTAAGCACTCTTACTGTGTAGCTAAGCCTCTGCTGATCCTCTACATAAAGCCTAAACTTATTTTGCATTTATTACCGTACTAATTTTGAATTAAATAAAGTTTTTCATTGTAAGCAATGTGTCAAAGTCTATGCTTTCTTCTCTTTTCATTAAAATCATTCTAATTCTAATGCTCCTCTAATGTCCTCCATCAATGACTGCCATCCCATATCCTCAGTGCATGTGTCTGTCCTTATGGAGTATATCCATAAAGTGTTATTTATGGAGTATGTCTGTGTGCTTTTGTATCTGATGTGTACTATGAGGTGGTCTCAGTGTGCTGAGGGATGTTGGCTAGTGAAGGGAAGTCCTGTCAGTGTCGACTGAACGCTGCTGGAAGAATAACAGAAGAGCTGCCGGTTTAGCAGCACGCTGGGACTTATTAAGGCTGGGAAGGTGTGTTGTTCACTGCAGTAGACATTTAACAGCCCACATCAAACTCCCTCAGACACACTTGCACAAACATAGGGTATGTGCATACGACTGTACAGTGCACCTCCCTGCTGTTTCATAGCTCTGTCAGGGCCACTCAGCCCTCAGACATTCATTTTATTTCAATCAGTGTCAGACAGGTATGCTGAGTGCTGGGAGCTTCCCCTGCCTCAGGCCAAATAGGCTCTTCCACTGAACTATGCTTGAGTGGCAGGTGCTTGCATTGGGTTCTCTCCTGGCTGTTCAAACGGAAGAAGGTAGTTGGCGGATCGTCTTTAGAATCAAAGGTCTCGTTGCAACAGATCAGTCAGTCAGACTAACAGGAGGAATGCAACTTCAGGATAGAGATATGTTCACTTCCTCCACCTGTAGGAATGCCTCCAGCGGTGGAGGGAGCCCAGAGGTAGGAGAAGTGTGGCTGGTTTACTGAGGGTAACTGTCAACATACTCCTAAGTAAGGCCCTTAAATGAGCTCTAGACCAAAAGGACAGCCAAAATATCCCAAAATAATTTACAGCCAGTTCAAATTCATTCACATATGTTAATAAAATCTACTTCAAACCTTGTTTACATTTTAAAGAGTTATTCCATTAACCATCAGTGAATAAACACCTTAGAAGGAGTAGATTCTGACAGATGTTGTAGCTTGATGTTTTTTATTTCTTATGTGGCAAGTTATCTACAACATACAAAAATCTTTAAACAATCTTTTCCTGATCTTACAAACAAATAGTTGAACATTTCGTCAAGTGTGCTGCTTTTTTATTTTATTTTACCCAGATATACAAGAAAATTGATGACTCTCTCATATATGTGTTGTTCCTGTTCCTGGAAACAGGAAAACAATAAACCTAGATACAAAACAAAATCCAGCTACCAGCACCTCTACGACTCACTAATCCAGTGGTTCTTAAAATTTATTTTTACGACAAACCACTAAGATGATGCAAATTAGACCACAGACCCTGGTTTGATTAGATTTTGTCCCAGGGTCCCCCATCTGATAGGATCTTTGTCTTTTAGATGCTTTATTATGTGTCAGTGTTTTACTAATGGATGGAATTAATGTGAAAATATATGATTGCCCTTTTTACTCTGGACCCACTGGAAGACCCTCAAGGACCACCTGAGGGTCCAGGGACCCCACCTTGAGAAACACTGGACTAATTAACACATTATGTCTTGTTTGTTCAATGGGCACAATTTTGGTTCACTGTGACAAAACTATAGACAAGATTATGTCTGAGTGTGGATTAATCAAATAAATAAGACATTGTGGGCAATTCACATATGAGAGTGGTGTCGATCTACACATCAGTATTTAGCTAAAAATGTCAAACATTTTCTTTAAAGTTTGATTATCTTCCAATTTGGTTATTACTAAAAAATACTTGATTGTTAGTTGAAGCTTATGGTCATTATTTATAGGAACCAAAGCTGTTGATATATGTAAAAAATATTTAAATCACTTTCCCTGTTGTCAAAGTCATACATGAATAAGTCTTATGTTCCTAATGCCCCTGCTTCTGAGAGTTATTTTCATGGCCACATCAGGGCCCTTGTGTCTAAAACAAAGTGTTGTGAGCTTTCTGGTGAAGACAGTCTTTTGATTTTAATCCACATATGTTCCTGATGTTCCTTTGAGCCAGCAAAGAATGAAGCATCCTTGACTACCGGCGACTAGTTCCTCAAACAAGAAAAAAATGTAACATATGAAATGATAAACTAGTCACTCTCTTACGCTCCAAATAAAACTACATGTAGTCCCCTGCTTTCTGCGAAGACCCTTAAACATTTGTTCCTGGTTGTATTTGTTCTGTCCATAACAAAAAAAAAAAAAAAGCCTTGGGCTTAATGTTTTGGAGGGGGGGATTTTTATGGAGCTGACCCTTGGTACCTTGAGATGAAAGTGATTGATAATTAATACTCCTGTCCCACAGTCATTTTTATCACCTGGCAGTTTCTTCGGACACCCCAGCTCTAGCCCTGCAGTAGACTCAGGGTTTGGGGTATGACAGGGCCTCAGTGGTGTGTGATCAACAGCCATGGGAACAGAAAGCACAGCGGCCGAGCCTCCTGGGGCCACCTTGTGGTCTGGTACCACAGCGTTTTCAGAGCCGACAGCAGTACCTGTGGATCCGGTTATGTATAGCACTCAGCTGCTTATCTGGGTCTGCTGGTTTTAAGGACAGGCAGTGATTGAGATCCATATGACTGCGTTCCTTCTCCTATGGATGTAGTGTGTTTGATCTCCATGCTTTGATCTTATAGAGATTTTTCAGTGTCGTTCCTCAGAAGTACCAACAAAAAAACCCCCAAAAAAACAGAGATCTGACTGAACCTTAAAATAACCTCCCAGCTCAGTGTATCCCCTTACAGTCAGATGGCACGATGACTGAAACCAGTGAGTGGCACTTCATAACTATGTTTATACTTTTTTTCTTTCAGGCTGTCACACTCCTGAGACTTAACTGTTTGCTAAGTGGTCCATCAAAAGATAAAAGTTATTTTTGCTTTTCAGTTCTTCTCTCTTCTCCTCTGTGATGTTCGGGATGGTGATCTACGTGTACATGATGTCTGCAGGAAGCGATCGGATGTTTGTCTGATCACTGGGCGGTAGGTGCTACTCAAGAACAGAGCTGCCCTTGATGAGTGTGAAGTGACAAATCGCAGAAGGTGATTTTCTATTTAAAATATTGAAATATTAAAAACTAAGGTCAACAATCAAGTTTTATGCAGAGGGAGGATGAATCTGATGGTGATGGTGATGTTTATAAATCATCCAAGTATTTTATAAAAGCATTATTAAAGGAGTCTTTTAAGCATGAACCCAATACAGCCTTACATAACAAACATACACTAAATTAAAAAAAAAAAAAAATTAAAAGCATGAACAGGTTGTCGTTAGATGAGAAAACAGAGAAGCCCTGAAGCAGCGGAAAGAGGATATAGATCTCAAAAAAAGAAGAAGACTATTCCAGTTAGACGGAGCCTTGTGTTGGAATGACCTACGCCCAACTTCTTTGGAAATTCTGGGGAACTACATGGAGCACAAACCTGTTTCAAATAGGAGGGACAATTAAAGTGAATACACTTGAATATCAATTGAAGCCAGTGGAATTGCATTCTAAATTTAGACTGTAACCAATTAAGCAAATCATACATTAAGCAATGGTGAGTTCTATATGGACACCTCAGAACAGATTTACATAAAGAAATATATAAAACATGAAGGGGCCTCAGGTCAGTGTCAGAGGTGTTTCAATAGACATTACCAACATAATCAATTATGGGAAGTTTCAGTGGAGGAATTATTCTTTTTCTGACTTGAAGTGTAAAACTTAAACTCACTTAAATGAATGTACACAGAATCCTGAGATATTTTCTCTTATTTGGCACCAAGAATCATGTTTTTGCAGACTGTTGTCGATGTGAGCAGTGTGGTATGACCTTTTTCCATAGATTTCTGAAGGTAGTGTGACTGTCATAGGGGATATTGTTACTCATGCTTCCCAGCTTTATCACATGGCTGCTACCGCTGCTGGAAATATTAAATCTATCATTTTACAAGGATATTTTCCTGGAATGATCGACCAAATGCTCGGCGGTCACGAGAGCAAAGAGAAAAGCATTCATGATCCGGCGGTAGGCTGGATCGTTGTTGTGTTGTAAAAGCAATGTGGGTCATGGTACACTTGTGCAGTGGAAAAACCATATCTCAGGAATCCAGAACCAGGCCATGGGAGGCTGCCGTCTGTCTGGTCCTCTGGCCATTTGCAACAATATGCTCCAGTAGGATGTCTGTAATAATATAAGAGTGTTCTTAAAGGGCCCAGACAGCCCCAAAATAATGTTTTCAGAAAAGAACATTGAGATACCAGTAAAATGAATTTATTTGATGTGAAAATGCACATTGGATTGGATCTTTTCTTAAATGCAATATTTGCCAAATTACCCCCATATTATTATTTTTTTAAATAAGTCATTTATTTCTTAGAGTTTCAGAATGTTTTTAGCAAAGCTTACACTAATATTATCTTTATTCATCTGAAACTGCAAGTTTAAGATTTAATAATACATTAATCACTGAGTTACATTCAAAATAAGCAGTAACTAATCAAAGGTTTTAATAACTGTGTTTAAAAGCTTACACTCTAATTACGTATATAGACTTCTGATATGTAACTCTTGAACTGCACTATTATCTATCTGAGACAGCCAATCTATGAGATAGGAGGGAGTGTCCAGAGAAAGGAGACATCTCCGCTCCACCTCCCCTATTACCTGTCCATCCTCACCTCTGCCATCCCTGGTATCAAGACTCCACTGATATTCTGACCATGAATCAGACCCTCACTGCCTCTGCATCTAAATGACTTCCTCAGGTCAAAGGTCAATGTCCCATCACTCACTAAAGCCTGGCTGATTAGTTGGTTAGGTCAAGGTCCCAGAATTAGTATTTGCTTGAAAGAATCCTAATGTGACATTAGATTTCCTGCTTTTCAGTGTATTTAACCGTGTGTTATCTGCATAGTATTCAACATTATGACTCTCCGCACTCTTTTCAGCTCCTAGAAAAGCAGCGGACCGCAGATGAAGAGATCACATTCCAGTAATTTTATGTTTTATTCAACACACTACATTGTTTCCCGCAGTGCTTCAAAACATTTTTCACAAGTTCAGTCCATGGATTTATTCATCAAATGACTCAGCATCTGTTTTATGTGGTGCACACTTCTTGACTCTATTCTTCTCACATGAATAATGTCTCATAAGAACTACACCCTGCTGGTTAGATTAGTGCTGTTCTCAAAGGGTCTCGATGACACATTTGCGTCAGGAAGTAGCTCTGGTCATTAAATACTATTCAGAAACACAGAAGTGATGCAGAGGGCCATATTTACATCAACAGCGACATTAAAGGTTGTAACAATGTAGACCCGCACTGCAGCATGAGTCAACAAAGCAAAGGTACAAGTCGAAATCCCAAGTTAATTTGCCCCCATAGAATCTGGTACGGTCCAGTGGGGTGGGAAAAAAGAACCAGCGATTGTGTTTTGTTTTTACCCCCAGCTTCACAAACAGTGGCTCTAACAAAGTATCCTTTCTGTGCTGTTTCCTTCCACTCTGATTGGACTAATTGGGACCTGTTGACAGCGAATCCCATCCGTGCAGGAACAGGCCAATCACGTCTCGGCATCTGTCATCCCTGGCACACAGTGCTTCCACTCCCCTCATAAAGGCCTTTGTCTCTGTGACCTCAGTGACCTTTAACATTTTTTAATAAAGCCTGATTAATTCTCCCAAAACAGGCCGGAAAACGTTTTGTTTAGCAGAATTTGGGACAAAGTATAAAGATTGAACCCTTAATGATATAAACAGCTTTATAACAGCTCTCAATGACTAGAAAGATTATCTCTTCTGTCAACTTACTCCTAGCTGTGCATATACAAAATATATATACATATACACATAATATACATATGCATATACAAAATATATACATAGACATATAATATACATATAAATATACATATACAAAATAGCTGATAAATGTACATTGCACCTACATGAAATTTTAATATTTACTTACAGTCATTTAATTCAAGTCAAGACACTTTTATCTGTCTTGCCCAAAATCCCACAGCGCACAGCCTCAGTCCTTTGATAACCATACTTAACCCTTGATTTGAATGAAGCAAAACTAAAAAAACTAAAAAACATTAATGGTTGAAAAAATGAAAGAAATCTCAGGAAGAGCCACAGAGGAGCAATCCCTCTCCTAGGACAGATGTGAAGATGTTGCATTGTACAGAATAGACCATAAAACAGAATAAATAGATTACAATGAGAAAATTCCTGATACATAAAGATGATGGTAGTGGTGGAAGGTTTCCTGGTGAATTTCAAAGCAATTACAATGCATGCTGGGAAGTATGCTAATGATTTAAAAGTTTCTCATAACTTCATTTATAAATATAAATAATAAAAATATTAAGAAATCTAAAATAATTGGTTATGAGCTATTACTACACAAAGGCCTCTTATATGGCATTGAGTGAAATGCACAACTCAACAGAACGCTCTCACTCAGCATTAAAGTTTCTCAGCATATTAGGTTTCCAGGGGTATTTATCGACAGTGAGCAAAGCTAATTTGTACCTTGCATCATTCGTACAACAATCACCACTCGACCATTTCTGCTTTTACGCTCCACCGAAAAGCCAGTGTTGCCAATGTACATGTTTCCTGTTAGCTCGCTGTTAAGTGGAGATCGAAGCATAAATTGAAGATTCTTGAACTCAGGATTTGTGTCTCTCAGAACACAGAGTAAGTAATCAGTTCTCACTTTTGTTGATGGAAGAGATTGTCTTAGTTTGGTGGCACAACTTCAACTTTTCTTTAAATGTATTTAAGCAGCTTATCTGTGTTCATTTCAAAAGTTATGTTGCCATTTTTATAGAGGTAATGGTCGCCCTTAAAAGACAATCAGCAGTGAAAACTGTTTCTGACCAAAGAACCATGTATTTAAATTTATTAGGATACGTTTTTTGGTGTTTATGATGAAAAGGGTGAATCACTCCACAGAGGAAACAGATACATCCTTAATTCATGGCTCTTTCTTTTTTTTTTTAGCCTTTGCAAGGTAACAAGACACAACAAGGATTTTGCTCCAGCATTTAGCCTGAGACAAACAACCAGAGGAAAAGTGGAACTGAGGAAGCCTCTGAGCTTTATCCAGTCTCTGAGAGCAACACGTCTGTCAGCACCATTATGAGCCTCTCATATCTTGGCCTGCACCTGTCTTTGGCGGTCCAGGATTTTGGTGAGGCCTCCTACCCAGACTCCCCACCACCGTCAGTCCTCAGGATCTGAGGAGAGGCCTGGGGATCCCCATTCATGGCGGATGATCGACAGGGTAGCGGGCTGAAGAAACGGCAGCTGTGATGAGAGAGAGAAAGAAAGGAGTGTGTACCCATGTCCCCTTTGTGCTTTTAACCACCTCCCCTCTTGTCCTCCACAGCCATGTCCACACAATAGAGTCTTAACAGGAGCTGTCAGCAGACAACGCTAGTGTGACCACTGTGGGTACCGGGGTTAACCAGGATCACATTAGCTCTGTGTTTGTATGGCACTGAAAGCCAGCTAGCTACAGTTGAAGCAAGTTTTGTAGTCTTTTCTAAAGGAGACTGCGGCAGCTTTCAGCCTTGTGTTTACCCACACTGAAGTCAAAAGAGGCAGGGAGCGTCACGTCACTGAAGAAACGGAGAGGCTTTAACATGCCTCCTAAAAAAGTTAAGTGAGGTGTCCGACACCGGCCTCCACTTTGCACCTGAGGTTTGATCAATATAGTCAAGTGATGACATGTCAATTTGCACTGGAAAAAAAGAGCTGGCGAGGCCGTGAATGGCGGCGCTGAGAGATGGCGGCAGGTGAATTGTTCTGACAGTGGATACAGTGTATCAACGTGCTGCTTTTAAGTGTGTGTTTATCTCCCGGCTGCCGCTCAGTCGGTATTTTCTTACATTTGGAGCTCTATTTGACCAGTGCTTGTGAAACAGATACTCTTTGCTTTCCCCATTGTGCTTCTGCTTTTGTGATGATGCTGTGTTTATGAGTTATTGCACTGTAGACACAGCTACAAACCAGCTGCAGCCATTATGTGATGTTTGATACATGGAATTAAGCCACAAAGGTGCTTAAGAGCTTTAAGCCTCGTACACAAAAGAGGTGCGGTGGCGTGATCAGATAAGCCTGAATCGGCTCATGATTTTAATTGTTACTTAACAATGATTGGGCAGGTGTCATAGCAGACAAGGATTAGGAACACACACATGCATGGAAAATGTCCTCAGTAACGGACCACCACTGTTGTATGTATGGAGCATCAAGCATGGGATTTTACTCATCATTCCTCTAACCAGCAAATAATCCGAAGCCATAATAATATATGGTTCTTGTACATGTCACAAATGAAATCATACAATAGCTGTACTCTAGCTAATGTAACACTTGACACCTTACACAATCACACTGTAGTGGAGACAGTGTGCAGAGTCGGTGTTTTATAGCTCCCTGACCATTAGATGGCAGTAATGCACAGCTCAGCCCTCTACTCTCCTGGGATGAGGGCGGTTATGATCTGCTTTCCTGGAGAGTCAGAGGAAATGTTTGGTTGATCATTTGTGAGTTTGGGTTTCAAGCAGTGAGTCAGCTCTGCTCACTTTCTGCACAGTTTAAGATTTTAAAGTATTTAAATCAAATCCCCAGCCTGTCCCTACACACACACTCTGGGTATAAGCATTTTTGCAAATCGGTCTCAGTGCAATTCATCAAAATCACATAAACATAAGACATCTGCCATGTGCAGACCACATACAAAAGAGAAAAGCTCAGATAGCATCTTACCTGTTACACGAATCTATAATAATTGCATATATTTACTCTCTTGATCTTTATCTGCGATATCCAGACAAAGAATCAAACACAGGAAACCGGAACCCTTTTTTCTACTTGTTGCAGGATTTACTGTAAGCGTAGGATCAGACCTCAAATTCCAAAGCAACAAGCCACCAATAAACAAACAAGCAAGTCAATAGAAACATGTTTGACAAAGAGCAAAACTCACGGTGGTGTCTGACTGCAGTGACCTTATTGTGGTCTGCTTTTATCTGTAAGGCAACACAGAGACACATCAGAGGGCCTTTGGTCTGTGTGCACACTGCATCAACTCAGCCTTATCTGCAGCCATTGCTCGCCAATGTTTGTATTAGCTTAGCTTCCCGTGGTTCTCTTTACAGTGTGCTTAGTCCACTTTATCATGCTGTTATTTATTTAAGATTAAGATTATTTGTATATTCACATGGGTTTATGACTCACTGCACATCCATTTTCAACACATGCACATGTAGCTCCGAGCCAATTCTCCAGAAAGTTCACATTCTTACACTGGTCTCGCCTAGCAAAATTAAATAGTGATGGTCTCTGCAAATTGCTGCTGTTATTATTAGTAGGTCATTGCAGCTGTAGATATTAAAAGGTTATAAAAAAGGATAGAGCAGTTTTTCGTTATTTAAATACAGTAAAATGAAATAATATATAGAATATATATTTTTGTAGTTACCACCATGAAAGTACAAGCAAATCAACTCGGAATGTTAAATGACACATGAAATTTGCTAAAATTACAAATGACTAATTAAATTAAAACATATTAAATTACCACATTGACATAAAAATATGATATAACTTTGATTTTTTTTTGTACTGCTGATTCAGCATATTCTTAATTGAAATTAAAAAAAAAATTAAAAAAACTCATGTCAGACTAAGCTATCAAACCAATGAAAATGTAGCTACATTAAATTTATGTCATCCTCTTTACCTCAAGGGCAATCTGCTGCCTCAACCTGCCATGGTGTTTATGACTTTTAGATTCAGATCCTACTATTTGAGGGGCGTGTTTATCCATAAAAAGGACCCGGTCGGGATCGACTCATAAATTCGGCTCTATTATTATCACACTTTATTCTAAAAGATGATGTTCCATCAAACAGTGTATGCTTATGCTACAGTAAGCTTGCAGATAGAAGTTTTTTTGTTTTTTTTATTGGAGTAATGTCTGGTCAAAATCACAATATGAAGTACTGCAACTTAGATAATATTATGTTTGGCCAAGTTAAAGCTCCAGCTTTTAAAAGAGCCCCTATTCAATGAGCCTTGCATAAGATCAAGCAGGTCTCAGGGTCTGCAACAGGATCCTTATGTTCAGTTGTGCTTTACTATATGACTCATACATGCTGACAAGAGTTCAGCATAAGTGTGTTTGGGGGATGAGGTGATATGCTTCAGTCACATTCTATTTATATTCATTTCAGAGTTTCTGAAGTACAAGAGACAGCAGATGATCAAATATGAGGTTCAATTTCTCACCTCATTCACTACAGTCTCTCAGGGAACCAAGGCGACAGAGTGACACACAATATGACAGACAGACAAACAGATGGCCAAACAGACATGGGAGATGAGCAGCAGTGACTGACACCCATCCTGCCCTGTGTGAGCCACATGCAACAGTTATTCCCTCTCAGCCAGGCAGAAAAGCACCTCTCTTGTCTCTGCAGGCTGTGAGAAGCCAGACGCTGCAGGTTTCCTCCTCATGAACAGAGCTCTCCACCCAAACTCATTGGCCAAGTGGAGGAGAGGTATTAAGAGCCATGTCAAAACAGCTTACAGCCAAACAGGGTGCTCGAAAAGGTTCACGCCTAATCATGGAGTCATTGAGAGTGACAGCACCCTGAGACTGCTGCTCTCTGACTACACAGTGCACTGCAGGGAGTAGGGCTGGTGCCTGGCTAATGTTAGGGAACATGGCGGAGCTCAGTTTTCCGTGAAGAGAAAAGCTCAACACATGCTGCTGGCGGGGTTATCATGCATGGAGAAGGCCAGGTTTAGGTCGCATTCTGCTTAAACTCCTTGAACACAGCTGAGGTCAGTCTCTGTATCATCTTGGAGTAACCATCAATCAGCACATCCTTAAGTGAGCAACTAACAGGTGGGAGAAGCAATCACGACGGCCATGTGTGTAAAGCGTGCTGTTTGCCACCATGTTGTTTGTTGTCGTCAGATTGTGTACAAAACCCAGTGGGAGAGAAGAGACAAAACCTGACAGAGTTTCTGTGGCACTGTAACCCGTCATCAGACATCAGAGGAGGCCTTCATCAAAGATCTCATAAACCTGGTTACCCAAGTCATGCCATGCACATTCACTGGCTCAAATTCAGGGTACCAGGTGTCCAAAAGAATATGTGGGTTTTTATAGACACTGCTAGCAGCTCTCTATTCCCACGAGAAATGTCTACAGGGGCTGCATCTGCAGCTGTGTATAATTGAGCTGCACCCAACAAGTTTACTGTATTCCTGGGGGAGGCCTGGAAGCCAGTGGGTTTAGAGTGCTTACCATGAACCCCAACTTCTCTGGTTTGAGTTTGACCATATTCTTCCTGTCTCTATTAGGTATTCCAAGATTTATAATTAAGCATGTATAAAATGCTGTAAAAAATAATTTTAGACAAAAAATATGGTTTAAAAGTACGGCAGGGAAAAAAGTTTTTGTTTTTTTTAAATGCTTGACTGTAATGTCCTGAAAACTGCTGTGAACCATTTATTTACCAAGGTATCTGGCAAGGTTTTTTTTTCTTTGTTTGTTTTTTTATTTAGTTTTTGGTTTGTTTTTGTTGCTGTTTTAGGTTTATGTTTGTTTTGAATATAAAACTGAAAAACTGATAATAAAACATTTTTTAAAAAGTACGGCAGGGATTTAATATTGCACTTTCTTAAAGCTGGGGGACAGACTGAAAAAGGAATAGTCAAATCAAAGTAGCAGAGGCTAAGATTACAAACCTTTATTCACTAGTATTGGTCAAACTTAAAAAAAAACAACGCATCCTACATTTCCCATAATGTACCTCAGTGGGGTTGTTATTGAAAACAGTTCGCTTGATAAACATCTTTCACACTCCACAGCCGAGTATAGAAAGATTCTTCTTAGAACTGAAGTCTCCCAAATGACATCATCAGATCAGTTCAGAGTACATTGATCTTCAAGTGTAAAATTGGTGTGTATCTTAAATGACATAGCAAATAAAGGTGACATAATCTTAATGAAAGTATGAAAGTACAACATTTGAATTGGATCTAAAGATGGGATGAAGGACATGTTATATTTAGGATGTTAAGAATTCTATAAAAGGGTTTGCTGTCAAATTGTAATCAAGTTGGTTAAGTTAGCAACAACATTTTGAAGTAGATCCGCCACCTGGGTAAAGAAAGGAAAGTGGCAAAGAGGAGCAACCAGGAAAGATATTTCTTGTAATATTTTTCTATTCTGTTGCTAAATATTCCTATCAGTGTTCCTTCCATTCATCAGTATCACATGCCTTTGACCCTCGACCTGCTTGTCTGCTTGTAATGTTGCTAAACAAGGTGTTGAAGCTCCTTCTACTAGTCACTAGTCACTCTGAATGAATGAAACTGGACACAAAGGCGCCTGACAAGTAAGATTCAGTGTGACATTACTGGTATGTATGGAAGAAACGATCCAATTTCACTCCGCTGAGCTGGAGACAGATTGTCCTGGCAAGCTAAATAAACAGTAGATTAATCTGTCTTCTAGCTGCGAGCTGACAAAGCCGGTCATGGATGAAATCGAGACTTTTGACAGGTAGTCTTTCGAGATGAAGCACTGATAGCGACAGCTTGGTAAAGGAAACTCTGAAATGCGAAGCTCCTGCAAGACAAACAAGGATAAATGATGACGGTTAGCGTGCTGAACCGAAAGTGATCATTTTGGATTCATAATTAAAATGTATTATGTTTTATTTTATTTTGAAGGACCCAGTTTCAAAGCCACATTGATTGAATATAAATCCACTGTATTGTTTTCACAACTCATAAACACAGCTCAGGTGGGTGCATGTCTGCGTTTACAACAGGAAGTGTTGGACAGATTATATCTATGTGGCTTTTGACACCCTCCCCTGCAGCAGGTGTCAGGGGAGCTGTACAGGGCCGCCCAGGCGAGCGGCAGGCTTGTGTTATCAGACAAGGCCTCATGCTGTCAGCACAGCGAGAGTTGAGTCTGCTTCATGACCCTGACATCATCCAGACACCCGCAAACTTCAAGAAGGGACTGTAAATTGTCTCAAATCCTCATTTCTGTTACGAAACAGTCCCCTGTTTGCCATGCTCCCTCAGTTTATTAAAGACATACAGCAAGAGGTTCAGAAGATAGACGTAAATGAAAATGTAATCAAAAGGTGGTTATTGACATACAAAGTGTTCCAGAGCGTCTGTTGAGTTATCCTTTATACAGTCATGAGTTTCACAAGGGTGTGAGCCTCGCCTCATCCTTTTTGAATGACTGAGCCTTTTCCAGGATTCCCCTTTCATTCACTCATGATACTGTCACCTGTGACAAATAAACCTCTTTACCTGTGGAGTGGTCATATCAGGTGTTTCTTTAGCATCACACATTACCCAAGTCTTTTGTGTTGACCAACTTGTTTGAAACATGCAGCTGGCATCAAATTCAGAAATAAGTTTACTGTATATTTACAAAAATTAATGAATTTGTTGAGGTAGAATATTAAATATAGTGTCTTTGTACTGCTTTCAATTGAGTATATGTCAAAAAGGAATTGTGAATTATCACATTTTATTTATTTATGTACCACACAGCATCTTAACTTTTTTAAAGCCACATAAAAACAAGGGCTCTATTTCTGTTCTATTTCCATTCATCTAATAGACTTTAAGGGGAATGTTTAATATCATAAATGTCACAAGGAAAGATTGGGAAAAATATTTGATTCTAGAATATAAAAAAAGACTCTCTCCAAAGATGTATATCACCATCCCTTGAGCAAAAATTACAACATGGCCCACCCTCTCCAACCCCTATAATTTTCCTACATGTTATGATCATAGCGGATCCAGGGGCGGGACCAGAGGGGCACTGGTCCAAGCTGAAATCTGATTGGTGCAGATGCAACACTGATTCACATGTTCTGGCAATGCCGCAAATTAGGGGTTTTGGAAAGCTACTTTCGAATCTCTATCTACAGTATTGACAGTTACAGACCCCCTTATGTCACTGTTCAGAGTTGTTGGCTTTAGACATATACCTAGACGGTTCCTTGCATCTCTGGCCTGGATGTGATGCTTCTGCTGAACCTTTCCTTAAATTTCAGATGTATTTTACTTTTTGATTTCATTTTATGTTATGAAATGCCTTACATAACCATGGTCTTCTATTATGCACACTCAATTCATGAGCATATTCTGTTGTCATAGGTGGAGCAAGTTTAACCAGCTAAGTGACAGCAGGAGGTAGGGGAAGTTCGATGTGGGGTGGAATCATGTTTTTGTAAGCTGTGAAATTCAATAAAAAGAACTTTGAAAGAAAGGAATCTGATTGGCCACTGAAGTGCCCCTGTCCTGTCACTTGTATTTTCTTTTCTCTTTTATTATTTATTTGTTTATTTATTTTTTGTGGTGCCTCAAACACGTCTTGTAACTATAGTGATGCTGTGTTTACGTCATGTAGGAGGAAAGCTTACAATGGGAAGGATTTCCATGTTTATGACTTATGATACAACTTGGATGTTGAGAATCTTATTTACAAGTTAGATCTCGTAATTCCGATGTGACTTGAACGTGGCATGAGACTGCACCTGCAGGGAGTTCTGCAGAAGCGTGCAGACTTCCCATCCCCCACATTAGTTTGTGTTAACATGTGAAAGAGTGTTTACTCGCTGCTGTCACTGAAGTTAGGTAGTTATGACCAGGTAGCTACTCCAGCTAATGTTGTTGGCTAATGTTTCAGTTCATTACGGTCAATGGTTCTCACATACAGTTCACACTCTAGCTCACCATCTGAAAGACTTCTTATTTGTGAAATAATGTTTCAGTCATGCCACAACCATCGCTTTGTAAATTAAATTAATGTCTGAAAAAGTATGATGGAAGTGAGTCCTGGCTTCAATTCAGCATGCCATTAATGATAATGTATAAATTATAATGTATAAATTATAATGTATAAAAAGGTGTTTCAGTTCCAGTCATAAAAAAATGCACAATTGTTCTAGTTTGAGAGGAAAAGAATGTATTATGTCTGGATTTTGCTTAAAGTCATAAGTAGGATCTGTCCTTGTTTGTAAACATAACATTCAAAGATGCCCTCACCTCAGTGGCTAAGCTAACTGTCAGATTTTCTGTTCTAAACTGTTCTATATGCTGTAATTATGAACATCACCTGTTTTAAATTCACGTGTTACATATTTGGTAAAAAAAAAAAAAGTGTCTTATTTATGATGTTTTCTGCATCCCGGATTAAAAATCAATAAATATGTAAATTAAGAACTTTCATTTCCTAAGCATTTTTGACATACACAATGTGCTTAAACACGGAACAATTGGTAAAATATATCTAATTATGTGTGTCTTTTTCCCAAAGTTATAGAGCCAATGGCAACCAAGGAATGTATAGATCTTATTGAATAAAGAAACGTGCATGGATGTTGGACATATTTTGGCCCCTGTGTGTGTAGAATGTGGCCCATTTGTGGCCCCTGAGTTAGAAAAATCTTAGATAAGCCCCTGGTTATGACATCCTCTATGCCATATTACTGACAACTGGGACATTATCTAGAGATACTATACATATGTTAGGGAAAAAGTTTATTTTTGAGGTCCTGTTACTCTAATGCCAAGGCCCGTTAAAATTATGCTGGGTTACTGTACAAAGCACAGGAAATATGCATGCCAACATTTTTACTTGACAAACAAGAAAGAACCCGTGGTGAAAATAACTTTATATCTCCTGCCTCCAGGAACTTATAAAGCTCTCTAACGGGTTTGCTTAATCCATACACAAGCCTTTGTATAAAATGACCATGTTGTGGTTTAACCGGAATTTTGTGTGCCTATTTGTTGTGTGCCTTGCTACACCAACCTCCAGGCACAGTTTATCCCTTGTTCCAGTCATTATGCTAACATAAGCTAACCAGCTGCTGGCTCCCGCCTCATATTCAACATGAAAGTGGTATCATCTAACCCTCCTCATGAAAGAACTATTCCTTTAAGAAAATTCCTCTGAAAATCAACAACTGCTCGTAAGGTGGTAGACCTTTGTCTGCATTTGAAGTTTGCTTAGTGCCAAATGACATAGTTCTAAGACACTAAACAGGGAATTACAAGAAAACTATGAACTCATATGAACTAAAAAAAAAAAAATACCTGATAAGGAATCAATAGTTGCAACCCTAGGCTTGATCAATCATTAATTGGCTGTGTATTGGCATATTTACTTCTTATATACACATCCCAGACGTTTTCTACCACACCAATTACACAGCTCTCACCAGATAGCTAAGGATATAATATAACAGAATGTAAATAGCATGTAATTAAACGTATATTAACATGTGTCTGTAAGGCATAGTCTAAACAGGAACACCTGTAGACTGAACATACACATGTACATGTGTTAAGATAAGCCTTTCAACCAGTTCACCACATACATACCTTTAAGTAAGTACACACACAGAAACAGCACACGGGGGTGGATTTGATTCTTATAATTATTTAGCCGTATTGAGCAACATACCAAGAAGCAGCAAACCTTTGGTTCCCTCTCTGTGTTGTTGTGCGAGACACTGTCATTTGGAGGCTCAGCGGAAGGAAAAAGCACATGTTACAAGCTGCATTCCACTGCTGTGAGTGAGGTACCAAACAAACCTGCTGTATGCAGTGCAACATGTGTGCTTCCCATCTGGTATGCGAGCTCACTGTAATCAGCATCAGAGCGTACACTGTGTTTCAAGGGCTCAACCTCTTATTTGGTACAAATACATCCGAGGGATCCTCTGCCTGCTCCCTGCCGCAAGTGTTTCTACCTGGCTCAAACCAGATGGCCCAAGGCTAGAACAGCACTGATGCGTCTGTAGATTCTATTTGTTCTTGTTTAGAAATTCCTAAAAGTACTTTCTGTGTAGTCATCTCTCTTCAAAAACTACTGAGGAGCTACACCGCTGCATTGGTGACATGTTCCATCACTCCATTGAACTTGGGCACTGTGGCCTATTTCGATTCGGTCCCACGTACTTTGTTGTGATGTTGTAAATACATGCTTATGGTGGCAAGTATAGACGACAGGCACACTGAAGAAAATGCTTTGTTGAATTTACTTTTATCTAGATCCAGATACATTTTTTAAAATCGAGTTAACTGTTTTTAAATTGAATGTGCTTATTATTTATTAGTCATTTTAAACTATATCTATAATAATATTAGCTAAATTTAGAGTCACCAATTCACCATATTACATGTTTGTGGACTGTGGGAAGAAGCTGGAGCATACAGGGGAACCCACAAAGACATAGGGAGAGCACGTAAACTCCACACAGAAAGGTCCCAGGGCAGGATTCAAACCCAGAACCTTCTTGTAAAAAACCTACCGCCTTCAGCAGAAAGTGTCTGCACATGCGCAGACAGTACAGACTGTGGGAATTAATCATTGAACATATTTTTTTCTATTAACCTTTACTTGAGTGGAATTAATTAGTTTTAATCATAGACAGTGCATTTAATCAATTAATAAATAATAAGCAAATTCAACCCGTTAAAATCTATTAAACTAAACTAGATTAAAAACATGCAGCATTTACAAGGGGTCAGAATCATTTTTTTCAGCGTCGGAGTACAAATAACATGCAGTCTGCAATAATAGCACCAGCCAGGAGTGAAGTATAAGTTAAATTTAACTTTTTCAAGACAGTATTACGTATATGAGGCGTTATTGATAGGTTTGTGGCCTAAGGAGATGAGTTATACACCTCTTGTTACCACACAGGAGACAAGATATATGACATAATCTTGACAAATAACACAATGATACATTGCCACAGAGCTGGGTATTCCCCTAACGTGTCCATGCAGTAATCCCCAGCGAACTCCAAATGACCAAGGTGTCAGCTTGCTGGGTCCTGGAACTCATGGGGCCTGATGAGAAGCAGATTCAGTACAGCATATCAGGGAATTATCTTGCCATTTTTGAGGAGGATACAGCAAGATTTTTCCAGCACTTCACAAACATGGTGAGGCCTGCCTTCAACTTCTCCAATGAGAGACAAAAGACAAATTGAAACCTTGAAGACACAGAGAATGTTGGGCTCCCAAAAAAAAAACTAATCGATGAGATCCACATGCGAGGTAATGGCCTTCATTTTCTGGGATACAAAGAGAGTGCTGCCGATGGACTTCCTGGAAAAAGGGTTACACTATTGCAGGGGCCTAGTACTCTAATCTCCGAGACAGCTATGGGAGAAAATCAAGTAGACTTGGCATGGGAAGCTGACAAGAGTTTTCTTCCATCACGATTATGCTCCAGCCCACAAGTCCACAGTATCAATGGCTCCAACCAGGAATGCAGATGTGAACTCATCCAACTCCTGCTCACTCAGACTACCTCTTGTCCAAGATGAAGAAGGAGCTCAGTGGTTGTCGTTTTGTCAGTGATGCTCTTTTATGGACAGCTGGAAGTCCAAACTGCTTTGAATAACATCTACAAAGAAGGGATCATTCGTTCCATGACTGGTTTCCACTATGTTGTACCGACTTGACTCGACTCGACTCGACACAGCTTTGGTATCAGGTTGTTTTCCATTACAGGATAGTACCGCCTCAGTGTAGCTGGACGACATAGCGTTGCGATGGCGTGATCTTCAGCGCGGCACCACTCGTCCACCTCTTGCGATCCTTTCATCAGCAGACAGGACAGGAACGCCTGCTCCTCCTCTATATAGCAGCCGCTAAAGGAACTTGGCATTTTAAAAATGGCCGGCATGGTTTGTGTTGTGCAGGATATTCCGTGCGCGCCGAGCATTCATGATACAGTGACGATTTCTCTCTCACATGACCTTTTATTACCTGCTCAGCTTTTTTTGCAACATCAATTGAGGTGATACCAAAAAAGTACCAAGTACCAGGTACTTTTATCTGGTGGAAAACCAATAAAGTAGTAGTGTAGATCTGGTACCACATAGTGGAAACGCACAGGAAGTGTGTAAATGTAGGAGGGGACTAGTTTGAAAAATAAATGTGCTTGGTTTTCATGAATTGAGTCCTTCTACCTTAGGCCATGAATATATCACCCCCCAAAACTTTTGGCTTATAAGAAAGTTAACTTAAACATGAAGGAGTTGTTAAAAATATGTATTTCCCCTTATTATTATTTATTGTGTTTGTATAATCACATTCAAATGTATGGTAATGCTCTTCTCACAGACATTTGTCTTATATCCAGACCCTACCTTTCAGTGACCCTGGGTAATCTGCTCTAACTAACTACTGGAAGTTTACCCTGCCTATAATTCATAATTCTGTTTCTGTGAAATATTGGTCTAATTCAAAATTCCGCTGAGATTCAACTTTAAATTGCATGCTGACATACCTTGGAACTTGTTATGCAACTCCTGCATGAACTATGAATTATAGCATCTAGGTTATGGAGTTCACAGTGTATTGTGGACTATTTACTGAAAGGCTTTAGTGGTATTGTTTTCATGGCGATAATTGCTCTTTTTTTCCCATACAGGCTCATATAATCCTTAACATATCCATACTTCATGATCTTTGTAATTGATTATATGCAGTGTGGGAGAAACAAGGGTTAGGATCACCATATCATTTGATTATTCTGTGTATTAGGAAACTGTCATTAATATGAATAATCTTTACTAGTCAAAGAAGATATTGACTCCTTAGGCGTGTCCTCTTGTTAGTGAGTAAATAGCTGCAGTGAATGCTGCTTCACATGCCTTTATGAGCCAATAACACAACTTAAAAGACTATCTTTAAAACATTTCAAGTTTCACTGGACATGTTTAGTGACCTATTAATTGTTGTTTTCTGTTATGATTAGGGAAAAAACCTGACTGATGAAATGAAATGATGGATTTATATGATCTTGAATTCATATTTTCAGAATTGTTTGCACCAAAATCCCATCAGCTGCTTAAAGGTATACTCACTAAACTAACAACCTAGGCGCACAAAATGCATTCCACCCAAAATGCGGCATATCAATTAATATATATCATTTTATTATTTGGTCAAGTTTCAATGCATAATTCAAACGAAAACATGCCTAACGAAAGGGAATTCCATGGGTAGATTTGTTTTGGATTTCCTACCTGACCCCCATTTCCCTGCAGCTTCCCGTTGCTTATGCTCGTGTGCAAGCCAGGCGTGCGTGTCCAGATTTCTATTTCAGAAGCTCTCATCGATCCTTCTGCTCTCCAGTATTTACCAGTTTTGCTCTCCGTTTCTTTTCGTCAGCTACTCGACGCCTTTTCTTCGCACTATCTATTATTTTACGTCGTCCACGCTTTCTCTTCTCCATGTTCTCCATTTGATCGCAGATTTAAAACTGCTGCGCATGCCCGTTGTGCCTTGCATGCCTGGAAATCTGGGGAAGCCCTTGGGGAAGACATATGTCGGCGTTAAATCACAGAATTTCAAAATGGCGCATTGTTTACTTCATATTTTTCGCCCTTCACTGGCTTAAAATCGAAATTGTTCTCTGTATTCCACAGTGCTAAAAATATGACCGTTATATCAGGCTGTAGAATAGCATTCGTCCTACTGAATAAAAATATCGTGGTTACTTTCAAAATTCTTCACACGCCTTGAGCAGGAAAATACTGAGTGAAGTATACCTTTAAGTATTTGAACCATCCTTCAAAAACCCACACAGGCTGACCTCATTCTTCTGTAAATCACTCCAATGAACAAGCTTCTATGAGCTAGAATAACATATTATAATATCAAATGAAGTGTAAGTGAAGTGAAATGGGTATGATGGGAGTTGGAGGACAACATGGGTTAGGAGAGATGATCTGTCAAACCAAGACTTTGGCCTTGTCTGCTGTCTGTCTGTGTGTTATTGAGCTGACTGGGTTGACATATTGACTGACAGACAGATGCAGGTCTGTGGGTACACACACACACATACTTACACACACACACACACACACACACACAAAGAGTGAGAGGATGACAGCATAGCAGGAGGAAGGAATGAAGGAGAGTAATTGAGTCACTGAAAATACATTTGTATGGAGGTACTGTAACAACATGGGGAATGCTCTCCCTACTCTGTTAACCCCTTAAACCCTCTCCTGTGGTGTAAAGTAACCAAGTACATTTACTAGAGTACTGTACTTGCGTGCAATGTTGAGGTATTTATATTAGAATTTTATGCTCAACCACTGACGCCTTCACACGTCCTCTCCTTTCACTCTAACTTTCTGTCTAAAGCCTCTCAGCCCATAAACCACCTCACAGACATGCAATGTGACAACGTAATCTGTGGATTACAAGCTGGGCAAATGGCTTGGATGGACCCCAAAACTAACAAGAGACCTCTAAACCTTAGCCCACTCAGAGGGCCCCTGTTGATATGCCAGGGCCGGCCCCTAGAGATAAATCTGTAGCAGGCAGTGTCATTGTTCACCAGCCCTGACAAATCAGGACAGGTGGAGACATTGCTCTGTATTTGTGGCCCCCACCGCCCCACCCTGACACCATTTTGAAACCGGATCAGGGAAGTTGAGTCATGCACCACCATGCTTCATAACTCAATACTACCGTTGCTTGAAGCCCTGTTGCCAGGCAACCAAATGTTTTTGAGCTCTTATTTTGGTCTTTTGCGGTCTGCCCCACACCCCCACCTTCCACACACTCATTCATACACACTTGAGTATCCTAGGAATTGCATTTCAGAAATGCATTCAAGATCTCCCATGGATCATCTTAAAGTCCCATAATACCTCCTGTTTTCTCTTTTCTGCTTCCCTTCATCTGCAGAGGACTCCATTTACTTTCAGTCTATCTTTCAGTCCTGTGTTGTTTTCTTCACCTTGTTTTTTTTCCTGTTTCCCTCCTTCTTGGTCTACACCTTAAGCCATTGACCACCAGGCTTGCCCTACCGGCCACACACGCTCATCGACAGGTCTGAGAGATGCGGCTAACAGATGGGAGTGATGGATCGGAGTCACTAGGTAATAAACACAGAGGCTCCAATGATAAAGGAGCAATGCCTCAATCTGCATCTCAGCAAGTATGAGATGAGTTGAGAGCAGACATGATGAGATGAGCTTCCTGTAAAAGCCTCCCTGCCTTTTAATAGTCTGAGCCTGCCTCTTGGACAGTGCTTCAAACGCAGCAGGCCTGTGCTAATGATAAAGACAAATATCTGGACCAGACCAAGGCATTACTGATACTATCCATCATGCCTATGGGAGAAGCTGTGATGGGAAGGCGTGATGATAGCTCGCTTTGCCTCCTGTGGGAGAATCAAAAGAGCAGAGAGAACTTGAAATTCAATTCCAAAGAGCAAACCACAAGCTGTCTTCCTCTCATGACAACAGCTCCTGTTTACTCAGAGACAAACACAGGTGGAAAGGCTCTGAAGAGAACATAGCCCCCCTTTCTTCAGCAGCCCTTTCTGTCTGATTTCAATGAACTGGACACCAGATAAATGCAATAGACTGATGCTCACACACATGCAAACAAAAACTATAATAATTGCAGCTGTTCATTGTTGAGGTAAATTAATGTGGAGAGGAGAGGAATGAGATCAAAAGAACTGGAGGACAACATGGATGAAGAGGGCAAAACAGAAAAGAAGTGATGAAATGAATGAATACAAAAGATGTGAGCAAATAAGTGCTCTATAGATAAGTATGTCTGGTTGTTTTAAGTTGGTGGTCCTTAAAACCACATGTCACATTTGCGTAAGAGGATATCATCCATTATCTATAACAGCTCCTAATTTGCAGGTTTACGGGGGGATGGAGCTGAGCTCACAAGTAGGGTACAACCTGGTCAGCAGTTACAAGAGGACGAGTTTAACTTCATTATTTGAGCAAAAGAGAAGTAACTAAATAATAACTAAGAGACCTAAACTAAATGGCACTATGAGTTACCTAGAACATATGGTTCTAACAGAATATCACCAATTTTACGGTACGTCCTTTCACCATAGCTATATGTGTATACTACACTAGAGTATGACCTTTAAACATTTCATTTAAATTCACTTATTTTTACTCTATTCTTCATTTACATTGATAGCCAAGTCTTGATTGGAAAGACGGAGTGATGGAGGGATGTTGTGGAAGGAGGATGAGGTCAGAGGGAAACAGATCCATCCATTAGGGGGTATAATGAGAGGGAGCAGCTGCCTGCCACTGGATCAGACAGCACACAGATGTGAGGGAGCCTCGGGGCCCGACAGTGCCCATGGGGGAAACGCTGGAGTCCCAGCGCCATGACCTCATTCTCAGAGCCAGGGCTCCCGCTAACACCAGCGCCACTCCAAGCAGCTGATTAAATATGGAGATCATTCATACCCTCAACTCACCTGAATGTCCTGCATGTGCAGAACATTCTTGGCCATTCTGGCAACAGGGGAGTTGCTTAATTAAACTCTGGCCAACTTAAAGTGGCACAGCTTGCCAAAGACTGACCTCAGCATCATCGTCACTGCCCAGCAATAGCTGCAGAATCAAAAATTCTCATGGGCGGTTGATTTTTTTAAGCTTAAGTAGTGTTAAATGAAGTGCAGAGTACATTCCTTCTTGTATTTTTCTTTCATGGGAAGGTTGTGGACACTTTGTGCTGAATTTTGTTGGTCATAATCTGCTAGTAGAAGTCAGATATCAAATCTGAAAAAGTCAATCTATGGAAAAAAAATCCTATTTACAGTCTATATGTTAAACTGCAAATATGACCAATCTTTATTCTTGCAACAATAACAACAAAATAAAGCTGTAATGAGATGTTTTCATGGTTTTTCAATATTTTTGCATGCAAACTATCATCATGCCAGGCAACATCATATTATCATTTTGTTATCAGAAACACGTCTGTGCTGAGTTTTGGATTCAGATTGTGGTGTGAAAATAGCCACAGAGTGAGACCTCTTCCCTCTGGATGAGTGTAAAACCAGGAGCAGTTCAGCATTTTAAGACATAAATAGTCACTTTCTTGCATTGAATTGTTTAGTGAACCTTAGAGGGTCTGCTTGGTGAAGTTTTTGTTACCTGATCCCCCCTTCTTCAAGGCTTTATGCTAAGCTAATATGACTAGCTTCTGGCTGTAAGCTTTTTCATCATCATTATATCATCAAACCTTATTTAAGCAGCGAAGGGCCATTGAGACCAAGCTCTGATTAAAATGCATGTACAGTATGAAAAATATAATAATACAATGCATGGGTATACAAATAATTGCACAATACATATTTCAGTCAGACAATTCACAATTTGAAATGGTTTTGGGGGTTTTTCACACAGCAGCAGAACATACTTAGTTTGGGTTTGGCATCCAGGCTCCGACCTCAGATATGTTTACATGGATATACTGGGGAGTGATGAGAAAATTTCTTGAACCCCCCCTACAGGTGGATGCTGCAGGTGGTGGTTCTAAAAGTGCAGCAGGAATATGCATGTGTAGCAGCAGTGGCATTGACAGGCAGAGGGAGGGATGGGAAAATGCTGAAAATGTTAAATAGACCGCCAGATCAGGAGGGTGTGTTGATGACGATTGAGGAGAATGAGGCATGTCATGTATTTGTGTTTGCAGCAGTGCTGCTCGACTTGCCTGAACTACCTCGCAGGCTTCACTCCATACAACACAACAAGTCAAAAACATTTAAAATCCGCATTTTTCACACTGATCTAAGTCAGTCACAAGGTGTTTTAATTGTACAAAAAGGAACAGCCCTTCTCATTTAGCATGTTTCTGCATACAGTATTGTTCCACTTTTGTAGAACATATTTTTTAAAAGCCAGATAATCTCGTGCTAACCTGATCTACAGAGACATGTAAGATACCCACCTAGTTTGCCAAGATGTTCTTTATAAATACGTAAAATACAGTATTTAATGGGCCAATTTGAGAGTGGCATCAATCATCTCTTGTAACTCTACACAGGAAAGCAAATAAGCATGTTTCCTAAAAACGTCAAGCAATTTCCCTTGCGAGCAGCAGCCTGGTTTAGTCATTACAAACTCAGGCTCGTCAGCCAAACTTTCAAACCCAAAACAACAGTATGACTATTTGATTAATAAAGTGGACTTCCCAACCTTTCTAAAGGGTTCAGATATTGTAGTGGCACTCTGTATCCTAATTCATCTGTGCTGCTTGGATTCAGTCTAACAAACAGTTTGCACTGCGAGTCATGAGACAAGATGACTTTCTTTTAAAAATGTTTAAAAATGTCCACGATGTAAATTAAAAACTATGTTGCTTCTGACAATATCGGAATCTAAATTAACCAAAACCAGCGTCCAATCAGATTTACTTCATGGCGTATTATCTCTTATACATTACTAAAACAAACTTTATGAATTATAATAAAGACATTATTATCGATTTTAACTGTAGCATTAACAACAGCTGATACACAGTACATTTATGACACTGCCAGATAGTGTGGGATAGGATCATTTTAACAACCCTAAACATAAAGGCAGGATGCTAAAGTATTATTATTCTTATTATTCCTCTACCTCCTTTTGTATTGTATGCACCGTCCATACTAATCGTAATGTACAGCAAGATTACAAATACGCTTAACACAGAAACTGTATGTGCAAACAAATTTAAACATCTTTGATAGTGTAGGATCTAAATGTCGTGTTCCTCCATCCCTCGTGCTGCTGGTGCTGTACGCTCAGGTGATGACACACACACACTCAGTGTTGGACAGTGATTCTTGCAGGTGTTGACACACGCAACCATTTCAGACGACTGTGCTGCTGACAGCGGGTGGTGAGTTGAGCGTTGTTCCCTCTGTTGTTCCAGGCCCCTGCCTCTCTCTCTCTCCTTCTCTGTCGATGACATCCAGCTTAGTGACTCAAGTGCTCCTGCTTTGTAATGCATGTTCCCTTGTAGCTGCAGCACTCTCCAAACACAACTGGAAGTATTTCTTAGAGGAGTGCGACGCCGTTTTAGTGCTTTAGCTGACAAATCCTCCTCTGTTGCATATGCGCCACCTGCTTGTAATCTGGTGAAGAACATATCATTCTGGTACACTCCGTGTCTTAAATTACAAACTACATATAGAGGTATCCAAAGATTTTGTGCATAGGTGAATGTCACACAAACATCTCCCTTTTAAGGTTTAGATTGCTTGTTGCAAATGTTTTCATGATTCCTTTCTTGTGCATTCGCTTCCTTTTTTTGTTTTGTTTATGCTTTCAACATGGTTAACTGCTATTATTAGCTGTTCTGATGCTATTCTATAATTTTTTTCTTTTAGAGATTTATAACTAGTTAGCTTAGTAAGAGTCAGCCATGGATGTGAAAGCATTTGATCCATTGGCTTATCATAAAATATACTCAGGTATGCTGTTACTACAAGTTTTGGATGAATAGTTGCATGGCAACATTACCAATCAGAGCGACACAAGCAAGAAACACAAGCTGCGCTAAAAGAAGCCTTAGAGCACAGTTTTGGTCATTGAATACCTCTGTGTTTACCTTCAGCGTAGTGTGGGATTGACGCTTCGATCCCCATCTCCCCCTGGGAGTTTTTCCACCATGACATGTGCAATGGAGAGACTTAAACCTCAGCAGATCTCCCAAACAGGAATTTTCACTTCTCCACTTTATAATCCTATAACCCCGACTGCCTTAAAACCACCGTGTGCGTGTGTGACAGGTCTAAATCTTCTACAAACAGCAAATCAGTACTGCCTACTGCTCAGAATAAGCACATAACAATGAAGACCAGGCAGTCAGCCAATCATTTTAGGGCTGAGCAATGACTGGACATGCTGCTTTATGACCTTTCAGATGAATCACAAAGACTGTTGAATATTTACTGAATAGCAGCGGAAAGCACCTCCATTGCTGTTCTTGGCTGGCACTGACAAATACTAGAATAAACATGTTGCTGAGGTCTTTAATGTAAGAACATTACCATCATCATACTGTTAAGAACCCACACACAGGGGTCATTCATCTTTGAATCTGACTGTGCAGAGTAGGAACGCTAAATTAAAACACTGCAAAGTTTGGTGATATTGTTATTCTGCATTATCTTTGGGCATCGACTCTCTATTACCAAGTAAATAAAAATCATAACCCCCTAAAAATGTCTTTTTACAACCTTTTTCTGCAGTCACTCAGGTCGGAATGCACTTCATCTTCGTCATACATGTTTATTTGCAGAGTGCACGTTGTCACGTTACCCTGTAATCAAACTGAAAAGAGTTATAATTGCTGCCGACGGCCATTAATCTCAGGTCAGGGACCTTGAAAAGACAACCTAGATCTGGCAGCGGCACGGCAAATTCCATCAAGCACCACAGGAGACACCACACTGCGTTTAAAACATGAGTCAACTCAACCTGAAAACTGCTTTTGTTTCAACTCTCAAATTAAAGCCCTAAAATTTGATTTCGTTATTATCTAGTACTTGTCTCAACATTGTATTTGAAGTTGTGAAAGTTGACGAGGTAAGTTGATTCAACTTAATACTGCAGGTTAAAACAATCATTTTACATTATTAATTAAAAAAGTTGCTTAACTAGTTAAACAAAGACACATATCTGTATTGTTTTAATTCACAATTTTACACACACACCAGTATCCTGGATGTGACAATACTCTGAATGTGATAGGTGTCATGTAAACAAAATACTGCCCTTGCATTTTCAGAATTAGGCCTTTTTCTGAATAAAGCGTTTTCCGATTAAGACGTGAGATTAGCCAATATTATTCAGATGTCAGGATCATTCTTTGGACATGTATACAGCACATTCAGAATATGTGTCTCAGCTGTTTTTTTAGCATAGGTTTCAACACACAGTTCCTTGTTTACAGTTAGCTGTGGTGGAAAGAAAGATCCTCTCTGGTTGAGATTTGGGGAAAGAAACGCCCAGATTTGTGGAGAGAAAGGAGAAACACACCTTTAGCATTATCAACAGATTTTTGGATATTCAGTGTATAGCCATGCTTCAAACTTGCCGTGTTTTAAAGAATCCGTGGCAACAATTTCCTCTTAAGCTCCCAAATTTTTTTTTTCTTTTGCTTCTTTTTTTAACTGATTCAACTCAAAACCCCAAGTTCAATGAACGTGTGCAGATCTGACAGAATTCAGGAAAAGGAGTACCTGCAAGTTTGACATTTGAAAACTCATACAACTGAGTTCAAAATCCGAAACTTGTCAGAACACTTTGAATTAAAGAGTTGAAGTATGTGGACATGACTAAATGGGGCTGTCCTTTTTATATCCTTTATTTTACCAGGTAAAAAAAAATCCTCATTGAGATTAAAAATCTCTTTTCCAAGAGTGACCTGGCCTGCTTTAAAGTGCAGAGGAAAACTCAGCATTCCCTCCAGAGTATCATCTCAGTAATATAATGGGGCAGGTTCAATCAAGCTGTTACTGGTGTTGCATTTATTTCCTTTAAGGTCGCCCACTGATGGTGAAAGAAAACCATCACACACACACACACAAGCACACACACACACACATCCTACCACTGCAATTCCCCGCCATCACTTAATCGCCCAGAATTACCAAAGCAGACGAGAGATATTATTATAATAGTGTATAATAGTCTTTCTTACGATATGTTATTCAGATTAATCACAACATTGAACTTTAAAAACACGTCACCCACCTGTTGCAGGAAGTGGAAATTACACAGCAGGTTGAGGCAACAGTTAATTGGTTGTTTCATCAGAATGGCTGTTGACAGGAGACGCCCACTGCTTGATGCATGCAGCATGTGGTTTTTCTTAACATTGTGAAATTAATTGTAAAGCTGGTAAAATAACCCATAAACAAATGAGAGCATACTTAATGCAAAATACCATCAATCAATAGAGAAGTGGGCAGAGTGTAAACATACATGTGTACTTTTATTTACTCATAAATATAAACTCATTCCAGCCTCATCCAAGAACAACTCATTTGTTCTTAAAGCAGAACTACTTCATATTAATGTCTTTACCTTTCCTGAGGAGTGCTACCACATGTGAAAAACTTTAATCAAGTTTCTTGCTGAAGTCTAATAAATGTTCTCAAGTGATGCCACTCAACATAAATTGTTAGCATGGCAACAAGTTTGGACAAAGAAGAAGAATGTATGGAATAAAAAAGATGATATCTCTATGATATCTTTGTGTTCACTTAAAATTGCTGTGCTGATGTTATTGATTTATTATGTTGTTCATTGTATTCATTGTTTCTTGTACAACAGCTTAGGGGCGGGGGTGAGGGTGGGAGCCAGTGAGTGAAGTGTCTGTATCTGTGTAATTGCAGTGTACAGTATGTTTGTTATGTCATGATGTCTTGTTTGTATGTGTTTTATTTTGTGTTTGTGTCTATTGGACGCCCTTGAAAATGAGATGCTATCATAAGGGGCTATCCTTTCAATAGATTTAAAATTTCAAATCTACTAATGTGTGCATTCTGACGTTGTAGCTTTTTCTGTCCCATACTTGCAAGATTTCAATATTCTGTCCTTGACATCTACCTTCGTATCAAAGCTTCTTCTTCTTCCTTCTGTCACAGTAATCCAATAAGATTTGTTCGCCTGCCGCTTTCCGAGAGCAGGTTTGCAAGTTCCTGGGTGTCAAGTTCGATTTGTTTTTACTTTTTTTACTCTTTGGTGACATTTTTGTTAATGAAATGAAGATGATAAAGAAAACTACAGTTCCCATACACTGTATGTGTCCACATGCTTGCAGGAAGACACACATCTGTACCAACATATGCACATGCCCACACATCGTCACATGTAAAAACACAGATGTTCGAACAAAACAAACCTTTTTCACCCAGATTTCTCTTTTCTGCTCTGATCAATGAACTAATAAATGTATTGAGAAAGGATTAGGAAGCTTCAACAACATCTCCCACAGTGCCTCAGAAGTGGAATGCCAACCTACCATTACCAGGAGATTACGTGTAATCTCTCATTACATACACAGGTTTCATTGAATGATAGATTCAAAAATCACACTGAGCTGTCAGCCAGGCTTAAGACTCAGTTTATACACTGTTTCATATTTGTAGAGAACCATCCTGGCATTTGTACATGGGAGTACTTGTCTGAAACAACCTGAAACAACCGCACAGACATGGTTTTCATCTCAGACTTTAGTGTCAACAGAGCTCAGAATAAACTCCTGTTGTCTTTGCGATAATAGCAGTCTCTCGCTGAGGGATCAGCCCATAAAGACATTATGATCATCAAAGTGTTAAACCGTGTTTATGCAAACATGGTAAACTGCCTGGAGATGTTTATGGCGCAAATCCTTGCACATTTATTAGCAGGGGCATCCTACCAACGGTGCCACAATGCAGAGAACATGTAAAGACAGAGGAGTGGTCAACATGAAAACATTGGTTTGTAAATCTCTCTCTCCTGGATAATTGCTGTTTTGCCTTGACAAAATGTTTTGTATGTGCTGTCATTTATTTGTACAGGAACTGAGACAGTTCCCCTCGGGGCAAGAGATGTTTTTTCTATGAGGAGTCTTCCTGGTTTAAGAGAAACATTGGTACTATTTCCTGGCCACGAGACCAAAACCCATAAATACCTTTAAAGAAATCTAAATGTCTCAAATACTAAAAGCTGTCCCATAAGATTAACTGACACCATAAAACTTGCAGCTGGAGGAGGATAACAGGTAGCTCTGTGCAAACAGAGTCGATGCCGACTTTCTGAAGTGAGGCCTGTTTGAGCTTCTACCTTAAAAGTTCTATAATCTAATATATTTTATGAGAGCAGGAAAAGTCCGTTTCCAACCTCGCTTTAAAGACTCGACACTCACCACACTACAGTATGTGCTTTCTGAAAAATGAGTCACATTACCCTGCATGTATCAGTGTGCTACCATGTTTCACCTTTGTCTCTGCGGTCCACATGTCAGCTTTAGCTCGAACAAAGTGAGTGCACCATTGGATCGTGTCTGTAAGGCGACGGGTGTCTCTGACATGCGAGGCAGGAATTTGTGACAGGCATCTCCTGAGACAAATGGCAGGGGAAGTGAGGATGAACAGGACCACAGATGAAAGGGTCGGTGCGGCTCGAGCCACAGTTCCATGTCCTCCCATCAGTAATTCAGCCGTGAATGAAACATACCACTGTGGCACAGTCTGAGTGTTTGGTATACAAGAGCAGCGTATTTCTATAGGAAGCAGCTGTGTAATATTTTAGATGGGACAACTTTTTGCTACTCATAGTGAGGACAAGAGGAATCCCCCTTGGTAAATGTAGTTATCATTGGACCCCTGAAAGCATTGTGCAGTATTTGAATGGACTCATATGTAATACATGGATAAATGGAATATCATATCCATTTTATAATATCATATCTATCCTCCAGCAAGGAGGTTATGTATTTTTTTTGTTTGATTGTTTGTTTAGTACCAGGATTACACAAAATCTAATGAACGGATTTGCATGAAATTTTCACCAAAGATGAACCCTAGCATATCTTAGAGGTGATCCTCTAAGGGCCTTGGCAGAGGTTTGCGCTCTCTGAGCGTTCTTGTTATTTTTGTGTTCACTGCTTTACCTGACAGTTTGGCTCTTTTGAATAAGAGCTAATGCAGCTTCCTGGTTAAATAATCTCTGAAAGCTAAGAAATAAAAAAATATCATGGAGTGGTCTTACTGATAAAGAACTAACTAATACTAAAGTAAAAGGCAATTGTCATGTTAAAGTAGGATATTATCTGGAATTGTTTTCTAATTATTGCCTTACTCTAAGAATAGCTAATTTATAAGGCAATTATTACAGGGGCACAGATGGCACAGTGAGTACAGCGTGTGCCCCATGTACCGAGGCCACAAGTCCTCCAGCCTCGGCTGTGGGTTCAATTCCTGGCCATGGCCCTTTGCCGCATCTCTTCCCTCTTAATCTTTCTCCCAAAAGCTTCCTGTCATATCTTCAGCTTTCATATCAAATAAAGGCAAAAAATGCCAGAAACAAATAAATAAAAATACATAAATTATTAATTACAATTTATAAGCTTTTAATAAAGGATATCACATAAGGAAGTGGCACCTTTACAAGTGAAGTTAAGTAAACCCTGTTGTGTATTTTTGTGTAAAACTTTGTCCTAAACTTTACAATCAAATAGTGACAAATTTTGAATGCACCAGAAATACAGCACCCTGATTCTGTCTTATCCTATGAAACAATAATTTCCCAAGATGCCTGTGTGTGTTGGGTACAGCAAGACATCCCTCTATGTGAAACGTGTTACAGTAATACCATAATTACAATTTCCAGTTAAAGGTAACATAAGGAATTAAATGCATCTTACAAGCAAAGATAAAAATTAGGTTTTCCTTTTTCCCCGTCTTAAAACCGAAATATTTTATTTTCCTCTTTGAACATGATAATACAGAATATGTAATGGGTGTAAAGGATTTCAAGGTGTTTAAAGGGACCTTTAACTAAGTTATGCTGAGTCACATTTTTCAAGTAATTTGCTCAACACTGCAGGTGACTCACGATGCACCGTATAATTAAGTGTAGGTCATTAGAGCCACTTTTCCCAGCAATGTCCTCGTTTGCTTGGTACAGTATGTCCCAAATGATAATAATGACTCATTGATGTTAAAATGCTGTTGTGGCACCTTTAACCTGAAGTACTGTACAGTAAAGACTGCACTGAGCAATACGCTGAGAAACTTGATCTATGTTTAAATATCTATTCAACATTTCAGAGGTTGCACCTCTTATGATTACCAAACAATGCATAAATCACACGAGGTTAAACCTGCATAAATACTGAACGACTGAGCTTATTTAGGTTTCCTGCATGATTTATCATAATAACAGCTGCTTCGGTTAATGGTTTCAATTCAACAATCACTTATATGATCTTAACTCTGCTGTCGCTTAAGTCTCAATGGAACAGCTTTTCAATTAGGTGATTAATTTCATTGAACAGATGAATTAGTACCTCCTGTGAAGAGCTTCCTCAAATTTCTAAAATGTATTTAAAAAATATTACGCTTTATTTCACAATTAACGTGATCTTGACAAATGTATCACTCTGATCATTTGTTCTCCGCTGAGGGAGAGAGAGAACGGGAATGGGAATGGGAGAGGTTCCACTGTAAATATGATTGTGGCTCTTATGTTTCATGATGGTTGTTAAATAAGTGTCTGGAGCCTGAGAGAGACCACCTGGGCCAGAGGTTGTAATCAGAGAATAGGTTTTCACCTCTGCACACAACTAGTGTTCAAATGTCATTACTCTCACATGCACCGTGCCAAGATATCAAAGTGGTAATAATTCATATATAAAAAGTAAGGTGAGAACTTCCACATGGCCTGAGGACTTGATTTAAAGGAGGTGCCTTTTCCTGACTGTCAGCAAACTTTAAATGTGTGTGAAAGAAGGAAACACAAAAGGAGAAAGATGCTTCATAATGTCAAAATATGCTCACAATAAAGTTGAAAGAAAAGTCTTATTAGTCTTATTTTTGCCCTGATTCACTTCTTTAAGGAACTGAATTGGATCATGTACCTAATATAATTCAAAACATTCATATTAAGAAAAGAAACACTCATCTCAAAACGTTTATGATGCATTCAAGTTCCAGCAATGGTTAATGATTTATTAAGCTATTTGGTTATTCCACAAAAAAGTCAATTCTGAAGTTTTGTTCACTTTCACATGACTCATATTAGTCATTTCAGGAATGGATGCTCTATTCAGGAATGGATGCTCTATTCAGGAATGGATGCTCTGTTCAGGAATGCTAAAATGTAACATAAAAGAAAAAGGTGGAAACCTCATGTCAACCCAGATCTCAGGTGTTGAAAGATGTCAGTGGAACCATATCTGAGGGTGTTTTATGACTGCAGTTTATTTCCATCACACATAAAACTTTTGTATGAAAAAAAAACTGTGTCCTTTCTTTCCTCAGCCATGTAGTGAGAATGAATGTTCATCAAGCTGACAAGTGAAAACACAGAGAAGTGTGCATTTCTTCATGATGCCTGAAGCTTTTAGTTTGACCTTCTCCCCTCTCCGTCTCCCTCTCACCTTCTCCCTCTCTCTCCTCTGCCCTGGAGCACCAATGGGTGGGCCTTTAGGAGATGCAAGCGAGGGGGGCCCCTGGCATCACCCATACCCTAGGCTTGAAAAAAGAAACAAAAAACTCAAAGGATGATGGCTAGCCTTGACGTTGTTGAGACAGTGCTCGGGTGAGGAGAAATGAGGTAAATATCAATGGCGGTGGTCTCACATAGCCCATTAGTCAATGTCTACAAAGCTCGCTATCTAAACGTCAGTGCAGAGCAGCCCCGGGGTTCGCACCACCACCACTGTCCTCCTGGAGAATTGTACCCAGGCAAAAATAAAGCAACCCGAGCTGGGCATAAATCATAAGGAACATTTGTTACCTCGGGTAATTGTGCTTCATTCATCTTCAGGGCTTTTCCATTTGTCAACTCCCAGACTCTGCTGGGTGTCAGCTGTACAGGTCTATGCTGTTAGCCTTATTATGTCTAACCAGAGCTACAGGACAGGAGGCCTGCAGGAAACAGTGATACACAGTACAGCAGTGATACTACAACAGGCTCTGTTCAGACCTATTTGCAAAGAGTTTGCAATTCATGGTTTGTTGGTTGGTGTTGGTGTAGCTGTGAAAAACATAGTTTTCTTCCCTTTCAAAATAGTCTGTAAAATATCAAACAAATTTAAACTGTGACAGAGAGCTGTCTTAATGGCAAGCTGAAGGACAAATAAGATCCTAAGAGAGAAAACTGTACAGTGATCTCAAGTGTTTACTTGCATTATTTATGTGATGCAGCTGAAATTATGTACTGTACATATTTTATTCCGTGATGCAAGTTAAAAACATAATACTGAATGTCTATGGACTTCTTGTGTTTGTTTTGTGCTCCTCCCCTCACCCCCGCCTCCTCCATGTGCAAACTCATGATACTACATCATCTGACACCTGAAAAGAAAATATTCTGTTGCAATAACACACAAAATGACTTCATAAGCTGGCCTGTTATTTAGTGAGACCAGGCTGAACTGTACTATGAAAATAAACTTTACTTCCTGTACTTGTATGTGGTATTTTATATACAAGCCTTTCTTAATTCGAACAGTTTCCCACTTATGCTTTCTTGTAAACACCTCTACTTAGATGCGTCCCTGGTTTGGTCTATTTTATGTGCTGCTAGAACCTGTTTACTTCCCAGGTATCTCTAAATTTCATCTGATCTAATCTTAACTTATTTGATGTAAAACGTAGTCATCAATTTGTATCTACTGTTTGTGACCATGTAAACAACTTGAATTTCAGATTTGTCAAACATGCCAGAAAGTCTGTGCCTTAATGCTAACATCAGTGTAACTGGGCCAGTTTTGGCACTATAATTACACAAAATCAGTTTTATTGTACCCCTTTTTGTTATACCTGACTGCCAGGACCGTCCCAGTTCCTTCTGTGTTGCCCCTCCTTATTTCTTCTTCTCTTGTTTCTTATATTCTGCTTATCACATCCATAGCCTCTCCCCTTTTGTATTGTCCCCACATGGGAGAGGTTGGTTCCCTGTTGTTGCTACTACAGCACCCTGTTAATCCTTGTATATAGTATGTATTAAGTTATTTTGCTGTTTGTTTTATAGAGTGAGGAGCTGGGGCATGAACACAGATTGCACACTGATGTGCTGTTTTCTTCCTTGGTCAGTGAGGCAATAAATGGAGCGTTCTCCAAAGAGAAACTGGTGCTGAGAATGATTTCTACACATATACACAACGCAGAAGTCCACCGGTTACACTAGGTCACCAATATGCATAAAATTGACAATACTCATGCTAATGTTTAGCAGAAGTGGAGCACTGGAAAAAGAAAAAAAAAGGTCTTTATTCTGGAGCTAAAGGAAAACCAAAGTAGTAGACCTCACAGTGAAAATACAAAAGCAATAGGATAAAGTTGAGCGAGGGAATTGAAGCAGAAGAACAAAATGAAACTGGAACTCAGAGATAATTCTTGCTCCTTCAGCTGCTCCACAAATTATCCAGATTTCCTTCCTCTTTTCTCCTTTGGAACTGAATACAGACCCCATACTACAAGTGTCTGTAGCTCTAAAGCATTGTCTCAAGAAAATGAGTTCAGTCAGATTGTGGTAAACACATAAAACCCACCCGAGAACGCGGCTCTGGACAGAGAGCTGAATGAGCACAGGCAGAGGGGGGGTGCTTTAATGTGTATTGTGATCTGCTCTTTAGGAAGGCATCTATTATCACCAATTGTAACCTCTCTGCTTTGAAACCTGTCTTCAGCTGTTAGCACCCTGCCGCCTCCATTCACCCTAGTGACAACCACGTCTTTAACGTTGATTCACGATTGCACATACAGCACCAACAGCACTCTCCTTAACAAAAGGCAATCCTAGACCTGGTGGCCCTTTTTCGGGTCTTTTTTTTTTCTTCTTAATGATCCAATATATTTGTTTAAATGCATAGCAGGAAGATTTTTTTTTTTTAAAGAAGAGAAGGGTATAGAGAAAAAGATCAGGAGGGAGGTAAAATAAAACATAGAAAGGGTGAAAATCCTGTCTCCACCATGAATGATGCAGTCTTTCATGGGCATTTGTTGTGGCCTCATTCTCTGACTGATTGTTTAATTGCAATGAATTGACAAAATTTTGAATGTAGGTCGTGATTCTAGGGTCGGAATCCAGGAAGTAGTTATGCACTTCAGTAACGTTAGAAGACTCAAAAGACCCAGATACCAAGATTGCAAGTCCTTATTGTCATTGCTTTCCCATGTTGCACTTCTAAAGGCACATTTATGCTCTATGTTGCATACGGATATGGACAGAACCTTCCATCTGTCTTCTGTGTTCATTTCATACATATTTGAGTATGTGTGCAAAGAGCTTACAGATACAGACGAGATGGATGAAACGAAGCATTACCACCGGAAATGGTTGGGAGCAGTGTAGCTACAACTCAAGCAAGGCACGACAAATGTGTACGGAAACAAAGAAGAAGAAAAAAGTTAAGTGAAAAAGAGAAAAAACTCTCCGTCCTCAAGTCTCGATGTATTTAGTGACCTCACACACCACCGTGGAGTACATTCCACTTTTGCCGATTTGTATTTACTACCTTGTCCTACTGTGGTCATATTTGATGTGGTCCAAAGTTTTCTGCCTCTTCTGGATGCATCGATGTCATTGTAAAAGACATATGAAAGTATGAGGGCATTGACGGATTCACCATTGGAAAGTGCCGTATCTATTTTTATATGGAAATGGAGTATAAATGAGCCTTGACCTTCTTTGTCCTGGATAATCTCTCTCCTCTCTTCTACAGTTGAGCATGGGTGGTAGCAAGAAACAAAACACAAACACTACACAGCCTGTATGACTTGCAGCAATGGACGTGATAAAACTGTCACTTTCCTCCAGAGATATTATGTTTTAAGATACTATTAATACTTGAGAAGTGGAACAATTTGGTCAGAAGGTTGCAGGTCTGAAAAAGCGAATGGGAAAAAATTACTCAGAATTCAGGATATCCTCATTTTGTAGGGTCCAACTCCAGAAAGAATGTTTTTTCTTCATCTTTTTGTTCAACCCTTCCTGCCTTGTAAATGCTCACATACTGGGAGTCCAGGCCACCTGTTGAAATAGAGGTTTTATATAAAAAATGTGTAGCCTCAGACCCAAACCAAGACAGCACCTATGACATCATCAGGGTTATTTCCTTTGATTTGAAAAAGCTCCTCTAGAGCCACACAAGACTTTCTATAACTCTTTTCTCAGGTTTAGTAGCCTCCTCCATGATGTATGAGACATTTCCCTGAATAATTAATGCAAGTTTCACATGAATTCATTGTGCAAATGGTGATGATTCGTAGCCAGAATAATAGGAGTGAGGATGTGTGAAGTAACAACACAGACTGGGATAGACACATTCAGAGTCTGTTTTCGGCTCTTCTAACGATCAGGACCATGAGTGACTAGGTGGCTGCTGCTGACAGGTGAGGATGTCTTTAATCAACAGGTGTTAGGAAGCCAGTGGAGATACGAGGACAGATAACATAGTCAGGCAGCACAACCGACCCAGGAAGAGAGTCGGAGAGAGAAAAAGATGAAGAAAAAATGCAATCTGGGTGTGTGATTAACCACAGGCGCATTCTCAGCCTGCAAACACCCTTTCACCACTTCCAGTCTCTCCTTCCACACACCTCCCCCAACACACTCTTATCTCCCCCAAATCGGAAGAGGGCAGACGCTCTGAGGATCTACACATTGTCGGCTCGAGTATAATTGGTAGAGGACATGCAGCCGGTTGTTGCCTGAGCTCAGTATTACGTTGAGTCCCAAAACAATCAAGCAGGGATGTAGAACAAACAGTGGTAATGTCCTGGAGACTAATCCTGCCTGCTCTCAGGAACTCCTCATTATTAGGTTACATCATAATGATACAAAGCAGCACATGCAAAATGGAAAGATGTATGCATTTAAACCATGATAATGTTATCGAATTTCTGATGATTGCATCGAGCAATCTATTATCTGATTTAAAAAAGGGCAAAATAGATATTTATGTATGAAAGACATAAACAAAGCTACAACTCTAATGGAGATGATCTCTGAAGGATTTTTAGTTTTTCTAAAAATACCACATTGTCCTTGAAAATTGCACAATAAACATGAAGGACAAAAAAAGGATAGCATGAAGAATGCACTGAATAAAAGGACAGGGTGGATGGGTCAGGACAGAGCACAAAGCTTCCTGTCTGACCTGCCAGACGGGCACCTTCATTTTTGTGACACATCCAAGCTGGCTTGAGTCCAGACAGCAGGCGCGACCACAATATCTGTCCCCAGAGGCACAGGGCTATCTCATGATTGTGCAGGTAACGGAGAGGGGATGCCGGGGGTCAGCATCCTGCTTCTAAACCTGGAAGAGGAAACTAATCCAGGGTCAAAGAGGGCCACGGTGTTGAGTGAAACTTCACATGGGGACTCGGTATTCAAAGTGTATTCCCCTCCCTCTAACGCCACCATCATTAAAAATCTGCACCTGGGCCTAAGACTCCATGGGGAACCCCCTCATGGCCACCACCAGTCAGGCCCCTAAATCCATCCGCAGCCCCTTACTTGCTCCCCATTTATCCCTCCCTCCTCCATAATTCCGCCATTCCTTCCATTTTGGGTCAAGTTCTGGGCCATGACATTGAGCCAACATGCACAGGAAAGAGATGAGATAGGATTAGGAAAGGCCAGAGTTGGGTTTGTTCTCAGAGAAAGAAAAAAAAAGCTCATACAATGATCGCTCACAGTTAATAATGGGATGTAATCAGACATATTTCTCCTTGGTTTCAGCAGTCATTACCAGTTTCCATCCTGTGTTGAGAGGGCCCAGACCCAGTTACACTGTAGCTCCTGATGTCCAATCCTCTGTTAGTGTTCATCCTCCATACAGATATGATTAAGTGCTCACTTTTAGGACAGAGCAACAAATTCTTAAGACTTTTCAGACATGGACTCAATAACATTACTGGTTGTACTCTGTCCTGAAGTGATGGCCTATTGTGGCATCATTCATGACAGGACTATTACAGACAGAGCAGCCAACTCTCACAGGTTGCATCTGTGATACATTTTTAAATGTATTTTACTGTTGAAACCTTAAACATACCCTGTGGAGTGGACAAAGAAAAGCCTCTGGGCTGACTTCAGGCACACCAGCATCGAGCAAAGGGTGTAGTTAAAATGCCTTTATTGATCAGGGCGAATCAAAGTAAAACCTTGCAAATTGTTCTGTACTACCCAAGATTTAAAATCTTAGATCTGGAAACATGAGATTAATTATCTTGTTTTAAAAGTTATTGACTTTTTTTTTTATGTGGCCTTCTTATGTTTAGACTGAAACCAACATTTTACACTTAATTTAAGACTGTGTGACATGTAGATTTATCTTGCTTGCATGGACAGATAATTTCACTAGTATTAAAGCCATTTTCACCCCAAATTCAGTGTTTATTTCTTGTATTTTGGCGATTCTTTTTTGCAGTGCAGGTCATGACTGGACAGTGGTGTAAAATAAGTGGAAGGTAGTGATTCCTCATACAGGCAATTGATTCTCAAGGACGCTAAATCAGAATGGCACACAATAGATATACAACAATACATTATGTAGGATTGACATTAATTGTCAAAATAATGATTATAAACGTTGCACTAAAAATATTACAATAACTCACATCACTTACATCACTTGCTGGTTACTCTTAGAACAATAAAAGTCTCAATGACACCAACAACAATGAAAATAAAATTTCAATATACAAACAGTATATTTCTTTATGAAGGCCTGGATGCACCAAAGCATTGAATTTAAAAATCCAATAAGTCTCTCTAGACTAATTCATTTAGACGATCACTCCCTCTGATTGACTGCTTCACAAACTCAATGCTGTCATTACCACTATGACACATATATTATTGGTTTTTATGGCATGGCCTCCTGTGTGCACCCATTGTGAAAACATTCCTATAGGCAAGTGAGGCAATACACAGCAAACAGTATGTGGAGATATAATTGATAAGATGTTTATTTTTATGCACCTCTCTGGTCTTGAGATCTATAAACTCCTTTTGTTGTATGATGTTAGAGCATCACATTATGGAAGATTTAAGAGGCAACTAGTAGCAGTAATCCCTGAACCGCTCCCACACACTCCATCTGAAGCCACTGAGCTCTAACCCACTGCCACAACAAGGAGCATGACTGAGAGGAGCCTTCCATGGAATACAAGTTTCTCCTGGACACATTCTGTTTAAATAATATTGTGTGACCAAACAAATATTTGCTAAAATTGCACTCATTATTAATTGGTGTAAAGGGAGCCGTGTTATCTGACACTTTTATTATGTGTATATCTCCAATAACTTTCAAATTCAAATGTGTCTGAGGTGTGGATATTTACTGTGAAGCTTAATGGCTCAAAGCTATTTGTGCTACAAGGGAATATTGTTCAACTGCCATTTTTGTTTGCAGACCCAGGCCATTTGTCCTACCAAGAGAGTGTTTACTCCAAGAACCATTTCCACTGAGTACCTCCCCACAACCAGCCTCGTCAGCAGTGGCGTCATGCAGCTGCTCCAGCGGCGGCCCAGTCTGGATTTGTGTTATTGTTACTGGTAGCATTACCACGCTTAAGCGCGACAACATAATTTGTAACAATAAGAACAAATTAGCAGGATGCCATCTGTGCACAACATGTACTTCTAGTTCTATGAGCAGAGTAAGCGACACAAATGTCACATACACACACACAAAAGTCTGCACACGACGTCTCACTACAGTTTGTCTCCCAAACATAAACAGGCTCAGATTTCAGGGCTTGTGGTCCCCTAAATATATATCGAAGTACACATCAGGCTGTGTGTCACTACTGTTTACAGGAAAGTGATTTATGGGGCTTTTTCATAAGTAAGAGGGGAGATAGGGCATGAATGAGCTTCAGACGGGAGAAAAGAGGAGGTCAAGCTAGTGTGGCCATTAAACAATCACCAGAAAATCCATTAATAAGCAATATTTAAATTGAATCTATAGATATTTCATGTCAATTATGGAGGGAGTTAGTCTACACAGTTTTTTTGTCTTGTGGTTTGCTAGATGTGGAAACTTACTGCTTGTGCAAATGCCAGGCATAACTGCATGGGAGTAAGATAAACATAGCTTGCATGTTGTCAAATAAAACAACCCTACCCGACTATGGAAGATCTATGTTCTACCATGCTGTCTTCATATGACAGGCTCTTTGTGTTGGACTGCACAGAGAGCAACAAATCCAACTGGTACTGTTCCATTTTATTTAGACTAAATGCATGTCTCCATGGATATATGCATGGTAGCTTTGTACACGTGCACATGCAGCCATAGCACACATGCACACTTCAACTGCGTATTCTCAAAACACTGACGTCCTGGGCAAATATGCCGTTATGGAGGCATGGTGGTGTATTGTCAGCAGAGATAGAGAGCCAGATAAAAGCTCTAGTGCAGGAAGAAGAAAAGAACTCCACTCACAGCTTAAACTGATATGAGGGCATGTAGCATTTTGCATGTGGGGGGGTGACAATGTGGACATGAGCATTTTCAAACACTCGGTTTTTATCTAAAAAAACAGCGCTAGAAGAGATAGAAGGTTTTTTTTAGTGCAGCTAAGAAGGCTACAAGACTGTTGGCAGCATGTTTTGAATGGTTTCACAGAAAGATAAACCCAACTACTGTAACCAAATCATAGGTTCTGTACCTCTGATATGCTTAAAATCAAGCCAAAATTTGAATTCTTCCATCCTTTACTAAACTATAGTAAAAGGGAATAACATTTTTTAGACTTATTTGTAAATACTGTGTCTAAGCTTTCAATGGTTTCGATGGAATTTAAGAATCTCTGTTAATTGTGGTCATGCTATTAAGCTCTGCTGTGAGGTCTGGGGTCTTCACCTCCTCCTGGTGTACAAAATCCAGATATGAACATTACCATCTCTCAGTATGACATCATTAGGAAACATAATAGTGATATCGAGCATTGGTGCCGCAGTTTTAGTAGCAGTGTACAATAAAATGGGTATACCGGTATTTATCTATACAACATAGCAGTGGAGACGTACTGTATTGTGTTATGTTTCACGAAAACTTTACTAAACACTCTGCAACCGCCATTTTTACCCAGAAAGTCATGTATTTGTGATATTGACATGTATTTGGAAAACATTGTTAAACACTGAACAACATCTGTCTTTGTCTCAGTACTACATTCGTGCATCAAAATGGCGATGAAAGACTTTACTTAGAGTGAGTGGCAATATTTTGGGCTTAAAGACATTCACTAAAGACGGTATAGTTCATAAAAACAAGGCAGTTCACTAAAGTTGCAAGGTGGAAGTCAAATTCTTGGGCGGAACACGTCCCACTCGATGTGCAGTTTCGGTTTATGGAGAAACTTTATCAGTCGTCGTCAACTGAGAATAAAAGCAAGCAGAGACAAGTCAAGGGTTCAACATGGTTCAACTGACAGGATACAGAAAATACAAATCGAACTCATCACAGACACACAACTTGATAAACAAAGTTGTTCAAACTGTCGAATTTCAAGATCTTATCAATACACTGGACCACAAATTATAATGCCAAGCAGGAAACAGTTCTCTGAGTAATGATACCACGTATGTACGATGACAGTCTCAAATCTACAGAGTGAGTAAATAAATATCAGAGCCTCAAATAAACATGTCTAATGTGATATTGTGTTAAATAGGTAGTGTTGAGTTGATTCACAGCTCAATTACTGCTCAATTACTTGTAAGCAAACTAACGTTGTTTACTTGTGTAAACAACATTATTTTGAACAGCATCTGATGAAGAGATCAGAAACAGTATATGTGTTGACATCAGATGGATGTCCTCTCATGTTATTTCTGCTGTCATACTGTGTTGAAAGCACAGCTACTACTGTGTTGATTTAAAACTTACAAGCTTATAAATTACTTATAAATTCAAATCAATTCAAGAATTATTTTTATTTTTATGTTAAGTATTTTTTAGTGTTTATTTTTCACTAAACTGAAAATCAGAAAAATCCCCTTTGTTGTTTTTGAAAGGTTAATATGCCAAAAAGTATCATAATACATTGCAACATGAACATTTCTCTGCTATACTCAACCATAGAGTTCCCACCCATACAAACGCCTGATGAATTGCAGGCAGGGCTCAGCTGTCACTTATGATGGTTCACTTCCTTTTTATAGCATCAAGTGTAATTAATAAGAAACAAAATCAGAAAATTTAACACTTAACCAGACACATTAGTATAATACGATGATCTAGAATCAAAGACACTACCTTTTTATTGATTTTATTAAGCCTTTACGTTGAGTTTTTGTTTGGCTTATGACCCATGTGCTAACATGGAGGGGGTGGCATTTATGATCTATACTGCACTAAACACCATCGTCATATTTTCTCTTCACCCTCAGCTTCACTTTGAGGTTACACTCAATGTGCACTACTGACTGCAGGACGCCATACTTTGCAGCCTCTGAACGTTGATAGAAGACGTGTTTTTCCACACAGTATTTATTTATTTTATTTAACAGTTGGCCCATTGTGCTGTTAAAATTGCATTCTACACAGGAAGATAAAGCCAGTTGGCTTAACTTGTTCATTGTAGCACAAGACATTACTTTATATTCAGGTTATAAATTGACAAACATCTTGTTCTAACAATAAACATTTCATGTTAAAATGTGATCCTTTTTTCTGTCATGGGAGAAATACACTTCGATGGCCTCTCTTTTTTCCATGAGTCTATTTGTGGTGAGCAAATAACCTGAATGTAAAAACAATGGGTGCAATATGTATAGCAACTAGCTTGTTACTCCCTGATTCCAACAACATCACTGAAGTGTTGTTGAGTAGAGCTCTAATCACAATATGTGGCAATAAAGCATTCAGTCTTTTACTGCAATGCAAATTGTGAGTAAGAGCTAAAGAGCCATGCCCTGTTATGCCAGACAAATGAAGTTTCCTCTACTTGGTAGTAAAAATTTTGATGAAATAAGTGCATGAGACAAAACAAGCACTGAGGACAAATTTTTGTTTTTTATTTTTTTGGAAAAAATCATTTTAGTTTGATTTAAAAATCTCATTAGTTCTTATTCTTATTTGATTTCTACAGAATTCCTCATACGACAAATGATCCACTTTAAGTCCATTTTCTCTCCTGATGCTGAGCCTATTCTGTTGTCTTACTGAATTAGCATTACTGCATTGTGTTATAACTAGCACCGTGTGTCAGTATATTATTAGGTAACATGCTGATATGTCATCAGTGCCTCCCGGGTAAGTTTCACTTTATTTATTGTATTTGACGATTAAAGCAATTTTGATTCTGATAATGAGTTTGATGGGGGTCAAACTGTGAGCAGAACAATATACGCCACATGTGCTTTGCTGCAGTTACAAACCACATGAAACAAAAGAGGGTGGGGGTGAGAGGCGGAGCGGGGGTACCAATTCAATCCAGATATGTCTACACTCAGCGGAAGGTGGCTTGGGCTCAAACACCAAAACGACCACCCCAAAGTCACCCTGTGGTCTCACTGAAGACAAATGGCTTGGTGGCATCACAGAAAAGAAACTAAAGAAAGCTAAATCCTCAACCCAAAGGAAAACTGGATCTAATTATGGTGATAAATGCAATAACTGAGTCTTACTCTGCCTGGTGTCGGAGCTTTAATTGCTAAGTTGAACAATGCCTACTTCCAAGAATGCCAAGAATTTCAACAAAGTGGGAAAAGAGGAGGGGAAGAAAAAAAATTCATGTCATTCTATAGTGCCTTGTGTGCTTTGGCAAAGCAAGAATGGTCTTCTTTTTTTTTTTTAGACGGAGAAGGAGGTATAAGGGTGGGAGTGTGGTGTTTATTGGTTTCTGCCAAGCCAGTCAGAGAAGCAAACACAAGCAGAGTGAAACCTGATCGACTGGCACTGTGCCTGGACCAGCGGCGGCGCAGTGCAGCGTCAGGGGAAAAACACTGACAAACATACATAAGCACAGGAACCTGGTCTCCAAATAATCAAAAGATGAGCAGACCAGATTTAAAAAACACCCAAACACATCAGTGAATTCGGGGCAAAACCCAAAAAATGTCTCAGCATGTTTTATGGAACAGACAAAGAACAGCGTTGGTATGGATGACTTTTCAAGATGACTTATAAGCATCTCCTTGGATGCGGGGAAGTCTTCCAATTGAAGTTTACTAATTCCATCCTCTTGATCCCATTCCACTTTACTCTTCTATCACCCTCACACACACACACACACACAAGCAAATACCCTTGCCTAGCAGGAAAATCCCTCTGTGGCCAGGCATTTCTTTTAACTTGATATGCTTGTGAATCACCCCCAGTGCTGCTCCACTAATGAACACAAGGCCCTCAGACGAAGCTGTCCATGCCCTGCTACGCTCCCAATCGCACTGGAAAACACGATCCAGCTGCCCAACACCCTGTCATTACAGAAAAAAAAAAGCTCCCAGAACACCCTCTGCATGCCCCCAGACCCGTCTCATCATCTGACCGCATCTCATACTCACCAATCATGCCTCCTGCTGCTAATCTGGTCTGGCCTTAACCTCAGTAACCTGCCTTCATCTTCAACCCGGCCCCGACTAACCTGCATCTCACATTATTAGTTTCTTTTTTTAACACGTGTTTTTATTTGACTATAGTCCTTCAACTACAAGCTTCCTGTCCTGCTGCTCCATAAGAGATCATTGGCAAAAAAACATTTTGTTTGTTACATGTAACAAAGTGCGAACGTCTTCTGCTCATAGACTATCTCTGCTATCAGGCGTACCACTGATTGTTTGTTTGTGCAAGTTTTGATGACGTACTATGAAATGATAAATCTCCAGCGACAGCCCTGGATCTGTATCTGTGCCAGACGCCAACGTAAATATGGCCGTGATGTTGACGTGTGTTGGAGATGAAGGATGAGTTCTCGGCATGACATCCCCATCTGATAAATTCACCTAAGTGGCGTGCTTGTGGAGTGTAAGTCTTGACTGTGGGTTGGCATGGACAAACACACACGCACACACACACAAGGAAGTTTATGCATGTGCACAGACAGACAAAGACACACACACACACACACACACACACACACACACACACAGCTGATACCTGCATCAGGGTAGTGAATCCATACCTAATGTGCTGAGTGAAAAGTAAACACAGCACTGTTGCATCAGGGCTTCCCGCTCACTGACAAACCATCTGACTCAAAACAAGCCCGCGGCCAGAAGCCCTTTGAGAGTTCAGGGCGTGGCTGGGAGGATGAGACCTGCTGGCCATAAAACGCACAACATACACATTCATACATGCATAACAAGTCAACAATATATAAATACTCTGCTGTCATTCTGTCATTAGCAATTATAGCCGTAGACTAAAATGATTTACAGATGGAACCTGGAGACATTCCTCCACTGGGAAAGGCTTAGTCGGTTCTTCCTGTTGTCTCTTTCAGCCACCTCTGAGGCAGTTATTAATTATTAAATTAATACAGAGCTACATGCAACGTTCATGCATCCTCACAACCTCCTTTTGATGTAGAGCACTAGTGGTACAGGCTCCACATGTTTATGAGTCATGAGTAACTTTCAATTATCTGGCAAGCTATACAGAAGTATCCGCCGCCGTAGCACAAGACAGTAGAGCAGCTTCTCTTCTAATGCTCCTCACACTCCTCAACTCTTCCTCCTCAGTCCACCGTAAATTACAATCCTTTCTACAGCCCTGTTGTAGAATGGCAGATAGAATTAGTCTTGAGTTGACAAATAGATTGTAAAATGACATCACAGGGTGCTGTAACCTATACAGCAGACAACACTCTCTTCTTTTATGGTGTGTCTGCACAGGAGGTATTTGAGACACATTCTTTTAAGCCTCCCGTCCTGCACACATGTAAATGTGACCTGAAGCTCAGGCCCCGTTTACACGACAACATTTTTGCTGAAAGCGGAGAAGTTTTTCCTTTGCGTTTTCAAAACCTTCTGCGTTCACACAACAATGTTTCCATAAAAACGACTGAAAATGCTGCAGTATGTATGCCAAGGCAGAAGTTGGTGGTGCAACTTTTCCAAATTTACATTACAGAACAAAATCACAGGGGTGGTTCAGCAAATCTACATTGGAGGAGTGTTAATAAAGTCAACAGAGTCTGCAGCACAAACACAACTGGACAGTGTGATGTTGTATTTTTGTTGTTCTGGACATAGTAGGCTGTTTGCTGTCTGTGTGCAGGAACCACAATAGGCATACGCTAAGCTGGCCTGTGTCGTCATCGGTTTCAGCCAGAATTGTGTTTTGCCCGTTTACACGCATTTTGAAAAGTTTCCACTCTGGAGCCCGTTTTCCAAAAGATTGCAGTTTTTGGGTAAACAGACGGCCAAAACGCAACAAAAGACCTGCAACAACGAACGCAAGTGAGTAACAGTGAAAATTGTGCCTGAACACATCCTGTGTTAATCTCCCAGATGGAGAAGGGATCTCTTTTCCTGGATGAACAAACCAGATCAACAGATATTGTACAGAGACAGAGATAATAGTAAAAAATTACAATAAAAGGAAACGTATTCACACAATTAGGTAGTTAGATTTCAAACACACTAATGAAGGTTATTCATACAGGAACAATGGTAGGACCTATACCAAATAACTTCCTCCAAAGTCTTTGGATAGTCTTTACAAGCCCGATACGATGGAGATGGATCCATGAACATGTGAGCCCAGTAGCTCTTATGACTGCAGTACTTTTTCTAAGGATTTATTAATATTTATGACTTCTTTGTTAATTGCTGTATTGATGTGGGAGCTCCAATCTGCATATGTGCAATGATATCATCTCATCCTCTTTGTTGATGTGTCGAGAGCAAACAGCTTGCTGCTCCGTGTTATTATGACAATGGGCCTGTGTGTGTGGCTGAGTGGCGTTTAACAGACTCCCCTGCTGGCTGTGTTGTAGACACAATAAAGGAACCATCAAACGTAGCACGGGGGGGATCTGACTTCTCCTCCACCCACACATGGTGCAACTGCAGTTTGTCTTGTGGACAGAAAAGTTTCACAAATCATGTTAACAAATATCCCAGGCTGAGCATCCTGTGGTTTTTCACTCCCAAGTACAAGTAGTCGTGTGCTTTTGTTGTGGCCGCTGACATTCAAGATGATCTCGGAGGAGGCCTGGACCATGTGAAAAATATTTGTAGCCATAAGGAAAGGCCAATTGGTATTAATGGTGTGGTATGCAGTAGAAGCCACAGGAAGTGTGTGTTTGAGTCAGTGTGTGTGAGTGAAGGAGCATGTTTGGTCTGGGTCAGTCAGACACACTTGTTTCCCAGTAGGATGGATCTGATGGGGGCCACAGGGCACAGAGCAGACAGATTCATCAGAGTCGTCATTTCATGGTGTCCGGTATCCCAGAGTGCAGTGCTGCAGCTGCCAGGCATGCTTGGCAGCCATGATGGGCTCCAGGTGGACAGACAGACAGCTTCACAGATACAGGACCTTCAGTTAGCGTGTCCTGCTCTCCTGAATGTGAACTGACAGGAAAATATTTGATTTATTTATACATTTATACATATTTTCCCAAAATTCAGCTTGACATAATTGGTATTATTTCAGCAAATTTTGAGATATCTGTTAGATTTAAAATTAAGCAATGTGGGTTTGTTTTGGCTGCACATCACTTCTTCCTAATTGGCTTCTAGGGGTAGCTGTGATTAACTTTTATACTACAGACTTAGTTTTTAATTAGTTCTAATTGTTTAAAGATTAAGAAACTTGTTTATTTCTGCAGAATATTTAGGATGTGCCTCAGGCATTATGCATTATACCTATGACAAGACCGCCAACATGCAAGGATTGAGCATGGGACAATTGACACAAATGTGACACTCTACAAGCCTTTTATCACACTAACTTTCTGCCTTTTATTTCTTCCGATGTAGTTTTTTTCAGGTGCAGGTGGGCTGATCTTCAGAGGGTAACAAGGCAGCATTTTCACTGATTGTCAGTAAATGCACCAATCACCATCTGTTTGAACCAAAATTGCGCAACAAAAACTAAATCATTAAGATTCACACTCTGGAGAGCAGCTAGCATTCATAAAGCAGCTATTTACGGATGTCAGTAAACAGAGCACAATGTAGGGGACTCCTGCAGTATGAAATCAGAGAGCTGTGCTGACACTGATCTACAGAGAGCAAGAAGTGTTTCTGTTGTGTTAATTATAATAAGTGTAATAATACATAATTAAACTATATGCCTCAATGTTACTCCTGCTTTCTGCCACAATGCAAATATTTAAGCTAAATGTGTGACTTTAATTAGCTATGCTCATTGGTGCAGCCCAATGAAGGGAGAAAGAGAAGTAGAGACCAAATTATGCACAATATAAAACACTAACTATTTTTTTCATCTGGACATGAAGTGAAGAAATGAACACCTGATTTTAATTAAATTCAAGTCAACACTAAAATACTATTATCTCCAAATTAGCCAAAGTGAGATATCTGATAAGAGACATTTTTAGGGAGATGACATTGTGATTTGGCCACTTCTGTAATCTAATTGTCTTCATGTCCCCATATGTGGAGATCTGACACCTGATCTGTGAGAGTCTATAAGGGGACCTGGGACTTGGGACAACATGTGACAGAAATAATTTCTAAATAAATTGTATAAATTATAATCCCTGCTAATATAACAAAGAATATGTTCAACATATTTTGCCTTGCTAAATAATTATGTGATCAGATCAGATTGGATTGGATTAAAGGTTGTCCAACAGCTATTATTATTTAAAAAGTCCATCAGAGTGAGTCTGTTTAAATGTATGTATATGTATATGTACATATATGTAATCTATGAAATATTTTAGAAGTTCTCTGCATTCCGGTTTTCACCTCACAATGATTCTCTCTCAGATGTAGTCAAATGTGTCTGTAAATACACAAACTATGTTAGTTTGACTGCTGTGTGGGAATTTTTCTTAGATCCTTATCAGATTTGAAAAATAACGTTTAGCATAACTTGCTCATAATACATTTTTGTCTCTCCTCTCCTTCAGTCTGGGATTCCTTGTTAAATACGGAAATGTGTGACAACTTTGATTTAGGGGTGTTTGGACTGAAACAGCAGAAGCTCCTCGTAGCAATCAATCAAATCAAACTGAAAGCGGTTATTTTTCTAACCTGACGTGCATCACAAAGGTATGAAGGCAAACCAATAAATATACATTTCATTCAGCGCCAGAGAAAACTTAGGCATGGAGCAGAGCACAAACATGTCTGTTTTAGTTTCTCACTGTTTGACTTTGGCTATGCACAGTACAGTCACCCCAACCAGCTGAACTGAAATAAAGTATGAAGAGACAGTGATGTAGATCTCAGTAATCAGCGATTTTTAATCACATCCTAGAAATTTGGCAATGAAAATGATTCTTTAGGAATATTGAATTAAGGCTTAACATGTTTTGTACGGAGTGGCACTGTCGCCTCACAGCAAGAAGGTTCTATGTTTGAATCTTGACCTTGAACCCTGTATCTGTGTGGGTTCTCTCCAGGTCCTCATGCAATATACTTGTAGGTGAATTAGAGACTCTAAATTGTCCATTGGAGTGAATGTAAGTGTAAACGGTTGTTTGTCTCTCTTTGCCCTCTCTATGTTTGCCCATTGTCAACTGGGATAGGCTCCAGCCCAGATGCTATTAGGCTATAGGATAGGTGGGACCAGCTGATGAGAACACCTGATGTCTCAATTGACAGCTGCAGACAGTGACAGCAGGAAATTAAAACTAAGCATGCGTGGTGAGAGAGGTGTCAATGACAGGATGCTATGAGAAATAAACTACAGAAAGTGTGCAAGAAATAGTCTTCCTGACTGAAGTTTCACAAAAACTTCTTTATATACAATAAAGGTTAGATCCACCTTACTGTAGTTTTTAGTAACTATGTTGCAGATTTAGAACTCAGCAGTAATGGGAGAAAGTAATTATTTTGTCACAAACAAGTCTCAAGTCTTAGTCATTAATTTCCAAGTCAAGTCATGATTGAAAGCAACGTCTGTCTAAACGTTTTTTGTTTTAAGTCTCAATGAGTCATTATGGAATTATGAATAGCCGCAACATTAGACTAATTCTACTGCTAGCCACCCAGACATCAAATATTAAACGCTGACATTTTATTTTTGTAATTCATAACATTTAGACAAACATTGACTCACAGTGACTCTGCCAAGGCATAATTAATGTCATATTTGCACTTTGGTTTCTAAACACTAGCTTGTAGATAAGGTTACTTTAAGGGATACCTGGATAAAAATAAAAACAAATACTGTAAGCTTAAACTATTTACAAAGGCTCATTATTAGCCTCTGTAAATAGTCAAGTACCAAACGACATTGTACATTTTGTGCCGTTTTAATTTTGACCTGTTTTGTCTTTTACCATCCATTTTGTTCTGAACACAACAGTTTATATATGATGATACCAATGGTAATATTAATATATTTATACATGCATATGATTGCTAATCCAAAGTGATAATGCCAGTTGTCACGAGTCCTGTCATGTAACACGACTGGCTGCTATTTGATTGGTTCAAAATATATCTGCTGTCAGGACAGTGGAAATTAGACATTTCTGACTCTGGGCCATACCTCTGGAGTGAACTAACAATTCAAGCCATCTAAAATGTGAAATTACAATGCAAAGCTATCGGTAATGTAACCATAGTTACTGATCATAAAATTTAGCTTTTGCTTTATGTTGAAGTGCTTTGAGGAGTAGTAAGTTGAGAGAGAATAACCCAAAATATTATGAAAAAAAAAGAATATGCTATCATCAGCATTGCTGAATTTGTTTTTTGGAAACTGTCTTGTCTGGCAAGCTGAAAAGAAAAAGAGAAAAGAAAGAAATAAACAGAGGCAGCAAGCTTTAAGAGGTGGTAAACTTTCAGCTGACATCAAACAACTGATTAGTGTTAGAACAACAGAGGTAGTGTTAGAGGCAAAATCAACAGAGCAGCAATTGACAGCTCTGTCAGTTTGACACATATCAGGAGAAATAATCCTGCCTTAAACAAACAACTGTGACATTTGCAGCATGGATTAGGGATGTTGTGCAGTTTCTATCACCTTGAAGTACCTTAAGAGCACGATATAACAGAGTGGTATGAAAACAGTGTTAACATGGAATGGCACACAGCCAAGACCAGGCAGTGTGTAATGCTCTGTGCAGGATGCTCAGCTTCCTGCCCCTCCCTAAGTAGGCGCTGAGAGATGGTGTGTAGGTGTAAATGTGATCATTGTGCTGGTAAGCATGTCTGTGCTAATAGCAGGGCTTTGGAGAATGACAGCAAATGAGGTTTAGTAATGAGTTCATTCATTTCGTATGTTTGCCACACAGAGGATGATGCAAAAAATTCAACTGACCGCCCTGTGCTATCAATTGTTCCATTTGGAAAAGTACATGACAATGTGCAAAGCAAACAATGCTGATATAGAAAGCTTAAGTACAAGTTCCCACAATATAAAGTTACTGATAGTCATTCGACAGAAAGTGAACAACACAATGAAAAATATCTCCAGAGGGTTGCGAGACACCAATGGTGGGGCCAGATTTCCACAAATCAAATCAAATTTAAAAATGATTAGAAATAGTCTATTTTAGCCATAATTGTTACAAAAGGAAAATTGTAGTTACATTTAAATTAAAACCATGGAAATAAAAATATGTGTCGTGTGTTTGGATAAACCTATTAGTGTGTGCACTTAATGTTTGTATGCTTCAACCACCTAACGAGGATAGTGGGGGTCTTGAGTCTATGGCATCATTATTTTGGTGGTCAGGGGGAGAAAATTTTGGGAACCCATGTAATAAAACACCAGACTATAGTCCTACTGCTACCTGTTGGTAATAAGACCCAGATCCAGAGATCACCTCGATCCAGATGGGGCAGATGCTCTGACAGGTAGATAGTAAAACAGCCCCAAGTGACAGACAAACCCTCTTCAGACAAATTATGAAAACCTCAAGATCTCAAATGCTTTAAAAGCAATTTGGATGTCAGAGTAAGTCAAATATTTGTCAGGGAAAAATCTATTTTTATTCAGATGCCCCCTTCCTTTTGGGGTTATTTTGAATAGTCGTGGTTTTCATCGTTGCTTTATCGCTATAGATGAGCAGAATATGTTTGTTTTTTTTAGAAATTCAGTGACAATTATTTATTTTTGAAATACCCACACTTAGCTCCCATAGGCACCAGAATGAGCTGGTTCTGCCCCAGGCTGCTGGTCAAACTGGTGACAGTGCATGAATAAATACCACCAATGCAAAAAAACATGAGTCCTGAATGATAAGCAACACCTCCTATCAAGGGACTGTATGAAAATAATTGGGGTTGAACTGTTTCACTTTTTAAGATTTATTGTTAATGTGTCCTGTGGACTCTTCCATCGAATTTTTTTTTTTTTTTACTGTAACACTCTTCCCAATTACTTATAAAACTGAATTGGTACAGTTCATTTTAACAATAAGTAAAAGAGGCAAAGCATTTAAGATCTAAGATCATAATAAAAGTAAGTTTCAGCTCATTGCTTAGCTGTCTGGCCCACAACTGGGCCAACAATTCATTGCTACCAACTTTCATAGTGGTATTTTCTGATTCAGGAGGCAGCTATTATAGTTCTAAAAGGTCCAAAAGCCCACTGTACACCACCAGCTCTGCACCCATCAACAGACAGACACAATCAGCAACTAGCTGGTGAACATAGTGGAGCATTTGGCATCAAAAGAGTCGGATATTTCCTTCAGGAGTTGGAAGAGACCAAAACAAACATGACCATTTGTTGTTGTTGTTAATAAAAGACCTTCACCAATAAGACAGACAACCAACCTGAAGAAAGAAAACGATTGCACTCCCATGGTTCCATGCTCCCATCCTCCACTCCCAATCACTTTCATACGGTCCTAAGGACAGATTACTGAGACCTCTTCCATTCTGACTGTCATTATATTTAAAGTTCCAACTCATTGTGATTAAACAGTGAGTTTGCTGAAGTCACCAACAATTCCCGTCATTCTAGGTATGACATTTAATAAGAATTATGACACATGGTGCCACTGTAAGGGTTTTTCTTTGACAAGAAAAAATTCCCGTTAAACGCTTTCTTTACCCGCTGGAAAAAAATTACAAAAATTCAATCAAAGAGAAAATGAGTAATACATTAACATAACATTGTTTGCATTTGTCACTATGACAAATATTTCAGAACCATGCTCCGCTTGGCAGCTGGGGTGCACTGAGGCCAACAGTTTTACTCAGCGGAGGAAAAACATGCACCGACATGTCACCATGATACAAACACCACTGCAGGGCTAATTCAATAGCAGCTTGTATTTCTTCTTTTAACAGGCTGGATTTGTAGATCAGCTTTTCTTACCTTCCTTACCAGTGTGTGGGAGCAAAGCTCAAAATGTGAGGGAAAAGCATATGCGTGTGTGTGCGTGTGTGTGTGTGTGTGTGTGTGTGAGAGTGTGATTGCATGAAAGAGTGGAAGGAAAGGAGAGAGAGTTAACGTGGGATCCTGATCTCTCTGGGACTTACTCAATCCCAACTGTAATTTAAAACCTATGGGACAATGAGGGGCTACACAGTGCTGAGCCTTAGCTGGACCAGAAAGTCCACCCAACATGTTGTCAAACCATGAGGAATTTATTACTAATGTTGGTCAGCTGTAGCGGCGGGGGCAGGAGCTTTTTTCCAGCACGGAAAAAGAGAAATCATTAATTATCTCCACCGCCACCCTTGATCATTCCCTGAATTTCAACTTGAGTTTATCTCCAAAGCGTGCATTTCCATCCTGACTGAGTCTCTTCAGCAAGCGTGTCCATTCATAAAGCTTGTGGCTTAACAGCAGGGTCATCCACCGACCTATCCACTCGCTGCCAGTAGTATGAAGGATAGGAGGTAGAGAAGGCAGAACAAAGCAGACATGGCAGCAGCACATGTGCAGTCATCCAGACTCTGGCCTTCACATTGGCCTTCGGCCTCTGTCAAGATGGGGAAAGGTCCTGGTTCAGCAAAACAACTGGCTGTAGAGGAATGTACACGTTCAACGACTTCTTCTGTCCTTAAAACTAGAAGAACTGCTCCTCGTACAAAAGAAAATTAGGTTCACCGAAGTAGCTGCTGTGTCTGAAAAGCCATACTGAGTGCAGAGAACAATGGTGATGAAGGGGGTGATGTCCATGTTAGTGGGCGTTCAGACCATAAACACACATGCTTTTAGGGGCTGCACTGGTGCAGGTATGTTGTTTCAGGTACAGGTGAGATGATGAAATACAATACAGCAAGTCCTGGGTATAAGTTTGTTTAGTTTGGAGGTTTTTAGATGCAAAAGCAATACAAAATGCAAAAATTATCAGGAAGAACTTTCAAGTTACACAACCTGTGTTTATCTTTTGTGGTGACCTTTGCAAGAGTAAACAGACACTGCATTTGCATTAAAAGGTAATCTACTACTCTGTGATTGACCAGTACAGCGCACTGCCAGATGATGTAGGCTATTGTGCTTTGTCTGAAGTTCAGCCACAATGAACTCACAGATATATAAAAATAAATCTACCAGCAGCCATGCTATAAACAGCATGTCAGCATATGGCAGAAGGACTAAAGCTAACAAAGCAACATATACAAGCAGCCTGACATGCACCTCATTTTAACCGCACAATTTCTCTGTCAAGCTCCATCCAAAGCAGAGTAATCAACGTGAGCATAAGAGATTAAATATGCTCTTATCATTAGAAAATCAATAATTATCCTGGTCTCATGGTCTAAAGATATGTCAGAATATGTTAGTAAACAGTCTCTTACTCCACTTTTCATACCTACCAGTATTACAGTTGTCATCCTTGATATATCTGCTTTTACACATCACAAACAGTGATTATAGAATCAGTGTTTAGATCCCATTTATAGCTGGAATCGATGGGTAAATTATGCATTATGGCCCTTTAACACCTGCTTTACAGTGTCAGTAAATCTGACACCGGTTTTCATGGGTTGCTGCTAAACCTGACCAGACATGTTTAACTACATCAGAGGTTAATTAATGCTCATGTGTGAACAATTTATTATCCCAGAGCGAGGTTCCAGCTCATGAGAGGGAGGCTGGATTTAGTGGAAGAAGAAGTAGAAACCAGCGAGAGGAGACGGGATTGAATCATTTGTACGAACCTCAGATATCCTCATGAATATGACATCATGCTGTTTGATTGGCATCAGATTAAAATTCTCACTTTATTATTTAACCCTTTCAGCTGTTACAGGTTAGAGCCAACACAGAGTTTTAATTTGACACAACTTGTCCAAAAACATGAACCAACATTTTGACTCCTAGCGAGCCACACCGGTTGCAAAATGAATGTGATAATCCCATCTAATTTATGTAATTATGGACAAGAGCATATAAGAGATAAGATATATTACTAAATGTCTTATCAGACACACACAGTATGAGTGTATGTACAAGAGGAATGTTTGAGACTTTGGCTGTTATCAGTTGAGCAGGCAAACACAGGTAAGGTGCTGGCCGCAAGCCAAACGCCATAAGTCACACATCACAGACACCAGATGGTGTGATAGCTCAGCTCCTTGTTAATTTTGGCAGAAAACCACAGAGCGCCTCACTGGAAGCCATCCATCCCACCCAACCCAGTGAGTTCCTCCTCAGCACCATAAACAGTATATCATAAAAACAGAACCATAAATCTCAACACACCTAAATAAAGTTAAACAGGAATAACAATTCTCAACTATGCGTGCTATTTTTGGACAGGAGGACGGAAAACAATATACGTGTGTGTGGCTTACGTGTGCATATATACATTCATCTTAATTTTTTATTCTTGTACACTGCACTATAATCCTTGTACAATCAAAAGCTTGAAAAATGAGTCTGGAGCATACTGCCAAACTCTAGGAGTAATTGCATAACTCTCACTAGTGGGATGCATCAATAGCCACGTAATGGAAAAGCAGCAGTGGCAGCAGCATGACATACTGACAGAGAAATGTACAACTTTTTCCCCACTTGACAACTCAAGAGACAAGACAAATACTGTGCATAAATAACCATTGTGCTTTAGGCCAACACATTCCAGGTCAGAGGACAAATAGCCATTACCTGCTGTGTTATCAATCACACGGCGCACTGTCAATGGCTCCCTTCATGCATTCCTGCTGACAGTCATACTGTAAGTTTGACCTGACAAACCCAGCCTGCTTGTGCAACTTCCCCGTTCTATTATAGTTGTCAGAGGCATTGCACGGCTTTGTTCTGATTAATTACACCCTTGATGGTGGGAGCCGTCATTCATTCTAACAGATGATATATGCAAACTATCATGTTGTTAATAATAAGCATGAGAAAGTGCGTGTGTCATGAGTCAGCCATTAAATGTACTCTATTAAAATTGACATTTTGATTCAGAGAGAGACAGAAAGGAAGAGAGAGAGAGAGAAAACAAAATAAAGAAACCATTTGGCTGCCCTCAGGCACAACTATGCCGTCTTCACTGTCCAAGAAAACAGGAGAAGTGCTACCAGTGTCAGAGGATCAGAGCTGCAGCATTAGAGTGACGAGTGAATGCAATTTCCCCTGAGAGAGATTGTATCATAATGATGTCAGTGACTTTCTGTACACATAATATGTTTGAACAAACCTGCAGGGGATTTCATGGGAACTCCAGCATGCAGCAGAGTACAGTAATGTGTTTAAACTGGCATAACACACATCAGACCATGAGTTTCCTTGAGCAACATTTCAAAGTTCATAAACTAAACATTTCTCCACATGCATTTCTGTTCTGATCATGCTGGATTGCTCCAAATTGGACACATTGGCACAATTAACATCTATCCTCTGCATGTGTGTTATCGGATAAAATAGCAGCAATGCAGAAAATAGAGTTTGCATGTGTGGGTGTGAGTGTTTGAGTGCTTGTGGCCATTCACAACATGTACTTGGCAGTGCAGCAGTGTGAGTATGCAGTGCAGGAATTCAAGCTATGGATTGTACCTCCATCGGTATTGTTTTTACATTTGAGATTTTGTCAGTAAATTGAAGTCACAAGTCATGGTTTGTGACTTAAATGTGATTATATATGGTTGCCAAATGTACTTGATGACTGTACATGTTTAAGGAAACGTGTTTTTGTATCGCTGAAGTATTTGTGGATTGTCTTCAGACAACACTGAGTCTGCAGCCACGCTTACTGCCTCAGTGAAGCTGTATGAACGCCAAGAGTTGCTTTGAGCTGAATGCCAGTGTTGCATGCTAACATGTGCACAATGACAATTCTAACATGCCGATGTGGTAGGCTTTGTTTTTTTTACAGATACAGTTTTGCCTCATTCCACTCTATGTTGCTGTGATTGGCTGGTACTAATCTGCTATAATTGGCTAATACTCATATTGCAGAAGGCTTTGGCTCTTGATTTCAAACACTTAAACAGCCACACAAGGAAAGTGTGGTGAAAACTTGCTGCCACTAATCTGAGAATACAGTAGCCAATGTCTGATTTTATATACTCGAATTTGATTAACCTGTTTATTGACAGCGTTTTGACAGAAGCCTCTACAAAGTCAGATGACATAGAAGAGACAGGAGACAAAGGATATATTAGTATTTGTTCAAGTCAGTATTAAAATATTAATCGCTTGTTAAAGCAAGATCAAGATCTTAAAACAAGAGCTGTTCCAATGTATGTGATGGGGGACAATGCCCAGCACTCATTATATGCAAAAATATGTTACAAATTGTGGCTGAAGCAGTCTGAGTTCGACAAATGAAGAGGGTATAATCCCTTTGCCTTCGCCAAGGAGGTTGGTTGGTGGGTCGGTCGGTTGATTGGTTGGTTGGTCGGTCGGTTGGTGTAAGGATGGGGGATGATGGGCCAGAGAAGAACACATTCAATTTTTAGTGCAGGTCCAGATAAAAAGGTGGATCCAGGAATTTTTTTCTTTATGACTTTCCTTAACATTGCTAGACATATTTAGACATTTCCCCTAATACTGAAAAAAAGACCAACCCTATTTCCACCAGATTTTGAGGAGGGTTGGGGAAGGAGTTACACAAATCAATGAACATTTTGGTGCAGCTCTGAGGAGAGGGACAGATCCAGATATTTTTTTAACTTTACTTGGCATTTTTTGACATTTCCCTAATTTTGGAGGAAATAATCCATAAATCATGATGATATTCATGGTGTTGATGAGTCTTTAGTGTGTCTAGTGTGGAGCTGTATCAAAGTATGAATTTTTAGTGATTGATCTTTATCAAGCCACTGTTTGGTAAGAGATAGACTGACGTGTGTGATTGTTTGGCCTTAGTGGAGGTATGCGTTCTAGGAAGTGTCATTCTAGATCAGTATGGAATAAATACAGAAAAGAAACTCTGTTTCAGTGACCCTATAGGTCCTAAACATTCAAACTTACTGAGGTAATTAATGCATAATCTATGAGTTTGAGCGGCCCACTAAGTCTAACTCCTACTACAGTGTAACATGATCAGATAAGCTCCACCACTACCACTGTCCACGTCACTCTCCCCAACGCCACTATTTCTACAATAATCATATTGAACCAACACTCCTCCCTTTTGAATGTTTCATTGCTTGTAAATCTACCAGAGGGATTTCAATGTGGCAGCTGCTTAGAGAACAGGACATGAACGCTTTTCTCCAAGGACAAAATGTCTCGCAGAAGCACAGTGGCCTCCAAAGGCAAGACGTAGACCACCATGATGCAGCTGCCAAGAGTTTCCAGTGTTAAAACATGTCTGGGAGCAAACTGTGACACTTCAGTCTGTGCGCTCAGGTTGTCTACATGCTAGCTCCAAAGCTCGCAGCACAATCGTGCTTCTTGATCCTTATCTGAGCAACAGTGATGCAGAGCTGCTCTAAGAAGCTTTATTGTTCTCCAGTCCGCAAGAAAAAGCTTTTCAAAGATTGACTTCTTTGTGGAGGGGGAAAGCACTGATCCTCAAAGAAGCAGCACTGGCCGGTGTTTTATTACATTGTGTTTCTTCAATGGCCTAGCGCTTCAAAACAACTTTCCAGCTGAGCAATCCTAGCGTTAACAAGCCGTTCATCTTTGATGAGCTCCATATGCAAAAAAAAAAAAAAAACGGGAGATGAAAAAAAAAGAGCCTGTGATCATAGAAATAAAATCATATGTATATTCTGTCATGCCTCACATCCTGTGGAGCGGTTCAAAGTGTGGTGCGCTTCAAGGAAAACAAATAGCATGTCCCAGTACAAGGTTGTGTTTGTTTCTGCTGCTTTCATCAGAATGCATAAGCAAATGTGAGCCTTGAAAATGAATGTGCAGCTAAAAAAGTGTTATAGATGATTTATTTCTTTTCTGGTGGATTGCAGGAATACGTTGCCTTTATCTCGGGGGAAGTCTGCAAGTCTGCAGGGACATGTCAGGAGCCAAGATCTCTCTTGCTCACAAGCCATACTGTTCCCTGCAGCTATATTTTCAACCTTGGGTGGTCACTTTATATTTTCTTATTCCGTCTGTCCACTCCCACTGTTTCAAACATTGCAACATGGTGACGATGAGCAGTGGTTCTTATCTCAGTGTGACAGTGTGACAGGCCCTGTTGTGTCTTTTTTCTCAAATAAGAACCACCCCCCCCACCCCACCCCACCCCCCACCCCACCCCACCCCCCACCCCCACCCCCGCGCCGCCACCGCCCCCGCCGCCATTCAGACACACACACACACACATGCACTGTCTGCGTGAAAGACAAATACATTCATGTCATACTGTATCTGCGAGACAAAAAGCCTCCAACCCCGCCCAGATTTTCACAGTTGACAGTCAAGTTCTGGTTCAGTCGAGCTGGCAGGAGCTCACATCCGTCTTCCTTTTTGACAAATGTCACAAATGAAAAACGAGACAAACCAGATTTCCACATAAAGGGTTGGAGGGGCTCATCTTCTATTTCTGAAACAGCCTGAAGCCCGAGGTTCACTACAGCACACAAGCACAGACACACATACACTTGGCACACAGAAGAAAAAGTTTTTAACAATCAAATTTGTTCTATTTTCCACGGTTCTCACCAGCACCCATTTTGTGTCGGATTGCATTAGTTCTTCCCACCAATATACAAACAGCCATAACAGATACAGTATGTACTATAGTAGTATGTACGTGCCAAGCCAGAGTAGCAGGGCCCAGGTTACAACAGTTCTGCTCAGTTAAGCTAAACTATGTCAAAAGAATATCAGCACCCTGTGGTGAAGTTTATATTTTTTGTGGCGTATACTATGTGCCAGTTAAAGGGGAACCTGGGATAGAGTCATCAGGATTGTGGGATGACTCTGGGTTCATGGCATGCCTCCCCGTTGCTCTCCTCTTTCATCAGGCAACCCAGTTGTTAGTTTAGCTCAGGCCCTTCTCAGCAGGTCTTTGCACAGGGGCAAGCCCATGGCCAAAGAGGATTAGCTGAGAGGAGGAGGGAAATCTGCTCATGCTCACCAGCAGCTTTTCAAGCATCAAGCACCACCTACTTCCAATCATGCATAACCCCCAAATCCTCCCAATGCTTGCAAAACCAGCAGGCCAGACGTAGCTAAAAAGAGCTCTAGTCTAAATATACCTTACAGTTAGCACAGAGAGACAAACAAACAAACTTTGAATAATGCACATCATAAATTTCAAAACATTTTAGAGTGGCTACAGCAAAGTTAGCATCATCAATCATGTTTCCTACTGATGTCTTGGAAGTTATTACAGCATTTATGTTTTACTGGTGCAGTGGCACATCACAGGCAAGGAGATAATAACACGCTTTATTGAAATGGAGACGAATGCACCCTCTGCTCACCATGGGTGGTCTGGTCGGGAGCGTTGCATGGAGAAGAGCCGCACAGGCAATTAGCATGCAAGCAGACTGAACATCTCTGGTTTATGCATCACCCACAGCTGGGTTGGACATCACTCAAGTACAAGATACTAAGGATTATAAGAGTAACAGCAAGTGTCTGTGAGTGTACATGCGAGTGTAGGAGTGGTGGTGGAGAATGTAAAACTAAAATCATTCTCTATTTACAGCAGAGAGTCTCAAGAGGAGAGAGAAGAAGAGAGAGCCCTGTGGGTTGGCACCAACTCGAAGACGACAGTAAACACAGACTGCCCACAAGAAGTCATCCATGTTGCACTTGATGTTCCTTTGTATTTTCTTCTATGTCTTCTCTTTCCATTTTATGAGGTACAGTCCTCCAGTGATTCAGTATTTCATTTTGATTGTAGAGACAAATGAGCCATGACTAGAGGTGTACAGCCATGCTAGCAGCTCTGCCAGGCTGTAATTAGGTGCAGCGGTACTGTCAGCTTAATGTTAATATCAGCATGCACAATGCCAACGTGACTCATGTTAACCAGGTATCATACCTGCAAATTTTAATTGTCTTAGTTTGGTTTTAGTATGCTAACTTTTACTAATTAGCTCTAAACATAAAGCACAGCTGAAACAATATCGATAAATTTATACTTGACTTCATGATGGCACAGAAAAGTTACAAACAAAGAAAAAGTTATCAACAAAGTTATCATAATTCATTCCGAATGAATGAATGTCTGTACTAAATATCATGAAAATCCATCCAATAGAAATACTTCAGTCTGGACCAAAATGGTGAACCGCTAGTGTGGCTGAATAGAATACTTAGAAAACCCTGAGATTACTCAAGTGATGCACTTGACTTGACAGAGCTCCTCTAGGGCCACAGTAGACATTATACAATTATTTCCACAAGCTGTGTAATACGCCCTGTCACTCATAATCGAGTCTGACATAAGATCAGCTTAGTTCCTCAATAAACGTGGGCCGTGACCTTAGACCAGTAACAGTAAAACAATACTTTTGCCTTATTTTGACAAGGACCAGATCGGTGCATTGTATGGTTTTTCAGTGTGTCCGTATAGTACCCTCATCAACTGGGGAGTAAAAAGCCTAATGGACTGAAACGTCACAATCTGCAATTAAAACTGTTTCCAAAAATGTGCAATTTACCTTTCAAATAAGTAAGAATCCCAGAATCATTTGAAGATACATTCATTCTGTGATCTGAAATTCATCCACACAGTTTGTTTCAGGTAATCAATCCATTTTGGGGCCTTTTTTTTCTGTTTTCTCATACGTCTTATGTTTCAAACTATGAAAGAGGAAACCCTTTTCTTGACTCAACCTGATCCTAAAATAATGATCTTCATTTCTTTCCATCACATATACAGACTTTTTTGTTTGTGCTTTTGAGATTATTGTATAATCTAAAGTAAGATTTTCTTTTATAAATAAATCAGAATATTAGAAATTTGTGTCAGTGATTAAATTCAAGATTTAAAACCTGCACAACATCCAAGATAGAAGCAAATAATCCACGTCCATCCAGTGTGGCATTAAATGTCAATTGAGACAGACAGAGGCAGAAAGAAAAGCTGTAGCTAAACAGCAGTACAATATCAGAGAAAAATGACCTACATAAGTGTCTGTGAATAAATCCCAGGTAATAGGTTTGTGTGTGTGGCCATCCTGCTGGGAGATATCATATCATTCATCATCTCATTAAAGAGGCTTACAGGGAGGAAGAAAATGGTTGGTTGGATATACTTTACAGAGAGTCATCCTCATGGGGTGAAAATGTGGAGTGGGAGGGACATTCTGAGCACACACTCGTCTTCACTGGTAGACTGCTGTGGCTGTTGGCGATGGCAGCTGATCTCAGGGATTGTACATGATCAGCAGTCATTCAAAGCCCTGGCTCCCACTCATAAAGTTGGCATGTAAAACTCTCACCCAAAGCCACAGGAGATACCTGCGATTTGTCACCCCTATAAAATAACATTCTCCATCTAAGTTGTCATTTAGAGGCAGAGTGCGCTATGGGGATGATATTCAACCCCCAATCTGTGTTTCTTATAGAGCATTCTGTTATCAAGAAGACCCACATCCATCCCATCTCTCCAAACCCCTGGCATAGTGTTTTTGTAATAGTTGGCAGAGGAAGTTTTTGAAGAAGTAGTGTTTCCTGGCTGTGAAGTTTTAATACAGACAGTGTAAAGGTGGGCAGGAAATGCCCAGAGGGCAGTGCATCAGTTTTTTTGTTTGACGACTGGCTTGGCAGATCGCCAGAGCCTGATTCTCACATCATGCATGCCACAGCACACCTCGGGCTTAGGAGACAGTGACGCAGATGGAAAGATTGATGGCTGAATTAAGGTTTTGAAAGCAAACTCTGTTCCATTTACAAATGTTGTTGACGTTTATGTCAAATGTCTGATCTAATCTGACGTACAAAAGAATTAAATATTTCCCTGTAAATCTTCGAGCAGCTCTTACTGGATGTCAGGTCTTGGCTCCAAATTAGTTTTCCTCTCAGACGGTTATTAGAATAAGGAGGCATGGAGATAAATCATGTTTGTTATCTTACCTCAGTACTGGGTTGAAGTTTTAACTATATACATATTTGGAGTAATTAGTTATTCTTATATTTTACAATAAATCTACAAAAAATCCACCAACCTGTATATGTGGTTTATAGTTACAGTGGCAGGAGTAGACTTGATGCAAAAAGGATATAGACAAGGGGAGGATCTGCAATATTATATATGCAATTAAAAAAGTCATTTTTTTTCCTGAGAAAAGAGGTAAATTTTTTTAGCAGCCCAAATCTGTTTATTTGTTCATTTGTAATCTGATATGTCTTCTTTTGTGTTCAACTATTGCAGTCATTAGGCTACAATGGTTTGCATTGTTTGGGTTTGTTTGGGGATCAGTTACAGACTGTCATTGTAAATGAGTTCTGTCATTCATCTCCACGAGCACTGCCTCACTCACAAAGCATGCCGATGCACGGAGCAGTGAGGGGGCATCTTTTCCGTACAGCTTATTTCATAAATAGTATGCAAATTACTTTGCATATTGTTTTCAGCAGAGATGATCACAAGGCATTTTTTTAAGTACATGTCGAGTCACTTAATGTTGTACAGAGTGATTGATCCTCTGCTGCATAGCTATTTCTAAAAAAATGTAAAGCATATAATGTATTGTTATCATTCCTTTAAAGTATCAGCATTCAATAGGTGCTTGGTATCATTTATTGCAATGTAATAATAAGACTTTCCTTTTAGTTATTTACTGTAAGAATAAGAACAAGAAGAAACAGGATAAGAACCAGAATGAGGATGATAAGAATAATAAGAATAAGAGCAATTAACATTATTTGTATTGCACCTCTCATTTAAGAAATGCAGTGCTAAAAAAAAAACATAAAAAACATTGAATAGAAAGGAATAGAAAATAAATGCAAACATTATAATAACAGTAAAAGTAAAGATGCATAAAAACAGGGAAGTAGCAGATAATAATAGGAATAAACATAAGCTTAAAAAAGACTTTAAAAAAGTACCGAATGTTTTTTTTAAGTTAAGAATAGCATACATAAAATATGTAAAATCAAGAAAAACACAACAAAGTAGTCTCTGGAGAGCAACAGCTGTTTAAATAAGTAAGATCAGTTTTAAGCTTTCTTTTAAATATATTAAGTGAGCTGGCTTCCCTGACGATCTACAGGTAGTTTGTTCCATAGTTTTGGGCCATAAATGAAAATCTGCATCCCTGATTTCGGTAGTTAGTAATATACCTTTGTTGTAGCCCATTAAGAGCTTTGTATATTCGGAGGAGGTCAATTCTAGATGTAGCAGGAAGCTAAAACTGGACTAATGCTCTCTCTCCTCTTGGTTCTGGTTAATAGCTAGTTAATAGCCGAGCTGCTTAGTTTTGAATAAGCTGAAGTAACCTCAGATTTATCCAGGGAGTTAAATTCCTCTCTTTTTGTTTTTTGTGTCAACTAGTAGGATTTCAGTTTTGTCCTCATTTAACATACAGTACCAGTCAATTGTTTGGACATACCTTCCCATCCACCTGAATGGGAAACTGTGTCCAGATTTTTGACTGGTACTGTAGATAAATAATTGCTCATCCATGTATTAATTGACAAAAGACAGGTGGTTATAGAGTCTATAGCTGCAGCATCATTTGGTTCAGCAGAGGTGTATAGCTTCGTGTCATCTGCATAACTATGGAAACATACATTGTGCTTTCAAATGATGTCACCAAGTGGCAGCATATATAATGAGAACAGTAATGGACCCACAACAGATGTTATGTTTCTCAGACACATGATCTCCATAACTGATATGAAACTTTCTACCCTTGATGTAAGTTTTGAACCAGTTTAACACTGTGTGTTACTGTGTGGGGGTCCAGTGTATAGAATTTTGTGGCATCTTGCAGTGCATCTAGCATCTAGCAGCCACTGGTGCAGACTATATGCCCCATTTCCACTGCATAATACCAGCTCTACTCAACTTGACTGACCTTGGTATAGGGTACTTTTCTGCTGGTCGTTTTCCATTACGGGATAGTGTCTCCTCAGGGCAGATGGACACCGCGCAAAACTGCTGTGGCGTAGTCTTCAACGCGACACAAACCTCTCATTCACCTCTCATGATCCTCTCATCAGCTGATTAAGACAGGAATGTCTGCAGCCCCTCAATATAGCGGCTGCAATAAAATAAAGTTATGGTCACTAAAGTAGCTTGGCTGTTTGAGTGTGGCGGCCATTGATTTGTGCCGTGCAGGATATTCCATGTGTGCCGGGAATTGACCAATCAGTGGTCTGTAATGTTTCACGTGACCTTTTAGTACCTGCTCAGCTCGCTTGGAACCGCAATGGAGCAGGTACTAAAAAAGAAGTACAAGGTACTTTTTACCTAATGGAAACGCAAAAGAGGCAATTAAAGTCAAGTCGAGTAGAACCGGTACCATGCAGTGGAAATGGGGCTTATGTCACCACTGACAGGCAACCAGTGACTGCACCCATTATCATAAGCAAACTTAAAAAACTGACATTATTATTACTACAGGTTCCACTATCATGTGCACTGAAGTTCTGTGTGTGGGTTGTCAAAGTGGTGTTGCCGTGCCCCAGCAGAAGCTGTTGCTCAACTGCTGTTGAGTAGATACAACCACTGTCAAACACCTGTACCGTCTTGTCATTTCATAAGTTTCTAATATATTAAAAAATGGAAAACTAGCACGCAAATCTATGCAAATAGAAGCAAACATTCACTCATCTGTACAAAATATTCAGCAAACGCTAATGACGCTAATGTTATCTGTCATATTACAAGTGTAACTATCTGTTGTGTTCAGGTACCTGATAAAGTCTGATGTGGTCAATCCAGCATCCAACACTGTGATACTGCAGACGTTCCATTTGGTTATTCTTTAGTTTGGTCCTTGTGTGAAGTTCTTACAGCCATAGGTTATGACAAATGTCTTAGCAGATGCAGCGGTGCTCGTCATGGTGATCAGCTTACAGTCATGTGCGGCCGCACACATCAGATACACAAGACTGTGCATGATCATAAGGAAGGGAATGACATTCAGCTTGTCAGACATTTCCTTAAGGGCCAAAAAATAAAATAAAGATTGTTCTTATGTGCCAGCCAGACTCAACCAGACCAACCAGACTTGGAGTCTCAAGTCTCTATTCTCATGTGTGTGTGCAACTTGATTCAAAGGTTCAAAATCAAGTCCCCACTTCTTGGTTTGAGATGAAATATACTGCAGATGGAGTGATTGTGTAAAATGCACCTTGCTTTATGCTGTGTTTTGTGTCTGTGCTGATGGAATTTTCCTATGGGCCTGTATGATATCTTTAAATGTGTCTCTCTGTTTATGTTGGCCTATTTGGTACAGCTCATCCTTCATGCAGGATTTCCTCCTTGGTGTCAGCTGAACTGTGCATAATCAACATTTACACAACTAATTATCTGGTTTACACCCACCATTTGTCGATTTAACACATCTATAAATCCTCTGGTGTCTGTTGTACCAGCATGCTATAGTATGTCATATGTGTATGTGTGACTACAATGGGCACCTTTTTAATGCAGGTAAACAATCGTGTCATGTTCCAAACTGTCACACCAAAATACACACATGGACTAGTGTGTGCAAATATACAATGAGTACAAGTAGACTGTAAGCAACGCTGACAATACAGGAATTCTTATGAGTGATGTGTCAAGTCTCGGGTCTTTGATATGCAGGAGGAGCCGTGTTTATGAGCCTTTCCAAAACTGCATTCATTTAATCATTAATGGAGATTACTTTATGTTCAAGCATTGGTATGTTCAGGTGGCCATGTGCTGGAAACTAACTGGCGTTGCTTTTTATACTTATTATGCTTCCTGACATCGTCACTCTTCTCCTACCTGTGAGCCAGAAGTCAACTGAGGTTGACTGATGATTTTGTAACCATTCAAATCTGTCTCAGAGGATATGAGGAGCAAAGAAAGAGGAGGCCTCCAGAGGAGCTTGGAGTGAGGAGACATCAGCATCCTATAGAAGTCTTGTACCAGACAGTGAATCCTCTCATTTTGAACTGGTATAGCTTATCTGATGTGACTCTAAATGGAGTGACTATAATCTGTATTGACTATGGTGGTTGGCATCGCTGCCTCCTCACAGCCAGAAGGTTCTAGGTTTGAATCCTAACATGGGGTCTTTCTTTGTGGAGTTTGCATGTTCTTTCGTGTCTGGGGGATGCTCCAGCTTCCTCCCATACCCCAAAAAACATGTAATATATGACTCTAAATTGCCTGTGGGTGTGAATAGTTGTTGGTCTTTCCACGTAATGACATGTCCAGGGTGTACCCTGCCTCTCGCCCAATCAGCTCCAGCCCCTGACGACCCTGCAAGAATAAGACAATGGATGGATATTTACAGGCCAAAGATAAATTCAGCTTATGAGATTTTACATTTCCTCACCAGAATTCTACCCCACCACTGTAGAGGTGTATATGAGGTCTGATTTTAGACACTCACGATACAATGTTTAAATTGACAGGTAGGTTAGCTTAGCACTAAGCAGGTTAGGTAAACTTAGAACTAAGCATTTAAGGAGCCCACCATGGACTCTTCTTCGAAGGAAAAAAACACAACTTTGTATTTAACATGAATGAAATATACATGGGCTAGATAAATGAAATGCAGGAATTGTTAACAATCGCTCCACCTGTGCTTGTACAAATATCTGCTGTGACGTTTTGGTCAAGTCCCCACCAGCAATAGGACAGTCTACATATTGCACATATATAAATGGGTTTTATGTAAATAGTGTCTTTACATTGTGGTCAGTTTTTAAGAGAAAAATTGGAGGTAGTAGTTGAAAGTTATAATGTTATAGTGATTTTTTTCACATTGGTTTGTATATCCTGTATATCATAGTTATGAGGCTAGTGGTACTCAATAAAGTTTACATATGCTACATTAACTTTAACTCCACAATATAGTGCAAATGGAATCTTTGTTTTCAGTTTCAGCCTCTCCTTTTCTTAAATTAATTCATGACTGCTCTGCTACCATCAACCTATAATTAAATGGTGACTCATGAAACTAATTGTTGGTTGGCTGTTGTGTTTCTGCATGGGCTGAATGGTCTTTGGAAAAAGTGTGGCAGAGAATCCATGATAGTCTCTCATTCCTCAGCAATATTATCATGTGCCACTCAGTGTATCGAAGATTATAAAACAGGGCAATGTCAAACAGAAGTCTGTGTACTCAGCAAACCTTCCTTTGATGAAGAAAGGTTAAGAAAACATTAGTACACAGAGAAATGGAGGCACACAGATGCACAGTATACAGTAGATGTGTACACAGGTGCAAACATAACTGCTGCAGACTCTGAAGAATTAATTAAGTGAAGTGTCTTAAGGCTGTTTTTGATGTGGCTGACTGAAACAAATGACATGAACATGGTGCTCTGTTACTCCCACCAAACCTAATGATATTTTAATGGAAATGCAACTTTTAAGTCAAACAAAACATGACCACATGTATTTTTATTATGCACAAAGATACTGTACATAAATATGTGGGTTGGTTGTGTTCCTAAATTGTGCACAATTTTACGAAATCCAAGCACAACTGTATTTGCAATTATTTTTATTATTCTTATTTTTATTCTTACTGAGACTCCTTGGCTGACAACATGGTAACAGACCTGGCAAGAACACGACAACGAACAAGAAAACAGGCACATCACTTACAAAATCAGCTACGGGACAAGAGCTACAACTATGCAGCTGCAGCTGGTCCAATGTAACATCCAGTTTAGGCCTAAAAATACATCAAGGGCGGATGAAGTGTTTGAAGGAGGCAAGGCCAGGACCTCACAATGACCACTATCTATTAAAAGGTCAAGTAAGGCGAGTGAAACTCAACGGCAGGATTCAACCCACAGTCCATCGAGCATCAGAACCCCAGTGGCTGAGAGAAATTTAAGCATGACATCTGAGAATCTGGAACCTAGCCAGGTGCGGCCCACTTTGGAGGAGAATATTCAAGGCCACAGACCCCAAGTGAATTGGCCAAAATCCAGCAGCAAGAAAGAGTGGGAAACAATCGACGCAGACCTGAGCAACATCTTGGGCGGACTCAGAGGAACAATAGAGAAGAAAATGGGGAGAATGAGTGATCTGATCTACCTCTATGAGGCAGAAAGGTTCGGAACAAAAGAACCAAGAAAGAAGGAAACAACAACCCATCCCAAGTCCAGAGGGCAGCAAGAAATTGAGCATCTGGTTAAAGACAGAAGGGGTTTGAGGAAACAATGGAGGAAATCCTCACTGGAGGAGAGAGTGGGTATTGACCTCCTGCAAGCAGATCTGAAGGGACGCCTGGGAAGGCTGTGACAAGCAGAAAACCTCAGAACTTGACACAAGAGGAAGGAGAGGGCAAGAACATCCTTCTACAATGATCCCTTCAGATTTGTGAAGGGACTCTTCACAAAGGAAAAGAGCGGGTCACTTAATTAAGGTGCCAAAAAGGGAGCTGGAGGACCACCTAAAAACAACGCACACAGACATACAAAGAAATGAGTGGAGAGAGATACCCTCAGACATGCCATCAATACGTCAGCCAGAGCACCAGCTGGATGACAGCCCCCCAAGGTGGAGTGAGGTTGAGAAAGTGGTGAGGAGGCAAGGGCAGCTTCAGCTCCTGGACCAAATGGAGAAAACAGAAAAATTCCGTACAAAAATGCTCCTAATGTCCTACAGTTCCTGTGGAAGCAAATGAAGGTGGTGTGGAAGAAGCAAACCATCCCAAAGGCATATTGAAAAGCAGGGGGAGTGGTGATGGCAATGGAAGTGATTATTCAAGCTTCCAAATGGGTCGTAGGAGGCGAACGTCTACAGGCTGGACAGCAACTACCTCCTATTCGCGCCTACATGGATGAAATGACCACCCTGACCTCAACCATCCCATGTACCAAGCGTCTGTTGGAAAAACTTCAGGCCAACATAACATGGGCATGGATGAAGCTGAAACCCAGCGAATCCAGGAGCATATCCATCATCAGAGGAAAACTTGTAGACCAGAGATTTTACATAGACAAAACAGCTATTCCAATGGTGTCAGAGCAGCCAGTCAAGAGCTTAGGGCAGTGGTATAATGCAAGCCTCAAAGACTCAGACCAGAATGACCAACTGAGGGAGGAAACCATCAAAGGCCTTGTCCGGCAGCAAGAGGAAGCGGGCAGATGTGCAAAGGCAGTCACAGTCCAAACAGGGCAAATGGACTACTTGGGAAAATCTGGAACAGTGTAAGCTCACTTGGTGGGATCTCTGGAAGATGGAAGGAAGCCGAATCAGCTTCATCATCAGAGCCACCTACGATGTTCTTCCCACACCCAAGAACCTAAGCCAGTTGGTTGGAGAAGATCCCTCATGTGCTCTCTGCCAAACTCCAGCAACATTAAGGCACATCCTCACCACTGCAGAACCAGTCAAGGCTGCTACACCTGGAGGCACAATCAGGTCCTACGGCAACTGGCAATCATACTGGAAGGAAAGAAAATTACCACCAATGCCCTGCCTCCCTGTATGCCTGGACTCCCAAGCACCACCCCCTTTGTGAGAACATCCCCCCTTCCTGTGAAACCATCTCCAAGAGTGCAAGCAACCCTCTTGGACACTGTCCTTGACTGGAAAATGCAGGTTGATCTAGATCAGAGAATCGTCTTTCCACCAGAGATCGTTACAACTACTCTCAGGCCGGACCTGATCTTGTGGTCAACCTCACAGAAGTCCTTGTACATTGTGGAACTAACGGTACCATTGGAGGATGCAGTCGGGGAAGCGTATGAATGCAAAAGTCTGAAGTAAACAGACATAGCAGCCGAGGCAGTACAACACGGCTGGCGTACCCAGGTGCTCCCTGTAGAGGTTGGGTGTAGAGGATTTGTAGCCACATCAACAACCAGGCTACTGAAGAGTATGGGGGTTCAAGGACAGGCCTTCAGACAAGCAATCAAGTCACTATCTGAGGCTGCTGAAAATAGTAGCAACTGGCTTTGCAGGAAGAGGAAGGACTCCAACTGGGCTGCAAGATGTCCAACATGAGGGGTAAAAGTGGAGGGGGATACAACAGGTGTCGCTGTTGAGCCCTCTGGAGGTGTCACATGCCTATCAATGAAACACCAATGAAGGTGGGTGTCCACCTGATGACCCTGATGAAGTGATTACCCTTCCCCCACTCAAGATACAAGACACCAGGCAAGTGCTGATTATTCTCAGGGATTGTAACAACAAATCCTACGAGCTCAACTGATTTCATCGTCATTATTTCAAGATAATGGGTTAATCATTTTTGTTATCTCAAGATAAAAATATTGTTTTCTTATGATAACAAGTTAGCTTATCTTGTTATTTTGAGAAAACATGAGGCCAATTTCATGAGATAACAACATAATTTATCAGATCAACATTGTAAGTTTCTTGAGAGCGGACCATGACATACACACACTGCTCTGTGGGTTTGGGAAAGAAAGCCATATGAAGTTTTTATGAACTTTTGAATTTGGTGCTAAGCATATTTTCCCTAGTGATTTGATATGAAGGTATTTACATTATGACTAATAACTGTGAAATTTTGGTGTAACAATATCATTGTTATGTGGTTCTTGTTTCCACTCAGACATTTGAGAGTGAGACATTTACTCTAAAGGAGCAGCTGGCTGGAGAGTTTGGTATACTGTGTGTTTTTAAAGCTGTGATGGATTTAATGAAGTGTAAGCAGCTGGATATGCTTTATTGTCCATACTGTATGGTGTACAGTCAGGGCAGAATGAAAAAATATAGTGGTCATTTTAAAGCAGATGTACCACTACCAGTAGGCTTCAACTAAAACAATTGTTGTCAGCACACCCATATTTATGGGTGTTTGAATGATGTAGTAATGTATGTAGATAAATGAATATGATTGAAGCACAGTCTGAGGCGTTGCTCAATAATGGGCACTCCATCTGAAATTTTCAGCTCAGTTGCTACAGCTGTCAAGCTATCTATAAGGCACTGCTGATTTCTGATAAACAAATTAAGTAATGACAAGAAACAACCTTCTTGTCGTTGCTGTTTTCTCTAGATAATGAGACATTTGAACCAGTGGTTATCGAGTTAATCACAATAATCAAGTAATAAAATACTAGTATTTACTTACTTGTTTTTTTGGGAGAAACAAATGCATGTGAGATTTTGGAATAAAGAAATGTATGACAAATTGTTTATATGGATCAGAATGTTTTTACTTAAAATCTCAGCTTAGTTTTGATGATCTATTAATTAGACGTTGAATTGTGCTTGGATAGGGATGTCACTGCAGACTGTCATATTCAGCTAAGGTTAGCATGGCTAAGTTGTGCTTCTGCTGTGCTAGCATTGTCTTGAATGGGTCGAGAGTTGAATGCCATCATGTGGGTACATCCTGGATGTGTGACTCCTCTTCTAGACCACTATAAACTGGGCGAACTTTATCTCTACTGTGTTTGCTGGACTGTGTTTGAAATGTCTGACTATCTTAGGGCACTTGGCTAAAGCAGCAACAATGATGAGTGCTACACAGGGTACCTGCTCCAATGGTAGACTCATTGCTGCTGTGATCATATTGCAAGTGCTATTGAAGATGATACTCCAGACTTGTGCTTTGGTTGGAAGACAGCTCATCACTGCAATATGCGGACACAACTTTTGTTTTATCTACACTTGTGTCTGGAAGGTTTTAAAAATGAAACTTCTCCAACACACCAGGGGATGTCTCCTCAGTCATTGTGTTACCTGTGTTTAATACACCCTGGTAAAAATCCACACTGGAATTACGGGAAGAAATTGGGGCCAAAGTGATTTGATTAATTTCATTAAACAACAATTAACACATTAAATTTTCAAGATTGAGTGTAAGCGTTGACACATGAATATTTTAAAGCCCTAATCTTACCCCATTATCAATAGATAAAGTCTTCATTTTCAGACTAATGTTCAGAGTGAAGAGAGCTTCATCACATGGTGCAATGACAATCACCTGAAGCTCAATATAATCAAAACCAGATAGCTTGAGGAGGGCGACTGCAGTATGTATATTACTGTGTGATTTCATTAAGGGAAAACAAATTCCTGGTATGTGCTCACATGCATGACCAATAAAGCTGATTCTGCTACAACACAAACATGCAACAAAATATTAAATGTTGATGCTTCAGACATTTTCAACCCTGCAGCAAATCCATACAGTCAGCACAGTTTCAAGGGGGAATGACAGAATTATTGTCACCAATTCAGTTTCCAATCAAATTGGAATTATGGTCACAAGCTCCCCTTCTGTTGCCGAGTTCGGTGTTCCATAATGGACAGAAACGTGTTTTTGCATAGCATTATAATGTTAGAGTGAAGGTGACCTTTTAGATATAAAATGCCATTACTCTATTCTAGAAGACATTTGTGCAGAAAATACAGAAAGCACAGAAAATCAGTATTTCAGTATAGACAAACTGTCATTTAAACTACATGAAACTTAAAATTATGGCCATCATTATTGATTCTTAGTATCAGTATAAAATATATCTGTAAGAACAAATGGTATGGGCCTTATTGGTTTGACTCCAGAATGTACATCATGCACTGTTCAATGGAAAGAGTTGTGCAAAACAGCTTGAGAAGAACCAGACGATGATTGGCAGGGCCCTCTGCAGGGCAGACTGGAAGGCTAACAGCCTTGCTGGCCAACTGGTGTGGGGTTTTCCTCGTCTGCAGGTGGAGAGGAGAGAGACGAGGTTGAAGAGAGGAAGAAGAGAGAGAGAGAGAGAAAGAGAGAGCACAAGTGAATGAAGAGAGAGAGGGAGCAGAGGAGAGAGGTGAATAGAGCATGGTGCCAGCGATTTGATCTGCTGTTGCACTGAGATCCATAATAAACACATCCATACACTCACTGTGTCCCCCACTTTCGTCTCTTCATGCCAGGCTGACCAAGTCTAGGCACAGAGTGGAGCTAAACTCTACAGATGCAAGTTTTTTTATTTCTACAATATAGTATGCTCAGCTTTCTAAGGAAATTAAAGTCAACATATCTGGATAGAACCTTTTCACAAGGTCACTTAGTGCTGTAGTGCTGTTTGAAACAGTCCAGAAAAACCTTTACATGGGTTGTTTTTACATGAGGTATAGTCAAAATTTGGTTAATTTATTCATTTTCCATATAACATTTTTGGTTGGGTTTTTTTTTGTGTCAACATTATTTAAAGTTAAGACAAGACTGAATAACAAAACTGAATTTGATGATCTATGTCATCCTCAGAAAGGTTTTCCTAAACTTAATTTTAATTTCATTCTATTTGCTTTCTATATACATGACACTCCATGTTGACAATGTAAATACACATTTCTAAAAACCATTTTAAAAATTCTGCATCACAAAACACAGTTATTCAGACATTGTACTATCAAAATCTATCAAATTCAAACATTATAGTTCCTGTTAAGTGAATACAGCCAATGAAAACCAAACACTAACCTTCAGCCATTTCAATCTGACTGAACCATAGCAAGAACACTGATGTCAAAGGATGATGTCACACACTGGACAAGTTGCCAATTCATCACAGGGCCAACACATACAGACAAAAAACCACTCATGGTCAATTTAGAGTCATCAGTTCACCTATATTGCATGTTTTTGGTGGTGGGAGGAAGCCGGAGAACCCAGAGGGAACCCACATAGAGACGGATAGAACATGCAAACTGCACACAGAAAAGTCCCAGGTCCTCAGGTGGATTTGAACCCAGGATCTTCTTGCTGTGAGGCAACAATCCACTGCGCCACCATGCTGCACCCATGCTATTTAGACTTTTGAAAATGTTATCTATAGAAGGTTCATGAAATTAGATCATGAACCTCACAACAGCGCGCACACTGCTCCATCTTATCTTGCACTTGTAACAAAAAGTTACTGCAGTTACTACTTTTAATGTGAACAGATACAGAATGGACAAACGGTGTTGAGTCACTGTGATAAGCAAAGTCCATTCTCCAACTTCTTGCAAGCAAACTCTGAATTCTTTGAGAACCTTGACCGAGTCCTTCCTTGCTTCATTAGTCTTCAGCCACTTTCAGACAGGCATTGCGCAACAACAGTGCCAAAAAAAATTCCCTTCTCTGTGACTCCTTCGGTGCATTCAAGCTGGACCGACCAAGGTGTCAGAACGCTACCTTGTTCACAGTTATGTCGACATTCCGCAACATTAAGAGACGTGACGTACGACGCAAACGCGAACATGAAGCTGATATATTTCGCTATCTCCAGTTTAGCGGTCCTTTTCTGTGCTTGTTCTTCAAATAACGGACTCCCTGTTGCTACCGCGTCGTTAAATCCCTCGGGGTCGGTCACATACCTGAACATATTACTACAACGTCACACCCGTTCCACAACGCCGGGGCACTTCACTCATACAGATGCCTGTTTATGCGCTGTTACTACCTCCCCAGGTGTCACAGAGGTGAAACTGACACCCCATTAAGCCTTCATTGCATTCAGACAGACGTCGGGGCAGAATAAAGGCGCAACAGGCCTGGAATGAAAACGTTGTATGAATGGGGCTTTAGTTACCACATATGGCTGTCAGGTTACTCCAGGAGTGTATCCAACTGCCACAGGGCACTGGTAGCAGCCCCACCACCACAGAGAGACCCATGCTTTTCTTGACCACCACGGGGCACAGGCATACAGACTGAATGTGGCAAGAATGGCCACATTTGTTCAGAGAACCATGTACAACTGGGCTTCTATTGAGGTACTCGGACCATGAAAGTCTCTGTCTGTGTTTTTTGACGGGGAGAAGACAAGCTTTTACAGATCTTTTACATTAATGAAGCATTGATGATGATCCAACTCCATTTCAGGCATCCACAGAAAGTCCCTGCCATTGATGCCTTCATCGACATTCCTATGGCTTTGACCTGGAAACCTGGAACCCACCCAAAACATACAGACTCCCACCCACACTCAGACACTGCAGCTGTCCACGCTCCCTCCGGGGTCAAAGGGAACATCCTAATGCTCATCCCACTTGTTGAGACGGGCACCTGTTGGTCCTGTCTTAGCCGGGCCTTCATAAAGACAACAGAGAATTCAATAAAGCAGGCTTTGAGCCACGAGGCCGGATGGTGCCTCTGTCAACCACGCTGTCGCTGCTCTCTTCTCTTCTCTTCTTCTTCCTCCTCACTTCCATGAAGCAGTGAAGTGGAAGCGAACAAGTGTTCATTTGAATGATTGAGGAGGTCTGGCTCTTTGGAGCAGCTGCAGTTTTCATATAAAAAACATAAAAACGATAATAAAAACCCCACCAAAAAACTAGTTGAACTATAGTGGTTTAAAGATGAGTAAGCTTGAGTGCTGCTGCAGAGACAGTTCATGCTAGGATTTGTTTAACGGTGGAAAATGTTGTGGAGAATTTGGCAAGCAGTTTGTCTTCCTGTTTAAAATAATCGGAATCTGTCAGTAGTGCTGAAAAGAAAAGAAAAACAGATGTAAAACCATCAATTTATTCACCTTGTTGTTTGAGATTTTTGTAGGTTGGATTTCCAAAGACAGAAAGAGTTGACATGTCACCAACAAGTGTTTCGTAAGTAGTTCCCAAACCCATACATGCAGTATTCATATTTTATATATATAACAGGAAGAGAAGATACACCTTGTATAAACCTGCCAGCTGTCACTCATTGAACCTGTTTTTGGTAGTGTGATGACCTACTTCCTCATATCACCACCTTATTTTTAGATTAATGTGCACTCAGCTGTCAAAGAGTGTAATTAGAGGGCAGATAGATCCTCTTGTCAAGCTTACCCATCGAGGCTGGAGGGAAATTGGTCTTATTGTGACTTGGACAATGTGTGAGTCACTGCCCTGATCCCCTCCTTCATTAGAGCAAATCCCTGCCATAAAGACCAATGAAGAAGAAGCTTACTGTAGTATGGGAGGTCCTCCGAAAAAGTCTAATGTGTGCATGCATGTGCATATTGTATCCGTGATGTAACTTTGAAATGTTTCCAGTTTTTTCCTCCTTCTTTCGCTGCGTCTCTATATCGCCTTCTCTTGCTGTCACTCACACTCAAGCACCCCTGCGCCTGACTTATAATTAACTGCAGTTGTTAATGGGCTCAAGAAGAATTTAGCTTGTAAGCTGATCCTACAATTAGGGCTTGTTGACTTTGCATAAATGTTGGGGGCTGCCCTCCCTTGGGGCGCGGGGCAAAAGAAGGGCGTCTTTGAGGGGCTGCCAGGCCTGGCTAGACCTCCAAAGATGTTGGAGGGGGAAGTGAGGTCTAAAACATACACAGAGAAACCCCTTCCAACAGTCTTTTGCTAAATCCTTTGGGGTTGCACAGGACATCAGGTTAACCTCTGGAAACTTAGATGAGACCTCACGGACCAGCGATTCTCAAATGTGCATCCTCAAGAGGCTAACATGCAGAATTACTCAAAAGAGGAAATGGCTGGGCTATATCGTTTGGGACTACTTCTCTTAGGAAGATTATCCATGTATTAATGATCAATGGCTGAAGCTTTGTGTTTTTACTGCTAAAAAAGACAATAAACAAAAACAAAAATCAAATTTTTGTACTCAGTATCCCGCACTCCTTCCAGGCAGGACTCATTAGGTTAATCTCAGTTATCTCTCTGATCACAATCGCTCCCGCTCCTCGTCTCTGCTTGAGAATATTCTTTGTTTTTGCAGACGTTGTCAGTTACTCACCCAAAGTTGTAGGTTTTCTGCAGAACCAAGCTCTGCAATTGCCTCTCCTTTTACTGCAAGCTGCAAGTTGTGACACGTGCCAGAGGTCTTCCTCTTCTTTCTCTTCTTCAATGTTGTTTAACAGAGAAATTGATTATGCAACACAGAGAGAGTGCTTTAAATAAGACAAAATGATTGACACATCACCCAGTGAATGTCATCACAGTTTTCAGCCTTCGCTACTGCGATTTAAAAGACTTTTGAAAGATTCTCTGACAAAGACACTCAATGGGGTATTTTTGCAACACCTTTAGTTGGTCTGTTATGACTATTAGCATATGATGCTAGTCTTAGCGACAGCTGAATACTGGATATTATTGAATCTGTTTGCAGACTTGACTCTTCATTTTTGTGTATCATTATCCCCCTCAGGTTACATGGGGCTCACTTTCACATTTAAGAATAAAAATTTTTGCTCAAGCACATTGCTGCAAAGATACTGAAAGTACTGGAAGCATCCTTTAAAAAACAAAATAGATGGGTTTCTATTGGGGGTAGCAGACAGTGTCAAGTGAGATTTGAACTTCTTTCTGTCTTTTATACCTCCAAGGAGGTCAAAGGTCAGGGTTGGCCAAAAAGCAACAGCCCTAGGGCAACAAGTTCTCACTCCCAACCCGTCAAATGCAGCAGCCTGGTCTTAGAGGCCGCAAGTTTCAAGCTACAGTGCTCTATTTACCCCTTTTGAATGTGCAGGGCAATGGTTGCAGTTTGGTTAGTTTTACTTGATGCACACAGATTGCCGAGTCACATATAACTTCAATGACAGATATAGTAACATTTCCTTGTGCCTCTTTATCTCTCCTTTTCACACATCATACAACTCGAAGAAGTCTCACTAACACTTGTAACATAGTCAAAGAGCACTAATTACAGCTGCGGTAAATGTTATCTTGAGATTGATTTATGAGCTTGTCTTTGATTGTGAAAAAAAAACGAAGAACATGGAAGAACTTATTTTGCAGGTCCTTGTAAAACAATGTCTCATAATTTTGTTTGTGTGCCGCGTTTCATGGTTACAGCTGTGCGTGTTCACACACACACACACACATTCACACTAAAGACAGGCTCACTTCATTTTAAATGATCTGTATATATGGTGAGGTCTTGCTGTACTGTCAGGTCAGAGCTCAGTGTTAAACGGCAGCAGAGACATGAATGTGTGTGTGTATTTAAGTGTGTGTAGGGAGGCATGTACATTTGCTTGTGTGATATTGACTTAAATGTTTGTTTGTTTGTGCATCAGTTGATGATTAGTACAACTCAGCCTTGCAGACATGCATGTGGAAGCACCTGTGACTATAGCTCCAAACACACATGTACTCCTCTCTGTTAGGAGGAAACACTATAGTAACTAGCTTGGCAGGACTGAAGAAACTTTCCAGATGAAACAAATTATTTTTTAGGTTTTAAAAAGATATTTTTTTAGACAGCTCTGGTGGAGCTCAGGATTTCTCAGGGGGATGGCTGCTTACCTAGACTGTGTGTGTGTGTGTGTGTGTGTGACCTTTTTGGATGTGTGCAAACACAAGCAGCATTATTTAACATTAGATTATGACAAATCCTGTTGGTTTGTTGTGAGATGATCAATGAACTTACGGTGCCTTGGCTTGTGTATTGATGTGCAAAGTGTCTTTTGGAGATGATTCACCATATTTATTTTTACCTCCCCGCAGTAATGTCCATTAAATCACGGACTTGATGCACAAAACAATAGGATATGACTCCATTTGTTTTCACATGGGTGCATGCACGTGTGTCCGGAGTCACGGGTGCGACAATGGGAATGGAAGGGTCACGGAGGAGCAGACACACCACTCATACATACATGTGAGATTTCAAAAAAAAAATCACTCGAGTACATATGTGTATGTGCAACGTGTGCGTGTGTGTGTGTGTGTGTTTGTGTGTGTGTGAAAGAGAGAGAGAGAGAGAACGAGACAGACAGTGGCAGTGAATTAGTGCAGGAGCTGTAAATCAAACGCTCAGCAAACACACCAACAATTCAAGACAAAGCCATCCATTCTCACACACTACCCAGCCAACTGTGCAATCAATCAATAGAAATGGCATGTACAAATCAAAAGAGTTTTGATGTGACAACAGCTCTGATTAGTTAAATTCTTCTCCCCTTAATTCAGACTGCAGAGAGTTTGTCAGGCTGGTTATGTCGGTGCATCTTGTTCTTGGTCTGTTTGTTTCTGTGGTTGTCGTGTGTGATCCTTCAAGATCTTGTAATCCTGGATTGGAGATTGTATCGCAGTTTTTATTCCGGGAAAGATTATTTATGTATTCATATTTTAAGATTTCCTAAAATAAAAACATTATGAAATCATCAAAAAGTGTGCAGGAAATTGCAAGATTGGCAACTGCTTTTGACAACAGTCATTAAATTACATCAACCCATCTGGATGCAGGCAAAAAATGAAAGATGTATCAGACATTATTATATTTTCCAGACCTGCAGGGTGTGTGCTCCTCCCAACTGATGAGGTTTTTGTGTGCACTAATCTGGCAAGCAAGCTGCTTTGAATGTGAGTGATGGATAAACTGTCTCAGGGGTGCTAATTTGATTTTGTGGTGATTTATGAGACTTGGACATGGAAAACTCCTATTATCTGTTGGGTTTTTTTGTTTGTTTTTTGTGGGGTCTTGCTTTGCCATCATCCTCTAATAATAACATTGCACTTACTGGAATAATCGCAGAGATCTGGGAACACAGCAATGTCATTACCACAGAGTCTGATGGGGCAAAAAGCATGAGCAGTAATAACACGATAAACACAGTAAGAATGTTAGTCTGGGAAGCTGATCTGTGAATTGTGATGCATCTTTACCACAGACAGCTGTGAAATATGTTACCTATTGGACTTCCTTTTAGAGATGGTGCCACATTCCCAGGTCTTAATTAACTTGATGAATTAAGTTCATTAATTATTAGACATGTATGAGAAATAACTGCTCAACCCCGTCTTCATGAAATTACATTAATATATTTCCCATATGTAATTTGAGTACGCTCAATGACTCCATACTTCACTCCAATTCATGATTCAAATAGCATGGTAATCTACAGATGGCTGAGTTCACAGGTCTGCATGTTGCTCTGAGTTTTTATTGTCTTCTGTCACCAGACAATCTATAAATATAAATTATCTGCTAGACATGTGTCTAATGTGTAACAACTAGCTCTTAGCAACAAATATTGTGTAAGCTGCAGTGACTCAGCAGGTGTTAAAATGAACTGAGGTAAACATAACATCTAGTGTTAGTGAATTGTCGTGCTCTGTGGATGGTCCCATTCCCTGCATTGCAAAGTAGCTCTTCCAACTTCAGCGTGTTGAATAATGTCGGACCAACATGGATGCTACAAAGATGTGGTTGTTGTGATGTTGGTTGTGTTTTATTGCTCAGAGCATTTAAATGCAGCATGTTGCTGTTTCAAGTTTTATGCAAAATGATTTTGTCCCCAACTTGTTGCAGCACCAGTCCATTGTCTAAAACCACTAAAATATTACTTTATCTGACTTGTTATCAGGTTTGATGCTAATAATTTAACCTAATCTGGCTCACTTATATGTAGACAGGAACTATTGGTTAAAACCAAGTTATTACAAATAGAGAATTTTTTTTCCAAATATGTAACGTATGAATTTAAAACAGGTAATGTATATTATTGCAGCATATAGAACAGTTCAGAACAGAAAAAACTGACACTTAGCTGAGCCAATGAGGTGAGGGCATCTTTGAATGTTGTGTTTACAAACAAGGACAAATCCTCCTCAGTCAGAAGTTTTTCTTAAAAATGCTGTTGTTGTTTTTTTGTTTGTTTGTTTTAAAAGTCAGGGAAAAAGTCAGAATTCTACCCTCATGCTACAGAATTCTGACTTTACTCTACGAATCCATGCATTATCATTAATGGTATGCTAAAAATATGCAAATAGGTGAATTGGTGACTCTAAATTGACCATAGGTGTGAATGTGAGTGTGAATGGTTGTTTGTCTTTCTATGTGGCCCTGTGATGAACTGGCAATTTGTCCAGGGTGAACCCTGCCTCCCACCCAAAGTCAGCTGGGATAGGCTCCAGCCCCCCCGCGACCCTAAACAGGATAAGCGGTTACAGAAAACGAAAGAATTCACTCACTCACTTCCATCATTCTTGAGCAATGGTTGTGGCATGACTGAAACATTACACAATAATTCACAAATAATAAGAGTCTTTCAGATGTGAGCTGGAGAGTGAAGGCTTTGGACTGACTGAGACCCATTGACCGCAATGAACTGAAGCGTTAGCCAACAACGCTAGCTAGAGTAGTTACCTACCTGGTGATAACTACCTAAGTTCAGTGACAGCAGCAAGTAAACACTCTTTCACATGTTAACTCAAACTAATGTAGGGAATCATAACTCGGCATGAAGCTCCTGTGGGGAATGGAAACATCACGTGCTTCTGCAAGACTCCATGCAGGTGCAGTCTCATGCCCCGTTCAAGTCACATCAGATTTACCGGTTTCCCACCTCTGCCATGTTCATTTCACATCGGAATTCCCAATTCTCACTTATAAATAAGATTCTCATTGACATCCAAGTTGCATCAATTGTAAGCTTCCCTCCCACTTGACGTAAGCGCAGCATCACGATAGTTACAAGACGTGTTTGAGGCTCAACCCAAAAAAAAGACAAGTGACAGGACAGGTGCACTTCAGGGGGCAATCAGATTTCAGCTGGGGCCAATGCCCCTCGGGTCCCATCCCTGGATCTGCCCATGACTGAAAGCTCTTCTTCATACCTTCCACGTCTTCATCTAAGATCTGCAGGCATGAGGTTGATGGGACTTTAACCTAGTAGGTGGAGGACCGTCGCTGAGTTGCATGTGGTGCTGTGTTACATATTGTTGTAGATTAGTAAAGGAGGTAAAGGCTGATGAAGTACTTCCGTTAGTTCAGGACCGTTTTTTTTTTCTGTCGGACAGAGTAACTCTCTTTGGCCTGGCTTTGGGTTCGTATCTTTGCAGACTTTTTATATGCACAAAAAACCTTTGTAGCACAATGGAAAAACCCAAAAGCAAATCATGTCCCCTTTAAAGCAAACACAAACTTTTCAGCCTGCAAAGTTAAAGTCCTTTCAGTATTTTATCTACACATTTATTTTGCACAGGGATGTTATGCTTTACCATGTGTATGAAAGACAGTAGAACAGTTAGTCCAGCCATTATATCATATCTCCCAGAGAGACACATGTTTACAGGACAGCAAATCGAGCTCTAATGAAGTCATCGCCAAGAGAAATGCTGGGATCGGCCCGCAGTGAGTGTTCAATGCCAAGTGCTGCTGCAAGTGATGAACGAGAGCAGCCAATTTTGTTAATGATCATTTTGGAAAAGCAAATAGATGTATCCAGCATCAGCATTTCTTAATTACCATGGTTTCCTGTGGAATTCTCTGTTGACAAAAACAGAGCGAAACAATCAATCAGGCAAGGGAGAGAAAGAGAGACTCTGGGAAGCAGGAAAGTAAACCTCGAAGGATGGATTTCACAGTGGATTTTCACCTTTTTCAGTGTTTCTTTGTGTGCACACAAGTCTGAAAACAGTAAAGGGAGTGACACAGTAAACAACAGATGTGTCTATAGCAATCAAGAGAAAAACTTTCTCTGCCCTGTAAATGCCCTGCAGACTAAATGCCAGTGGCTACATGCTGGTTTAATGCCCTGTCAGCTGTACCAGTGGGAGAAAACACACACGCAGTGAATCATGACCTGACACACACAAACTGCTAGCCTCATAGTACAAAAGGCAGCTGCTGCCGCCAAGAAGCACATATGAATCCTGAGAGGGAGTGTGCCTTTGAGGTTTGAGGATAGTGGCACGACATGTGTATACATTAGTGGTCTGTGTGTAACTGGAAGCAATGGTGGTAATGGAACTGTGACTTTGCATAAACTGAACATACAGTGAATTGTTTGGAGCGTGGAAACACTTTCACTGATCATCTCCCTTCCAACAACATATCTTCACACGTCTTCCCATCTCTCAGCCCAACAGAGTTACAAAGTAGGAGGAGGACGTGCATGAGAAAACGTTCTGATAAACCCACATTAGGGCCGAGCTGATGAAGAATGTGTCATATTTATAAGCTAAAGAACAGGTATTTTGCTCAGGGCGGAAACCAAAGCAGAGTTACAGTAAAAGTTAAGTGAATGGAAAGTGACTGACTTCATAGGGTGGTGAGAAACAAAATCCAACTGAATTGTAATGTTGCTGCAATGAGCATTTTGGTAAGAAACATGCATTAATTCAAAAGTTTTAATCAGTTCTCACTTAGATTCATGTTTCTAGATTCTGAACGGTGGCTCAATGTTTTGTTTCCTCAAAACAACTGCAGTAAACAATTATTTAGAGCTTTCTGCAAACCAGACAGACAGAAAAAAAGATAGGCCTATTTTAGAAAAAATTGCCTATCAGGCACCTGAAATCAAATAAAATGTAATTAAATATTATATAGTCTTAATTAAATATTATGTAGAGGAACATCAGGACTATCATCAACAGGAAATATAAAGTGGGAATTTACACTGAGGAAAATAGCTTTGCAACCAGCAGCTCCACTGACTTTAAATCTATTTAACCTTGAAGTAGTTTTGCATGTGATGGAAAATGTTAATTGTCAAAAACCATTCAATATTTTACACTTTAAAATCCTCATTATGTTTTCAAAGGTGCTATCTTTGTCTTTCTGCCACTCCGTTCCCGTTTAACTCGACTCTCCGGTGTGAAAGGCCGGGATTAACCTTGGATTTGAAACAGGCCGTAAACCCATACACTTACCTATCCCTAAGTCAGACCCACCCTCATGAGCTCATCTTTCTCATGAATAGCTACGGTCACAGGTGAACACACACACACAACAAATAAGAGCAAATGGGTGCTTATGTGTGTCTTTACGCTTGCAGACACACTCAAAACATCAGCATATTAGCTCTCTGTCTCTCCTCTTGTGTGAGCATCTTCAGTCAGATGTGATGGTATTGTTGCTCTCACAAAGACAGCTCTAAGAAGGAGGCAGCAATGTCAAAGCAAAAGCCGTGCTGACTGTGAGCGTATCCTAACCTCTGCTCACACATGCATACAGAGCTGGGCTGAATATGAAAGCATTTTAGCTGCAGCGTCTCGGAGAAGAGAAGTCTGATCTCTCAAAAAGCCTTTTTGGGAGGAGAGGTCTTAGCAAGGCGCTGCAGCAAACAGCACTGATACCTCTGATACTTCTCATGAAGCTGTAGCTATGTGGCTGTGTTGCGCTGATCATCTTATTTGCATACTGTGCTTCAATTGGACAGTTGTTTTCTTGCAGCGACATCATACTACACACAAGAGAGTTGTTAATTTTTAACCTAAACACACTAAGATTCATCATAAAATGTATTATTAATCATTTGATATATTCATTCAAGCACAGACATTGCATACATCTTATAAACAGGGTGCAACTTTTTTTTCTCCTTTATCCCTTTATTTGCTGCTGCTGCGATCTTGTGCACTTTTATTTTTTGAATTGTAATCCAAATATTTCACTGTAAGTGAGCATTGTATTTCATTTATTATGTCAGTCATCCTTTGCTGTATATTCAGTTGTTTTTCATATTAATTTCAGAGTGTTGTTATTTTGCTGCAACACTCATGTTAAATTACATTATTGTTTATGATAAGCTCATACAGAGTGTATCTGAGAGAGTACATTTGTCATTTTTTTCTTCTATCCATATCTTCCTCTCTGTCTCTCTCTCTCTCTCTCTCTCTCTCTCACACACACACACACACACACACTCATGAAATAGTGCTTATTAGTGTCCTATAAATCTTTTCTAGCTGCCTGTTGGCCCCTAAGTCGTAATTTAAAGCAACACGTGTTGCTGGTGTTCAGGCTTTGGCCAGTGTGTGTTTTAAAGGCTGATGGCTACTGGTGGCCAGCTTGAACTTTATGCCAAAGATGATAACATCATCATGCAACACGGTGGTCTCAGTTATAATACTGAACATATAATTATGAAAAACAAAAAAATAGATCATAGGTTTAATGCAGGTTTTCATCACAACAGAGGAGAAATTAACCGGATCAGATAAGGGTTTTAATAAAAAGATAGCTTTGACCTGATATTCCACATATGACAGACACGTCATTCTAACCATAGTGCTGTTTCCCAAGGGCACCTGTAAATACTGCCCTGCAAGAGCAAAATTACTACAATCAACACCAACTACCTCCTCCTTGAGAGGATGCAGAGAGGGGAAAAGAGCAAAAAAGGGAGGAGTAAGGGAAAGAAAAGTTGCACGGAGAGGAAATAGAAGGTGAAGAAAGGAGGAGTAGAGGGTGGAAAGGAGATAAATCTTGTCTCTCGTGTACACAGCTGACCTGTTGAGGTTGAAACATGACATTTATGTGAAATGGTATTGGTCATAACCCTAATAATGGCTCAAAAAAGTGCTATCTATTAGTTTAAAAAAAGGAGGCAACCATTGAGAAGCGTGACTGACATTAAAGCAGCAGACAAAGCCTGGGAATAAACCCCTAATCTCGGCTATCAGGTTCAATGAGCTGGTGAAACGCCATGCCGGGAGTGAAAAGGGTCTTTGTGGAGGTTGCAGCTTACAGTCTCATTTGCATGCAGTGATAAACGTTGTTTACACTGGACATACAGCTCTGTGAAGTGGTAGGTAAACGCAGCAGGAATGATAGATTTACTGCCTCACATGGGAGCCAGACGGTTATGTAGTGAGCACACATACACGCACACAGACCAATTCATGCAACAGGTATGCAAACACAAGCTACACAGAGACAGATGCGCAAATACACACAGTCAGATGGATTATTTCATGCAACACGGATCTAACATACACACAGGTACACACACACACACGAAACAATATCCATCCTCCTGCTGATAAATGCCCACTTCTTTCCACTCCGTCAACAGCACGCTCATACAGAGTTTATTTTCTCCATGTAGATTTGATAAACACATAGATATAAGCTAGAGCTCTTGTTGGTGACAGGGTTGGAGGAGAGGTGTAGGTTCAGACAAGGTCCACTGCTTCATTCTAGGATGAGAAATCCCCTTTCTAAGCAGACAGGGCAGGCTGTGGGGAGCAGACCAGGGGCCCCATAGGGCCCTGGCCTCATTTAAGCAGCTGAGGGTGATTTGTCATCTTGTCCAGGCGACGGACAGGAGGGTGGCAGTGTATCGTGGGTGAGAGGTGGAGGTAGGGGTGGTGGACAGGGGCAGCGATTTAAGGCAGTAAACGGGTTTCGGGTCACTGACATCACACAGTGGCCCAGTCACTCAGGTCCATAACTGGACAAGTTAGAGGGAACGGGATGGAGTCAGGCAGTGTGGGGAGTGGAGGCCGGGTGGGAAGGGTCAAGATAGTCACCCTCCAACCCACTACACCCCTCCAGAACCTCCAGGTCAATGAAACGGTAGCTCACCCATCTTTCAAAGCTGGGTATGTTTGTTTTACAGTACCAGGTAATGTCGTTTCCACCGTGCAGGTTGGAGAGCAGGCTGTGTGCCACCTGAGCAGGAACACTGATGTGCCCAATCTGATGTCATTGCTGATGTGTTGTGGAATAAATGTGACAACCATAGAACCCACCACAAGCCTTCAAACCCCCTTCTATTCAGCGCATCCCCCCCCCCCCTGTATTGCTCTTGGTTGAGAGCAATAATAAAGAGTTTCCCTTTTTCCCACAGAGACTCATCATAGTGGAACGGTGCGGCAGTCAGACATTTTTCTCATGTGCTACCAGCCAGCCACTGCAGTGAAGGGCCAATAAATCAGCTGAGGGTAAACACACAGACTGTGACAGAGTGAATAAGAAGAAAAAATGACAAAAGAACTTACCCTCTGTACAGTAATTATGGACTTTATAGGGTCGAAGTTCAAGTGATGCTGAATGTAAATTAGTAGATAATGCAAACATAACAGAACATTAAAATGGAATGACTAGGTTCCAGTATCTGGTTTTATGTTGGATCTGAGTCCTGGTTGGTTTAAATAGACTCACTAAACTCTCACAGTGACAAATCTCTTATGGGACCTTTAATCTGTTGTTATTGCCTCCACCATGGAGGTTCAGTGATCGGTTTGGTTTGTTTGTTTGTCTGTCTGTTAAGGCTTTTTTGACCATTTTTGTCAATTGCGCTTAAAATACTTGATGGATTACCATGAAATATGGTGGAAGAGTGGACATTATCCCAAAGAAGGAACCACTGGGTTGTATTTTGGGTTGCATTTTAGAGTAGATCCCAGATAAAGGGAAGGATAAATAATTCTTTAAAAGTATGAGAATCCTCAGGGCAGCCGTTTAACTCAAAGAGTTATAGACATATTTGTTTAGAACTTTTATCAGCGATGGGCATCAGGGATGGGAACAGGTGGTTAAATTCTGGGAAGACTCCACCCAGTGGAACAGGAAATTCTGGCTCTTCTGGACCAACTGATTTCCCTACGACAAACGTTATGGATGGATCCAAGTTCTAGGTGTATGTTTTCATAGTTAAAGAATCTAAATACAGTCTTACTAGGAATGTCATTTGGGGGGAATGCTCGGCCTCTTGGAGGTGTGTCTGAGCACTCTTTTTTTTTATTAGCAAAGAGCAATGCAGAAAACATTGAAGAGGCTGGATGTGACTTGAAATGAAAAATTATGCATATTTCATCAAACTTCCTTTTTCATGTTGCTCATATTATTATTAGTTTGCATGTACAGGTTGCGAACAACTAATAATTACAGTATCTTTCAATTCAATGAAGTTTGAATTAGTTCTTTGGGTTGTTTTATGGCTACAAACTGGGTTGAACTACCTCCTTCTGAACCCATGATAACTCTCTGATGTTGGCATCCTGGAGTCATTTAAGTTGCACATCATGTCAAAATCCATTTAAACTTTTAAATCAAGCAAGGCCCAACTAAGACAAACACTATATCTGGAATTACATGTTTTTACATGTTTTTATATGAGAGAAGCAACGTATTTCTATTTCCAGTCCCTCCCTGCACTATTCTGTCATGGGTTCACATCCCACGAGAAACATTTACCACTTACTCAAGTCCATGCCCACAGATAACCACTCTGATTTATTTAGAATTAGTTTGTTGCCATTGTCCTTGTGTATCCATAGTATAGATTTAACACACGGTCAGTTCTGTGATGGCAGTGATGATTATAAATGCAGGCTTGGAAATAAGTGAGCTCAGAGATTCAGTGATGTTGGCTACATTTTACGGCACACGCACCGATACACACACATGTACGGATGCACATGCATACACAAACACACTTGACTTGATTTAGCCGCGTCTGACAGAGGCCTGATTGGTGTCCCTGTCTCTGGGTGGGCTGATTTAAAGTGTCCCCGAGGTCTCATTCCAGGTAGGGAGACAGACAGGGGCCTGGAACGCTCTCTTTTCCCTCACACCCACTCCTGCTGCAGCTTCCAGTGAGCAGAACCTGTCTCCCCTGAACCCCAAACACACAAACACACATACACACACACACACTTGTTCAACCCAGATTCCACTTCATCCTCACAGCATCCATGGTTTCTCACACTGGCCCAGGCTGTCTGGGTCTTTCGGTTGCGTGGATTTCTCACCCCCCGACTATTCTCGTCTCCCAACGAGCTGCCGCACATTCCAGCAAGACCCAGGCTTGTTATTGGAGGAAATTTATAGGGCCATTTATTTAACTGGATCCGAATGACATCGGTTCTGGATGAGTGGAGTTAGGGCAAACTGCCTAGCCATGTGGTCCAGGGAAAACAGAACCAGAGATAAATCAACTGGCTGGGGGAGAGAGAGAGAGAGAGGTGGTGGGTGGGAAGGTGGGAGACAAATAGAGACAGGAAAATAGAGTAAAAGTGAAAAGGAAAGCCAGAGACAGTAGAGAAAGAAAGTGAAAAAAGAGGACTTAATGATCACAAGTAGGGATGTAGCATGCTGACCTCTGAACTATGAGCATGGATAAAATAACCAGTTATGGGGCCCTGAGGCAAAACGTTGCCTGTGAGACCCGGTCAGAAAATGAGAGTATAATGCAAAACGGTGGATCATCGATCTGCCTTTTGTACATGTACACCTGAAGAATGGCTTTCTACTCACATAGACACAACCTTCACAGTTCATCATCTGCAACAGTAAAGTTTAAGGTGTGTCGCTTCACTTAGCTGCACTCACAGGTGTCTGAGTGTTAATCTCACAGGAACAGACATAGAAGATACCATGAATGATGCACACATAAATAGCTTAAAGAGTTGAGTGACAATTGACTGAACGTAAAGGATGTACAGAGTCAGCAGAAACAACATTGTTACCATTGAGCTCCTGGGAAGCTTTAAAATTAGTCCAGGCTTTGGGTGCCACTTTTTTTGCAACATTATGCAACAGTTTTACCTTAAAATGACATCAAAATCATTTTGATGTCAATCTGTGAGAAGTGTGAAACTAGATCTACAGGTCATCCAACATAAGCTCCATTCAGACAGCATTTTCATTCTGTGCCTGTCATGCCTTTATTCCACCCCGACGTCTGTCTGAACGCAATCAAGGCGTAATGGGGTGTCAGTTAGTTCCACCGCCTTGACGCCTTGGAAGGCAGTAACATTGCCGAAACAGGCGCTGACTGCTAAACTGGGAAGACGGTGAAATATATCAGCTTTTATGCTCGCTGTTGCGTCGTACGTTGCGAAAAGCCGGCATAACTGTGAACTGTGAGCGTTGTGATGCCTTGGACTGGTCCAGTTTGAACACACCAAAGAGGTCACAGAGAGGGGAATTCATTTCAGAATTGTTGCGCAATTCCTGTCTGAAAGTGGCTATTTAATTGTGCTATGAATTACACATATGATGTTTATCAATAAAAAGATTTTTTTTGTTATGTTGTAATGACATAAACTTTCATTTCATTTTAGCTTACTGAACTACATCTCAAAAGGACGGTCCCCTCGGCACATTTCACCTGTAGCTCTTTGCAGAACAAGGGGAAAATGATTAAAAGAGGTGAGAATCTCCGGCCATGTTGAGAGCTGCATCTACATTAATGGAGTGTTAGTTTGTTCTTTAAGGTGCTAACTCGTAGCCTGGCTAACCCAGTGAACTTGCAGAGATCAAGCTGTCAGCTGCCAATAAACAATTTGAGGTGAAAGAACAGGACTAACAACTGTTCTGTACTTTACGCTGATAGTATGGCTAGTAATTTCGTGGGAAAGGATCTGAATATGTGTGTAGAGAAAACATTTTATTCGCCTGTGCATGTACTGTATGCACAAAATGATTTGAGTCATCTGGTACAAAGGAGCAAATACAAGCTGAAATCTCATATTCTTCAACGTGGGGATGATTAAAGTTCATATCAAGCGTTTCAGAGGCCCAGAAAGCGTGCTGAGTTTCATCTATGGATGTATTAAAAGCTTCATCACATGCCAACATGTGTTCTGACCTTTCATTGTACATGAAAATGAATGTGATCTGGAGCTACCAAGTAATGTACTCCCCTGTCACCCATGTGATCTTTTTCCACATTTAAAGTGGAATGAATGATATGGAAAAGGATTCGGAGGTAACCTGAGCCCTGTTTACTGAGCCGGTCCTAATGCTAACAGTCCTACACACACAGACACACTGCACTAAGTGACTGACACTGACGTCTGTCACAAGCCACTGGGGAGTGGGGGGGTTGGATGGAGGGTGATGAGGGGTGGAAGTAGTCGGGGGGTGCAGATAATCCCTGTCCACAATAATGAGCTGCCTTCAAAGCAGACATACACACACTGATACAGATGGATCCATAACACACACACACACACACACACACACACACACACACCAAAACACACCAGTAACAGAGCAATAGACTGGAATCAGAAAATCACAATCACTTTCACCATGCTGCAATGAAGCATTGGCAAAACACACACACACACACACACACACACACACACACACACACACTAATCAGAAAACATAACTGGATTTCTACACTGTAACTACAATAATATACAGCTGTGTTCATCACTCACACACACATAATGCAGCTAGCTGTACGTGGCAGCGCATTGTGTTGCAGTGGGTCAGTAACTGGGAAAACGTGGAGTGTGGCGTTCTCACCATTGAAAGCAGCTGACATCCCAGAGGACTGACTCCTATTTACTCTTCTTATTTGGTCAAGCAGACAGCTCTCTGCCTCAGTATTAAGCTCATTCACTTTTCCTGTTTTTGCTCTGCACCACCAGAACACCTGAAACGGGGAAACAAGTGTAATCGCTTACTTACTTCTCTCTTTTATTAACGTGTAAAATGCTACCAGGCCTATGACCTTCACTGTGGATATACTGCCTATCACCATGACAGGAATCAAGAATATGAATATACTTACAATTTGAAGTGATTCCTCATAGGGTCTCCACATTGCATTATGTGACCATAGAGCTATTACAGCTATTTATTTTCATACTCATAATGTTAGTTCATTGTAAGTTTGGAAATTAGATAAGATAAATGGTATTGATTCATGGTTTCTGTGGACAAATCTTCTCCATATAAGGGATTGGGATTTAAAAATGTGCACATAAGCATATTAAAATACATCTTTAATTGCTGTTCTCAAAATGATTGATTGATTTTAGTAAATAGAATATTTACTCCACCTATAAAGAAAAACTTCATTCTTCAGTTGGTGTTTTTCTTAAATCATCGAGAGGCCAAGGTGCTCCAGGTCTCAAAGCCCTCTGAAGTCCATGAGATGACCTTTCTACCAGGTGAGTCCTGCTGAAAGCATTCCTTCACCGAGGGGGGGTAGAGAGGAGAAGAGATGGAAGAAGATGAGTCGGGGTGCTGTGTTGGAAGGAGGACCCACCACCCACGATGCTGCCACGCTCTCTGCTCCTCTGAAGGTCCCCTACCTGCTAATTTGCATCAGTAAACAAGCAGCTGACGACTTCAAAGCGTCAACACCAATGAGGGCTGACGCGGGAATGGACTAGTGTTTAAGCATGTGTGCAGGTGTGTGTGTGTGTGTGTGTGTGTGTGTGTGTGTGTGTGTGTGTGTGTGTGTGTGTGTGTGTGTGTGTGTGTGTGTGTGTGTGTATGAGTGGGGTTTTATATCATGGGAATGCCATTGTGAGAATTTTAGTATTTGATCAGTACAACATAGATCATTTTTCAATGTAAAGTGTGCAGTCACAGATTTACATGTTCCACTTACTTTCTCAGAGGATTTATAACCTCCATAATGGTCATTTTTCAAATACTTGTAACTTCTTGTGCAGATTGTGGTATAAAAATGGTAAAAAATAAAAAAGAATATTATGTGGCTACTGGCAGCCTAAGTCCAAACAGCCTCCGTATCGGCTTTCAAAACACAAATCAGTAAAACTCTGGTGTGTATATCTGTATGCTAAAGAAATCCATCAATGTGAATGTGTGTATACATGTTTCTTTAGATGGGCCACCACCCACGGAGACGTGTCAGGTAAATATTTGGAGGGTGGCTGAGAGGGTGGGGGTGAAGTGTCCAGTGTCCAGAGAGGGCACATGCCATCTGAAGCTATCCATCCACTCCAAGCAGGCATCTGATACGGACGCAGACACCTGATCCTGCATTAGGTCGCCTCTGAAGCTACGCAAAATCACGGCTCACCCAAAACATCAACTTGAACCAACGGGCCTCTGGCTAAATAACTGTGTGTGTGTGTGTGTGTAAGTAGCTTAACTTGCATCTGCATATTTGGCTCGTGCATGTAGGCCTACGTCATGTTAGCTGAAAATCACAGAAACTTCAAACACATGAATACCAAGAAGTTGAGTAATTGTTTTTACCTGTGTGGGTGTGCGTGTGTTGGGGAAGTTGTTGTCATGTCACAGAGATGTGTCAGTGATGACAGAGGCTTTTCGATGTGTATTTCCAACAACAAGAACACAGGCTGAGGATGTAATGTATTTGTATAGTACGTCATTGCAGCAGATATTTAACAGCAGGGGGTCACCAACTGGTGGCCCCCGAGCCCAATCCGGACTACAAGAGGCTTCCATCTAGACGTGAAGCCTTTTGACAACCTTTTAATGGAAAAATAAGCACAATGAGGCCAGTTCAGTAGAGCCGTCTGAGTCCTTCAGTACTAATAGGGTGGTTTAGGTTACGCCATGAATCCGGTGTTGTTTACATGAGGCCGCCATTACTGAGGTATGTGTCTGGGGTGTCCATCGAGCAATCAGACACGTTACATTCCTATTTTCTCAAATTATGGCTCGTAAGCACAAAAAAATTACGAAGTCAGCAAGGTTAAAAGAAAGGTGACAGGTTGGCTGATATCAGGATGCAGGAACAAAATCACTTACAGTGAATTAATTGGTGTTTAAGAAAAGTGTTTATACATGAGATTATTTCAGATCTGTCTGAAGTCTGTCATCCTCCTATCAGTCTGTATGTGGATGGGTGAATGGACCTGGTTACATACAGCAGGATGGACTTAGTCTCATGTCTCATGTGTCAGCAGTCATAACATGTTTATCATTTTGTTAAATTTAGTCTAGTAATGGACTCAGATTTTTAAATTACACGTGCAGTTCCTGTTTATTTAATTTACAAGCACATACACATGTAAAGGTACAGTTTTGAAAATGAATGCTGTTTGTCTTTGAAAAAGTTTAGTCATAGCTTTGTTGTTGGTCAGGAAATATTGAAATGTGTCCCATGTCTTCTGGTTAAAATTGTCTGTTAGACAAACAAGATTTAAAATAAATTGTGCGTAGATGCTAAGCAGTATAAAAATATTTGTGAAGCACATACCTGTGATGAAATGTTCTGCACAAATACGTGTATGTTGTGACGGTGTGAAAGATTCACGTTGTCCACATGTGATCCACTTCTGTGATAGCTCCTGTGCCCCTATAGTTGTAATCACAGTGGAATACAGAAATCATCTGAAGTGATTGTTAAGCTCAGTTCAGCCTCAAAGAGGCCTTTATTAAGTTTCCCTTTGAGAGTATCATGTTTTTATGGACTGAATGAAATGTAATTAAAATACATATTTAGAGGAGAAGATGATTTATTGAGCTTTATTTTCCATATTTATCCTGTATTGGCACTGTATTGTTGCCTGTTTAATACATTTGTATCTTAACCAAAACAGCCTGGAACCCTGAAGTGTTCAAAAGCAGATTAAATTTTGCTTAAGGTTAGTTATGCCAAAAACATGCTCCTGTGGGACTGCTAACATTTTATACTTTGTTTAATAAAAATGTGAACTAAACTCATTTCTTCTGGCCTGTATTTATGTAAATGTTTGGACCTGAGTAGAGGAGGACTTTTGACTCACTGGACCTGATGCAGTTTCAGCTAAATACCCCTGTTATAGAGGTTACTACTGATCCTTTACATCCAGTTAAGAGGCTGCGCTTATGCAGGGGTGTTCCAGTAGAGAGAGAGAACAGAGCATTTATTAATGTCAGAGCCTCGTCACAGGAGTCATAGTCCGACCTCTACCCTTGCCGGTGAAGGTGTGCAGGTTATCTGGGTACCCAAATACCCACCATCCTCCCCCTGTGATGCCAGGTGCTCTTACACAAGTAAACCACACAGGGGAGCTACTGCTTTTTCCAATGCCTATAGCAGAGACACACACACACAGACACACACACACACACTCCCTCATACTGTCCCTCCAGCCAAACATTCTCTTCAGCCAACCTGCTGCACAGGGTTCATCACGGATTAGCGGCTGAGCTGGAAGCACAAAATGCAGTCATTTCTCTCTGCAGCTGATTGAAGAATAACATTTCATCAATAGGATGCAAGCATTACATCTGCTGTCCTCTCTTTCATTTATGCTGGACCCTGATTTTTAATTACTGAATTTGTGATAAAATAGATGTAAAAAAGCAACTGATCAGTGATCATAATTTGATACAAAATATCAATAATTAATTATCCTATGTGGCCTTTCTACAGACGTTCCTATTTAGTGTGTAAAAGTGGGCTAAATATCTTGTAAATCTTGGTATATCTAGATTTTGTTTCTGTACCAATAAGGTCATTTTGGTTCCATTTTTACTTTATGCATGTAGCTATTTATTTTAAACAGATATTTGAAAAAAAAATGTGGTATCATGTTGGTTTTAGAGGCAGATCAGCCACAGAGATTTTAAGTTTCAACAGGACTAAAAGGGTTTTATAAATTTAGTGTGTAAAATGTGTTCTTATTCATTTTTTTCTTATGTCATTTTAGTTGTAGTATTCCGTATCTGCATTGCTACTGAATATAAATTTAAACCTGTGTTGAAAATGGGCCGGTCGGCAGAAAGGATTTCAGGTTTCAACAAGACAAAAATGTTACATTAAAAGAATTCTTTGCAAAGAGGGAAAAACAGAAAGTGGACAATATTAATGTCTAACCCTCTTCCTCTTAGTCAGATGTAAACACATCTCAGTATCTAGGACAATGATGTCAGTTACGGTAAGAGACATCCAGCAAGCAAGGACATGTTCTAATAAATATTACTTTCAAGCTGGCTGAAACTATGCCAGCCGGTGAGATGCAACGTACAGTCAAGATTAATGAGCTGAGAAATCAGACCCAAACACAAGGGCGATGTTTTTCCACATCCAAGTCACTCCAATGTTTAGACCCTCTCAGTTCAAGCCACATGGGAGGTTGCTACAGCACACATGACGAGAACAATTTCTCCCTGTAGTTTGGCTTATCTGTCAGAGGGTCCCCCCATATTTTAGAGTGTGAGAGAGGACGATAAGGGCTTCTGTAATGCCTATATGAACGAATGGGTGAGGTGGAGTGGTGTAAATAAATGAATTATATTATTATTATCATTATTATTTATCGACTCCTATGCCGTAGCAAACCTGGGCCAATAAGTAAAACTAAGTGATTGAAAAACATCCAGAGCATTTTTATAGAGTTTTATTGTGAAACCAGCTCTGTTTAAGAATGAAGAAAATTTATATAATCTCAATTTTTAATTCTAAAACATCTATAGGTCTTAGTTATTTTGTTTTTCTTTTTTTGGTGAGTATAATTTCTATGGTTGTATGGTCCTTTTTTATTGTTAAAAACCTAAAACCTTTGTAATTCATATTTTTCTTTGCTGCCAGATGCAATAATAATAATAATAATAATAATAATAATAACAGTAAACATAATTGCTGCACATGATCCCAGGTTTTGTATGTTTAATGTATATTTAGGCCAACTTAATAAATGTTTTAGACAAATCAATATATATATTTCAATATATAAATAAGTATTGTAAACAGTATAAATTAGAAAATTTAGATTACATTTTCAATAAGTTATGTTTTATACATATATGCATTCTTTTTATTTATTTTTTTATTTTTTGCTATATTACATCAAGTTTTATGAAAATCTGTTTTTTATATCTTCACTTCAAGAACTACAAATTATTTTAAATGAACTAGGGGTGCACTTTAAATATGGCCAGAAATGTAAGTGTGTTATTATAGTAATACTTGTATTCAAATAGTATTTTAATTTACAACAATAAAAACATACAACTTCGTGCAAACAGAAAAGCTTATCGGTATTTCCAAAATGAATGGATTCCTTGAGTAAATTCTTTGACTGTTTCAGTACAATGGGAGAGGGAACTTTTTCATTAAACAAGGCCCATGTAATCTCTGGACCCTTTGTTTTCCTTCAGCTCCCAAATGTTCCTCGCCACCTTGAGACTTGGCTAATGGATGCAGATGGAGGAAGTGTTTGACATTATGGACACAGCAGTGCTTGTTTTAGAGGAGCTGGTCATGTGGTCTGCCCTAGCAGGCCACACAGTATACCCCCTTAATGTGACCCAGACCCCCCAGCCAACTCCAGGAGGTTTCAGGAGCTGTCCGCTCTGGGGGAACTGAGTGTCAGTTTAGCCCCCCAGTGAACACGAGTCAACATGCCTTAATCCTCCCATCACCTAAAGTTACACTTTTTGGTCTGTAATTAGCCAGCCGGCCAAATGTGCCCCACGCCCTATACTGAGCCTGCTCTTTCACAGCCCCGACATGGAGCTCCGAGCTGGGGCTGTGTCCAGAGTGCAGAGCTCCGTGCTGGACCCAGAGCCGCTGCTTGTGCTGGTGGTTTCCAAGGCCCGGCCACATGGTCCCTCATCTTTCACTGTCACAATGCTGGAGAGGAAGAGATCAAAACAAACATGTGGTGGCAGGGAGTTCCTGACATGATGAATCGCTGTAATCAGTATCAGACAGCCCAGAGCTCACTCTGATTGGTTGAGGCTGCTTTTGACAGATTCTCTGAGTGACTGAGTGACAAAACGCACAGAGCACAATCTGTGACCTGAAACACATCCCAAGACCTGAGATACACCCGGACCAAGCAAAACCTCCACAGAGCGAAGTCTGCACATCATTCCACACCGAGCTGAGCTGAATGTAAACATTTTCTAAAATGGGGAAATATTTGCAACATGGAAGCTGGGTGTTTGGTGGGCGCCGTGTCCATTATCAACTGGCCCAGAGCCATGCCAACAGGAATGATGGGGGTGGTTCCAGTCCTTGGTATTGGCTCCATTCTCCACATTGTTTACCTCCTTTGTGACTTCCTGCTTCTTCATCTTGGAAGAGGAGCACAGGAAGGCCCGATAGTCCCCCCTCGACCCAAATCTCCTGTACGCCCAAACAAAAAGCCACATTGTAGCTGATTTTCCTGTCTCCGCCACTTCACATTTCCAGCCAGGGGTGTGGTATTGGCATTTTTCAGGGTCAAATCTTTGCACAACCCAAAACCCCCTTATTGTACTGTCTGTGGGGCCTTCTCTAAATGGACACATTATCCACTTCCTGCTGCTGGTGAGTGGCGATCCTGATCCTACTGTCACTAAATGAATTACCACGTTAAAACCCCACTAAACACCTTCAGCGTTTCAAATTGGAGACGTCCTGGAGGACTCCGAATCTGACCGACCCCTGAGGTTTGAGCCTTTCTTCAGATGGGCCAGAGAGATGAAGCTAGTGGCCAAGCAAAAAATTAGGAGGATGAAAGGATGAAACGTGATCAGCCTCTGAAAGGTGTGCATTCTGACTGGGGTGACTTTACAGGAAATATTCACTCAGCTCAGTTTTTGGAAGAAAAAGAGTCGACTGTGGCCACCTCGCTGGCTTGGACGTTACCTCACCACCACAGTTATTAATTTTAGCTAGAGAGGGAAAGTTGTTAATGGGATATGCACACATGCACTCAAACACACACACAGTCATACACATGCACAGTGGGTCCGTCTGTAATGGCGTTTGACCAGAGGTCTGCGGTTCAAGTTCACGAAAGCAGCTGCTGGCGAAGAGGGAACGAGCTAGGGTGGCTGAGGAGGGACAGATGGCAGGAGTGTTGCAGGGACGAAAGGATGGAAGAAGTTGGGGGATTGGGGGGGGGCGTGAGGTGGGGGAGTCTCAGCCGAGCCCCTGCCAGAAACAACAAGCAGGCCTTCTCATATTCAAATAAATACCAAACCAGTGGGGAGCACGGAGGGGCTGCAGATAAGGAGGAGGCAAGGGGCAAGAGCCAAACTGGAGGATGGCTTCTCTGCTACACTGAAGCCTATTTAGGATCACGGGCCAGGCTGAGAAGAGCAAAGCAGGCAGTGACAGATTTATAATGAGCGCAGACTCTGCCCTTGCATTTAATACCAGGCTTAAGATGCATTAGAGAGACAAAGGCCACAGATCCTACGTGGAGAAGAAGAAAGGCCTTAATTAATTTGGGAAGATCACGGAGGCCCTGAGCCCACATCATCGGTTCTTTGTGGCAGGAATGCCAGCTATTTACCGGCGCTCCAATATGACTGAGGGGAGAGGCAAGGTGATGACGACTGGGGCCGCCGCGCAACAGATAGGGAAAGGATACTTTTCAAAAGCTAAAAGCTTCCCAGTTTTAAAACAAAGACGGGAGGGAAAGAGAAGAAGTGATTCTGAAAAGGGATCTGACTCAAAGCAACCTCCCCTCCACCTCACCCCGCCCTTCCTGTGTCCTACACAGACATTCCTAAATATTTTTGCTCTCTCAGTCCCTCCATGAAAAATTAAACTCGATTAAGAGCTCTGAACAGAATATTCAGGGGTACTTGTTGACTCATTTTGCTCTCCTGTTGGATGGACTGAATCTTACAGTATTGTCCTGTTAGTTGGATGATAACTGTTACCTTTGCTCTCCTTTACAGTGCTGCTTCAGGTGAAAGGTGGCTGAACGGAGCAGGGCGACGAGGCCGACCTACACGAACCAGGCTGCATGCACAGAGGCGGTTGAAGGGCACAGTTGGCAGCTGTCAGGCCTATATTCGTTAACTCAGAGAAGACATGTGAAGAGAGGAGCTTCCTTCCTAAAATAAACAAATAGCAGTGGAACACATCTTCCCAGACAACTGCGAAGGGGGAGGGCGAAAGTGAAAATTGTGCATTTCTTTCTTTGTCTCTTTTTATTTCTGCATGGCTGCTTGAACAAATAGACCAGGTAGTGAAAGTCATCAAACCAGCATCAATAAGGCAAAGACGAAAAACTGGGCTCCATCCGTGAAACATATATTTCACACTGTGGGCTATAAACCAACTGAAAGAAACAGAAAAGTAATCAGGAGGAGCATTGTCAGAAATGTGTAGTTTTAAAACATCATATTGTATCATTGTTATATTGGTGGTTCCTCTGAGATTTTATAAGTAGTGATATAAAGGTCTACAGCCTGTTTTCCCATGTTTTAACAATATGTGTGGGAATATAAATTGGAATTTGCCTGACACGAGGGAATCGTCATTTTCACCTTTGGTCAACCATTGTGTTCATTTCCATTGTGTTTTTATGCATGTCCTTTTATGATGACCCCCTAAAAACAAAGACAGCAGGGCTGAACAGGAAAACCACATTTATATGCCAACGAGGAAATGTGTTTGGGCTCATTTTTCTTGCCTTTTTTTCCCCTCCTAAAATAGAGAAATTCCCTGTGATATGCTGTTTGAAAGAAGCTAACAAAGAAATCTACACAACAGAATTATCACCAAAGCTCCCCTAAACGTCTAACCAATTGTAAAAAATTACCATTTCAGACTACATCAAATCTTAAAGGCACTTTATAGTGATTTTCATCTATTCTATGATCTTGTTATATTATTCCTATTATATCATTTTTTCATCAGGGTTTGTAGTGGTGTAGTGATATTTGCATTAATATAACACATCCAGGCTATTGAAATTGACTATAGGATTAGTGTACTATGGGCCTTTTACGCATGACTGAGGGGCTATTGAAGGACGATGTGGATCTGCAAACATCTTCAACACAATGTGAGAACAAACTCCCTTCAGTATTTACATCTACCGCGCGTGCACTTAAGTCTGCACTGATCTTTTTTTTTTATCAGTGGTCATATTTGCACATAATAACAAGCTTCTAGACAATGAGAGCGACATTTTTTTATTTATTCATAATTGAAACCAACCAGCGCACGAGAAACAGTCTCCTAAATTTCCAACTAACCACTCAGTGACAGATAGAAATTAAATGACAAATAAGGAAAAGCAAATACTGATTGATATCGGACGAATATTCATCACTGTGGTAAAAATGTTTGGACGTTTTTACTGAAAAACGCAATTAGTATTCGCGCTGATGTGGACATTTCATTTCGGGGAGAGGAGGTGGACATTTTTTTAAAACGGTGCAGTGAATGGAGGCATTCGCGCATTTAGCCAACAAACAAAATTACAGCACTGCTGATGCTCCACGGCAGCAGAAACCTGCACGACAAGAAAAAAGAAAAGCGTACTTTTGCGTTATATACTATTATATGTCTGGTTTATATATATTTTTCCTCGACTGTTCGTGTTTAAAGAAAGATTCATTCATAATGAATTAGATAGAAATGTAAGATGGCAAAATTGTTATAGGCTGCTAGAATAATTATAGCTACTGAGCCTAGGACTTATTTTTAAGGTTATTTTTCACCACCACAGTTCTATATATAGGCTAAATTTTATACACATAGTTTAGGGATTTACTTTACATTGATTGTGTTGATGGGAAACACAAATAAACACGCAGTATAATTTCAATGTAAATAAACAAACGTGTAAAATCAAATTAGACGATTTTTTTTTAAAGTTGTCTATTACTTACAGATATTCCTGAAGAGTACATTCAATACCAATTGATAACTTATTTAAGGCCAGGTTTTTCTGTCGTCTAAATTTTGCCTCAGGCCCTACAGATATGTTTCCTCCTAAAGCCCCGCGGAGAGAGGGGACACCCCGAGCCCTCTGCTGTCAGCGGTCAACTGCTCGCTTCCTCTCCTTCTTATTCTGGGATTTACACTAATATTTAGATAGGATAAGGTTTTATACGTGGAGTGCGCTGCCTCGGTCCCCACAGCTTCACTCACGCAACATGAATGTAAAAACCATTGTTTTTTATGATAAGTGGAATAGTGATTTATTATCTGTTAAATGACGTGACCGTGTAATTAATGATTGTATCAGCCTGACTATGGCAGAGACGGGCTCATTACATTAAAGAGCGGAGAAATAAATATCTCCATGACTCGAGCATAAAACCATCAAAGTTTTTTTGATGCTGTTTTATTGTCTAAAGGGGGGAGAGCAGAGAAGCACAGAACGCACGCCTACAGTTCCTCCAGATGTACCGATGAGCCAAACCTTGAGCCTCCGTGTTTATCAGGTTTAATGAGGCACTGGAGTTTTTTAGTTTGGGGATTTGTCATGTAACAAACGGGACACACAGGCGAGAACACAAGCCTCTGTAGCACAACGTGAGAAAAAGCAAAACCAGGTCACATCATCATGCTGAATGCTTGACAATATGTGTCCAATATGTTACCAATACATAATCAGATCAATAGTTTTTATGTATTTTTTTTCTTTTTGCCAAAGAATTTATTAATTCGCTTGTTCAAGAGTGTGAGCGAGGACCCAGACTCTTGCCTCCTGTTGGTCCCTGTCATCATTTTGCCCCAGGCTGTCAGGTCTTCTATAGGCCGACTGTAGAGACTCACGGTGCCGCCCGGGGACGGGAGCACGGATTATATCAAGCAGTGAATAAGGCCTGATCAGGTTGGATATAGGCTATACACCTGTGTAAAATCAAAATGGAACAATTTCTGTCTTTTTTTTTAAAAATAATTAAAACCTGTAAAATCCAGACTTTCATTGTTTCGTTTTAGATGTTAAGATGGAAACATGACTGCAGTAAACGTGTTTCTTGTGGATGCAACTTAATAACATGTCGCTACTTAAAGTAGGCTACACGTAAACTACAAGTGGGGCCATTTTTATCAGGAGTATTCTGCTGGTAATTCATAACCAACAACTTTTAATTTATTCAGCTTCAAATAGACGTTCCTAATCAATAAATTCAAGACTGTCTCCCTCCATATGGACTATATGCAACACTACAAAATGTAAATAAATCTATTCTCCATTTCAACAATTAATTTCTCACTCGGTAGGACAATGTGAATAATTCTGACGTCATTATATTTTAATAAAAACAAACACACAGTGGTGCAGTCAGAGAAAACCAGTTGTAAAATCAGACTGTACAGTTTGTCAGTCAGTGGGTGAAGCTGGTTCAGGCCTGTATCCTCTAATCAGGGCTGTTCACATACTTTGCTCACTTTGTGTAGATGTTATCAACATTGTGTCGTATAGTGTTAAACTCACACATCAAGTCCTGAAGCAAAGATACGTCAACTGAAGTCAAAGATGTCAGAAAATTAACTATTTCACCAGATTAAAACCATTTTAAAGCTACTGCGCTGCCACAACGAATAAAACACAGATACTATGGTGCCAGCGAAGAGATGAGGCGTTCAAATGTGTTTGTTGTCGACTCATCAGAATGTTTACAGCTATTTTTACACTATGGAAGCCTTTATCTTCTGTGAAAGGCTCTGGGCAGATATTTTATCTCCTTACGTGATTCACGTCGTCGATGTAGAGAAAGAATTTTGATTCTTATTCATACGAAGCCTTGAGGTGTTTATTCTACACAGTGATCCAATAATTACTCGATTTAGATTTTTTGTGGCACTCCCTATACTTCCACATTGTTCTTAAAATTCTTAAGATATTTTGGCTTGTGTTGTGTGTGTGTGTGGTGCAGCTCGTTGTTAAACGTGTCTTTTTCCGTTAAATATTTCAGGAAAAAGTCCGTCTTTAAGTTCAGACGTGCAGCTCTGGATGCCTCCGCTGTGCTCTGGCCGCTGCTGAGGCCTGCGAGCGAATTCCAACACAGTCTCTTCCTATTTTGATCTGCTCCTGTATTTTGTCTGTTATCACCTGAGTAGGCCTATTTACAAAGGAGGCTTCCGACTTGGCAATGATGAAGTGAGTCGGTATCGATGGCATCACATCTGATAAAACAGTCATACACTGGCAGGAATACATCATCTAGGCCACAGATTACATTGGTTTTGACTGCGCCATGCCTGATTTATTTTATAGCATATGGCAAATCAATGCGCACAGGCCACATAGGGTGTTTCTGCACTCTGTGAATAAATGGAGTGCCACGAGTGTGAGTTACAGCGTCACTTTTAAATATCTCTCCATCTCGCTGTCTGTCCTTCTATCTAAATATTTGTTATAAATAACATAGTTTATTTATGTTCCATACCTCCCGTGGAGAAACATCCGAAACAAATAGAGCTAATCCTCTGACGGCTTTATCCTATTAGAACCCCGCTGCTGCCTTCAAACTTAATTCACTGACCCCGGTGTAAATTAGACTATCCGGTCACTAACGCAGCAGCTCCGACAAAACACATCTTTGGTTGCTGCACACTGAAGCTGAACCTCGATAAGATGAGAACCCACAAGGCGATAGAGGAGCGCCAGGCGGAAAGGTCAAGTCCAGCTCCGGTCTGAAGTGCCACGTGTGTTTATTGTGTTTATACTGACCGCAGTAAAAAATATTTAAAAAAATCTATTTGTGTGTGGCAAAAGTTAAAGGGCTGTGTAAATCTCAGATGGCGAAATTACAAAAAGAAGCGCCTCAGTAGACAGATGGGCACGCGCCCGACGGGTGAGAGAAAAACAAATTAACTTATTAGTTAAATGTGTCCCTGGAATGTCTAATGAGTCATTCTCTAAAATAAAATATGTGGCTTTTTTTTACTGTATTTCTACGTCAACATTTATTTCATCCATATTTCCCTTTTGCTAGAATTAGAAATAACATTCATGTTTTATTTGACTCAGAAAACACGCAAAACATTTAAAACTGAACTAAACAACATGAATGAACTTCTTTAATACTCTAGTTTAAATCGTGAACTCATACAATTCTTATTTGTGCACAGCAGCGCGTGATGCTCCAGGCGAACTCGTGCCAAGAGCAGCTCTATCTGGGTTTGGACATCTAAAGTATGCAAATGCATATATAGGCTCATAATTTACTGCAGAAGTAGCGCGCTTTGAAGTCGGGCTTTGCAATGACGTTGAAGTTCAATTCAAATGACTGACGCGGTCTTATTGAAATAAAACATCCAGTAAAGAGCGCAGACACTTTTTTCCAAGTGGTTCAGAGGAGGCGTGGATCTCGCTCACTTTTGACATTCTCGTAGCAGCAGTAGCTTCTCCTCAAGGCAGGACTCAGATGACACCACCCCGCCACCGACCGGAGGAGAAACAAGGGAAGCTCTCTCTCTCTTCTCTGCGGATGAACTGTGTTTTGACACCAGGACGTGTTTGGGGGGTCATCAAATGATTCTGAGCACAGAGGAGTCTCCACAGTAGTCGTGGGAATACTTTAAGAACAGTCTACCCCAGGCTCTCGCACAGACGGAGCGCCGGTGGCGGAATGTAAAAACCCCATTTTGGCGCATGTTCTTCTCCATTGTGCGGAGCCTTCTCCTGCTTTCTTCGCGGTTGGAAAGCGGAGGAGAAGGAGGAGGAGGGCCAGCTTTTCCCGACTCGATCCCTTGCCTATGGACGACAGCGGTCCCCTCTCTCCAAAGGCAAATGCTTTTAGTATTGCCTCTCTGATTTCGGCTGCAGAGCAAGCAGGAAACGCAGCGTTTGACAAACAGAGCATCGGCCTCGACAAGCCAGACCTGCAAAACCACAGTTCCTTTAAAATGCACTACAGCACTGTCACCCGGGAAATGGAAGGTAAATCTGTTTGTTGATGCCCATAGAGCTACTGTAGCATGTACACATCTCAGTCGACATTATACAAGACCCTTGCATCTGCTCGGCAACTTGGCATTTTCAAATCAAAGCGCAAAACCGCATTTGGGCTCATTGTTTTGAATGCATGAGTATGACATTACAGTATTGTAAAAAGAAATTATGACACGGTTGACCCACTGTGAAAAATAATGCAAACTCACACCATCAGGGAGGAGAAGTCTGCATACAAATCAGCCAGAGTGGAAAAAAAAATCCCATTCCAAAACCCGAAAGCGTTGGACTTTAATTCGTGGATAGGATCGCATTGTAAATGAAGCCAAGGGGAGGAGGGATTACCCTGGCACCCTGAGTGTAATGGTGAAAACAGACCATAATACGCACGCAAAGCTCGGTAGGGGGTGTATATCCCTTCCATATATCTATTTGTCCAATAACAAGAAGGCAACAGTCACCTGTTGCGTGTTTGTTTGTTCATGTGAATCAGTGTGTGTTTACCTTGTAACCCATTTACACTCCACTCCGCCGGATAGATCCTCTATTGTTTGTCAACGGGTGATGTGGGTGATACCCTTATCCAAAAGTTAAATGGGTGCCGGAAAGCCCATTAAAAAGGGGCGCGCTTCTCTGTCAATCAGTCTCGTCCCAGGGCGAGGAAAAGGCACATTACCTGCAGTTCCTTATCTAAATAGAAATAAGAACCGGTTTTATCGCAAAGGGGAGGCCCTCTGCGTCAGATAAGAGAGGAGACGTAGTTGCAGTGTAACACACTGCAGCAGCGCACAACAGAAGCCGCTCGGAGCGCAAATGATCCAAAGCAAAAACTAATTCACTCACTCGAAGCTCGTTTCTGCGAAAAGTTTAAAGATTCTACGAGAGCGCCGCAGTTTTTGGAAACATTTCGTCACTATTCGGACGTTCGCTACTTCAGATCAGGCAGGCTGTAGTATGCTGGCAGTGGATACAACCTCAGGGATTAATAAACAGCAGAGTCGGAAACTTTTAAACCAAACGGGCTGTATTTGTGCGTAATATCCTCAACTGGAGATTTCCGAATCCTGCTTCTGTTTTTACTATCTGTGTTATACTCGACTTAAAGTGCAAGGCATATTTAGTAAATCCAGTTTTTTGGGATGATTTCAGCCATATCCAGTCCGTGGCTGACGCAGCTGTCCCATTTTTGCGATGTTGCAGCCTTCACGACGAGCAGCCTGAGCAGCCTCAACACGCCGGGGGGCTACCACCTCTCCCCATCCCCCGGGGACCCTTACAGCCAACATGAGTCCCACTTCGAGCCCTGTCCGGCTGCACAGCACAACTACAACTACCCTGGCTCTAACCCGAGCCAGGCCCCGCCGAGTGACGGCGGGACTCCGAACTGCTCCTCGTCTTCCTCCAACTCCACGCCGAACGGCAAAACTATAGTGAAGAAGAACCCAAAAGTGGCCAATATTAACGTCCAGCTGGAGATGAAAGCTTTATGGGACGAGTTTAATCAGCTGGGAACGGAGATGATCGTCACTAAGGCTGGAAGGTGAGCAAGAAGTCTGGAAAGTTACTTTTCTTCTTGTGCACATTTGGATTGACCGCACAAATAATGGTTTGAAGACTCACGTTTTATTGTAACATTACTCGATAACCTGCAAAAAGTACAATACCATCAAAATATTTACGTGTCTGTCTAAAAAATTATTTTTGAGCATTTATGCTGATGACATAAATTAAATATTCATCACATATATTTAGATTTAGTTTAGTCTTTTTTACAGAGGCTATTAACAGTAGTTACCAAACTATATGACGATAAAAGACTTATTTAAAATTATATTGTATTTCTTCTTGATTTATTATGAACAAACTTTTTCACAATCTAAGTGCATGTTTTTGTTATTTATCTAAATAACATTAATTACGGGTCCATAATGGTAAAACTCTCGTGTCTTATATATAAAACAACTAACATAAATTATAATGCTGCTTCTTGCGCATTTAGAAATTAATACTTTACAAGCCGGATAAATTAAACCTGTAAACACTGACATTTGAAAGGATATTTTATCCTGGAGGAGTTTTAAAGACAACATAAAACGCATGTAGTTTAGTATGTGGACGTGTGTTTTGTGCATGTATGTGAGCAGTAAACCCTACATTTATCTGATCCTGCTGCGTTTTATAGATCCTATAAGGATGGGATTCTTGGCTGGATTTCTTTACTGCGAGTGTCAGTTTTACGCCTCGATTTTATATGTAACACTAAGACCTTTAATTTGGGATACTGCTTGAGGATCAGCTCCTATGAGTTCATTACAGTCTCCTTTTATTCGAGCCTTGATACGTGTTTACCTTATTTTATTATTTCCTCATTGTGGGAGTGTCTGTCTGCCTCTTTCTTCCTCTCCAGCCTCACAAAAAATCCATTTTGCTAAGAGAGATTGTCTAAATATTATGAATTAAAAAACAGAATATATCCATTTAAAGGTTCGGTCGATTTTGCCTTTTAATATCAAAATTTTATGCTGCTTGTATCTTCGGTCAGGACTAAAATCTCGCCGTCTTTGACCTCTGACCCGCGTTGAGCGCCAGTAAAATGTTACACCGGGTTTGTCAACCATTAAATGCTAATTATGACATTTATAAGCGTCTGCAAATGTCGTTTTTCTGCATTAGGCTATAATAAAATAAAGAGGCATGAGGTAATTCTATTATAATTAATCCTCAAAGTGAAGGTTGAGTTTCCCCCCTGCGCTGTCTGACAGGAGAAAGGAGATCTGCAGGGGAGTACTTTAAATGCTCCTTCAGCCTCACCTAGCCACAACACTGACGTTAATTGAGCGTTGATTTTAAGATCCCTTTCACTGACTCGGAGGATTACTCAACTTTCAGCCGGTCTTCTTCGGGGATATGGATTGCAGAGTAACCTAGATGAGATCCAAGCCCAAGAAAATCACAACAAAACCACCCAGAGTGATATGTTGCACATCTCTGGTGACGAAGTTGATAAATTGTTGTCAGTAAATGAATAGAAATCATAAATATATCATGCAGTGAACACTGCCTCTAAAATCGTCTTTGCAAATAGAATTCTGGCTATTTAATCTTGATGATAAAAGATTAAACTCAAAATTGATCTCTCTAGAGAGTAACGTCACACCTTTCTGCGCTTGTGTGTCTCCTTTATTTATCTGGAACTCATCAAAAACGCAGAGGTTGAAGCGTCTTGTCATAAATTATAAAGGAGAAACTGAAAGGCACCAAACGCAAAGTTCCATTCAGATCAGGGCGAGTTTTATCTGGTTACGCACAAAGTGGATTACCTCATATCCAATAGTTTGAAGCGTCTGTCTCTGCTGTCGTTGAGCAGCATGTCTCCAAGCAATAATTCCAACATACTGAAAAATACATAAATAATTTAGTGGCCTCTCTGATGAATCAAAAATAATAAAAACAATTGAACAACACTGTCCACACACACACACACACACAGAGAGAGAGAGAGAGGGAGGGAGACAGTGATCCAGTTTGAAAAAGGCATCATAGGAAGCAGCATTAGGATTCATTTAGAGTGGAGTTTAACAGTCTCATGTATTTATTTTTATTTATTTTTTGTCTTTGCCAGGAGAATGTTTCCAACCTTCCAAGTGAAAATATTTGGGATGGATCCCATGGCAGACTACATGCTCCTGATGGACTTTCTGCCTGTGGACGACAAACGTTACAGGTAACTTATTTGGCTGACTTCAGACACGTCTGCCACTACAGCATCGTAAAACATCGGATGCTTTCACTGAGCTGCACAGCTCACACTTTGCACTATTAAAATCCGTTTGCAATATATGTATATTTTTTTTAAAACAGCATAATTAGATAAACACTGGGGAGATAATGATAGATAATAATATGCATTAATTCACGAATGTTTTTACTGAAACATTTATATTTTTTTCACAATTAACCAATTTCTGCACTTCAACATATCTGACATCAGAGATAAATTCATATTTTTTGTCATGACATGTCAACACATGCATGGACATTTTGTGTGCGCGTGCGGGCGACTTTCACCGAGGTGAACTAGGTCAGAAAACGGGAACCTTGTGTCTAATTAACTTGTTTCGGTCTTACAGGTACGCTTTCCACAGCTCATCGTGGTTGGTTGCCGGTAAAGCTGACCCCGCCACACCGGGCAGGGTCCACTATCACCCGGACTCTCCGGCCAAAGGCGCACAGTGGATGAAGCAGATCGTCTCTTTTGATAAACTCAAACTCACCAACAACCTGCTGGACGACAACGGCCATGTAAGCACGCGGCTGGAAATAAATGTAGAGAAAAATCCCTGCGCAAATTATAGGCTTGCATGAGTAGCGTTATTTAGTGTACTCTCATATCTTACAGACACATTAAAAACCATAAACACACCATTTAGACACATTAAGTCAAAGCAGAAAGATTACTGGCGTTGAGATGAGCAGTTTTATTCGCCCTTAAATTGACTGATACACGTAAACCTTAATATTTAGACTCCTACTCAGATGCTGCCAAAAGCTGATCTCCAAACCACAAAATGGCACATAGGCTACATCAGGCTTTACTCCAATAATGACGACAAGGAAGGAATATTTCACCAGCAGAAATTATTTCAGCCCTTCCTGTTTTGATGTTCCACTCTGCCGGAGGGTTTCTGTGTGTCACAGGGAAATCAGAAAGATAATGGGAGGTTTTTGGAGTTGGGTGAATATTTTTAGCACATATTGGAAACGAAAAGGGGTGCAGATGCCCGGGAATGCTGGATGGGGATGGGGACATACGGAGAGTCCACCTTGGGCCTGAAATGATGAGTTAATGCTCGACATTATTGCACAATGGTGAGGCTTTTAAATGAGAATTGTGCTAATAAAATATTTTCAGATGTCCATTGTTGGCATGTGTTTAGGTAAATGTTATTGCACATTATCCAGGAGCGTCAGGTTATTTCTGCTTTTTAATGGCATTTACCAAACCTGTTAGTATCCACAAATATTATAGATACAGAAAATATGTGACGCAGTTTTAATGTTAAGTAAACAAGACCATTTTATAATACGTATAATTAACCAAACGACCTTATTTGTTTCGTAATGTATTTTATCTGGCAATATTTCAAATCATATTTTTTCTTAATTGGCTAAATCCTGTTAACTATTAACTCGAAAATAGTCTGACTTGTGCAACTGAAGCCTTCAATCCTTCAGTGCAGTGCTGCAATATAATTCTATATGAGTGCTGATGAACCCTCTGGTTTTTACAGATTATCCTGAACTCCATGCACCGCTACCAGCCCAGGTTTCATGTGGTTTATGTGGACCCCCGCAAGGACAGCGAGAAATATGCCGAGGAGAATTACAAGACTTTTGTTTTTGAGGAAACCCGGTTCACAGCGGTCACAGCGTACCAGAACCATCGGGTAAGAAGCCTTTATTCCCCCGTATAAAAATCACATGATGTGATGTGAAGAAACTGACAGCAGCTGAGGGATGTGGTCTGATTGTGAAGGCATATGAATGCAGGTTAAATATTTGTTTAAACCTCATGTGATACTATGAGAAAATATCACCACACCATAAGCACCATAAGCATAATCTTCGATAAAGGAAGATTCAAAGTTCTGTGATTGCTGCACTGAGGAATCATGCATGGGTACAGACGCACATCTCCATTGCGCGCCTTCAAACGCTGCCTTTGCGCACAGCTGTGCTCATTTTCTGCGCAGCCCCTGCTCTGTTTATCATCGGTCTGTTTAGATTCACCCATCAGCGCATTTCATTTATTCAGAGCGACTCATAATGAGTGAAACAAGCAGAATAAAAATCAGTTCAGATCAGCAATTTACAAGTAACAGTGACGAGGAGTTGGTGTGTTGCTGTGATTGTAATATTGCCTTGACCACACGGTGATGAGATTAGATGATGAAATAAGTCTGATCTGTTTAATATGAAATGTCACAGATTTTCCAAAGTGGAACTTATTTTTGCACTTGAAGTCTTGCACCTACAGTGGGTCTTTTTATTTTCTCAGTATAAAAGTGGCTCCTGTAATAGAGACAAAATGGCACCAGTGAGCAGATTTTACTTTGAAATACAGTAAAATTATGATGATGACAGTGATGAGAAACATATTCAAGTTATGGCTCTGAATAATCGGAACTAAGGGGACTATGCAGCTGTAAATGTTACACAAGAGTGCAGAAATAATCATAATAAAGCTCTCATGAACTGGCTGTTATGGATTCACTGAATACACATGAAGCTGTAGCCCTGAACAACAGTCATTGATCTCTTACTGTAGCCCTGAACAACAGTCACTGATCTCTTACATATGTTATTAAAGTGATTTCTTTTTTTAAATGATCACCACTGGTCATTTAGAAATGAACTTTGACTACAGTATGCGGCACTGAGGCTTATTTAATGTTCTGCACTGGATTTCAGATCACACAGCTGAAGATTGCCAGCAACCCATTTGCAAAGGGCTTCAGGGACTGTGATCCAGAGGACTGGTGAGTTCCTACACTCAGTCTTACTGGCATGTTTCCAAACGGTGTAAAAGATGTCAGAGAGCATTCGCAAAACAGTTTTGCGTTTGTTTTATTTCACATAGGCACCAGATGGGTGGAGTTTGCCACACAAAGGGACACAATGAGGCCCATGAAGTTTAGAAATCACTTGATATTGTTTGAAAGTCAATCGACTGTGCTTTTCTGTCATTGATAAATTACCAAACGCTCTTGTAATTGTGACAGTAGAGTAAACCCCACCCATCTGGTGTAGTCAGACAGCTGAAAGCAAAGCTGACTTATTGCAAATGTCATTCATTCAACTCTACTTAATACTTTTCTTTTCTTTCTTTTTTCTTAAAATAATTGACTGAAGCGATTACCAGTTTGTGGGAGTTGTTAATTATTTTTACAGAATTGGCATATCTGAGTCACGTAATAGTTTGCTTCACATTTCATTCATTGTAAACCAGGTCTGTGTCAGTGTGTAAATGCTCAGTGCATGCATCAGTGTAAACTCTTGAAATGTGTGCATTCATCATTTTAATATATAATAAAAAAGTTGTGCACTTGACATTCATTAAATGAGAATGTAACTGAATCCATTCTCCCTGCTCCAGGCCCAGGAATCACAGGCCAGGCTCTCTGCCAATAATGAGTGCCTTTGCCAGAACAAGAAACCCAATGTCGTCCCCGTCACAGCAGAACGGCACAGACAAAGGTCTGCAGCTCGCTCTTTGTTTCATCAAAAACACATAGTCACATTGAATTGTTTAGCCTTTAGGAGATAATTGTTGGCATATTTCACCTCATTTCTCATTCACAGTAGCAGGTCAATACTGGTTTCTAATTAAACACCACATTTAATCCAGTCAATGTCGTCTACTGTGGATAGATGTTCATTCTTGACATGGTCAAGAATGATGATTTTATTTTTATGTCCAATAATAATAATTATTTGATGAAAGAAAAATTGAATTGGTAGTTTCATCTTGGAATAAAAAAAACTTTAATCCATCTGAGGGAATTTTATAAAACATAGTTGTTTTTTTTATTGAGAAACTATTTGAAATTTATTTTGAAACATTTTGAGTGAAACACATAATTTTATATGCATGAATAATCTGAGAATAGGTAATTATTATGTTTCACCATCTAGTGATCTAAATACTGCTTTTATTCATATTTAAATTAATAATGAGTACTGCTCATTTTGAAGGGGATTACAAATCTGACAATTTCTTTTGTGTACAGTGTAAATGTTTACTGCATTCAAGCCAAAATTCAAAAACCTGTACCTGTCATGATCTTTTATAGTTACGAGTGTAGAACTGGACACAATCACTGTTTATGAAAATATGTCCAGCCTGCTGGTACAAAGTACATTAAAAATGAACTAATTTCACATCTCTTCCTGTACAGAGGACAGTAGACGGGAGTACGAGCGAGACCCCAGCGGCACACCCATACATGCCGACCCAGCTCATCAACTTATGTCCAGGGTCCTCAGCCCTGCCTTGCCCGTCCCCGGAGGCCTCCACGCCGTCCCACTCACCAGCGGCCGACCCAGCCCTCCTCACGACCTTCGGTCAGAACCCCACCCTCTACCCCCAGACACCCTGCACCACCACCCTTACAAGTACCCCACCACCTATGAACACTACCTGGGAGCCAAGACTAGACCATCGCCCTATCCTTTACCCAGTATCAGAGGACACACATACCACCACCACATGAACCCAGCCACAGCTAACATGTACTCTGCCACCAGTGGCCCCTCTAACTATGACTACGGGCCCAGATAATGACTGCTCTCCACCAGGGCTAACAGCGCACAGCACTGTAGGAATGGAAACAGGCAGGGCAGGCAACACAGTCCTGTCTATTGATGACTTACGCAACCTGCAGGGTGCATTCACAGGCTGAAACTCCTCTCTGCTGGATAAACCCTGATGTATTTATTTAAAGGAAATGCCTCTTGCTTAAGCACAGGCACCTGCTCCGAGTCCTTGGAGAGGTCTGCTTTGACGTTTGTACACAAATGGCAATAGCTCCACACCAGGGCACCTCTTACCCGAGCGGTGCAGACATTGAGCCAGCAAACAGAGGAGACAGGAGGGACCTCTCCCTAACACGGACAATAACTTTGATCACAGACTGGAATTAATTTTTTCTTTTGTGTTGGATGCACTTTTTGATTTGCCTTGTTTTTATTGCTTTCAAAAAAGCCATATGTTATATAGTCCACCAACCTTTTAGGTAGACGAGACGTTTGCATGTTGAGCTCATCAGAGAGGGTGTCGAAACATATTTGAAATGTTTTTGCTTGAGGGAAAAAAAAAAATACAAGATTTGATTTTGAAACGTTCTGAACATCTTAAGCCGCTCTGAGAAGCTTGTACCATGGCACTGACTTGCAGCAATTCAAAGTAAATAAATAAAGCAGAATGATTGTTCTGTATCTGTAAAATAAACATTAAATTCTTGTAATTCATAAAGAAAACAGTCTTTGAGTAGATTTTCCATTCACAGCTCTGTCTGATGTTGCACTGCTGGGGGGGGGGGACGGTTAAAAAACGCTTACCTCACTGATAGCATTGTTCAGGTCTCTCCAGCCGGATTTGCCCTGCTGAATTCGGTTGATGTGTTCGCTGCTCCAGTAGTCATTATAGTCAGGATCTGGAGGCTGTCTAAACATTAAGCTGTACTATAGTGCAAATGTTGAAATCTGCACCTGGTTCAATGCAAAAAAGCACACACCACAGAAATGCACTCATTGACCAGACTTCCTCCATTTACACACACATCCCATAGTTTGGAAAGATAATGTGTGCAATTGAAGTGATTGTGGTCACATCACAGTAAGGTTTAAAAAGTGTTCCACTGACTTATAAATGGAAAAAAAGGTTATTCACAACTGTATTATTTCATTGAAAGACTTTAAAAGAGTTTCCATTAAAAATTATTGCTTAAAACAATTAGGTGATCTTAGTAACTTAATGTAAACCAGCTAGTAGGACATTTAAGAAGCACCCATTATGATTAGACTGCAAATAATTTGTTAACAACATCCGATTAGCCTAATAATTCTGTATGATGATTCATTCTGAAGTCTGTGTTTGAAAAATATAGTTCTCATGCCATATCATGTCATGCAAACTGGAAAAAAGACAGGATTCACATTTCCCCTCTGCAGAAAAGGATACCATTGCTCATATTTAATGGGACAGTCGGTGATATTTTAAGAATGTCACCCGCTCCTATCTGTGCAGCCGTTTCCATCTCCTATTTGAAGTCCTGCGAGGAATGCTTTGTTGTCAAGGTTAATCTCATTGGAGAAAAAAAACTCCGCTCCGTGATTTGTGCCTGTCACGATACAAAGGGAAGCGTACCCCAATGATTCACTTCAATAATGTATTTGTGCTCCTCGAACGCAGCTGCCGCCGAGAGGAGAGCAGGGGAAAAGGATGCCTGGGGCCGCCTGACCTCTGACTGTTTAATGGCTTGTAAAGGTGTCAGAGGTTAAATAATGTTTCCACTCATTTAAACGCCAACTAATTGGTTGTATCATTTTTTGGTTTGCTTGAGCGGACAATGACATCTTAACAATTTAAACAATCAATTTAAAGCTACCATGACAGGTCTAGCAAATTAGCCTTGTGAAAAAAAATGATGACCTATTTTAGAAGAGTAAATTTCATCTAAATCCTCTGTTTTGTCTCAAATTATTGAAAATTCAGAGGATTCATAGTCTATTTTTCAATTATTCTACATTTTGTATTTTATTGCCTCCACTTTGGTATTAAAATATTTCTACGAGTCATAATAAAGCCAAATGACGAATAATATAAATCTAAATGTTTGCAAAAATGTTGTAGGCCTTCTCACCACATAAACAACCGTTTCAATGGAGGACACGTCGTGTTCCAGGAAGCCGCCTGGTGTGGAGCGACGCCGGCCTGCAGGAGAAGGAAGCGCGAGATGATGGGTTTATCCCAGCACCGCTGGGGCTCGTGTGGGGTTGACGAAGGTAACACCTGAGGGTCAAAAGGTGAATCAGACCAGAACAAAGGAAACATCAACGTTTAGTTTTAGTTTTAGTTTTAGAATTTAAAAAAAATAGATATAAAAAAATAAAAGTAAACTGATTAGAAAGTTTCTCCCTATTAATAGAACAAATGATAATGGTATCCACAATGTCCAACATAAAAATGATAACTGGTTTAAATGCTCTGTTACTCCCAGTGCTTCATACATCCAGTGTCAGCAGAGGAGCAGTGGCCAGCAGAGCAAATAAACTTTTATTATATAAGTTAATTCACAGTTATCAGTGCCATAACAATAAAGCAGGGCTGGACATACTGTCGTAGCCTATTTAGATGATTTTCATGAGTTAAAACAGCGATACTATAATATAATAATGCTCCATCACAAGTAAAAGCTTATATTGATTAAGGGAAAGGAAGTATTATAAGCAAAATGTACTCAGTTTTTGAAAATTAAAAGTAATATTAACTCAGAGAAATGGCCCCTGAGTGTTACTGTCGTATTATCGGATTATATTAAGCAGCAATTTTGCTGTTGTAGTTTGTCAGAGTGGATCAAATTTTAAGTTAATAATAAGTAATACAGTTAACATTAGATCAGTTTAATTTCTAACAAAGCATTTTATTTTAGAAGCATCTTGCATACAAACTCTTAATCCTGAACTAAGTTATAAAATTTGCCTCTGATTCGTAACGACATATAAAGTAGAGTTAAAGGTAAATACCCAAGTCAGACACGAGTACCTAAAAATATGTAGTCAAGTACTGCACTTGAGTAAACATACTTAGTTACATCTCATCACTGCAATAACTGCACGGCCTTCTCTCTCCCTCTCCCCACCTGCATTATTAACACTTGTCGGCTTAGCAATAAAAATATTCTTCATATGTTGCACTCTTAATAAATGCTGTCCCTGGCATGGTATGCATCCGTCTAGGGAGACTTGACATTGAGGCCTGAGGCCGCCCTCGTTTTGTAACCCTGCCCTACAATCTGAAGGGACCTGCAGGAGCCTTTGTAAATTAGAAACACATGAGAGCCTTTACCACTTTAATGAAGGTTTGTTTCACTGAATTAATGCAGCAGATTTAGTATAATAGGTAGAGACTGTAGTTATTTTAACACTAAGTGAAATAAGTGATCTCTTTAAAGTGGTAAATCAGTGAAATTGCGCCTACTGGAGGAATTATGATGAAGTGCACTTCAATAGCAACTAATAGTCAGTGTGGAGCCTGTATAGGAAAACATTTTCCACATTACATTTCTACACATGCACCCAAAAAGGCTCCAACTTGCTTTCAACAGGCCTAGGTCATTTTCATGGACAATATTTCAATGTATCCTTCAGTTCACACGGAGCAAAAGAGCTACCTGCTTAGGCCTGGTTTCACTGCACAACACTTCATGTGCCCAGATGTCTCAGGCTCCAGGAGACACGGTGCCAAGGACCTACCGTTGAAGTATGAAGAAGTAGAGGATGGATGTTAATGCAACCTGAGGCATCATTTGACACTCAGCTGCATCTGGAACATCTGTTGTGACAGGCCTTGCGTGGTTTCGATTCGTTCCCATCCCCTCTGTGTACATTTCTGCTGCCGAGCCTCGCCCGCCTGCTGAATCTGGGGACAGTTATTAAAAACAAGCCAGGTAAACCAACCAGAGTCCTCCATCTAAACAACAGAACACGTGTTTCACATTTCCCCCTAATGGCCTCTCCTCTAATACGAAAGGTGCTACGGTTTATGGTGAGCATGAAGATGCTGACAGACGTTTAATGCGGAACATCAAAACACATCATCGCCACTGGACAAGACTCCTGATACATTTGTATCAAGTCACATTTGAAAAAACAAATAAATCTAACTCACGCATGAGGCAAAATGTTTACTTTGGCTTATAAAGAAATGCTTTTCTTCATATAGTTTTCTAAATAATCAGGTTCTGTGGGGTCGTTTTCTATGCCCATGAATACACCAAAAGGTTTAAGTAGTGACAGCATCAACCAAACACCAACAAAACACAACGGATTACATCCTAACCCAAAGCTGGGCTGACCTTTGGCCTTCGAGGGCAAGGAAGACACACGTTAGGTGATAAGTGAAGCACGAGGCCTATTGTGCAGACGGTCTCCCTGTCCATTTATTGACTTCCTAAATGATCCATTATGAAGTGATTTACGAGGTCCACCGCCACCCCACCAGGCACTTCTAAGGCCAGCGGGTAGCTGTCTGCACCATTCAGCAGACATCTGCACCAATGGACCCAGCATTTGATTTATCAGAGAACAGACGGAAGCTGGCCCACGCCACCTCTGCTGTTTGTTCAAAGCCAACAGGAGAGTTAGGAAGCGGTTATGAATACAAGATGTCACCGGTGGGGTCAGGCACAAAAGGTAGAGATGGGGCTCTGCAGGGAACAGGGAAAACATGACCAGACACTTAAAAAGGAGTAAGGGGGGGGGGGGGGGGGGGGGAATGTATTTTTTGTGTTATTCCATGTATTTTCAAAATGATGACAAAAGGTTTTCATCGAATTTCAAGCACAAACATCCAAAACACATCCTCCAATACAAGCAAGGAAACCAAACATGTAATGACACACTTTTTTCAATGACAGTAGCACCACGGCAAGACAGCTTGTCTAGCAAATGACCTCGTCTTTCCTCTGTCCACTAATGATTCGTGGCCATTATGCTGGTCTGGCTCTTTGATTTCTCAGGCTTTTCCTGTACAGCATGATGAGCTTCTCAACTTGGGGTCATCCCGGGAGACAAAGCCTTTATGAGGTAGAGCGACTAGAGCGTTTGAAGCACTGACCCCCGCCCTCTCGGCACAGAGCTGTAACACATAGCTCCCATGCTGCTCACTGACGCACAAGAGATATTATTAGAGACAGAAAAACGCCGCCTCTCTGTATTGTCTGGGACTTTCATGACAAATGTATGTTTTTTTTAAAAGAAACACATGTACTTAGCATTATATGTGCATGTGGCATTGCTGAATTATCTTATCACTTATTTTACTTGAAATTCACCCGTTTTTTTCTGGTCTTGAAAGAGGTGTAAAAAAAGAAAAAGAAAAAGCAGCTCCTTAACAGGTAATGCTGACGAAGGAGAGCATCTGCAGATCAGCATCTCCACTAAACCAACAGCTCTATGTTCTTTGTGTCCCTGCTGTGATTTACCTTGTTTGACAAATAGAGCTCAGGTCAGGCTGGGAGGCCTGTGTGTTAAGCTAGGACCTGCTAAAATAACAACGCAAGATTACAGAGCTGCTCAGGTGCATCGAACACCTCAAATTCAAATGAACTGGAGCAAATCGCCTATTAGATAAGTCAACACAATCACATAGCTGCACAGACCATCACAAAAGGCTTCAGCAAACAGTGAGCTGAAGTCTGCATGTTCACCTTTGATTAATGTAAACAGGTGCATGTTTGTAGACACATATTTTAGCATGTCATGAGAGAATAAGGCTTCCATCGGATCTTTCAGTTTCATGAAAATCGTCAGCTTCAAGTACAAAACCCAGAGTTAACAAGGGAATTGTAGTTCAAATGTTAACTGTAGACAAAAAATTAAATGGTAAAAATAGGCTGCAATTCATATTAATGTAATCATAATGTTATGTAATGTTATGTAAGAACTAAATAAAATAGTAAAGGTTGACTGAACACCGTGTTCGATGGATGTTTATGTTCATGAATCCTGTGGTGTTTATCATGTTAGACAGATTAGCTGATTAAGAAACAGACAAGGCTTGTTGTGTGGGATGAAAAATGTGATTTTATTTAAATATCTCAGAAGGTATTATTTACCAGGTTGCAAAATCCAGATGTCACTAAAGATGGGTTTAGGATCCGTGAAGATGCTACTATTTTTAAGAATGTTAACTGAGCAAGGGTGGTGTAAGTGTCACATAAATGTTTGTCCTTTATTTTACCACTGTGCCTGTCTTGCTTCAAAGAGCTCAGGTGAGACAGGATGTCTGACGTGTAAATCAAGTTAATGTCATTCATAGGCCACATATACTGTCTGTTCATATTGTTTGGTGCTAAATGGCAACATCAGTACAGGAGCTCAATATCAAGAGACAAGGTTAGCTAAAATAAGAGATAGTCCTTCTGTCCAGACAGCCAACCACTGCTCTGGCTCTAATGCTGAATTGTTGGTCACTGACAGCAGTTTGGTCACACCAACATCGGTGTAGATGAGGGTCAAAAGAGGACTGATTAAAAGTCTATACTTCCTCGTAGCGCTCAGAGACTCAGCCAGTGTCAGCTCCCTCATTGTATATCGACCACAGGCTGATCCGCTGATCCTTGGATCCAGCAGCCAGCAGTCTTTGTCTGGGGTCCTGGTGGTCAGAGAAGGCCACACTTTGCACCATGTCAGTGTGGTACTGAAGTACAGCCAGTGGTCGCAACTTCTTCCATCCAAATACCCGCACCCTGTGGTCCCAACCCGCTGACGCCAGAAGCTTACCGTCCCCCCTGATACACAGCTGGGAAACCCCAGGGTTGACTAGCGTCACAGAGTCCTGGAGCTGTAAAAACACAAAGAGAAAGAGGATCATAGCCGGCATCTGCAGGTTAGAACAATGCACCTTTAACATGTATTACAACATATCCACACAAGAATACAATACAAAGACAAAGAATGCTGAATAGCAGTTTTCTTGCCATAATTGTCAATGAAATCTAAAACCGAATGAATCTATTGTTAATGCAAATAGGAAGACAAAAATAATCAGACAAACTAGGTCAGTGACTCGATTAATCACTGCCGTCTAGGAAACTGAGGCCAACACAAACACTGACAGGGAAAGACTATCAGCTGATCTGATGACTGAAGCCCAAGTGTGAAGCTGTGTGTCTGTTGAACCTGGCTGTGGACTCCTGGGACTCAATCATCGGCCATAAAACATTATGGCACGAGGGCTGCAAGCAAATCTCTCTGCGTCCTACTATTTGGTTTGGAGTGTTGGAGGCCTGTTCTGGAAGCACAACAGGGCTTGAGTTACCTTTGTCACAATTTGCAAGGAAGAGAGACCATCTCGCTGAAATGCTTGTTTGCCAAGGCCTTGTTGCTTTAAGTGCCTCTGATGAATTACATTCACACTGAAAGGTCCGGTCAGTGGAGAAGGGTCTCTAAATACACTTTTGTAACATCTGCCTGGTAAAGATTAGCCACAGCTCCCTCTCCCTCTAATCTACAGTGTCCCAAGGACTGTTTCAATCTCTCAAAAGGGGCAACATTCTGACATGCTATAATAAATGGCGGCTAAGATCACTATCTAAAGGGTCTGCTGTGGTGGGCATTCCTCGCGAGCGAACGTGCTCTTCCTGCAGGCTTGAGATCTCTGCTGAACCTGCGGATGTGTCACAAACATCTGGATATGGGAGCTGAAATCAAACTAGACAGCGTAAAATTGACTTCATGAGTTGTGTCTAGGGAAACTAATGATCTTGAATAGGAGGAGACGGTAGAGAATTTATCTGCATGCTCCTGTTCCGGGCAGGAGCCGTCCGCAAGCTGCATGTGCAAGATATAAGCCAGGTACTCATAGCCCAAGTGGATAAAGTGGAATGCAAGGGAGAGAGGGAGCAAAGGGGAATGTCATTGATCAAAACAGAAAGAAGAAGAAGAATTCTGAACAGGCAGCGATGTGAATCATATTTATGTTACTGAAATCATCATCGCTGGTACCACTAGTGTGAACCAGTGTGTGGCTACTTAGACCAAACAAGCCAGATACACTGATGCACAGAAACCTGGGGGGTGAAAGATTGTTTGGAGCTTTGTTATTACCTCAAGAAGCTGGTATGCCCCTGTCTCTCTCCATCTGGTTTGCATTAGACGCCTGATAATGATGGGTTTAAGTGTCTGTTTTTGTTTGTTTTGCTTCCCATAGTTTGTGTCAGGAAAAGGCATTTGTTTCATTAAAGGGTCAGTTGTAAGTAGTAGATGGCTAATGGTGTAGTAATGGTCATTCAGCAGGGATGGCTGGCTAATTCTGTTTTACTTTCGACAGTGTGAGACAGCTGAAAGAAAAGGTGAGAAAAAAAGAATGTCCCGTAGTAGAATTTAAAATGAACCCTGCTCATGTGCAGCTCTGCTGGTTCCACAGCTGCCAATGATCAGTGTTTACTTACTTCATGTGGCAGCACTGCTTGACGGTAATACTGCCAAAACGATTGGTGGATTAATTGATTAGTTAATAAACAAAGTAAGTAACAACTATTAAAAAGGATCGTTTTTAAGTCGTTTATCAAATGAAAATTCTAACAGCGCTGGTTCTGCTACTTGACGCTGTTTTTATCATTGTAAATGGAGCATATTTAGGTTTTGGACTGGGTTTTTTGGACAAAAATACATTTGAAGGCATCAGCCTAACATCTAAAAGATTGGTACCTGCATTTTCGCTATTTTCTGAAAATTTCTAACCTAATTCATCAATTAATTTTAGGTGCTGCATGATAGTATTAGTATTATATAGATGTTATATATACATGAACAGTATCAGCATACAGAATGTTTTGATGAACACTACAGAAAAAGAAATACAATTCTTTGGATATCATGTAATAGTAAAAACATAGGAGTTAGAACAATTAAACTATTGATAGCTGATTGATTTATTTAAAATACTGCAATTTGACAGCTTGTTTCCACACTTCCAGTCTTTGTGCCAAGTTAAGATAACTGGTTGCTTCTTATTTACCATACAGACATGAAAGTGGTGGGTAATTATCCTCTCAACACAAGAAAAGAAAAGAAAAGCAATTCCAATAACGTCAAACTATTCCTGTAAGCAAAAATAACAACTGAACTGAATATTTGCTTGTTGTCTTAGTCCTCTTAGTGACTGTTACTGTTTTGATATGATTATGTTTAGATTTTGGACTTTTGATGAGACAAAACAAGTAATCTGTCATCACCTTTGGCTCTGGGAAATATAATGATATTAATGACTAAATGACTCATCGATTCATAGAGAAATTAATGAGAAGATTAATGGATAACAAAAATGACAATTAGCTGCAGCCGTTGACGTTATTTGTCAATATTACTGCTAAATTGTGCTATCATTTTAATTCCATTCTCTTCAGCAGCAGCTTTGCAGCTTGCTGTAGATTCATGAGATTTTTGAATTGCAAAGAAAATGCTGCTCACTTCCAGAGCTGCCATTGACCAAATCTCCATCCGTAATGAAATCCATTCGTTCTAACCGGGGAGTCTTGGCTTGTCTTATTTGAAGCCCCATTTTTCTTTCCCTTGCTTTCTTACTGTACTATCTCATTATAAACAGATCCTGTCTTTGGACTTAATCTTTTTTTGTTCGAACACTCCTTCCTTGCCTGTGTTACAGCATGCAGACACACACACAGCAGGTTTGCTGTCTTAGCGCCAGCTCTCTCAGCTGTCAGGAGGCTACCATCTCTGCTCAGCAGCTGGGCCCACAACACTTTTTGTGGCCGATCCAATAAAAAAACAAACAAAAAAAAATCACACGCTAGGATTCTCTTTTGCAGCATCTCATCGACAGAGGAGACGTTCAAAAGGAGCGTCCACTTGGCAAATCTCACTCAAAACCTCGCTCCACTTTCCTCCCCATCTCCCCCCTCAGTCTTGGCACAGATCTTGGCCTTCACGCTCATCTATTGAAACATCCCATCAACGCTCACTCACTCAAGCCCAGCAGCTCGGAGGATTTTCGCAGGTATTTCTGACACACCCTGTCCCTGAATCACACTCCTGCAGAGGGGAGATTACAGGCTTTTGTCACCGTGCCTGTCAGAGCTTGGCTCCAGCTGACAGGAGATGGATGTGTCAAACAGGTGAGCAGTCCCATTTCGAAAAGAAGGAAGAGGAGGAGGAGGTAGGGGTGCTCAATAAACATCATGTTTATGAAGGCAGCCATGGCATACAGCAGACTGAGTTTGGGTCTGATATGACCTGAACCATAAGTTAGGTCATCTTTGGCTGACAGGAAGAAAAAAAAAATAATCACAGAAGACACCATGCAGGTGATTACTGAGGGGGGACAATGGAGACATCTTTACATGGAAGATGAGAAGCAGGAGTTCCACCTGCAGAGAACTGTCGTCAGTTTCAGGAATAGTTTGCTCTCAGCCATGCTTGATTTCCACTGCTAATCTTCCTCTGTCTATACCACTCTCTCTTTTTCCAGTCTGCGACCTCAGTCTTTTTGTTTGTCCCGGAGGAACCCGTCACTGCACTTGTCAATAGATTTGAGTGGCCGCCTAAATATATGTCCTTCTGGACATATATTTCCCTCCTTCCCTCCTTAACAGCCTGTAAGCCCCAACACCCACGCCCTCATAGCCTCACCCTGATACATTCCCCAAAAATGTAAGCTGGAAGAAAAGGAGTAAAAAAGGCTGAAGATGATGCCTCATTACTCTGAGAAGATATCAGGCCGGCCAGGTCAAACAGCAGATAAAGGCCTCTGGGAGCCATGTGTAATACATTAACCTCCAGTCCTGAGGGTATCTGTCTTTATCTGGGCTTGATAAGCTCACTTCACAGCCTTTCTGCTTCACTAAATCATAACTGTGCTGTGTTGTGTCACATCCAGTTTCCCCTCCATTTCACAGAAAGCACCTATCTTGCCAGCTAGTTCCACTACACTGGTCTGTATCGCAGGGGTAATTTGTGGGAAGTGGGATGCTGTGGCACTTATAGCCTCCTCAGCCTTTATTGCAGCCTCCCACTGTGAACTACTGTTCCCTTTACTGCAGATGTGTTTTTTGTTTGTTTAAGGAGCCTCCGAGGTTTTGATATTTTTATTACCTCTCACGGGTCATCCGTCAGGAGCCGGGGCCTGGGGCCTGAGCCCGCCACCCGGCAGGATCCCCCTCCCCCTTACTGCTGCCACACAAAAATACTTTTGTGAGAAGAACTGAGTATAGCTGTCTGGACGTCACACTGAGCTACACTTCAGCATAATTTAAAAGCCCCCGTTGGATATTTTCCCTCTCCATGTGCTTCCTCTCATCCTCATCCTGGATTACATGCAGAATATTTTATTGCTGAAGCAATATAATAATAATCACTCTCCTCTTGTTTTTGGTATATTGAATCAAATCCTTTAGTAGCATTTTTATAGACTCATTTTCAAGCTGGAAAAAAATGGGGCTTTGCAAATACTTTTAATTCCAGCATTCATTTGTAAAAAGCCTTGGACAGAATGATAACCCTTCACCGTGCAGGAGTGCACTATATCAGCCTTCCTTTCTGCTATGATTCATGGGGGTTGGATGCAAAATGGAAGAATTCGACAAATGGAAGAATTCCATTTTGCTCATGAAATCAAGAGAAAACATGAATGTCAAATGAGGCCTTAAGTGTCAGAAGCACCGGCTGCTATGTGAAAAGAATTACGGTACAAAGCTGATGTGATCTCGTTTGGTGTGACAGAAGATGCTCTGGTAGGGGTTTTAGTTTGTTGTTTGGACCACTCCAAAGTATTAATGTGTGGTGTCAGAACCTGTATGTACTGGAATGTACGAGGTAAACAATCACCCCAATAGAATTCTGGTGAAAAATAACATATCTGTTGCTTTTTGTAATTGCTAGATTAGAAAAGGATCCATAAACCTTTACTTTTATTACTCTACAATAATAAGTAAAATTACATGTTGTGTGCCTATATATATTATCCAGGCCTGATGTGTGACTATGTGTCAGTTTGTGTGTGTGTGGGTGGTTTGAGTCTGGAGTGACGGCCCCTGGCCCCTGCCAAAGCTGTGTAACCAGCAGCTGATTTATGGCAACCGGAGCCCTGCTGAGCCTCTTCCTCTTTGGCCCCTGATGTTTTCCAATAGAGTCTGGAGGAAGAGAACACTCCTCTCATCCCAGCTCCACCATTAGCTCGATCTACTATTATATGTGCAATCATCAGTTAGCAGGTAAGGGGGTCAGGACCTCACCTAGGTACACTTCAAGGGGCCTGCTTGAGTACTGGTTCGCTAAAGGTAATGATAAATGGCTGATAGATAGCTGTAAGTAATATATATAAATGTATAATTATATAAATGTCCAGCTTCAGTCATTTTAAGTAACAATGTAACTGTAATTGTAACAATATTCACTGAATACCGGGCTTCCAGAGGAATGTTTCCCCAACTTTTGCTTCATCAGACCAAACTGCCACTACCCTCTCTAAGCCTGTACTCTGCTAACCTGCAGGTTGTTCTGTCTGTCCAGCATCCAGGAGGAGAGTTTCTTCTCTGAGGAGCCTGATATGCCTCTCAGACGCTTGGTGTCAAAGGTCAGGGACATGACAGGCTCAGGGTGGGCTTTGACTTGGCTCAGCTTGGACCTCTGGGTTACATCCCACAGCAACAGGGACCCATCCTCGTACCCAGCCAGCAGGAGAGGCCCGGGACCCGAGTCTGGCTGCGAGGACGATAAGAGAAAGAAGGAGGGACAGTTAGATGAGAAGAGAGAAGACAAAGAGGAGTGTGAGGTAAGATGTGAGACGACCGCTGTGCAGTTTAAACCACAGTAACCACTGTGTGATGCTGGAAACAGAGCAGAGCAGAGGTTATCATCCTGGAAGCTCCCGTTGACACTCGGAAAGATGTTGTGGGCTCCATTCATCAGCCCGCTGCTCTCTTTCCAGAACTCCATTACACCACTCCTCACTTTGCTCCTCATCCATATTACTGAGCCACGGCTGCCGGTACGCATTCATATAGTGAAGTAACAGACTGCAAAACTTACTTTAAATCTTAAAACATCTCAAATTCAAATTCATTGTTCACTGTTTGGTGAAGTTTTAACTGTTGTTTAGTTGTCTTTTTATATTTTATTTGTGCACGATTTGGTATATTTGATCTGTACATATAATACTTGCATTATTGTTTTGGAGTAAGTATGCTCTACCTCTATTGTTAAACATAACCATACAATTCTACATTACCTATTACACTACATTTACTATATTCTTACAATTGCAGACCATTTTTTAAACTTTTATCTTTTTCTGTAATATTACTGCTGCAAAATCTTAATAATGTGATGATGTTTAAATTTAGATTAACACACAAAACCTAAATAAATAAATTACTGACTGAGACACATTAGGGCTGCAACTAACTACTATTTTATTTATTGATTATTATAGCAATGATTTATTGTTTTAGTCTATAAAATGTCAGAAAAATCCCAATCCCAATTTCCCAGATTGCTTTGTGTGTCTGCCCACCTGATAGTATAATCACAAAAGAGAAACACAATGTAATTAGTAATTAGTTCATTAAAGATTATTTTCTATTGCTCGATTAATCAACTAATCGTTTCCGCTCTACAAACCTTACTCCTACTCACATATTAAAAACCCTCATGTGCAAAAAACACACTGTGACATTGCTTCATCCCCATCTTGCCCAGGACATAGATGCAGCCGTTTCCAACTGGGGAAACCATTAGAGTAAATCTTTCAAATCACACGAAATGAAATGAAACCAGGTGTACAAACACATCAGATGCAAAACCTAAATCACACTACCTTTGGTAAATATATAGAGAGCAGCCTGCACAATTTTGTTATTTTTCTATGCATACGAGAAAATTAAAGTAAGAAATATAAAATTGAAAAAGGTTAATTAAGTGGTGACTTCTCCTAGTGGCGTGTTATAAGCCCATTTTACACAGCCTGTTCGTGGGGGATCTGTTGCGCCCTTATTGTGCCTCACTGTTCTGTAGAAATGGACAGAGGATCAGAGGCAGTAACAATGCCGAAACTGCTTTGTAAAAAGGGCTACAGATAACCTCAGAGTAGCTTCTATTAAATAAGTGTCGGATCAGACAGGCACAGACGTGAGGAGGTATACAGTGAGCTCGTGAATCACTTCTGTGAACGAGAACATAAAGATGAACTCATATACAATAAACCTGAAATGCTGGGAGAGAGAAAGGATGAACTGAAGAGAGATAAGAGGAAGAGGAGGGAGAGACAAGGTGCGAACTAATCTATCCCACAATTCATCAGTGCACATCTATGAAGTAGCATGACTAGTGCTGCCTAGTACGCTCCGCTTCATATCCACATGTGTCTGGAGTGTTATCCAAACAACGATTGAAACTTTTCCAAGCTTAAAAGACTTCACACCAGCCTCTGGAACAATACATTTCAGAAGATCTATGAGCACAGATACAGTATATACTTTGTTCTGACTCGTGTCTTCGCTTTAGAATACCTCCAGAACCTCAGAAAAAGCACAGTGCCCTGCGAAAGCAAGGAGGGAAAAGAAATTTTTTCCATATGTGAGAAGGGGCCATGTCTGCCATCCTTTCATCCATCTTCAAGTCCTCTTCTCACTTAACGCTCTATATTTCTCTTCTTCCAGCTTTAAACAAATTATAGACAGAGCCGTGTATTCCTTCCAAACACATCAGCAAGGACGAACACTAAGGGATTATGAAAACAAATAAAAACAAGTGAAAATCAGTGGCCCTTACTTGCCGGCAGGGCCTGGGCTAAGCGTTCCAGGCTTGGGGCCCACCATTTCACTTTAAGTGTAGGACCTCCTTGATTGATGATGTCATGGGTCGGAGGTCAGGGAACCCTGGGTAGACACCTAATTCATTATATCCTCCACATGCCTTTCTACAAGAGGGCTCTCTGCTGGAGTGGGGCTGGGGCTCTGGGAGCAGATTCATCAACGCAGAGCCGCTGGAAAGACGGATGGATGGAAGCTGCTTGAAAAGGAAGGACCAGTGGGGACAGCAATGATGCTGGATCTTCTCTAGAATGGCTACTAGTTGGGCCTCGATCTGTTAATATTCATGCCTGCCACTTTTACTTCTGCCAAGGAGGTTATGTTTTCACCCATGTTCATCAGTTACTTGGTTTGTTTGGTTGTCAACAGCCTTACACAAAAACTACTGGACGGAATTCCATGACACTTGGTAGGATGGATGGGTTTTTTGTTTTAGGAATTTTGTTTCACTTTCTTTAAAAAAATGCTCAACAGGAAGTTTTTTGACATTTTCCCCAATTTCGCAAAAACTGCTGAAACGATTTCCACAAAAGTTTGTAAAGGGGTGCGGCTTGGATCAGATAAGCTAGACAGACATGTTAAGGATTGTTGGGCCTTAGCGGAAGTATGCATTATGTTTTCACCTGTGTCCTTTTGTTTCTTACCTGCTTTGTTTGTTGGTTGGTTTGCAGGATTTTGCAAAAACTACATTTCCACAAAAACGTATGGAGAGGTGGGGCACGGGCTATGCAAGCTAAAACGACATGTAAGATTGTTTGGCGTTGGCTGAGGTAAACGCCTCCTGACTGACGCTCTAGTTTTATTACTTCATGGAAATCATTATTCAAAGCAACAGTGTCAAGCCAGCAGACTAACCTTTTTTCTACATGTGTCCTGTCTGTTGGTCACTCAGTCCACCAATGTAAAAAAAAAAAAAGCAACGTAGTCTAGAAGAGGCAAGATGATAGTAAATTTATCAAGTTTATTTTTTTTAGTTCTTCTTCTGAAACAATCACATTTGCTTGAGAGGTTTAAATTCCTCTTCCTGCTGAGGGAACAGAAATACAAGAGGTAACCTATGGAGGCACTAAAATAGCTGTAACAAACAGAAACAGCACAACTATAATTGCTGAACTATTAGATTTGGATGTAAGATTAAATCAGTTAAATTCCTCTGAGTTTGGAATGGAGGACACGTTCACTGCACACACAGTTTTCCATCCTCAGCTTTTTCAGCTAGGGCTAAAACTAAGGATTATTTTCATTATTGATTAATTTTCTATTATTTCTCATCTGTTAAATAATTGATCACACTGTAAAATGTCAAAAAAGTCATAATTTTATGAAGATCTCATCTTAAAATTGTTTGCTTTGTCTGTCAATTTAATGTGAGTTTTATCATGTAAAACAAAGGAAATCAGCAGGTTCTGGCAATTCAGAAGATGGACGTGATGCTGGGCATTCTGTGTAGGAAAATTTATTTTATGGGTAAATCTATTTTCCATTTCAACTATCAACTAATTCCTGAACTGACTAATTATTTCAGATGTATTTTTTGCCATTTCTTACTTGTATAAACCCATATTTTCAATTTCAGTCTCCCTGAGTCAATCAACATATTTTCTATATGGCCTTTATGCCTCAACACTTGTCATTCATCAGCTCTTGAAGTGAAAATGAACTGAATTTTATTGCAACATGTCAAGTAGTATATAGCCCAGAATCACAAATCACAATTTCCCTCAAGGGGCTTTAATTTATATTAGATTTTACTGTTTTCCAGTGTGCAAGACCAGGCATCTTGTTTAAATACATCCATTATTTCAAACGTTCGTCCTAACAAAGATATTTTATCCAAGTAAGGACACTGAAATTAAATTTCAACTTTGTGAAAATGTTCATTTAATTTTTAAGAAGGCGAGACAGAATGTTTCATGCCTGTGGAAAGATTCAGAAAGCAAACTTTGTCGAGTGTTGACATCAATGGCTGCAGAGGTGAAGAGAAAAAGGACAACGGGCCCTGGACCAAACCAAGATGGCGAAAGGCTTCCATCCAGACTGCGAAGCCTTTTGACATAACAGGAAAAAAGATAGACCTGAAGCAATTTTTAACAGGCACAATGAGGCCAGCTCAGTAAAGCTGTCTGAGACCTACGGCTACGAATTGCTGCTAGGTTGCTACAAAAGGTTCCTACATATGCTTCGTTATACAAACTGAGGCTCAGAGGCCATAAAATGCATGACAGATGGCCTTTTCAAAAATTTGCAAAGCTGACAGTGAAAACCGAGACTTCAGAGATGACTGTAGAGAAAAGCATGCATTTATTCTTCCTGCACAGAGCTCTACGAGGTCGTTGTGCCTCATTTGCATGGAGTCTGCTGCGGTTGTCAAAAGGGGAAATATCAAACGGCATTATGAAGCTTAAAACGGACACTTGGAAGAGGCTTAACCGCAGAAGTCCAAGGTAAGGACGTGGAAAATAAGTGAACTCAAAGCCCGCTGTGAGTGATACACACGGGTTCTCACAGCACAACAGCAAGCATGTTCACTGAGAATACAGTGGATTTTAGGACAACATTAAAAAAACCTTTACTGATGGAAAAAAGACATGAACTGAGAGAAAATATGTAACTAATCCCTCTTTCAGCCTCAACAGCCACAAGAGGAGCTCAGCACAGGAACCACAGTCACAGCTCGATGCTGCTACTCAGAGGGCTTTTGAGGATGCTATGTTTTTATGGACTCAAAAGAGTTTATTTACAATGCAAATTTAGACATGACAAGAGTCAAGAGAGACAAGAGTTTATTGCACTTTGTTTTCCATGTGTGTGTTGTAAAAGCACTGTATTTTTGCCTGTTTGAGTTTATTAATACTTTTGAATCTTTACCAAAGTAGCCTATAGAAGACAGATGTTCAAAACCAGATGCATTTTTGTAAATTAAAGATTAGTCATGCCAAAAACGCGTTACTGAAAAACTGTTCACGTTTTACACTTTGTTCAATGAGCTAAACTGATTTCTTCAACATAAGCCTGTATTTTTAGGTAACAAACAGCTGACACCTCAGCAGGAGAGGAGGGGTCGACTTACTGGAGCTCTTACAATTTTAATGGAAGACCCCTGCTGTAGCGTCTCAAAAGAGTTTATGTCATGGACCTTATACACACAAGGACAAAGTTATGTGTTTTTTACACACTGACACTTTGAAGGCATTACTAATTTCCTGATTGCATGAAACCTGTCAAAAAATGGATTGTAGCCAGCTGCTATGTGGCATTATTTATTGGTGGATATGTGTTGTGCTATTTTGTTAACATTATATATAAGAATTTTAACAGATAAGTCCTTTTTATTTCTTTTCAAAGGTAACTTTGTAAAACCTGGCCAGGAACAACAGCTGAATATTTAGCTTTTAGGCTAATCCGGGCTCATTTCCAGTATCTTCTCTGTTGATCAATATGCATTTACCCTGTAAAATAATCTGGAGATATGTAATTAGAGAAAAATAAATGCTGTATGTGAAGTACTGTACATCCAGCAAACACTTTAATGTCATTTCCATAGGATAAGTCATCCAAAACCATGAACACAGAGAATAACAGTTTGTTCGCTGATGTGGTCACCACAGGCCTCAGGCAGGCACTGCTTCGACATAAGGAACCAATCGTTTCCTCCGGTTTCTGTCCCTGTTCTCAATGATGTCATGGCCACGAGGCAGCAAGGTGATGAGCTGAGAATGATGGATATCTGTATAGGAACATTTCCTTTTCCCCGCCAGCCTCTGTTCACATTAAAAGCCCTGCACATCATACATCAATACTGTCCCCCTGGCCAAGCCCTACATCCCTGCACACGTCAAAACCCACATGTGGAGGCACCGTCTTCCTCCACATCCGCTGCATTGTTCACCACTGTTTACCATCAGATTCAGAGAAATCAGATAGCTCTGTTGCCTTTAGTGACAGTCCAGCATGTGATCTCAGGTCTTGGTGGGATTTTGATGAAGGGAAGCTAAATTGAGGAGAAAGTGTAGTTTAACGCCGTATTTAATCTTTTCCATAAACTCAGGCAGAGAGGGTTTAAAGGCCGACAATAAATCTGTTGGTGAGTCTGTCTTGGAAATAATGGAGGATAATCACTCCTCATCTCAGCGGTCAGAAGAACAAAGGGAGATATGGTGAGAGGGAAGACGGAGAGAGGAGATCATTGTCAGTGACTTCTTACTGGTGAGAGTGTGTGTGTGTGTGTGTGTGTGTGTGTGATAGACAGAGCGGAGAGAGGGGTGACAGCATCAGCTGCTGCCTCCTGCTGTGTGAGGTTAAGGAAACTGTGGGTAGCATATGAGCATTTGATGGGAAAGACAACATGAGAATTTCTTTTTAAGACTGACGGACAGAATGTGCAGGTTGAGCTGTGTGTGAAAGAGGGTTTACACACACACACACGCACACAGAATCGTTTTTTCGTCTTTTCACACTGCTTGGACCTCGAGTCGCTCAGCCAGAGTAATGTATGAACACAGCTCGGCTTTGAAAGGAATCAGCCTGAAATGATTTAGAGTCACCTGGGCCTTTTGACTTTGAAGTCAGACAGCTGCCTGTGCTGTATTACAATGATATTATATCATTTATAATAATATAATTGATCATTATGTTTCCTGGCAGTCAACGCTGAACCAGCATTAGTTCATAAATCAAATGATGAAAGGTGGGCGGAACAGCCAAATCAAAGGGAGAGAAAGAAAAACACAAACACATTGTCAGCGAGCATGTTGAGACACAAACGGGTCTGCATGTCTCTATACTAATTTCACAAACAAACTGTCACCTTCAAAGTTTCTGTATTTAACCTATTAAAGTAACTCTAATTAGTATTACAGGAATACAGGAATAGTCTGCACGGGCCAGCATCCCTCTGGCTTTAACATAATAAACTATGATTTGATTTCTGTTGCCTGTAAACTGTACAGCTCATGAAATGAATTCAAACCATCCACAGTCTTGCATAAGTCTTAACCTCACTCTGTCCCCTAAAGCCTCAATCCCAAAGAGTTAATAATTAACCATAAAAATAATTACAGGCTCTCGTTAATGGCTGGAAAATAAAACTTTCGACAGCATTTAGAAAAAGAGAACACTAAATTTTTGCTCGGATTAGATGTACAGCTGCAGGCTGATATATGACTATGAACCCCCAGCCCTTCCAAATGCTCTAATTACAGTGTCAGAACTCCAAGTCTATTGAGAAGAAATGCTCGGAAAAATGGCGCAGGAATCGTTGAGCTATAATTCATGCGTATTTTTGTTTACTTTTCTATTATTGTATCTTGTCATTGGCTGCTGGCCAATCAGACTGAAACGGATAAGTATTGAAAAAGCATCATGTAAAACAAGCGTGAAAGAGAGGGTAGACAATCTCCTGCTTTTAGTAATGGCTGCCAAGGTGATGTCAAACTTGAGATGTAGTTATAGAGGGACACATTGCTAGTTCTTGGAGGTTAAGTTAAAAGCACTGCTACAATTTCGATTTAAATGATATTTGAGAGGAGTCTGGCGCTTACCTGCCACAGTTTGATGCACATGACCATTCCCAGCTTAGCATCTGGTACCAGGGTGCAGACTGGGGTCTTACTGGGAAGCTCAATAATCTTGACCTGCATAGAAAACATGACAATTAGATCACAAAACTCACTACAGATAGCTAACTCAATTCCACATTAAACATCTATGCTAGTGGCATTACATAGACGCAGTGGTGCTTTGAACTAAATGCAAACAGCAGCATGCTAACATGTGCACAATGCCAGTGCAGAAGTGCTGATGATGAGCAGATATATAATGTTTACATAATTTTTACCATGTTCGGCATCTTAGCATGTCTGTATGCTAATATTTTAGGGCAACTTTATCGAGTTTACACATCAAAGTCTGTTTACAGATGTTGGGACGACTACTTACATATGTAAAAAGGCTGTACAAACTCTTTTGAGGTAATAAACAGTCAGCATCAATCAACATCAGTTGGGCTGAAGACCACAAGTGTGAAAATGAAAACAATCTGGGGGTGTGGAGTCAGAAAGAAGTGACATTATCAGAACTTTGAAGCTCCTCATTTCTGCTTGAGGCTAGCAGCTCATGTCTACATTAGCTGCTACTAGCATAGCACAGCTGAATCTCTTGTGCTGTGTCTCAAATGGCATACTACCATATTTAATCTGGCCAGTTTGAGTGTACCACAGATCAGCCATAACATTATAACCACTGCCAGGTTAAGTGAATAACATTGATTATCTCAATACAGTGGTAGCTGACAGTGGGTGGGATATATCAGGCAGCAAGCGAACATTTTGTCCTCCAAGTTGAAGTGTTGGCAGCAACAAAAATGGGCAAACGTACGGCTCTGAGCGACTTTGACAAGGGCCAAATTGTGTTGGCTAGCCGACTGGGTCAGAGCATCTCCAAACGGCAGGTCTTGTTGGGTGGTCCCAGCCTGCAGTGGTTAGTACCTACCAAAAGTGGTCTTTTTTTTCCCTTTTTGGTGCTTAAACACAGGACAGGACATGACAGTGTGGACGCAAGATATGTAAAACAACAACAACAACATGGGGAAGTGTGTGAGTTTTTGAGTGGTGATTTAAGTATACAGGACTGAGCGTGCATTTAAAGGATAGGTGCATGGGAAAAAAATTAGTGGATGATGTTGGGATGATTTTTTACATTTGTAAAATAATAGCAAATTAATTCAAGGAAGGAGAAGGGGAAAAAACTAATTTGAAGGAGTTTGTGGGAGTCGAGGGCACATCATAAGGGAGTGGTGGGGGGGTTGCTTGGGTGAAGGTTGGTTGGGGTTGGTCAGTTATACACACCACACAAGTAGCAGGTCCACCTAGGACCACACCCAGAACTCTCAGAGGGTATCAGCCCATGGCTCCCCACCCTCCGGTCGAGAGCCGGCTCCCCACCCTCCGGTCGAGAGCCGGCTCTGTCGGGACCAACAGAAACTGCTGATAAGTTAATGCTGGTTCCGACAGGAAGGTGTCAGAACACGCTGTGCATCTCAGCTTGCTGCTTATGGGGTTGCATGCTCTGCAGACTGGTCAGAGTGCCAATGCTGACCGCTGTCCACCGCCGAAAGCACATAAAATCAGCAGATGAGCATGACACATGGGGGCGCAGATAGCGCAGTGGGTGGAGCGTGTGCCCCACATATCGGGGCTGCTGTCCTCCAGCAGTGGCCGCGGGCTAGATTCCCGCCCCTGGCCCTTTGCCGAATGTCTTCCCCCTCAATCTCTCTCCCATATTTCCTGTCATACCTTCAGCTGTCCTATCAAATGAAGGCAAAATGTGGCAGAGAATTTACATTTAAAAAAAAGAAGTGGACCACAGATCAATGCAAGAAGGTGCCCTGGTCTGATGAACCACATTTTCTTTTACATCATGTAGAGGGCCGGGTGCATGTGCATCACTTACTTAGGGAAGAGATGGCACCAGGAGGCACTATGGGAAAAGAGTTGGTGGAGGCGGTGTGATGCTTTGGCCAATGTTCTGCTAGGAAATCTAGGGTCTGCCTTTCATGTGGATGTTTCTTTGACATGTACCACCTACCTAAACATTGTTGCAGACCAAGAACACCAAACAGTATTCCCTAATGGCAGTGGCTTGCTTCAACAGGATAATGTGCCCTGCCACACTGTAAAAATGGTTCAGGAATGGTTTAAGGAACACCACAGCAAGTTCAAGGTGTTGACTTGCCATCCAAATATCCCACATCTCAATCCAATCGAGCATCTGTAGGATGTGCTGGACAATTACGGCCGATCCAGGAAGGCTCCACCTTGCAACTTACAGGACTTTAAGTATCTGCTGCTAGCGTCTTGGTGCCAGATACCACAGCATACCATAAGAGGTCTTGTGCAGCCGATGCCTCAACAGGTCAGAGCAGTTTTGGTGGCAAAAGGCGGGACTGACACAATATTAGGCAGGCGGTTATAATGTTATGGCTGACTGTTGTATAAGTGGGTTCACAGAATTAAGTACTGTATGTCAAACTGCAGTATACTATGAGTACCCGCATGACATACGCAAGACAGCCCAAAAGTTGAGTGTGGAATGACGGACACTTCCCACCATCAATGGTCATCATCTTAGCAACATGGTGGAAAGGGTAGGGGTTTACAAGACTTTTCAAGCATATGAAAATGGTGGCAGAGGAGGCAACCGTTATGGCAGAGAACTACAGCACAACATATAAATGCAAGTAACAGCGAAGCGCTGTGTCGCATGAAACGAGGTGCGCATTAAACCGTTCATTTTTAGTAAAATGAAAAAGCTGGCAGATATTTTGGAAAGTGACATGATGTTCACCGTCAAAATGTTGCATCCGTCATTTCCAGTAAGTGCACAGTGGCAGTGTCCAATTTCAGACAGCTAACGGTTGTTGGTCGAGATGCATTGTGGGTAATATCATAACACTAAATGATTTCTGCAGTGCTAAACTGCTTTGCATAGCATCATTATAGGTAACCTGTCTCATGCGCATGATGGTCGTTTCATTTTTACGCCAAACAACAATGTGAGCCATGTGCCCTCCCACCAACATACTTTTGTTTTAATTCATCCTTCTTTCATTATGTCTGTTCTTATGTTGTTTTCATTATCGAGACCCACGAACAGCTAAACAGAGAAATTATTTTTAAGTATATTCATCTACGACTCTTCGGCCAAGCCATGATTTGTTTGTCTTCTAAAGTCAAATAAAGCAGCAACCAGAATCTGTCATGATGGTTCAGGACCTCTGCAGATCAGAGTGCCTCTTACCAGCAGTACAGTGCCATCCATCAGTACAAAGCAGCTGCCCCACTGTCTATAATAAATCCTGCTAAAGCCTGACCCTGTGACATGAATGGTGTTTTCCTGCACACATTGGCACTGATTCTGATAATATACACAGCCTAATGAAGCTAATGATAAAATATGTGCCTTTGTACTGTATGTGTGTACCCAGATCACCACCAAAACTCATTCCTTCCTCCGTGTTGACAATTCGCATATTCATCCTCATTAGACCTCAGATTAAACAGCCCTTTGAGGGGGTGATCTGTATTTTAGCACGAGGCCACATCTGTCCTGCATGTTTACCTCTGCGTGCCTGACAAAGCAGGCCTTCAAGGACTCTGTGCCTCAGGTGATCACTGCTCTTATGTGGCATCACACTGGCCATAAATAAAACAACCACACTACTAATTAATGTTTCTGCCATGGCAGCAATCCGCTGGCAGGAATCTTGCTGTTAGCAGTAAACAGTAAAACCACCTGAGATAGCTAAGAAGGAAGCGGTTACTCTGTTTTCTTGGTTACATACCTAAATATTGACCTATGTGCATGTTGCCTATGGTGCTTAAACATACCATTGTGCATGTTTCGTGGTAAGTGCATATGTATTGTTTCTTAAGGGAAATATGGGCATTTTAATTGGCAATATTTGATAAACATTTTTTGGCCAGTTATGTCTGTGGAATGGGGTGGGGAGACAAAATGACAAAATTGGTCGTGGCTTGTTTTGGTTTACCTCATCTGTGTGTGTGTGTGTGTGTGGGTGTGTTTTTCTGTCTGTCTCTATCTGTTGGGACAATGGCATTATTGAGGTGCTGGGAGTCACAGGCGCCCTGATGCCTGGCCTGCTGGACTGAGGTTAGCAGAGGCACGTTTGGCTGGATCAGGTGACCGCTCTGTCCCTTTTAAGTGTGGCTCTCCCACAATGGAACAAGTAACATGAATCTGGAGGCAATAAAAGATGGCTGAATCACTGGCTGCCTGCTCTCCCATCTGACTTCACTCTACACACAACCGTGCAGGCTTCGGGTGTTGAGCATTAATTACAAGACATATTGTGTAGACAGAACTGTGATCTCATTTCAGTATGCAATCTTTGAGAAGTCTTTTTTTGAACCACCAGACAAAGATTAAACTGTAAACAGCCACAACCACAACTAGTTCCCTTCTAAAAGGACAATTTAACTTGCTTTCTCAGACCCTCACAAAGTTATTAGGTGTTTTCAGACAAATGGATTCACTGACATTGCTAGTAGCCACAGCAAACATCGCCATTGAGCTGGCATTAAGTTCCTATCTTTGCAATGTGCATGTTGATTGCTGTGAAGGCTTGTTTGTTAATGAAGCTGTTCAGACTGCTGGTTGACAGTTGACTGTATACTGTACACTCACGTGTCACCTCAATTCATGATACATTCATTCACACTGCTAAATTTTTACGCTTCCTCTTTATTAGCAGTTCAACATCTACTTAATATTATGTTTACTACGCGATTGAATTTTCGCCAGTAGCAATTCTTTCTGTGGAACCTCCAATTTCCGATCAAACTACTGAGCACGACGACAAGCCACAAATATGTGGATATCCTTAAAACACATCCGGCATAGTGGAAACAGCAAGTCTGGTCAGGTTCATACATGTCTGCATTTTTTTATACTCAAGTCAGACAGTTCAACAAATTAACGACCCCACCTCTAAAATGGCAATAAAGTCAAGGATCTTTCTTTCCTGTTAAACGTAGCATAGCACCATGGCACCATGGCATGTGCTGGTGGACAAGTTCCCAGGTTCATATTTTCTACCTATTATGCTAAATTCCCCTTGAATATTTAACGGGCCAAAAAACATAAAATCATGAAAATTGAGCCATTTATACATATTATAATTATACATCAGTTTTATATTGGCTGTGTTGATCTGATTTTGATCTTTTTGATTAAATTGAACAGATGATGAATTTAAAAAATGCATCATTTTGTGTTATCATTTTTATATATTATAATAAAGCATTAATGTCCATTCTGAAGAGTGAAATTCCACACAAAACTGAAGCTCTTGCATCATTTGGAAGTGTTTAGCGTTTCAAGGTTGCAGAGTGTTAAACTACCTCCCAGCATGCACTGGGGGAGAGATGGGGCACAAATTTCTTGCTGATTTAAAAATGGGCTAAAGCACACAGACGCCTGAACAAATTCACACTTACACTCAAACTTAGAGTAAATGTAGTGTTTCTATTGCTGATGTCTCACCTCTTCTGTTTGCTCTCCAGCAAAGGCCAGCAGACAGTTTCCAGGGCTCGTCTCCAGCATGGAGCACTGACAGAATCCAACACTGCCGGTCCAAACAGAGTCAACCACTTCACTGCGACCTTCGCTCAGATCCCACAGACACACCTGCATGTCCCGTCCCTGACTGCTCCACCAACGGAGAGAATAAAAAAACAGACAAAAGCTGCAGTTTCTTGCATATTTCAAAACACATATAGCTGGTTGTCATCTTAAATCCTGTGTGGCAGTGAATGCTTACTATTCACTTATTTTCACCATGGGTTCATCTTAATAAAAATGAGTAAGACAGAAAGTTTAGAGATGAAGAGAACAGCCATCCTCACCTGATGAGGGTATCTTCTGCCTGCAGTGTCCTGACCCAGATTATTGAGCTACCAGCATGACCTTCCACAATCTTCTGAGCCCTCCTGGTGTCCAGGTTCCAGATATGGATGGCCCCCTTCCCTGACCTGCAAAACCCATCATACAGTAAATAAGACATATATATATATATAATAAGACATTGTTCTGCTCTCACCTATACCAACAGAGAGAAAATGGTCAGATTTGCATGTGTACACACTGAAAGATTACTGACTTGGCCTTGTGCATCAAACCTCTGTACCTCTGAGGTGGATCTTGATTGGCATCTACATCACCAAGCAATAAAATAAACCTGTCTATGCAGCTCTTACGATGTACAAAAACACACTAAATTAGTCAAATCTCCTAACATAAAAGAGGATGGGATAAAACAGACGAAAGATGAGAAGTCAAAATTATTAATGTTGAGATAAATGACACACCCAGAAAATAGGAGGGGAGTATCCCCTCCATGGCAGCTAAAGTGTAGGGTGTTGAGGGGCGCGCCAGCCCCCCTCAGGGTGTAAATGGGGGACGGAGCAGGACGAGACATCCCTGGGTCACGTGATCAATGTACGGATGCAAGGAGGCCGCGAGCCCACATCATGACACCCTCTGAAACAGACAAGAAAAGAGAGCAAAGATGGTGGTTACTTCTGTTATTTGAAGAACTGAAAAAGAAGCAACTACCATTTTAATACGTCGAACAAAAACTTTCAACAATAAGCGTGCTGTTTTGGCAGGCTTATATAAAAACAAAAACAAATGTCCCGTTCAAATCAGGTTAATTTGATTCTTTAAGAGAAATACAGGCTGAATATATGAACTCTTTGAAAACCTAGACATCACATTCTGTTTTTACAGAAACACTGTGCAAAAAGTATCAGAAAATAGTTGCGTTTTGCCTTGAAGCTCTTCTCTTCCACACAGCAGACAGTTATGTATAATTCACTATCTGTACTCTCTCTATTGTTAGTGGCTACAAACCCTGTGGCTCTCTCTCCATTTTCCTGCTCCTAGTCTACAAGATAACACCTCTCTTACTCAATGCACCGTAAATCAGAACTCCTGACAGCTTAATTATAGTAAACAGACAGAGATTCGGGCTTCTCACTCTTCTCGTTATCAACAGCCGTTGTCCCAGAGGCACAGGTAACAGCTCAGGCTTTTATGTCGTTTGTAGGCCGGGCAAAGGAGGAAACCCAACCGACCGCAGATATGCTTCTAGGAAATGATGCGTCAACATTAAAGTGCAGCACAATCACATGCAAGTGAATGACAGACTTGAGAGATTACATCCACCTATCCATCCATTTTCTAAACTGCTTACTATGTTTAACGTAACAGGCAGCTTAAATGTGTTCATTATCCAGCGTCTTTAATTCCATCATTTATACACACACAAAAAGGCTGCTTTTAAAAGTTCAGAATGGACAATCTAACCTTTTCAGTTTTATGGAAAACAATGGACTTATAAAGAAACCCACTGAAATATAAATGAATAATTAATATACCAATGCTGATTGTCTTCCCTGCAATACCATGTTCACCAACACCAACTAGACACTCGAGGTGGCATAACCTCAAAGAATAACTTTAACATTTTGTGAAATACTGTGCGCGTATTTCCCAAGAGTTAGATGTCCAAGTACCTTCAAACTCAATAACTAATTTGTTATTATTTTATCTAATTTTCTTAAACTGTACAAAAATAAGAGTATTGCCAGAAAACGAGCAGAGAATCCAGGAAGTCAATGTGACCATCTAGAATCCCATGTAAAACCACAACTTTGGTTTTTGAACAGATTTTCAGAAAACGGTATGAATTACACTATAACCTCAGTATTGCACAGTTTTGTGATACTGTATCGATTCTTAGAAAATTATATTGACTAAGTCAATTTATAAAAGTCAACATGATGGAGTCATAGTTTACATGCGAAGATGTGTGACTATATGGTTCATGTTATGTCGCTTTTAAAGTTTCTATCTGGACAAAGCCAGGCTAGGAGTTTAACTTCTTTTAGTCATCATACAAAGAAAAGCAAACTGTCTCCAGACTCAATCTTCATAGAGCAGGCAGATATAAGACTGTTATAAAGCTATCTGAATTAATGAATGAGACCCCCGACCCACCCCCACCCCCACCCCCACACACACCCCCTCCTCCACTTTTACTTATCATAACCCTTGCTCTCTTTAATCAGCAGAAGCTGAAACTAGAGCCCGAGGCATTCAGGATCAGCTCATTTCAGAAGGTTAGTGGTTAAATTGTCCATGTGAATCTGTGAAGCGGGGAGACAGAGACCCCTGACCAGCCTGCCTCATTAACAACACAACTCTGTCGTCTCACAAGGACACGGTCTACCCTTCGCCTTAATTATCAATGTGCAGCACGGTGAAAAAGTATTGGACCCGCTCCTGATTTCTTCTATTTTTTTGGTGTGCGTCTTCTTACTAAACTGTGTCAAATCTTCAAACAAAATTTGATATACAACAAAGGCAACCTGAGTAAACACAAAACACAAGTTTTAAATGTTAACTTTATTTAATAGGGCAAAACGGTCAATACATAAATCACCAGTGTGAAAAAGTATTTGCCCCCCCCCCCCTGAACTTAATAGCTATAGCTGTGCCACCTTTAGCAGCAACAACAGCAACCGAACTCTTCTGAGATCAGTCTGACATCACTGTGGTGGAATTTTAGCCCACTCTCCTTTGCAGAACTGCTTTAGTGCAGCCACATTGGAGGGTTTGTGAGCATGAACTGATCTTTTCAGGTCCCACCACAGCATCTCAATGGGGTTCAGGTCCAGACTTTGACGAGGCCACTCCAAAACTTTAATTTGATTTCTTTTGAGTCATTCCGAGGACTTACTCTAATGCTTGGGATTTTATTGTTTTGCTGCATGACCCAGATGCCCTGGAATATTCTCCCAAAAGCTTTGAGGGTCATGCCTTCATGTTGTTCTGGGTTAGCAGTGGCTTTCGCCTTGCCACTCTGCCATGGATATATCATTTCTGCCCACTAGCTACTAGTGGACACAATCTCCTTGTAGAGAACGTGTCTCACTGTGGATCTGTGGAGTCCCACAGCCTGAGAAATAGCTTTTGTAACCCTTCCCAGACTGATGTATTTCAATCACCTTCTTCCTCATCTCTTCTGAATGTCTTTTGATTCTGTCATAGTGTGCCACTGGTGAGACCTACTAGCCAACTTGATGCTTCTGAAAATGATCTATTTAAGTGATGATTTGATTGAACAGGGCTGGTAATAATCAGGCCTGCGTGTGTCTGGTCCAGCTGCAACCAGTTATTACTGCAGTTTGGTAGTTTTTTTGGACTTAATGTCTAAGGGGACAAATATTTTTTCACACTGGTGATTTAGGTAATGGATAACCTTTTTTGCCTAATTAAATAAGATTAGCATTTAAAACTTGCATTTTGTGTTTATTCAGGATGCCTTTGTTTTATGTTAAATTTTGCTTGAACATCCGACACGGTTTAGAATGAGACACACACAAAAATGGAAGAAATCAGGAAAAGGTCCAATACTTTTTCACACCACTGTACCACTACAGGTGAACACACTGCATAGAAAACTCTATATTTTTTGGTGCACCCTATGGAAAATATGACCGACTAGACAGCAGTCAGAGAGTGCAAATCTCTGCCAAGGCAGCTCAGTTTTCCCATGTCTTTGCACCTGAAAGCAATAGTTTGACCCTCGTAAAAAGACTCGACCATGAAAACGCCTTTAGAATTTGGAGGCACGTTGGTATCATTATTATTAGTTGTAGTTCAAGAAAAATAATATTTCACCAATGGTGGTTTTCTTCAGGATCTACCCCCAGGCCTCACTGGAGGAAGAGATCTTGCATCTCCATGGGACCCTCCTTGACAAATAAAGGATAAATAAAATTAAAAAAAACTTTGATTTCTTCCATGGAACATGGTCCACCCCTTCCACCCAGTTTCTTGGTAATCCATCGAGTAGTTTATGTGTAGTTGACAAAACGGTCCAAAAAGATCTATGTTCAAACAAGTAGAAAACAGGGGCCCAACAATTCCCACCAAGTTTTATGAAAATCCATCAAATACTTGTATAATCCTGCTAACAGACAGACAGACAGACAAACCAAAGCCAGTGAAAACAAAACCTCCTTGGCGGAGGTAAATATGACCTTTTCGGTTCATATTTGATTTATGAGTCGAAGAATATGACTGTTTGCACAATACATTGACCATTACTTATCACCCATATCTGTAAACTAAAGCAACAGGAACCCTCTGGCCAACAACTGTACAAACTTGTTTTTTTTGTGGTATGAAGGAAACAGCGGGGGAAAAAAACGTCAACACTGTTTTTGTGAGGGTCTATCTGTTAAGCTGCTCCTCTGGTGAATGGGTGGGTAAGACTTCATTCCAGTGCTGTCCCTGTGTGTGTGATGACCGTGTGAGACTCACTCTGATAACAGGTGGATTAGGCGTCCCTCATTGTCCTTTTGCAGCAGGCCCGCATGAGGCTGTGAGTCATGCACACAGCAGCCTGAAACCGGTTGTTTTCATTGTCTCAAGGCCAGGGACTGTAAGACTTTCCAATGGCAATCACAGTTCACTGTCAATCAAAGAGTGCAGTTGGGACAGTGATGTAGATATCAAATGGGGACTACGAATGCACACTTATATCCAATAGAGGAGTAAAATAGCCACTTTCCCCTGCAACTGCTTCCTCAGTCGGCAGTTCCTTCAGTTTTGCAGTCGTCAGCATTTCCAGTATCTGAATAACCCCAACAATAGGGGCTGCAAATGAGTCCCCCACAAACCCAAATAAACATGCAGGAAGCTCAGGAAGGGAGAAATGGACACTAAACAAACAATATAGTGGCAGGATGTCACTCAAATCTATTTCCAAGGATCCTTAAATTGTTGCTTGAGGACAGAGAGAGGCGGCCGAGCAAACAAGCAACTTGATCATTGGTCAATCTTGTGAGTTAGACATCAAAACAGATTTCTACTGAATGCAGAGACACCTTGCTGGAGTAGCTGTGTAGATATGATCCTCTGGTCAAAGATGCTCAAGGACAAGCAACTTGTTCTGTTGGGATCAAATTCTCTCCAGCCAGAGGTTTTAATGAAACTAAGAAGCTTTCATGAAGTGATTGAGCAATAGATAACAAATACCCAACAGGTCCGGGAACTTCCTTATTAAACATGTCCACAGGAAAAATCTCAGCAATTACAGAACGGGGTAACTAGCTGGGCCTAATTAAACTTGTGTGAGGTGGACAGGGCATAATAAATCAGACTGACTGATTAATATACCTGTGTTGGATATGGGAGCCAGGGGGAAGAGGCAGGAGAGGAGGATTGAGGCTCCTGCTGGCCCTGTAACAGATAAGACAGCTCTGGAGTAATCTGACTCTAAGTCCATGGATAAAGGCAGTTTGTCTCTTCTTGGGCTGTCTGTCCACACCTACTGGGTAATTAGGCCTAATTATGAGAGAAAGGTCCGCTTCCCCTTCATGTTATTAAATAAGAGCCAGCCTCGTCCGCCAAGGATCTCTCAACACCAGCAAGGGGCTGGCGACCTTCAGATCAAACGCAGCCACTATCTGTGCCCCACCACCACCACCACCACACCCCCACTGCAGCACCCGCTCCCCTCCTACTCGGCATCGCTGCACATATGAGGGCTTGAGGAGGGAGGGGACAGGGAGGATATTCGTTATGATATGGAGCATCAAGGTTTTTTTGTCCACATTCCTCGTTTGGTTCTTTAGTGCTGGTATCATGTGATCGGCAGCTACCCACCTGAGCTGCCCCCTTGTCAAATTCTGCCATTCATAAATAAGGGCAGGGAGGTGGGGTGGGGGCACACTGATCACAGGAGTTTATTACAGAAGCTTTATAATGCCCCAGCTTCACAGGAGCCATTATGGAGGCATGGGATCCCAAGATCCCTTGCTGATATCGCCCTCGTCAAATATGAGATCTGAGCTGCATGATGAAAACTGAAAGTAGATTACACATAACTCAAAAGCTGCAGTCCTAGATAGGCCCACCAATGAAAGGCCAACTTTATAACGTTTTGCACTGATAGTATTTCTTCTTTGTAACATCTTTGCAGCCTGAAAACCTAATCCGTCCATTCCTGCAACATCAGGCCTTAGCTCTTAGTCATTCAGCTGTTTATCACAGGCAATGGTCTTATCTGCTGCTTCCATGCTTTTCACCATCTAACCAAGGGGGCACTTCCACCTCGCTGGCTGGTGAGTGGGCTATATGATCATTAGTCAGCCTTTCTGCCCTTCCCCCAACTAATACAGATCATTCTGAGGAGGAAACTAACCTGCCAAATAGAGAGCAGGGTCCATTATAAAAATCCAGTTACACAAACAACATGGGAAGTGGTGAGGAAGACAGACACCCTTTATTGTGTCTTAGCAGTGTTATCTAGACTGGATAAACAGCCCAGCATCAGATAGAGGTTGAAGTCAGTCACAAGTGCACCAACACCCACTGTCAGTCACAGATCCAATGAGTGGGAAGAGGTGGCATTGTTCGCGTGAATGGCGTGAATGCTGAGCAGGGGCCACTGCAGATAAGGCCTAAATGCCTTGTGGGTGTCATTGAGGCAGGCACTGATGGAGCACTGTGTCAGAGGGCCCTGTTTTAGGAGATCCTAACTGTGGTCAACAGGTACCAGGAGCCTTATCTGTTTGTACTATCACCCATTTCCTCCATGAGGTCATTTACCTGGACACTAGAGGATAAAGGGACACAAGAGAGTCGACAGCTCAAGTGTCATCATATATCTCTACACGTTAAGGATGTGATGAGCTTTGGATCTGTGGGGAATTTTGAAGTCCATACACCAAATATGAAAACAATTATTGTGCTATAATCCCAATAGGGCATCATGAACTGGGGATAAAGAACACAGAAAATAACAAGATGTTACTATGTGTCAAACAGCTCATCCCCCAGTGTTACAACTGTCAGTCATCACCACGTGTGTGATGAGTGACTACATAACGACAAAGTGACGGATGGTGAAAGGTTTGACAGAGTGCTAAGTAATTGTACAACAGTTTCCGGAGACCTACCAATTTTAAAAAGCTGCAACAATAGGCAAGCTGAACAAAACCAACAATAGTACAACCAAAGGTAGTGGATTTGTGAAATATCATAAGAGCTCCAGGGTCAGTTTCACATCTAAAAAGCAGTAATCAAGTACATACCTCCACAAAGGTTGAGTAATCCTTTGCCATTTTAACAATAATAATAATAATAATGATAAGAATAATAATAGAAAACAAACATAACAGTAACTAAACCTAAGGCACTCAGCGTATCTACTTTCGACACAGCTGAACAATCCTACACGTGTCTGCTCGACTAGCCCATTCACCACCTCTTCATAAATTATGTGGAAATCAGTTCAGTAATTTTTACTAAATCTGGGAAAATGTTGAATCTCACAATGTTAATGAAAGCTACAAACAAACAAACAAAATAACCAACCAACAGAAGGACATGAATGAAAACATAACCTCCTTGATGGAGGTAAATATTCAGAACTTCTGCATCAGTATTTTTAGCTGCTTAAAAATACATGAGCCAGCTCAAGCGTTTTTAATGCTTAATCCTGCTTTGTCTAATGCATGTTATCATTAAAGCATGATGTTTTGCATCTGCTCCAAGTTGCATTGAATTTATGAACAGTCAAACCAAACTTCATTCAAAATTGGGTGGTTTCTCTTGCTTTGGCAGGTATATGCACCTCACTGACCTTAAGTAGCAACTTGATCCACAGTTATTATTAAAAATAAGAATCAAAATTCATGTTAAGTGTAGTTCTCTAAATTCTGCTAGAAAATGAATTAGGATGCAAGTTAGTTACAAAATTAACATTTAGGCATTTTAAATAAATCCGGTATTGTATTAACATAATTTCACAGCGCTGACTTTATTCTTATTTACTATTAATTATATGTTCATACATTACTCTCATTTACTTTTCAGACACAGCAGTCTTAAGTAGACTTGCCGACAAATCATTACGTTTTAATAGGATATATTTCAATTATATTCCTGATGCAAACATGAAACATGTTGGGCTGAAACAGTAAAAGTATGAACACAAGTCTCTAAACACTCCACTTTAACTATAACTCTCAGGCTATGTACAAGAAGGTTAGCATGAAGCTAGCAACTATCTGCAACAACAGCTACGAACGATACATATACTTCATAATTACACGAAAGGCGTTACCGCTGGGTGAAGTAAGGTCACTACAGTAAAAAAGAAACCTCAAAAAAACTTTACGAAATACCATTTCGGCGAGACACCGGTGTTTTGACAGGTGACAGAGAAACCTAGCCAGCTTTTCAGGAAGGGATACAATACATGCGCCGGAGTTGTAGGACCCCTGTTTACAGCAGGTGAGCTGCCTGTGGAAGTGCCTGTCTAGAAAAGCCGACTGTCGCTCCGTCTGGTCAGCTTACTTCATTCTCTTTACAGAGATGCACGCCTTTGTGCGCGTGTGGGTGTTTGTGTGTGTTCACTGCTTCCATATTTAAGGACATGTGCATTTTCTAAGTATCTCTTTCCAATGACTGAAATGACTACAAATGAATAGCTTGGTGTAGATTGGATAAATAAAGATCAGCACTGCATTCGGATAATTGAAATCTAATTATGATGATGATAGATATGAAGAGATGAGAAAAGAAGAAACTAAGTTGAGAATTCAAACAAAAAAAGTAAACATACCAACACCTCAGATACAGTTTGTGCTTTTTGTGTGCTTTCTATTACTGACTACCAAAAAACATCCGAACTATGAGATTAACTATTGAATTTGTAAAGCCTTACATCAGCCTGCTGCACAAACAGGAGAGTCTTTATTTTTTCATCCTTTTCAGTCTAATGGAGAAAGAGAGACAGAGAAAACAGGGTCCTAATCCACAGAACACACAGGCTCCTTTCATGGGAGTGCTGGGAGAGACCTTTATTTGTCCATTCCTATCATGGAGAAAGTGGGTTTCAAGCTTGGATAGGTCTGAGCTGGAAGATTAGATGAAACCAGAGTGTTTTAAACCTCTTCTGGGGCCATGGATTAGAGTCAGCCTGTCCTCCTGCTGCAGTCTTTAATGAAATAATAAGGAGTATGAATGGCTCAGTGGGAGAAGGTGTAGATCACGTCCAGCACAGTGAGTTAGAAAGCAAAATAATCGATTAGTTCAGGCAACAAAATACCCTGAAAAGTTTAAGAATAGGACTCCTTTAACTTTAAAAAGCCAAAACATCTCAGTTTAATTGGCAAGTAAGTTTTAACATTTTGGCCTACATAACGCAGTATTCATCAGGCACACACTCCAGTCATAATAGTGTATTATTGGCATGCAGTGCTTTAATTTTCATTATATGTGAAACCACTTAAATTATGTTCTCACCTAGACATATTGTACTCAAATTATGCTAAATGAAACAAACAATATTTTGGATTTAAAGTTGCGGAGGATTACCTGTGTATAATGAGATTGTTCAAATAAATAAGCACTTAATGACATACAGTACCAGTCAATAGTTTGGACATACCTTCCCATCCACTTGAATGGGAAACTGTGTCCAAATTTTTGACTGGTACTGTACATGAAAAGGGTGAATGTCTGTTGAAGAGAAGCAGTGAGTTTAAAACAATTAGTGCTAATGGAGGTGGCAGGACATTGCCCCTCAGCAGGAGGTGAGAGAAAGTGTCTGCTGCCCTGCCTGGACAGATACTATGGCCTACATTATCATCAATTATTCCTGGCATCTCAACTTACCCAGGGGCAGGGAGGGTAAACAGGACAATGCCAGGGTGTACTTGAGAGCAAGAGCTGTGGTCTCCCTGTGGGTCCAAGGAGGAGGAGGAGGACGAGGAGGAGCGTGTTGGGTGTGTTATACGTTATCATCCATCCAACCCAAGAGACTGCCTGGTAAGGAAATCCCTGGAATCCCACTCTCGCTCCTGCCACCCGGCCATAAGAGCAGGCAGGTCACTTTACAGCTCATCACCAAATTAGAAAGGCTGTGGGTCAGCCTGAGCAGCAGCCAGACCACAGAGAGATAGAAATAAATGGTGCTACCAGGCTCCTCTGTCATCATGGAGAGATGGAGGACTGCACTGTACACTGTGGAGGGCAAAACTCCAGGGAGGAACATTAGACTGCATCCCCAAGACTGACCTTAAAGTAGTGAATACATAGAGTGGATACAGACACCAAGAGACTGATGAGCAGAAGGAATTTTATTCACTGACTGTGGGTTTTTAAATGTGAAAACTTTCCTAATGTAAATATCTGACAACAAGTAAAAAGTAAGTTAAACAGTAGAGTGTATACTTCCGCCAAAGCTCAACAGACCTCTTCATTTCAATCAAGCCTTATCCAAATTCAAACTCATAGCCCTGTAACCATAATTTACAGGGCAGACTATGAAAGCATATTTAAATCTGGTGGATCCTGATTTTTATTTGGACTGCACCAAATTGCACACATTCATTCATTATTCTCTGAGAAATTAAGGACATTTTTTGAAAAATGCCCTATTTTGCGATGTTAAAGAAAGTGAAAAGAAATCTTTGTTCCATTCCAAACTTTAATGGGGTTTATTCTGGAACAAGACTGATCATCCCACCAAGTTTCATGGAAATCTGTTTAGCAGTTTTTGCATAATCCCGCTGATAAACCAACAAAGAAACAGAAACGGGTGAAAACATGACCTCCTTGGCAGAGGTAACTCCATATGTTACATATTTGACTTTTATTTTCAATCAAAAATCACTACATGTTCTTTTGAGGTTAGGTTATCTTAGCGGAGGGACTGGAAACAGAGGGAAATGGTCAATGGTCAAATAGTTGTTTATATACTTTATGTTTTGTGTGGATAAAAATATCCAATATGTTTATTAATGAAGTTTTGGGGGGACTGGTATGAAGATTTTTACTTCAATTAACTGTTAAGTCCTGTTTTCAGTCTTTATGCTAAACTAAGCCAAACTAACCTTCTCCTTGCTCTACTTTCAGTTACTCTAAAGACATGAGAGTGGTATCAATCTTCTAATCTCACTCTAGGTTGTCGAAGTTAGAAATAGAATAATTGTATTTCCTAAAATGGGCAGTATGTTTCAAGATTCTGTGATGTTTATACAGTATGAATGCAAAATGGATACACGTGGACATGACTCATAAATACATGTTACATTTTGTATGAGGACATTTATGTGATAATATCATAAGGGGAACAATATTTGGTCCTTTTATTTTCATGCTGCCTTGATGATTTTCATTGAGAATGATGATTTTCCAACTTTTGTTGAAGCTCACACACAGTCATCCAATTTACCCGGTTCACAAAATCTCTGTTATGTTATTTCATGCATTTCTGAGAATCTTGTCTGATGATTTTCAATGAAATAGTGTGACCTTCTTTCCTTCAGGCAAGGATGAACACGTTTGTGAATTCAAACAAGTCTGCAGACTTACTTCCTCCTCAGAACACAATATGTTTGTCATTGTATTGAATTCTTGGTAACTGGCTATTAATTGGGATGTTAAAGTGTTATCCTTGGGTAAAATGTATGTATTATGCAAGTTACAGTGGGAATGCAATGTGATGTCTTCAGGGTTTTAGATGTTATATCGGAATAAGAAAAAGAAACAATCAACAAAACAGGATGTATTGTCATTTCACGGTCCCCTTAAGAATGAAAATTTACCACCAGCTGGACATAGGAATGAGTATGGACACCTGTATGTCTTTCTATGTGTTCATTGACATGTATGCATGAAGTTATCAGGGCAGAGGGAGAAGATACTGTGTATGGGAGTATGTGCTGAATGTGCAGGTATCATAAGATGTGATGGTGAGGCCTGTCCAGCTCGTGTTTTCCTTGGGCGTCTTTGCAGGTGTGAATGGAGAGATCTCAGGGAGGGCGAGGAGTGACTGGCCTGTCTGTCACTGAGGTATAGAACAAAACACAACTTTAATAAATCAGTGTGTAGCAGGAAGGAGAAAGCCCAATGCACAGGCACTATCTACACCGCAAAACCATCCTCCCTTGGAATAGTGAAGAGGGGAGGCACTTTGTGTCGAAAGTTAATATTCTTATCAGGTCTTTTTGAAAATCCTCTTCAATGATGAAACTGTTTCTCATGGTCATGTCCACTGGGAGCAGCAGGCAGGGAAAACTATCATCTCTGACCCCTTCACTCGGGACAGGGTAAGCATTTTTAAAAGTTTATCATAGTCACCAATTACACACTCTCTCTCTCACTCTCTCTCTCTCTATTTTATTACATTAAATGGACATATGTGCAGATGTGATGAGACAATTTATGTCAGTGTCACATGCAATCTATTCCATTAGCTTTTAAACACATCAACAGTAATTGTAGAACTTGACTCAACTTTGGTTAATGACTAAAGGTTTTCCATTTTCACTGATCATTGACTCATGAGAACCAGCGGTGAAGAACAGCATGACTCTCTTGTCCTTGAACATAACCTGGTTGTATCGCTTTTCTTCTGAGAAAACAAAGCCCATTGTGAGCACCCGGTCAGTCCACCCTTTCATGATTGCAGGAAAAGTAAATCAGTTCATGGGGAACTGAAAGATGACAAGACTACAATGATTCATACATTCGTTCACGTTCCATAACAAGAAAATATCTGGAGACAACTCTATGTTTTTTGTGCAAGCAATTCTCAAAGGAGTAGTTTAGCTTATTTATTAATAGATGAGATCTAAACCAGTCCCATGCCACATATCATTCAGACCATAAATAACAGGCATCGAATCTGGAAAAAAGCTTTCAACAGACTCCTTGTTGTAATTCCAGGTTGGGCATATCTGTAATTTCTGACAGCTGTGTTATCTCCCATCTGGTGTAAAGAACTACGCGGAAGCGTCGACAAACTGATGGCCAAATTAATGAAAGCCACCATCGAAGTTGATATCCGGTCTCAACTACAACTGGGGGGGGCTGGAGCCTATCCCAGCTGTGGGTGAGGAGGGGGTGTACACCCTGGACAAGTCGCCAGTTCATCGCAGGGCCACACATACACACCACACACGCCTATGGTTACTTTAGAGTCACTAATCCATGTTTTTTGGTGGTGGGAGGAAGCCGGAGAACCCGGAGGGAACCACGCAGACACGGGGAGAACATGCAAACACCACATAAAAACGACCCAGGTCCTCAGGTGGATTTGAACCCAGGACCTTCTTGCTGTGAGGCAACAAGCGCTACCCAACACGCCTCCATTCTGCCCCTAGAATTAAACAACATTTCTAAAATTGTACAGTATCCGCTCAGCTGATTGCCTAACAAAAATTTGGAATAGAAAGAACGCCATCCCTTTCCACTGATGGTACAAGAATGCACCATTAAAGTACGGTGCTGGAGGTGACCAGCCGCAGAGCAGGTGCAAGACTAAAAATTGAAGTGCAAAAGAGTGAGGTCTGTGCACTGTTAGGCTGGCAGAAATAACTTTTTATTTTCTCTTTAGACAAAGAAACGTTTCAATGTGATCGATCTGGAAAAGATTTATTAGATCGAGAGCCAGGCTAGCTATTTTACAGTTCGACCCAAATTCCAGATTTTAAGCTAAATTAAGCCAAACACCTCCTGACTCTTCAGACTTTTTGTTCAGACATGAGAATGGTACCAATCTTTTAGTCTATCTCTTGACAAGGAAGCAATAAATAAGCATATTTCTGGTGTGATGCTGGCCTCACTTTACATTTGATGGTAAAAGTGAGTGGAAAAATATTTTTGGCCTTGACGGTTTTATCTATTTTTAAAGAAAAGGTTTGAAACATATCAACAAGTCAATCTTTACATCATTTAAGGGTCATAATTGTTGATTTGTACCATAACTCCAATACCCAGCAGTGTGTATGTTCTTCCAACTGGACGCTCAGGCCATCTTTGTACCAGTGGCACATAAAAAGAACAAAGATAAAGACAGTCTTAAAATGCCTTTGGGGGGGACAGAATCCAGATCAGTGAGTCGAGACAGATGCCATGCCTCCTCTTCCAGTATACGCCTTGACATTCACTAATGACCACTCTTCATGTTGCTGCTGCGGCTACTTCATTTGTCACACAGGATAACATTCAGGCCAAAGGTTACTTTGTGAATGCTAATTACTGAGCTGGTTATATATACACTGGTCTCATGTACCATAGTTTGCGTGTGACAGTGACACTCCTGTAATAGACCCATCTGAAAATGTTTTGGAAAGATAGAAAGATGTACAGCTCTCCACAGCTTTATTTTTAGGGAATGTTAATGTGAACTGAATGCAGGGATGCAGTATATCCTCACCATGCCAATCAAACATGTGGACATTCAAATACAGGTCGTATACAATAAAGCTCACATGGCTAACACATCCACGCATTCACATTCCCACCGGCAACCCCTCCTCACACACACACACACTCACACTCACAAAACATACCACGCAAGCCGTCTCTCATCGGATCAGTGACCAACAAATAAACACAGGCAGACACACTGTGAGCTCCAGAAGGTAAGCTAGCAGACACACACTGCATGCAAAGTGTGTGTATGTGTTTGTGTGTAAGTGTGTGTGATTCATTCACAAGCCGTTCTGCCACACAGAGCTTTTATTGGCTAAACAGGAAAGACAGAATCAATCAGCGAAGCATCGACAGCAGCTGGAGGGCGATCCCAGCATGTAGTCCATCAGCATCACATGACAAGACCGTCTCTGCAGCTCGACCTGCGTGTATGTGGATGGGTGTGTGTGGGTGTGTGTGTGTGTGTGGGGGTGTGTATTCTCACTTTATGCATGTTTACAGACACCATCATAGCAGGAATTGCAATCCGTGCCAGGTAAACGCTCAACTCAGGCCCAGGCAGTTCCTTGAAGTTGCAGCCAGATGTTTTGGGTGAAGAGTGGGAAGTCATCATGGCAGTGGATGGCACTTTGATTTATGCGATATGACTCAGACTGATAATACCAGAGCCCCGGAGCAGACACATTCAGAATGAAACTGTCAAGTTGGTGTTTATACTGTTGCTCCTTCTACACTGTTAGTGTTTAGGAAAACCTTTAGTAAGTGAAGCAAATACCTTTTCTTTCTTTTTTCCGTGCAAAGGCTTGTTATGTTGATTATTTCTAGGATTTGATGAAAGTGGGGTTTTGAATGTACAATTTTCATCATGCCTCAGGTGATAGAACTCCTGAAAACAAAAATATTCTTTCTATGAAAGCCTGACATAGAAGAACATTTTGGAATGGATTAAACAAATGTGATCCCTGCACACACTATATTACTTTTTTAGTTTCAAAGAGGAAAATATAATATCAGCCAGGCTTTTGTATCATAAACGGGGTTAAATAATTAAAACCTGTTCATTGAGGTTATGCTGCTCCCATTCAGGCTAGTTTACAGACTTAACTTCACCTAAAGTATAACCAATTATATAATAAATCTTGTTTCTTTGTACTCATCATCAGCTGGATTCAAATCAAACTGCAGCACAAATGTAATTTATCTCCATCCGACACGCTCTGGTTAGTGCCAACCTGAGATGTAACGTGGCAGAACAAGAATATATGATTTTGCTTTAGGCTATTTGAATACAAATAAAATGTAGTAGCCTCGTGAAAGTACATGCCGTTTGTGCCATTATCATGACATAACTTCATACTGGTTTAGTTTCTTATATTCAAGTCAGGGTTTTCCCATTGAATCCTGCTGCAATTGTTTCATTCAAGCTAATAAATGCAAATACAAAGCAATGCAGCACGAACTGTGGAATTAATTGAGCAATCAATCTACATGTCATCCGTTTTGATGACAAAAAGTATAACAGAGGATGATAGAGAGGTTTAGAGGTGCAATAACAATAATTTACTGGAAGTCTAAATATAGAATGCCAGATATGTCTTTAAAAATCCAAAAATGTATATTGTTGTTTTTGCAAGTAGGCTGCTATTGTCCCAATCGCTGTGGTTTGGCAATATCCTTTTTTGTGTGCTGTAATCAAACATCAGCTCCACTAATCTCTGTGCAGCTTCCAGATGTAATAAAATCACTTCCTGTGTGGCAAAAGACCTGACTAAATGATTTAGGAGTTGAGGTTTCTGATTGTTTTTGCTTTTTCTGAGAGGTCTCAGGATCAGAACCACCAGCTTTGACACTGTAGCACATCGATGTTACTGTTGGCCCCAGGCACCGGTATTAAAAGCAAGGCTGTGGTTGGCTGGACTGGTCAAGATAGGCCAAACCTAACCACAGTGTTACATCTAGCTCCTTTTCAAACACCCACATCTCCTAAGATAAGGGCCTCTGTAGCAGCCATGTGTATTACATTTAGACCATTCCTGAAGGTATCCTATTCTTATCAGGGGTCAGATAAGCTCATCTCAGGCCCTCACCGCTTCTGAGCTACCGACAGGACCCCCCCGACCTCATCATTCTCAGTGTTTGTGGCTGAATGAGAAGTCGAGAAGGGAGGTTACCAGTCGACTAAATCCTTCGAGAGGCTACAGTTGTGGCAAAATAAAATTTGTTTGAAACAAACAAGACAACCTTGACATTCCTGATGGGGAGTGTGCAAGAGTGCAGACTCAGTCACAATCCAGCTTCAAGATAAAAATGTGTCTTTGGAGTGAGGAGACCCCACAGAAGAAAAAGGTGTCTGTAAACAACAGGAAAATCATGCAACCTCATCTGAACACCCTTATTCCCATGGTTGGTTTTATGAGCTTACTATTAGGCCTAATACATGGCCTCTGGGTCCTTTGAGCTAATTCTCTTGAACTTGGGAGGCCAAATGAAGGAGCAACTGCCAAAATCTGGTTTGGAGACTCACCTTGGCTCGCCAAGCCTCCTGAAGACCCCCTCCCAAGTCACTGCCTCCTGTCCGGGCCCTGCAGGCATCTCAGGCTGACAGCTCTTGAGCCATATACTGGCAGTGCAACAGAGCAGTCATAATTGGCCCCTATTCATTTCTGAGAGATAATCCTCGCCTAGCTTGAGCCTTTTCTGTTCCTAGCGTCATTTTTTCACTAATGTTTACACAAGGTATGTATCGGTTTCTCCTCCTCCTGAGGCTTTTGCTCCGGCTGCAGGGCTGTATACCCAGTATGTGTGTTTTAACGTGTGTCTGAGGGGTCTGCTCATCCAGCATGGCTGCTAAAGCTCAAGACCCCTAGTCACAAAGGCCTCGTGAATGTCTGACTCACAGACAACTGTCAGCATTCAATGGGCTGGATTAAGACAGAGCGTAGAACTGAGCGCACCCTGACATGTTGACATGTTCGACTAAGTGCATTTCAAGGTGGATTTAGCTTGTTTGCTCCATTGTGGAGGGACAGAGGAGACACAATTGCTAAATGGGCCTGACTATTCTTGAGATGGCGGGTGAACTTTACTCCTGCTGTCTGGGTTAGGACTGACACCAGCTCCATTCTCAGGGTGAGTGAGGCTGCTGTGGATCCAGAGGAGGTTCAGGGGTTTCAGAGAGCTCTGTCCTTAACCAAACAAACACACTGGAATTTCTGCCATTGTTGGCGCAGAGGGTTGAGTGACAGGGCTGCATAGCAGAGCTGCCTGTCAGCAGAAATGACTCTGGGTCAAAGTGTGATCACCTCTTGTGACACTGCTCAATATTAAGACTGTAGTATATTTCAAGATAGACCTGTGCAGATCCACAGAGGCACATGTTTACATCGACACCATTGGTGGTTCTTTGGAATGTGTTTTGGACGCCCTTATAATGGTGTGAAAATGCACAACCTTGATCCAAAAAAGTTTTGGATGCTGTGTAACAAGTAAATTAAAAGAGAAAGCAAACATTTGCAAATCCTTTTAACAACCTTTACTGAGCATTTGGGAAATTAATTGTTAAAGTTTCAAAAGTGAAATATCTTTCCAGGTTCATGTGTAGACTGCAGGCCAGTCTAGTACCCTCACTCTTTTACGATGAACGCTGTTTTAACATGTGCAGAAAGTGGCTTGGCATTATCTTGCTGGAATATAAAGGGGCATTTCTGAAAAAGACACAGATGTTCCTCCAAAGTCTGCATGTACTTTCAGCATTAATGGTGCCTTCACAGATGTGCAAGTTACCGATGCCATGGGCACTAACACACCCACATACCATGATAGATAGATAATATGGATTTACATATAAACTGAATAATTTACTTAATTTAATCAATATTTAAGTTGCTTTTTCTATATTTTTTTCTTTTGACATATTGTGGCTTATAAAGTCAAATAATATGGCAAAACACCGCAGAAGCTGTGGAAAAAACATCTTTATCTACCGTTTTATATTTACTGTGCACATGAGCATCATGTCGATCTTCTAATGTATTCTTGGTTAAAAGGTAATAAGTGAATCTCCTAAAGCATTGACCTGATCCTTTGAGTTATTACAATTATACTTTACATGTTTCTATTTCTGCTGCATTCCACTTATTTGCCTGCATCAATGACAGACAGATCCATGATTGTTTGTCTGTTTGTGTACAAAACATCTCAACGAGTTATTGAAAGATTTCGATGACAGTTTGTGGAGTGATGTACTTTGGGTCAGGGAAGAGTTCATTAGATTTTGAGGGGGTTCCTGATCTGGATGTGGATCCAGAATGATTTTTTGCCTCTGTTTTTGCAAGATAGGGCATATTCTGACATTAGGTTTTTTCTTTTTTAAATAAATAAGTTATAAGTGTCAATGGAAAAAAAGAGGCATATTTAGTTGACCAATATGTATAAATATATATTGGGGGGTAATAAAAATAGATCCAAGTGTTCCCACAACCATTTTTATCTCATTATTTTACTTTTTTATTTTCATGATATATTTATATTTTTTATTTTGATACTTTTATTTACATGTGTTCCATGCCATAACAATGTAAGACTGTCATTAGTGGAGGTATGTGCTCTCTGAGTGCTTTCTAGTTTGGTTTCTATGTCACAGCTATCAGTTTCACCTTCCCTCAGTAAGTGTAATGTTTTGTTTTTAGAAATAGAAGCCAGCCCAGTAAAAAGAAACTCTTTCCACACACACATATACACCGTGCTGATGTGTATGTGTACACATTAATGTACGTGAACACACAATACGGACGCAAGTAACCATGCAGTCATTTATGTAGAACACAGAACGCTCAATCAGTTGGCATCATTACTTTAATGGTGACACTGTCCATCCAAATGTGTTATTACTTTACATATAAATTATGTATAACAAAGCTTTAATGGAAAATTGCTCTTCTCTATTTACAACCACAAAAGTTGGCGGCCAGGTGACATCAGACCTGCACTCCCCAGATTTGGGTTTTAGTGCAGGTCATCATTAGCTAGCCGACCTGAAAGTTGAACCCTGACCCCCCCGTGGGACACCGCTGAGGCTAACTGGACAAGTCTTTGGCCTGGAGTGACTGATCAACAACAATAAACAGATATCATTCATATCAGAAGGATACACTGTAAGATACTGGAGAGTGGCTATTTGATCTTGTGCGTTTCAGAAGCCAAACCGTGTATAAAATAAAGGGGCAGACGAGAAAAATCAGAGGGGAAGTGGAGGGTAAAAAGCAAACAGACATTACAGTTACACTGATGGCCTCTATAACTTCCCTCACGTTGCCTTGGGCCCACCCTGAGGTCTCTGAAGTGGCTCGTTAAGCACAGGAACATAGAATCAATTACCCTAGCCAAACACACTGCTACCGCTCAGTATTGTGTTGGTTGGCTGCTTGGGTTGGCTCTGTCCGTCCCCTGGCCATCCATCCCCCGCCCCGCCCTGTGCCCCCCAGGCCCCTGCCGTGCAGCGCTGCGGCATGTGAGCTCTCCGTGCTCCGAGTGATAGAGTCAAGCTGTTCCTGCTGAGCGGAGGTCAGGGTCCTTCAGTCAGCACCTCGGCCCTGAACAGAGCACACAGGAATCCCCTTTCCCTCCCTAACTAGGGTTGAAACTCAGCTCTCTCTCCTCTGGCCCAGGTCCAAATAAACCCGGTACCTCTCTCTCTCTCTTTTTCCTCTCTCCATCTCCTGGCACACTGTCACTCCCCTCATCAAAATCATTAATCAGACTAGGCAGATTAGACTTTTAAAAAAAAACTATGCTCAACAGCCTCCTCTTAGGGCCCCAATTTCTGTAGCAACCAACCTACAATCCTCTTCCTCCGTCATCCTCTGCTTAATAAACCCAAGATGTCCAGTACAGCCACCAGGTTGAACAGTTGGGCACTTTGGCAAACTGTGGCGTTCTATTACTGCTTTATTGATATAAACAACTTTCCTTATCTTCGAGGGTGATGACTCTTTAGGCCTAACCTGCCATCCATGTAAATACACAACAGATAACCCTTATCAGTTTGGCACCAATAAAGGCAGTCTGCTTTCAAACTCCTTCCAAAAGCACATATCTTTTATAGGGATTAAAGGGATTAAATGTGCACCCTGAAAGTTTTCAGGCTTATGTTTGATCCGGTGACTATTTTCTCCTGTCTTCTATTCTTGGCTCAGGAAAAAAAGGAGGAGAACTGGAGGGCAATAGTGCCACCTTTAGGTCAGGCTGAGTAATACAGTGAGAGCAGTGCTCTCAATAGGTAGAGTTGCTCTGCGCCTGAGTTGCGGCACCAACACAGCTTTTGACACCACATGTGTGTACTCCCACTGTATTCTTTAATGCATTTGGGACAGGGAAGAGTGTGGTAGGAAAAGTAAGAGGTCTGTTGGGCCCTAAACAAGCCGGCGCCCCCTGGCCATGTCTGAGCTGTCTGACTGACAGGCGGCCCACCGACTGTTTGTGTGTGTCCATGGGAAATGGGGCGGTGCCGCTGCAGTGACAGCGCTGGGGCTATCCATCAGTGTCATGGGGAGGGCTTGTGGGGGTGTATGGTATGTGTCACCTCCAAGACTAATGGACAGGAAGTACAGCCGGAGAAACAACAATATTTGCAGAATATATATTCAGAAAAACGTTAGGGCTCGTCCACGGTTCTCATACGATTTCAACAAAACACTGAGCGCAGGTCTTAATCCTGATTAATGAGCCTGTTTGTTTAAAAGACGCTCGCTCTGCAGCCAGAACTCTCACTAACCTGATCTATAGCCCTGTGCTTTAAGAACATACACCCACAACCTGCATGCATTTGGAATAATCACAGTCTTGGTTTTGTCACATGGTGTTTCAGTGACACTAACCTGGGCAGCCAGTGATAATCTGTAGGACTGACCTATAAGGTGCAGTAAAATCTCAGAGAGCACTGTGAAACTAGGGGCTGTTTTGGGGGCCATACAGATGGAGAAGGATAAGGAGAAAGAGTAGAATAAACCCTGTGTGCTGACTCGTGTTCAGAGACCGAGGTGCTTAACCTCAGCAGCCGGTGACGGTGGCGTCTAAGCCAGAGCGCTTAGTGATGCTGACCTTGATCACCTCCTCGGCACAGGTTGGGTGGATGCCTACTGTCTGCAACAGGTGGGAATATGTTGCTCCACACCTAAACATACAGACACACAGAGAGGCCATTCAAGTTGCTATAAAACACACTCTCTTAAGACTGATAAGTGTTAATATACTGTCCCTTTAAAAAGTCCTGTAATTTCTTCTAATTGTTTTCTATCAGTTTCCCAATATATGATGTGTATCAAATCTTATATCTTGTAAGTCTGATGTTATTAGTATGACATCCTATATATTTATTTTTCAATGGTTTCTAACATTTTCATCTTTGGTATGTAAGAAATATTAAATGCATGAGTGCTGAGAGAGAAAAAGTCCTCAGGAACAGTCATATCTGACAAAAATATTCAATTCTGCACACCTCTGTGACTTTGAGAGTTAAAACACATCAACTCAACACCCTAATTGTTTGGATGTCTGTTCCATGGCACGTAAATATAGTAAAAACACCAACTTTACCTTAAATAAAATGCAGGATTTATTAAACTTACTGGAAGGCCAAAGCAAAGCCCTGTGTGACTTCTCCAGCGTTTGGACCGGTGAAGTGCAGACCCACGATCTTCTGGTCTCCACCTCGTTCACATACCACCTAAGGAAGTACAAAACTGATCTTAAGCCAAGGAGGTGTTAGTAGGAGCTGTTTCACCATTGAATTTTAGGATTATTTCTATCTTTTTGAATGGTAGAGCTGGACAAGTGTGTCTAGACCACAAGTGAACAAATCAGTGGGAAGGATTACTTAATGGTTAGACCGATTTAGAATCTTTCAGTCGATTCCTCTCAAACAGTTCCTAAAGCAGCAGTCTAACCCCATCAGCCAGGAGGTCCTGCTATGCCTGTCCTTCAGCAACATGCATACACAACTAGTGTCTGACACAAACATATACAAATAACCAAATTATACAGAGTATTAAATGTCAACAAAAGTACCTAAAATAAACTCAGGTCTGCTGTGTGAACCTACCTTCAAGTAACACTGGCTGGCATCGCGCTCTGCAACAGTGAATTCCAGAGGCTTGTAGAATGCATGGTAGACCTACACAGAGAAATGATGCAATGATGATGATCTCCACTGGTTCCCATTTTGAAAGGTGATATATTGACTTTTTCTGAACATAGCATCTAAAAGAACATGAGGAAAAAAGTAGGTTTGCAGATAATATAGTACGTCTCATGAGATAATTAGGTTTTCAAATTAAAAGCCCATGAATGTTAGAGATTCATTTTGCTTTTACTGTGGCCTCAGACAAAATAATATTGATATTGGATCAGATCCTGATGCCTAACTTTCACACTGTAGCTTTTGTAATAATGACCACATCCTGATCTCAATGACTATCTCTCGCTAATGATGCAATAACAGAATAAAAAAATATCTATGCTTGTTTGATAGAGACTGATTTAAAACTCTTCCCTGACAACGTGTGTAGTGTTTTATTCTACCGGCCAACGTGCTGACACAAGTTATAAAGGCCATGCAGCTGTCGGGGGCCGGTGCTACAACTCCTCCTCAGATCTCAGCGCGCCTGTCATCACCCCATACACACCTCAATCAGGCCTCCTGCTCACCTGTCAGTCACAGCAAGGAGCCCCATCTCACCGGCTAAACCGTATTTCAGCGGCCTTGTGCAGGTGTTGGCTAGCATCTGGCACCCTGCTCACGTACGCAAGCATGTAAAATACAAAGCTAATTGCTGTTGCATTGTATGCATATGTCAATGTTTGTTCATGGGTTATGGAACATTGTATGTTTTATGGAGGTTGATGGCAGCAAAATGACAAGAACACTTCCTGTGTGCCTTTGTCTTTGTGGCTGTGTGGCATTCATTTATAATACAGTCACAAGGGCAACAGCAGTTCTATGTTGTCATACTATAAAGCATTTTCAAATCATTCTATGTATAAATAAATTAGCTGTTTAATTTCACAGTGGATAAGTTTAGATGATTTAAAATATGATTTTGAATTTGGAAATTAAATAACTCATGCTGCTTTTTTTTCTTTATATGTTAACAAAAAACAACTTCCCTAATTAAAGAATGATCTCATTGTGAGGCATTTTAAAGAATTGTAAGCACAAGGGTTGCTACAAGTCATTATATTTATGTGGGCTTCTTGGTACATAATTAAGTAGCTAAGAGGAGATTTTTCTAATTCTATATTTTATTTTCTATATTTACTAGTTAATTTACATGGATTTAAATAAGTCACTATGAAGAAACTACTAAAATGTCCTGGTTTTCTAGTGCATGTGAACCTCATATGTGGACACATGAAAGGCTTTCATTGAAAATACTGTAAGTTCAATATGAGGACAGTTGGAGGATCACCGCTTACATCATAACCAAACATCCACCACATCTATCTTACCTCTATGCCATCTTTTCCATGCCTCTTCTCAGCCTCCTCCTCAGATAGACCCACACAGCCGTACTCGAGGGGGGTGAACACTGTGGTAGGCACCTGACACACAAACACAGACATATCTATATTATACTTTCTTTACTGCGAGGGCCCTCATTGTTATAATGCCTTCTCTATAACACTAGCCTTAAACATCACCTCAACCCCTAACCTAATCTAAAATCTTACTCTAACCAAGTCTTGACTGGACCTGCCAAGAAATCCTCACAAAGCAGCAATGTCCCCACAACGTGAGTTTAAAGCACACACACACGTAATCATTTAGTTGTTTGACAGAAAATTCTGCTGCCATTATGATCTATAATATTCATTCCAGTCAATTTTTAAACAAAATTCCAAACCACTCTTCAGTGTAGTTTGTATATTATAAAAAATAAATTTAAAGGCATTACCATGGAATGTACAAAATTAGAACTGACAATTTCATGACATTTGATTCACCAAACAATCATCGATTAATAATCCGATTAATCGAGAGAAAAAATAAAGTTGATTAATCTAAAATACTGTGAAACTAAAAATGATCTAAACACTAACAGGATTTTTTTTATTGTCTCATGATCATTGTATCATGTGTTACTGAGTAATGAATACTTTTACTTTGTATTTTATGGAGGAAGCTCACAAAAATAATGATATATGTCAAACCTATTTATTTGACATCAAAGTAATATTAAAGAGATATCATTAGATTTGTTTTAATAATCCCCCTGATCCCATGTGAATAAAAAGATACTCATCACGATAATAAACCTCCATTAAGAGTTAAACATAGGATGGGGAAGAGTGATAATGACACTGATGACATTTTGGACAATGCTGACTGTTTATGTCATGACTCATCTAGAGGAGAGGCCTTCGGAACAGAAAGATGTGTGTCCTGAAAGTTATAATTAGCCTCAAATTGAGCATAAAACTATGGGTTAATGAAGGACACACATACACAAGCTGTGTCTGTGTCAAGCTGTGTCTGAATGTGTGTGTGTGTGTCTTACATTGTTGTAGTTCATGAGCTCAGTGCTGCGACCAGCCAGTCTGCGGGCGAGAAGCTTTCCCGCTTTAATAGCCGTTGGGGTCAATTCAGGACGACCCTAAAAGAAGAGATAATTGAATTTAGAAATATTTCTCTCGCCATACACATCAGCTGCATCTAGGTCTTGAAGCCACGAATCATTTTAAAGATTTATTGTTGCTTTAAGTAAACAGAAGCTTGAAGTTTAAACCGTTTGGCCATTTGTTTCTAACTAATAGTCAGTCAGTTTACACTAACACACAGACGAGGTGGACAATAAGTCACTTATTTGCTCAACATTTAAACCGTCTAGTAAACTTAAAAAACAAATCCCTGCCTCTTTGTTTTTGCCTTAATTGTTCTGGATGTCTGCCCAAACAGACAAACACATACTCTAGGAAACACACACAGACACACACACACACGTACACAACTGAATGGTGCAGGAAACGGTAGGGCTGCAGGGCAATTCTAAAGGCATGACTACAACATGTTAAATTATCACCACACATCCTGTTGCACGTATGTGGATGTTTGCTCTGGTATTCATTCATCATTCGTCATTATAATGCATTTCTTGGCGCGCTTTTCTAAGAAGGAAAAAAAAAAGCAGCAACAAAGCGCTGGATGAAGTGACATATCAATCCTCCTGCTTGAAAAATAAATAAAAAAAAGCTTCTTTGCTGCTGTGAAAAGCTGACAGACAGATTGGGGAGAAGGACGACTCATCAAAGTGAGCTGTCAGTCACAGAGTGTGTGTGTCATGCAGCCTGGGAGGCAGGAAAGAAACACACAGCTGGTTGTGGTGAAGAAACAACAGTAACATTACATGCAGCAGGTAGAACTAGTATTAACATGGTTCAGCTTGGCGCACACAGTTGCACTGCCGGTGAAAAAAGTCTCTGTAATACTCAGTGGTGGATAATATATTTCTGAATGTGCACAAATAAATGTCCTTTTGTATTTTTGTCGGCTTCATCAAATATGCAGATAGTAACAAAGGGAAGGGGTCCACTTCAATACTCAACACACCGGGAAAATTTTGAAAAAACGAAAAGGGAGGAGCGAAATTTAAGAGGGAAAAAAACCAAAAACGATTTGATTTTCTTTTTCTGTTATGAATAAGAAAAAATAAACGAAAAAAGGTCTGTTTTTTTTTGTTTTCTGAGAAACCCCTAGTCGGAGTAGAGGTAGCTCAAAGTGTCAAGTGGAGCAGTGAAACTAGTGTTAGCATGGATGTAAAGATGCAATACAGCTAAGAACACTGAACATTCTACAATGATAAACACTGAACATTCTAGCATGAGAACGAAAATCTAATCAATTAATTCAAGTTAAGACTAATAATTATGTATATCGGGGCTGTTTGTGCTGTCAGCGTAGTGTCCGTTCACATCGCCTACCTCGCCGATATCACCGAAAGCATAGATGTTTGGCACAGAGGAGGATTCATCGGCGCCCACAACTATTTTCCCTGTCTCTTTGTTGAGTTGCACACCAAGCTTGTCCAGGCCCAGGGCTTTGGTTTCAGGGGCTCTGCCTGAGGTCAATGGAAGGAAACAACACAAGGAGAATATTACGTTACAACTCAGGAGAGACAGAGGCTCTCTGTACAGTGTTCATTACACAATCTCTATGAGGTCTTAAAGCCATAGAAAACACTGATCAAGAAATGTAAGAGCCTGGTAGATACAGCAAAGAGGGGGGGGGGGGTTATCTGGACACTGTTCCTGACACCTCCAATAGCATTCAGGACTATGACATATGTGGAGGGGATCTTTAACTATTAAATTAACTATAACTAACTATACTAATAGTGCAGATCTTAAAACACCAGTACTCTTGTTGGAACTTCTTTCCTCGTTTGGAAGTCTAAAATAAAAAACTATGACATCTGGCCAGCTGAGAAAGAGCTCAAGAGGAGGAGAAACTGATGAGCAGCTGGGGATCAGTATCCCATCGACCTCTGGGACACCCCAAGGTGTGATTTTTGACACTTCCTGGGGGACAGCTGACTGATGCTGTCGACACGGAGTCTCTATGGTGATGGTGCGTGGACCACTCACTCCCCCTCCTCTCCATAGCTCCGCACAACCTGCCTGGGTAGCATAATAAACACCCAGGCCTGAGCTACCCATGTCGATGCTATCGGACAGCAAAAACAACAAACCCCCGAGACTCTTTTTCCTGACTGGAGCCGAAGAACAACGTCCTCCCCCTCTTCTCAAGCCAGGGGGGCTACAGGGAGCTGTCTAGTGCTCCACATCATGGGTGGTTGAAGGCGATGGAGAGAACAGAGGAGGAGGAGAGAGGGGAAATTAGACATCATGACCAATTCAAAAGACTTCCAAATGTTTTCCTGTCCTGCATGTCCTCTGGAATAGTCCACACACATATATGTATTATTCTCTAACTGGCATAATGTCACGTGACATTTACATTCTGCTGTGTGTTTCTGCAGTGAAATTTATTTTTCATTCAGTTCTGCATTTAAAAGTGGGAATATATCAAGGATATCCCCTGAGATTGAATAAGATTTTGTGGTAACGCTTTATATTCACAAGAAGAACGTCAGCAATTTAGGATTGGTTTGTAACAGAATATAACATAGTTGTCAGCTGACTGTGTTTATTAATTATTATCTACTAAATTATTACAGTTATTAACAATTATAATCACGTTGTGAAACATTTGTAATAGTATAAATGTTTAGTGAATGATTGACGGAATGAGTGCCATAGCTGTAATCACAATAAAAATACATACTTTATATGAATATGAGATATTATTTATTTGTATTGATCAATTTAATAAGTTTTTTTTCATCAACATTTATAGACATGTATTTATTTATTAACATTTATTTATTAACATATATTTACTTATTTATTTAGGTATTTACTTACTTATTTACTTACTTACTTACTGACTAACTTAAAAGACTCTATCTGCTGTTAAAGGTGATAAGATGCAGGGCTAAGAATGAACCTAGACACTCCATATATTTTCTGAGTTGCTAACCTGCCTGTGAAACATTTATGCGGGCGTATAAACTGTACAGAACTGCATCAAAACAGATTATAGCTTGTGTTTGTGTGTGTAATAATTTATCAACAAATATGATTTCAGCTGTTGACAGCGTTTTAGTGCTATGAACAATTTATTCAGAATTTACATGTAACTTACAAAGATTAAAAAAGGAGAGCAAAAATGAAGAGTGCTTCATTAGTCTGAGTTTCAATGGAGTTTGTTTCCCATAATGATCTACATCCGTTCCAGGTTGTACCTCCCTGATGAGAAAATATCTCTCCAGTTAAAACATTAAATACTTGAAATGTTCTGCTTTGAAAATATTGAATTTCAGCATCAGTTACTGCAAAAATATAATTAATGGCCGACAACAAGCCCTATCGGTAGGATCTGACTGGTAAGTATAGACTTTCTCTTTACATATCTGACCTTCCTGTCTGTAGCTCCAGTCGCTGCTGGACTGCAGCAGCGGCTGCAGCTCCATTGTACGGCGCGGACACAACAACAACGGGCCGGCTGATAAGGGACTTGTTTTGGACCCGCGCACACTGTGGTCCAACAGATAGGCCAATCTGAACAAAACCTGTTGTGACATTAAGAGGAAGCCTCTAGACTGCTAGACTAATTAGCCACAACAACACTCCACAAATTGAAATAAGAGCTGGACACTTATCTGATCAATCAAATGAACAAAGACAAAAGGAGCAGTGTTTCTTCAGGGATCCTACAGTTTGTCAGAGATTGATTATGTGTTCTATTTTAGGCCAAAAAAAAGGTTTTAAGATGCAAATGGATAAAGAACTCGCTGGCAACAAAATACTTGTAGCATCTGTACTTAATGAATAAAAGATGTCAAAAGAATGGAATATCGTATCAAACCTCAGTGCGTTACATTTGTCTTGTGCGCAGATTGGTGTGTTTTAATATAATCATTTTCTTCATACTGAGTGTCCACAAATGAGGTGCAAAGTTATCCCAAAGCTTAACCTAAAAAATCACAACACAAACATTGTGGACAGACTTTTTCCTATAATAAGCTTTTACTGCGAGTAATGGGATCCTATTAGAACACAGTTTGGTTATTTCACAGAAGAGATGTTTGTATTTGTGTTTTTCTCTCTGGTTCTAAGTAGGCAGGGCAGACATTAGTGACACTTGAAACAAAATCTAATGAGAGTCGTCAGTAATTTATATCAAGTCTGATTAAATCAAATCAATGAATGATACTTAAAGGTGTTTTCTTCTAACATCACCTAACTGTTGCTTATTTAGTGATTATTTTTATCATTCTACAAGTAATGAGAACAGAGTAATACAGAAGGATTCAAAAACAAATTTCAGGGGCTTTAAAAAGATTGAAGATCAAGTGTAGCAGTTGATTTTAAAATGGACATAACGACTTTATAGTTTAAGACTCAGACTTGAACCTTTTCAACTCAAACAGTTGAACGTTTAGCTGCATATTAATGAGGAAAGCAAATGATACTTTCAAAATAAAACAAAATAAGACAAATTCTTTTTGCCGTTCTTGTTAACTTGTTTCTTTCATCAAGCTCAAACACATGTGCTATAACATGGTAACAAAGATGCTTCATCGTAAAGTTACACCTTAATTTATAGCAACAAGTGTTCAGTCAGTACTTGGTTTTGAAAGCTTATACTACTGCAGTTTTTTGGGAGCTGATATTCAATGACTCACAGTCATCATATTCTTACCCAAAAACTAAAGACAGACTATTTTCAGTCATTTCAAATCCTGTCTCCACCATGTAAAGTGCAACCCAACAGAGTAATACAGACAGTTTAGGACTCTGACGAGCAACATTTGGGATGCAATAAGTAACTTATAAAACCGTCCTTTCACAAAACTAGGAAATGTTTCCAAATGAGTAATGCAAAGTGCAGTGAGGAGGAAGACCAATATGTCCACTGTCCGTACGCAGACAGGAAGCGTGGAAATGTTCGGTTTCCTGGTGTGTTTCTGTCAGCACACCTGGACAGGAGGGCGGCCATGAGACCAGGAAGGAGCAGGGGAAAGGTGGAGGGAGGCAGGGCCATAAAGAAGGATGTGGCAGACACTGCTGATACTGTCCTCCTGTCCCCTCTGGCCTTTAATAACTCCACAGAGGCCTGGGACCCTGCCTGGCCCCTAGTGTAAGGTCACAGTAAAGGGAAGTGGCCTTGTACTCATAACTGCTGCATGCTCACATCAAAGAGCAGAGTTCATGTTCTTACTGGTTCCCACTAAAGTGTATGGGAACAAACACAGTCAGGGATATAGCTGGGATTGCCAAGTTACAGCTAATAACATAACACAAGGATACTGCTGCTGGTGTTAAATGTCAGGAAACCTTTTTAATATGCAGCACTGTTGTGATGTACTTAATTATACTTACTGATATACATACTTAAATCATATACTTAACTTACCTATAACTTAATTTTGAGGCAATTAATTTGATGCATGTAAAGAGTAATGGGAAAGACACTAAAGACATGCTTAAATACTTAAGCGTTCTTCTCTCTGAGTTTGGGGGAGAAAGGTTGCAGAATCTGACACATGAGAAAGCCTATTGCTGCCCCGATGCGCTCAATGGTGATGTCACTCTCACCAGCAGTTTTATGTGGAGACGATGTGGGAACTGAGCCACAGGAGGGAAGAATGAACGTCATTTCAGCTGCAGGGTCACGCACATCCTAGTCGCTGTCACACGCACAGAGCAAGAGAGGATCCCCCTCACCCCCTCACCCTCACACAACACTAACATAAAGCGACAGGCCAGTGAACCACACACTGGAAAAGCCTACGAGTTTCAGAAGCAGGGCTCTGTCTTTGAAACTGCTCAAGACAAATAAACCCAACAGCTCCAGAGGGATGCTCCTTCCATTGTTACTCATACTGCTGGTGGAACGGGAGAAGTGAAATGATGGAGCAGAAAATGGAATGATGAGAAAGAGGATGAAGAGGGCTGGCGGTAATGGCAGGCAGAGCGCCTCGGGCAGGGATGGCAGTGACAGATGCGGGTTTGGTTTCCGCAGGGCTGGCACGGGCAGGAAGGCCCAGAGAGGGAGAACAAAGAGGGGAACGTGGTGACCTGTGCCTGGGAGCATCCTGCCCTGTCCCGCACCTCTCCAGCCAGAGAACCAGAGAGCCAGCGGCGGGTGATTAACACTTCCCCTCGCCATTCTCATCACTCAGGCTTTATTACTTTGTTTTCAGCCTTGATTCCTCTGCTATCTGCTGACACCGTGTTCTATTGAGGATGACAATGAAATTGATGGTGGGAGGGAGAACAGTAACACCAGAGGTTTATTTCAGGAACAATATTGGTGGTGCATTACATTCAAGTCAAACCAGGGGATAAGGGGTTCATTATTACACTGAACTGTACTCAGAGCTGTTATCATTGTGGAGAGGTGCCCTTCATATTTAAAAGCAATGCACCTGACTAAATAATTTAGGCTCAAGCATCTGTCAGAGCTGCTGTCGTCTTTTAAGGAAAGCTCAAACCAAGTCTAAAGACAATTAGACCAAGTCCAAATCAAGACACAAGTCTTAAGCATATCAAGTCTTACTACAATAACAAAGATTTGAATATTTTCCTTTCAAATAATACATTTATTTTATAAATAACATATAATAATAATATAAATAGTCGATACGCTTTCTTCTAGGACTAGGTGTTTCAATCCCTTGATAGCTGCTCAATCCTAATGGCAACAGGAGGTGCCTAACCTTCACCGAGTGTTTCGGCCTTTTTCCTCAACACTCTCTGGTTGGCAGGTCGGCAGCGGTGGCCAGGTTGCTTCCCCTCTCATCAGAGTTTTCAGGCTGTCCCTGCTGTCCCTACTGCCCCCCAATATTTCATATTTCATATCATATACAGTATAAAGGCTTTTCAGGAAATACCTGCCTGTTTTTATTGGTCCAGACCAAAACTTGATATTTTAATGCTTTTGCTTCTAGCTTTTAAATTAAGTCAAGACTCACAGCAGTCCAGTGTTGAGCCCTCACTTCTGTAACTTTAAGCCTGACTTGTGTCTAAGTCTCCGGTCTAAAACCTCTTACACTTCAGGGATCATGCTGTCTTTTTTTTTTTTTAAACCTGATCACTCTGACCTCCATGTGGAGGCAGTGAGAGGTTTCTTAAAGGTATTTAACCACTGGAGAGATGATCTTGTCATAAAAGTTGGCTGTTTATGTTGCAGGAAGACAAAAATATTTCAGAACCAGAATGCACTGCACCACACCAGACCAATTAATGCTCCAGCTGGAGGGTGATGTATGGCGATTTGTGTGGGCCTTGGTTTGGCTTATCTAGTTTGAAAAGAATCGTGGCTGGCTGGCAACAAACAATCTCGTATTACAGCCAAGCATAAATATTACATTTTTGATCAGAACTTCCTAGTTTAAATCCGACTTTTATCCAACTTCTATACTCTTTATGTCCGTGGAGGTTGGCTATGTAGTACGAACAGCAGCCCTAGAGATAGATAAATGATTTCAGGAAAAATGGAGAGAAGTTTAACATTCTTTATTTGCACATACTACCCACAATGTAATGATAGAAAGCTGGTGGAAAATCCCACATCACACAATCTTTAAGCACATTGCTTAGAGATTCCAGTTTTCAGTATCACATGAATTCAGGTTTGTTTGAGATTTAAGTGCAGCTGACATTGAGATGTGACTCACCCACTGCCCACAACACAGAGTCGTAGGTGTCCTTGTGTTCGTTGCCTGTCTGGGTGTCCGTCCAGGTCACCTGAAGAGCTCCTGAGGGGAGTTTGTCCACTCTCTTTGGGAGACACTTCCATGCAAACTTGGTCCCATATGCCTCCATGTAGTCTGTCACTAGACCTGCCATTTGCTGCCCAAACCAAAAGACATAATCCACCTTCAACCATGACAGTAATCCCTATCGTGAGGTGCAGAGTATACATATGGTAGTATAGGGAGCAGTACCTGATCAAACCCCCGGAGGGCGATGCTGCGAATCATCACTGTGGTGTCCAAGCCAATGCCTGTGAGGAAGCCTGTACACTCCAGAGCCACATCTGAGCAAACGCCAGGTTGAGGATTACAGCACTTTTACAAGAAAAAGCAGCACCTGATGTGTGTCCATAACACAAAGGCTGACACTGTGGCAGTACATGAAGGTAGCTTAGAGAGAGGGGGGGAATCACAGTCATGCAGGATATAATCAGAACAGTATCTGTTTTATCCTGGCTTACCAAATAACTGCCTTATGATGCATCACAGACTGAAATCGTATCCGCCGGGGTCTCAGTGTTTTACTGCTGATAATTCACTATCGTGTATAGAGTGATGAGTTATTCAGACAAACCGGTTTGATGCCGATGTTATCTTCATTTTAAGTTAATAATTGTTTCTCTACTTATTAGCAGTGGACTTCATTGGCTCTATTGACAGACTCTGCTTTAGACCAAGGATACAGCTGGCTCCAACAACAAGCCTGCAAAACACAAAAAAAGTGAAGCTCTTAAACAAACTAATAATACAATAAAAAATACATTTTATCATTTGTGCGGCTTTGGCCAAATAAAACAAAGCAAGTCGGAGGTTGAAAATGTTGACTTTGAATCCTAGAATTTAGAGAGGTGATGAATTACAGAACTTCATAAGCCCGGGTGGGGGGGGGAAAGTGAAGAGGTGTGATGAAAATGTAGAAAATTGGAACAGGAAAAGCCGTGTGTGTCTGTGTGTGTGTGGTCCAGGTGAATCACACTTCTAATCCAGCTCTGAGATCAGTGGCGTTGAGGAGAGCTAATTGCCAGTGTTTAGGCTAATCCCTGCAGACGTGGTGTTCCATGTTCAGGGCTCAAATCAACACATCAGTCAGCTGAGTGACGCCCATCACCCGCATGGATGAGGCCCTTCTCTCCCTTGTTTTTACCTCTCCAACCTCTTTCCCTCAGGTCAGCTCCACCTGACAGCACAGGCCGCCTGCGGCACATCCTGCCCCTGTCCATGCTAGCAATAACTTCTAAAAGCCCCCGTGCCCATTTTCTCTGTCTGTGTAATGCACAGCTGCACTTAGCACATATTGTGAAGTGGCTTAAGGAAGATTAGGCAAAGAGCTTTAGCTTGATTCTACACTTTCATCACTGAGAAACTGTCTCCTGTCCTCCAGCCCTCCGTCCTTCTCAGTGAACACTGGTCTGGAGTCTGTACAGCTGCAACGTTTTTCAACTAAAAGATGATGCTATAAATCCTTTACAACCCATCTGACCCCTTTGAACAGCGGCGTCACGTAGAGGGCATGCAGGCAAGGCAGAAGCAAGGGCCGAGTGAGAAATTCCCCCATCAGTCGTTTTTATGTCCTACTGGCAAAATATAGCATTAGGTCAATTTTATTTAGTTCATTATCACAAATCACAATTTACCTGGTGCGTTATGAATCACACTAAGCACTAACTGTGAATCAACGGCTGAAAAGCCTCTCCAGCTGTCCTACGTTCTGATGAAGAAATACAGCTTTATGCATGACTGAATGATGAACTAATGAACTCTAAACATGGGGTTTATGCATTGCTGTTTGTAGTTTTCTTAAATGTTCTGTTTTCTTTCTCTTTGCATCCGTTTAGTTTAGCTTTTTTGTGTCCATATTTTTTTGTGGGTTAAATATGACAATAAATAAATAAGAGTTCTTCCAACAATAACACGCAAGCAAAGCATAAGCAGAACTATTGAAAAACATGGGGATAATTGTATCTCAGTCACAAATACTTCTTACAGCGTTGGTTTATGTGGCCATCGGTGAGAATCAGTCCTGCCCTAACATCTTGATCTTAAAAAGTAGAAAAGCATACAGTGTCTCTCTCTTAACAGCAACGATAATCCATTTCATGCTCCGACTTTGGTTTTCATCCATGTCTTAGAAACAGTGCCAAATGGTGGATTAATAAAAATATCACATAGAATGAAACGGGCAAAGACATGCATTTATCTAATAAAGGTATTCAGAATGAAAGTGAGAAAGAGGGAGGATGTCTAGTCCATATGTGTGGTCAGTATCTCATACAACACTGGACTGAGGAAGGAGGATGTTTACTATTGCATTAACCATTATTTTAAACACATCAACTAATGCATCTATTCCCTACTGATGTTTTTTGGTTGAAAAAAAACAAAAAAAACAGAACTACTTTAAAGTTACATATATACTACTGAAAAAACTGTGACACATTTCAGTACTTTCTATCAGTGCAAAGAAGCTTCTCAAAGTGTGTTCAGAGCATGAGAGACACAGTTAGGCTGCTGTGTAGCCTTGGACATTCTGTTATACTGTTACATGAATGCTAAAGAGACCCTGTGAACATTTTGTTTCACTACAAATGCTGGGAAATTATGCTGCAGCCATCTGTGCTGCTTTGCAATGAGCTGCTGAAAGGTACATCCAGGATGTGTGGTCCATAGCCAATATACAACTCAACACAGAGACAAAACAAACCCTCACACTGCTCCTGCTCATTCAAGCTCTGGCCTATGCATAAACTAGTATCACAGTCCTGCTGGCACGTGCGCAGTGCTTTCTCCTGATAGATCGATGATGGCAGCCAACTCTGGACTTCAGCCCCTGGGCAAAATCTGTCACTCAGGTGTGTATGTGCTGCCAGACCCATTAGACACCCATCACTCGCCCGGAGCCCCTCCCACACCAGCCCTGCAGACAAAAACAGCCTCTCGGACCTCACCTGTGCAGCTGGCAGCTAGGCAGCACAACAAAACCTCTGGCTGCAGAGTGTGTGGTATGACTCCCTTACAGAGGAAGATAAAGCTAATGCTAACCCATCGCTCACCCCTTACAGCCTGCAGGGAGGAAGAGGACTCCAGTAACCATCACACTGGTCCATCAAAAGACTTCCTGACTTCCTGTGGATCATTCTAAATCATTTATACAATGGTGTTCAATGCTACTGCGGGGCATTGTTTAAGGATGGTTGCAGAACATTCAGGCTGAACTGATGACTATAAATTATTTTGTATTGCCACCAAGTGGTCAAAAATATGAAATGCACACAATTCATGATACATGTACTACAAAGGAATAACACATATTTTGAAGTTAAATGATGTATATATATGATCTATATAATGACCTTATAGTTCTCGACAAGATAAAACAAATGAGATGAAGTGCTGCACACCCTTTACCAGAAATACACAACCACTCAGCCAAAACAGAGAAAAATAATATAGTTATAAACTACCATAAATGTAAATGCCCCAGGTGCAGACAGCCTCCATACATGTATATATGAAGCTTGATTATCAGCTGAGGGATCGGAATCATTATTTCCGCTGATCTGTCACCGTGAAGCAAACAACCACCTCAGCCCAGGTACACCACAACCACTAGTCACCGTCTGCAGGTTGTGCCAAGAGAAAACATCAGGGAGAGGCCAATTAACCAGGTGATGACAGGGGCTAAATGGCTAGATTAAAGGGCTTGTTCTGTAAAGGTAAGGATGCACGCCGCTAATCTCAATCATGAGGCGAAGACAGGCTGACAGGAAGGGAGAAAAACAAACTGCATGTCACTGATGAATGATGACGGTGCGTGACAGTGGGACCGGTCGTGCCAGCGAGCGCGGCGAGTTAGAGCAGAGCATTAACACTGCGCAGGTTAGAGCTCCTGTTTGTAGGCCACGGTACAGAGAACAATCCTACAACGTTATAGAACGCCTTAATGATTTTGGGGCTGATGTTGTTGCAAAATATTCACAAAATGAATCTAAAAAAGAAAAAACAAATCCTGAAAATGACCAAACGTTTTACTTTCAGCACGTGGAATAGCTGAACGGACACGCAGAGCGATATCATAGTGCATCATCAGATGTAGAGGGCATTGACTGGGTATTATCTGCTTTATAATTATATACTGAAATAGAAGCTGTGTGTATTAGTAGTGTGTGTGCGTGTGCGCGTGTGTTTGTGTGGGTGGTCCTCACGTTTTCCCGGGCGACTTTTTCAGCCAGAAGATGTCGTCGCTGCTGATGCCGTGCTCCATCGCTCCTGGGATCTGTAACAAGTTAAACCTGTGAACAGAACTGTCAACAGTTTCTAAAACCTGCTATCTCCTGTGTGATGATGATGAAGACTTGTATGAGTGTCATAGTGTAATAACTCCAAACAACATTCTTCACCACTTCGGTGGTTCTGGCTACTCTGTGGCTGCAGGGTGTCTCTTTCTCATTTGTTTGTATACCCGGTAATCAACCAAACAACACACGTTGGCAGATTTTTTTAAAACATGGGGATGATGGCACAAATCAAATGCCACTTACATTTGTGGGGTATTTGGGTCGTCCCCCTGTGGCAATCACAATGTTCTTGGCAGTCAGAATGGTCTATATGAGAGAGGAGGGAAATGTGAGGTAACGGCATTTCTTCATATCCTTCAGAAAACAAGGAAATGTCAAATTCTGCAGCAAGCTGATGATTGAAATAGTTTGAAAAAAGTAAAAATACTCTCAGTAAGAATAAAAGGTGTTGATATAAATTAGGATTCCTGACTTGACTGAATTTAGTTTTTGCACTTCAGTTTGATCAGTTAGTAGCAGAAAGAAATGCAAATTCTACATTATAATAAAATAAACATTTATAGTAAAAATAAAATGTGGCTGCAAAACTTACATTACTAAGAAACAGAGATTATAAATATGTACACAAGGGACGGTACGCAAATATAAAGTAGGATGCATCAATATTAGAGGTTTTAATGTCTAATCTACATAAGTCTAGTAAATATGTTCATAAAGTAATTCATACATTTTCTCAATAAATGAAATCTAATGGTCAGGTTGGGACTGACAGAATGTATTTGCTAAACAGCACTAAACCTCACCAAGGCAGGTCAGTTTCCACAGTATGTAATTCCACTGAAAAGCAATAGTGATTCACTGCAAACTGTTCTGTACTTGCAAAGATTTAAAATCTTTGCTCTGAAAACATGACATTAATTATCTTGTTTTAAAATGTATTTACTAGTTGTTGTTTTATCTTAGCCTACTTATTTCTAGACTGGAACTAAGTTATTTTAACATTTCTTGACAAGTATAATGATCTTGTTGCATGAACAGATAATTTCACTGGTATTAAGCTATTTTCTCCACAGATCAGTGCTGATTTTCTTGTATTCTAGCTACTCTTTTTTGCAGTGCAGTTTGACCCTCATGATACGACTCCTTGACCATGAAAACCAGCCCCTAGAATCTGGAATCACATTGGTATCATTATTAGTTTGATAGTTATTCAAGAAAAACAATACTTCACTGACTGTGGTTTTCTTCAGGATCTAGTTCACTAACTTTTGAAGATATGTTACATTTGACACCAAACTGAATCAGCACAGCTTCAGCTACAATCTGATCTTAGTTCAGTCTCTATCGTTAGTATTATTTGTTTTCTCACAGCAGTGAATTTTCTGAGAGTCCTATAAATTTAAACATTCAGGATCACCAGATCTGGAATATTACTTGGATCCAGATCAGACGTTGATGAGTGGTTGATCTGACAGGGATGTCATTGGGTAATTTTTTGTCCAAGCATTGTCGGCATTATCTATGAAGTTAGGAGCAAAAATCTTGTTAATTGCCCCTATTCCACAATGGTAAAGAATCCTTTGTAAAAAATCTAATGGATTGGTCCCTGGGTCATACCCTACCTGTACAAAAACAATAAATCAGAGAGACAGACAAACAAACCAACGCTGGAAAAACATGACCTTTGGCATTTGTAATAAATATCTTACAGTGAATTAGCAGCCCACCTCTTTCCCTGCTTTGGTTAGTCCTTTAACAGTGTGTTCATCCACCAGGCTTCCTTTCATATTCAGATACTTCACCTTCCTGCAACACAGATGATAAACAGGTATAGTTGCCCCTGGTGATGCATTAACCTGCTCTCCTTAATACAGGCAGGAGGACAGGGGATGTAGAATAGATGTTGAGCTATAGCTCTATGAATTCGCTTAACTTTTCCTTTTTGGATTCATTACTTAGCATGAGTATGAAATATTCTAATTTGTACAATGCAAACTGCTATTTTAAATCTTCACATACTAACTGTGAAAATACACGTATTACTGTTCACTGCTTTTCATTATATCTCTGATGAATACATTTGTGTGGCACGACTGCTTTGCACTGTGGTTAACAATGCTGCTGCTTTGAAAGCCTCTCTGGGGTAAATGCTCATTTAAAGGAAATGCAATAATTTCAGAGGCATTACTAATATGCTAAATCCAAGGAAACAATGTCATTGGATTGAAAACATGTTAAGCTTGGGCACAACACCTGTTTCCCCTCCAGCCAGCGAGTCAATCAACATGTGGTTGCTGACTCTCAATCCTTCAGCTGAGTACCAACAGAAATGTACAGCCTTCAGCAATATTTCATGTCATAAAAAAATGAGCAAAAAAAAAGAAGAAAAACAGACCTGAATATAAATATAATATTATTTTAGAGACGTTCTGTTTTTACAAACGAGAATTATAATCATGGAAAATAAAGGAAACCGTGCTAAAGTGACGGAGGAGGTATGACGGTATTGATTTTAAAAGGCCGGGTAGATGCCATATGTACCAAATTACATCATTAGATCAACAATAGACATATTTTTAATCCTTGGCAAGATGGAAACATTTAGACATTGTGGGACATAAAGAACAGCTAAACCAACACTCATCAAAAGAGTGGCCCATTCATTCCTGACAACAAACCAACTATTACATGAGACATCACCACTGAAACAAATATATCCGAATGAAGCAAGAACAGCTGGTGTCACTTACTTGTCCTGCAGCTGAACTCTGTGGCCCCAGTTCAGAGACCTGACGTGGTTTTGAACAGCTTCTGCCATGGTGGCCCTGATAACATAGCAGAGGTAACACCATTAGCAGACCTGAGCGCTGCATTCCCGACCGGACTGACAGTACAGAGGGGAGAAGATGCTTCATGCTATCCCTGAATCCACCAGGAGCTACTTTGGGTGTGTTGGTTCACTGACGTAAAAATACCCAGGCACCACATATGGTAGTGTGTTTGAAATAATCAATCAATCCCCTCTCTGCTCCCTCTATATTCCTTTCTGCCTTTCTCTGCTCCATGAAGTTGTATCAGTAATTAAAGGGTAGCTTTACTATTAAGGGTTGAATAAATACGTGTGTTGAAGGTTGTTGGAACATTGTAGAGGCCCATTAGCTGCTATGACCTGCTGCAAAAGTGATGCATAACCAGACACCAGCTTCTGGCAGCGTTCCTGAGGAATCTTAGCCCATTCCTCACGGACAGAGGCCTCCAGTTCTGGAATATTGCAGTGTTCACGTACTGCAACCGCCTTCTTCAAATCCCACCAGATTTTCCTCTGGGATTCAAGTCAGGCGACTGTGACGGCCCCTCTAGAACGATCCAGGACTTTTGCTGCAAGCCCCAGTGGATTCCGAGGTCTGCTTGGGATCATGGTCCTTTAGGAAAGTCCAATGATGCCCAAGCTTCAGCTTCCTCACAGATGGTGAGACGTTTTCTTCTAGGATTTCCTGATACTTGATGGAATCCATCTTACTCTCTACACGCTGCAGGTTTCCAGTACCCGAGGAGGCAAAGCAGCCTCAGATCATCACCGAGCCACCGCCATGCTTCACTGTGGGGAGGGTGTTCTTTTAAACACATGCTTCATTCTTCCTCCTCCAGACATATCGCTGATCCATAGGTCCCAAAAGTTAGTTTGTTTCATTGATCCACAGAAAAACATCTGTGTCTTATCCAGAAGGTTCTGCCTACTGGAGCTGACTTTTCTTTCTATTGGGTCAGCAGTGGTACTCATCATGGAGCCCTGATGTACTTTTAGACCTTAACAGAAAAAATTTTGGGGCTCTACTGTTAAAGTAAGTCTATGAAGGTTGGCACAGTGTTTTAACATCTGATTTGTAAATGTGAGCTCTTATGAGGGATGATATTCAGGGGGTTGAATACTTTTGAGACTGAGTTAAAGTAGTATTTTGTGTTGAACGTAGAAAAAAAAATTATTATCTGTTGCATTTTGCCATTTAAAATGTTCTTGTGTGATTTGGTTATTTCAAACATCTGATCAATAGTATATTATGCAAATAAACCTATTATACAATGGGGTGTTGAATAATTTTCCTTAAAACTGTATAATTTAAAAATCGAATCGTGTTTTGAAAAGATATCATTTTAGCTCATGTTTGTTTTGGCCTTATAATCTTTCAAGCAGCGTGTCTTTTGACATTTTAAGAACTCAGCCTACATTTGACTGGTGAGCAGACTTTAAGACCTTTACAATTAAATAATAGCATCAATCCCATTGCTGTTAAATAATGCATTTTCCAAACAGTAGCGCTGCCTTTGTCCTACTGCAACTGCACCACTAGATGGGGCTATTTCCCTGATCATAAACATTTATTTACTTCTTGCCCAAGCAGATAAAAAAACTTGGGGTAAAAGTTTTGATTGACCTACCAGTCGTGGCAAACTGGCCCCGAGATGTTCCAGCCATACTTCTTAGCATCTTTGACTGCGGTGCCAAGTAGAGCAGCCTGGTGCATGAGCTTCTTAGGAATGCAGCCAACATTAACACATGTTCCACCAAGACCCCACTTGGTACCTGATTGGAAAAGCATTTCCAGAGGATTTAACATTGATTGTCAAACAGCAAATAGTGTTTATGTAATGAACTAACACAACAGGTTCAGAAAAACTGTATTTTACCTTTAATAGATGGCTCCACATAATCTAATACAGCAACTTTCTGCCCCTGCTGTGCTGCTGTAAATATGGATATAATGTCAGTGTATTATTAGACAAAAATCACTGTTCCAAACATGTACGTATGAACATTAAGGAATAAGAGGCATTTCAAAACATCTCACCTTCTTTGGAACATGCGAGGCCTCCTGAACCACCACCAATAACCACCAGGTCATAGTCATACTTCCCTACATCAGCATATTGGATACCAGAATTGATGTAAACAGTATAGTTATGAAGTATTAGAAATGCATTTATCTCACATACAAAGTCATTTTTGTGTTAACTTCTGTCCTCTGGGGAAACACAGCTCACCTTAGTGACAGTCATTCACATTTGTCTAATATTGAAGAATGGAATTTGGAGTCTTGAGAGTTGTTTGCTGGATCATTAAGCCAATTTTATGAATATATTTATAGGCCGTGGAGAACAACCCAGTAACCATAGTGTGTACATTTTGTAAAGTACATTTATATACATTTTTTTGAATAATTAATTTTCATAGAGGTTATCATTCAACACATAGCAGGATCATTTCAGGGCAAGCATTAATAATAACAGAGCTAATACTGAGTGACGACAGTGTTTTCCGTTTCTGCTGCTAGACTGTACAGCAGATCATTGAAGATGAGGAAATCATCTCGTGTTGAAAACTACTCTGATGAGTTGATCTACGTCTGACGGTGGACATTGTTACCCAGGGCTGCTGCGAAAAGTTCTGTAAGGACAGAGAGATTCCAGTATGTTTTCCTTATGTTACAAACAGTTTTCGTAACATTACGAAACTTGAGTAACGATTTGCTCATTGAACGTAGCCACAGCTCGCGCGTACTTTACGTGTATACCGTATTCATAAGACAAAATGCTCTACAACTACGTTCTTCTACGTTTTGCTTATTGAACGCAGGGCAGTTCCGTGGTTCTCAGGATGTCAGAGAACCCAGAAACACAATACTGTAGGTATTTCACTAGAGAAGCGTTTAATGAAGCTGACTCCATTAGAATGGAGATAGGATGGATAGCTAGTTAACGTAACAGTAATTAAATAAGACCAGCAGATTCACAAGTTAACATCTCTGCTGGTTTGTAAGCTATTTGTGTGCTAACAGAAATACTTCCAACCATTAATCTGTCCCTAGTCTGCTCTCCGTATCTATACTTAACATGAACACATTGTTACCTGTCAGGTTTCTTGTCAAAACATGCAAACAACTAGTCCTTTTCCACCGGTGCCTGCCCCTACAGAAGGCAGCCATGTTGTTATTAATGAAAGGACCCTACTCCGGTATATGGTGGCTAGACAATTGCCTGAAAAGAAATTGGTTAGTACAAAATAGAAACGTATGTAAATTGACTATTCAATAAATAATTATAACAATCCTAATAAATTCTTGTCCATAAATAATATTAAAAATAAAATATTGGTACATATAATGGTATAATCCTTAGATTTTATGTCATTATTATATTGTATACAGTCATGTGGAGCACCCAACAACAGACTTCAAACTAACTTTCTTTAAAGCATATGTTGCAGTAAAATGCATCAGAAACATGGATCCGACACTAATATCAATCCAAGAACATCATATAGTATATAATTGTAAAAAAAAATTAAAATTAAAAAAAAAACCTGACGGGATTTATTTTACTGATCACTATTTTATTAACATTTTTACTTAACATATTTATATATTTGAGTAAGGTTTTGAGTGGAGGGCTTTTTTGTAGTAGAGTGTTTTCAGTGTGTCTCCCACCTGATTGTATGCATAAATCATAAATCACAAATAAATAATATAATAAATAAATAATCACAAATCAATCATCATAAATCATATATATGATTTATGTTTTTCTATATATTACATGTAAATACTCTGAAATTAGGAAAAAGAAAACCAGCTACTATGGTCTTTGACCAATAGGTGTCTGACTATACCACCTCATACTGTAAGTAATGTAATTCCTGAAAATAACAGAATTTCATGCAATAAATACAATGTATCATCTCACTAAAGGCTCCAGTGAATCGATCATTTTTATAATCAAGTAATCAAGATTATAATAGATAGATTAGTTGCATAAAATTTTACTATATCCGTTTCCTTACTTTGACATAAAGTAGGGTAAACACAGGTGTCACCAGTGATGCTCGTTTAGGTCCTGGTCCATTCATGTCAAACTGAGTCTGGGTGAAGCTAAATGCATCTGAACCTTAATTAATTTCTTTAATTCAGCCTGTGTTAATCTGCTATTTCATGTCAATATGACTGCTGTGAAAAAGGTCTCTTTTAACAATGTACATGTTACAGCAGGAAAAACAAACGTGTAACTGGTAATAGAGCAACGGTGGCTTTTTGTTGCAGAGCCCTGGTTAAATGTGATGCTGTCAACTCCCATCGCTTACTGGAACTCTTAATGAAACGTTCTTTGGGTTATTCATGCTAGGAACTCCTGTATGTTCATAAACATGTTATATCTTTATTCTAGAGGTAGGTTTTCATGGTAAAGGAGTCCTACTATGAGGGTCAAACCATCACAGGACTATTGGTTTGAGCTGGAATGAGATAATGGTGAAACTGAGCTGCCTTGGTGGAGGTTTGTCTCTGTCATTATATTAACTTATGCAGAGTACAGAAGACCAGTCACATTGAATATTACCAGTAGACCCTCTGATGTCATTTTCTTCTGTTATGAGGTCAATTCAAATTGTTTCACTTCATTTATTTATTTTTTTAATAAAGTGTTAGGTTTAAATAAGTGTTTTTGCAATTTTCTCATTCATCCTGTTTAGAATGGATGTTTTGTATTTTTACAAAGGCAGTGATAAAAAATCATTTCAAGCTTGAATCTTGAAATCCGACATGAAGCTGAAAAAGAATTGGAGCATCATTCCAGCTCTCTATAAAACACACAGTAGAAACAAAGTTATCTTCACTCACAACCGGGTGCGTTCATAGTTGTTCAGGGTGAGCGAAGATAACTTAAAACAAAGTTGTCTCTACTCAAAACATGAATTAAATTGTTTTTTTCACCTCAAAATTAAATAAAATTTATAAAACCCACTAAGAAGTACATATTTTTGATAACTGAGTAAAGTTAACTTATTTATGTCAGTCATTACAGCTATTCCAGAAAAAGGGAGACGATGGATGAACTTCACTTCCTTTACCATTGTAAGGCTTTTTTCAACATTTTAATCAAATACACATAAACTGACGGGTTTTCATGGATGTTGATGGAAGAGTGGGACATGTGCCAAAATATGAACCATTGAATGATGGAGCAGATCCCAATAAAGGGGTGGATCCACGAGTTTTCATTCATTTATTATAACGGAAGCCTAAGGACAGCTATTTTAATGGTGCATATGTCTTGTTGGAATTTGGATTAGGGTCTAATTTGATTAAAAGGGAATATTGGGCCTTGGCAGAGGTATGTGCTCAATCAAGTACCCCTCTAGTTTCTATCTGAAATGTAGTGAAGTACCACAAAATTGTACTTACTGTAAGTAATTTCATTGAGTAAATTAGTTATTTTCCACCACTGAATAGCAACATATTAATACACACGTGCTTAGAATATGATATTCATCAATTATATATATAGGTATCATGTTCACATCGACATACTTTGGGCAATATAATGCCAGTTTTGATGGTGGTCACCCTTATAAGTACATTAGTATTACTGACCTGGTCTTGTGGGGTCACACTTTCAAATAGACGTTACCAAAAGTTCTCTGAGTGATAATTCACATTTTCACTTTACAGCACATTTCCATCATTGACTTCAGTATTGGAGGCAAAAAAAAGAATCTTTTCACACATTCCAACCAAAAACACCTCACCTGCTAAGTTTGAGTTTACCTGTGAGAACTCTTCATCAATTCTCTTTACTTTGGGTTTCCTATTATCTTGATATCAGCACCAGTAGTTGTGAACAAAGGCCTGACTATGATCCTGCTCCACCAAAACCAATCATTGTATTTAGCTTGATTAAAAATTGTAGGCAAGAACTCATTCCTCTAAAAATCATCTTTAATAAAGAGGTCTGTGCATCAAAATATTTACATGGTAAACTGTTCCACAGATGAAAAAAAACTTTGAAATTCATTTTTATACATTGAAATGCTGAATTTCAGTGGCCAGAGGGGACAATGACAAATTGTTTTTTCTGCAGCTTGGAAGCAAAGAGTTTAAAACAAGGCAGAAAATAGAAAATTAAAGTGAGATTATCTTCTGGGCCAGTCATGCTGGAATCCTCTGTAAAGAGTAAAAAAAATCATCTGTGATGAGAAAAAAACATACTACCAAGGACTTATTAGTTGTAGTCAAAGGGCTTGAGGCTGTGTTGGGGACACGGCTCTGTCTTCTGACGCTTCTCTGCTGATTTGATCAACTTCTTACTCAACTCTCCAATCTCACTGGAAACCCTCTCCCTTTTCTTTGCAGCTCCTTCTGTAGATTCCTATTGAAAATGGTCAGCAACGTGAGCATATTCTTTAATGTATTTATGGAGTTAAACTAACAAGATAATAAATAGTGTTGGTCCCAGCTATGGGACACGCGATATGCATGTGCAGTTTTGTTGTAGTTATAATCAAACAACGATCTTTTGATTAAAATTTCATGGGAAAACATACATCAATCATTGTATTTTCCTTTGCTGCATACTTGGCATGAAAGTTTTACCCCACTAAACAATTTCATACTGTATGGTCCTGTGAAAGCATTATGATGCAGTGACCCACCCAAGTCACCATTATATTCATTCATTACTGATAAAAAAAAGAATATTCAACCTTTGCTGCCATCTACGGGTTTAAACTTAGTAGTTAGACCTGCACTAAATGGCCTATTCCTGCACAAGCATCATATTGATCACTGAAACTCTCAGCTGCTGTGAGGCAACAGTGTAAACCAGACCACTTTACGGCCCCCCAATGTCCCAACACACCCGAATTCACCTCACATTTGCTTGAGGTCATATATTTATATGCCTACTGTCTCTATTAAGACACAAGAACTGACAGCGCAACAGGCCTCTCTCTCTCTCTCTTGTAAAAAATCAAGCTAGCTCACCCACCAATCGATCTCTCTCTCTGAAATGAATAGAAACAAAGAGAATCCATTCAAACAAGACGGTGTTTCCTTAAATGTAATTAAAATATCAGTGTGGTAAATGACCGGATGTCTGTTTACACAATCAACAGCAAATTAACATAAGATGCGAGGATAGATTATTTTTTTAGCACGATCTGAGAAAAATATGTATGCGGTTTATGCTAAATGCAAACTGTGTCAGGTTAATTAATAAATTAATGCATAATTAAAAAAAATATAAATACATTTCCGCACTGAGAAAAATTAAAATGGCGGCGCGAGTCCATGGACGCAACAACATGACGAGAGGATGACGTGTTTCCGGGTCCCGCGAGATCCTATATACGTCCTGAAAAATAACGGCTCTTTCAGTAGGTCTAAACGCTTACATCTGACGGATTCAGCTCTTGAACTGCGAAACATTTGTGTCTGAAATATCTTTCTCCTACAGTGTTGTTACGTTCAATTTTTGATCCATCTACCAGCTTATCAACCATCTGATCAACTTTTCATCACACATTTAATCACACATTTAATCACACATTTAATCGCACATTTCATCCCCATCTCATCAACCATCTACATTTCATCAACCATTCCATCAACCATCTCGTCTTTTTCGACAAACATGGGGAGACGTAGAGCCAGGGTAAGATATTCAAACCAGGAGATATGTTGTAGTCGCCACTTTACTTACAGACAAGATTACTGCTGTTTGTCACTTTGGTCATGCGTTAGCTAAAGCTACAGATCAACCGATGTAGCCTATTACAGTGTTTTGTGATTTACAGCGTTTTCAATTCATATATAAGAAATACGGGATTTATTTAATCGTTTAAATTTGGTTTCGACTCAGACTTATATGTAATTTGGTATATTTCCATATATTATTCTCTGTATAGGGACAAGTAGATTTCCTACTGTGTGATATTAAAACTATGGATGTCTTTCCTCATTCTGGACAGCCTTTCAACAAGACTTTGGAGGACGTGGGGAAGGAGTGTGTCCCCAGAGACCGGGAGTACTCTTCTGAGGACAGGCAGCTGCTGCAGGAGAACAGCCGCCTGCAGAGGAGTGTGTCTGACATGGAGGTGCAGAACAGGAGGCTGCAGGCTGACCACCAGCGGGCTAAAGAGCAGATCAGACGGAGGGATCATACGATCGAGTCTCTTCAGCGTCAGCTGGCTGCTTTGCAGGCCCGGAGGACACGGGAGCTCGAGCGGCTGCAGGAGGAGAACCTCTGCCTACAGGTGAGCTCATATTTCACATCCTACATACTTGAATAGACTTCAAATCGAGCCCGGTTTTAGCTAGGGGCAGGGGTGGGCTCAGCCCATCCAAATCTGCGTCTTGCCCACCCAATCAAAGTGATGAAAAATTATTTAATGTATTTTATTTTATTTGTTCAGCCAATGGAAAAATAGTATAGGATATACCAATACCATGCCTGGCCTTTGATTGGGTGGGCAGCCAACAGCCCGCCTCCAAAGTCACCTATACCCACTCTTCTCTTTGCTCCAGCTACGCGGGGTGCGACTTGATGTAGACCTTTCCGCTGGAAAGTAAACATTCAACCCCGGTCCGATCACCAAATATCTCCTTCAGTCTCTGGCTTCTTCATCAACTCCATCCACTGTCTCTGTGACGACCACTTGCCCTGCTTCATCCTCTGTGAGGACCCCCTCCATGTTTTGGCGAAAGACTGGAGAGAAAGGAGCAGTTGTTGAACTCGAACTTTATTGAGACCAACTGCAACTTTCTGTCAGGACTTAATCAGGTCCACTTCAGGACTCAGCCAAGGACCCCCAGCCCTCCTACCCCCAGCCCCTCTCCTCATCCATCCTCTGTGAGGACCCCCTCCATGGTCTGAGGATCACCAGGTGAGCTCATATTTTACATCCTAACCACTTATTTCACTAGACTTCAGATCACAGCTGCAGTTTGAAACTGAAGGTTGGAGGTTCAGAAAAGTTTAATGTGTATTTTGTAAACTAATGTACCCTATGAGTGATGGACCGAGCAAACAGCTAAAAGCTGTTAGCTGCTAGCTAACAAAACAGCTAGGCTAGCCATTATTTGACCATATTAGCAAGTCTTTCAAGGCAGTAGTGGTGAGCTGAAGACGTATGTAACCTGTTGTATCTTATGATATGACAAAAGTAACACTAAACTCCTCTGTAGCAATTTTGATGGAATACTTAAATGAATATATTAATTATTATAAGAAACTATATGTAATTATAATATAGTATAAAGTAGCTAGACTATAGGGCTAGTATAGCTTCTGCTACTGAGTTGGGTGAAAATCTATTTAACACACAGACACAGAACTAAATTTACTGGCTGTATTGAAAAGTTTAGACATAACAAAAAAACACTTGAAGTGAATCAAGGCAAAATATCAGTAAAAACACAAGTAAATAAATAAACAAGGCCTTTCCAATTAGTTGCATTATTAAAAGCTACAATATATTTCAGAGTTTAAGTATTTCTAGCAGTTGAAAAGATCTGAATCAAATCAGTTCAATAGGTTCATGTACAAATCCCAATAATTATTTTAAATCAATGAATTCAGCATATTAACATAATGAGCACATAATCAAAATGCAGCCCATGGCTACCATACCACAGGATAATACCAGAACTGATGTATTGTGACTATAATCACTGACACAATTCATATTTATTATTATACAGCAAGGCATCACAATAAATGATTTATTATGTGTTATTGTAAAATACAGACATTTAAATCCTTGGATGCTTTTCTGGCTACGGCCACTCTGGGGTTCAGTGAGGCCCTGAACCAACATGAAAACTGTGTAGGTGAAATCAAACATGCTGTTTGTTTTCTTTTCAGAAACTCTTGAATGAGAAGCCAGAGAGGAAGATCACCCCACCTCTTGTACAGTGACGAGCCACTGGACCTTCAAGCTGGGAACCTACAGTCCACCATAGAACGGACCATAAGCTTGAAGATTGGTGCTTTCACCCCAAGAAGCCCATCATTTTCCTGGGGGATTCAAATCTCGCTCGGGTCCCTGGATTTTCAGATGCGAACACTCTGATAGACAGCTATCCAGGGGCCCAGTTTTACCACCTGACTGAGATGCTCAGAAGGCTTCCCCCAACCAAGTCAGTGGAGACAGTGGTGTTGTCAGCAGACCTCAACAACTGTCTCGGAAGGCAAAAGACTGAAAGCATGGTGCAACAACTACATGCTTTGTTGAAAGTGGCCGAGGAAACATTTCCTAACACTGAACTTCACGTACCAATCATCAATTTTGGCGAAAGACTGGAGAGAAAGCAGAAGGAGCAGTTGTTGAACTCGAACTTTATTGAGACCAACTGCAACTTTCTGTCAGGACTTAATCAGGTCCACTTCAGGACTCAGCCAAGGACCCCCAGCCCTCCTACCCCCAGCCCCTCTCCTCATCCATCCTCTGTGAGGACCCCCTCCATGGTCTCTGTGACAACCACCAGCCCCTCTCCTACTCCATCCTCTATGAGGACCCCTACCTCTGTTCTACACCCCAGCCTGGCAGTATAGCCTCTGTAAGTACAGCAGTGTTTATTCAGTGGTCTGGCTCTGTTGTAAGCCATCTTTAGATTTGCATTCATTTATGTAGTAAATTAATGTGTTGTTGTCTACCAAACAGGGTGAGCCTGTATGAGTTCAGCCAGTCACTGCTGGGGCCTCAACTTCTTCCTGGTTGCCAAGTGAGATGAGCAAGTCCATCCCTGTGCAGGACCAGAGGTGGATTTCCAACACCCTCTTTCACTCTGCTAAACTGCAGACAGATCTGAAGCTGTGGTTTGAGCCTCCTGTCCCGGCCTTCATCTACCACCACACGCCAGCACCAGACTGCTTTTTCACCCATCGGCTGATGGTGGGGATGCCCTACGACCTGTGGAAGGTCAGGGTGTCCTGCCCAACCTGTGGCATGCAGCTGACAGGCGGTGGTGTCCACAAGAAGGCTTGGAAGGTCCTGGACATGGACAGGTATTACCTGATGGCAACAGAGACACTCAGGTGCACTGTGTGTTCTCTGAACTACTCATCCACCAGTCAGACTGTCCAGGACCAGCTGGCTCTGCCTCAACAAAAGATGTCCCGCCTGATCCTGACCCACAAGTGAGTGAAGTAGTTTTTAAAACATGGTGATTATGTAGGTTTAAAGCACTGAAATTAACTTCAGAATCACAATCTGAAATATTCTATTGATCCCTGCAGAGAAATTAGAATATAGCAGCTGTTCTATTAAGTATAAGGGAAAGAGAAAAAGTAAAAAATCTTTTTTTTTAAATATGTAAAATAGCAATAGGGCATAAAATGTTAATAAATACTATAAAATAAAGTAAAATAAGATCAATAAAAAGCAATACAATGATTATGGGCTATGCTACAGTATATACATTGGAAAGAATATGTAATTAATCACATCAACAATGTGCGTTTCAGGTATGCTTGTGACATCGGTGTCATTCGGTTGCTGAGGGACCGGACTCTTAGCAAGAGTCCAACATGACTGCTGATGCAGTTAAAGGAGAACCATGGGGAGGAATGGCTGACCCGGCTGGCACACTATCTTGGGGAGTGTGCTGACTTTGTGGATCGGCCCAGCCTCTTCCCAGTGGTCTGCCAGGTTCCTCCAGAGCCCAGCGACATCCCCACCAGTCGCTGACTGCTGTCTGTGTACGGCAGAGACATCCTCTCCCGCATGGACCACATCGAGGATCGGGGTACTGAGGCAGTGACGAGCAGGTCTTCATCTCTGCTCACCTACTCTGGGGCCCACAGTGTCAACACCAACAGCTTGAAGGTGTTTGGCCGGGCGTTTGTGACAACCTTCAGTCCACCTGAAATATACACTGGTATGTCAAATTGATATCTGGCTATAATACCTTTGCTTTGTGGCTGTTCTTAAATTCTTATATAAATTTAAATTCAATTAGGCTTTATTTTTACTAATCCCATAACCAAAGCAAACCAGACACTGAGCTGCTCATAAATTGATATCCACGGCCTCTGCTTCCTTCCAGCCTGCTGCTTCTTTGTCCCAGCTGCTGTCGCCTCCCAGCCTGCCACCTCCTCCATGGCTGCTTCCACCATGCCACAAGTGTCTCCTCAGAGGTGGATCCATCATCTCCTGATCAGTCTGGGGTATGTAAAAAACATAATTATGTGTTAAGAAATCACTCTATCTGCACTTGGCTCCACTTCTCAATTTTTGTTGCTCATCTCATGTCTGATTTTTTTCAGGCTGTGGATGATTCTGGTGTTCCAGGCATGGACAGAGTTGACAGCTTGGCAGAGTTTCTGGTGGAGCTGAGAAAAGCGACTGCTCTAGCACTCACAAACCAGCAGGTAAGGAACATTTATTGTCTTGCTATTCTCCCTCTGGGCTCTGTGAGACAGATTAATTTGAACACATTATTGTCTTCTCATGCATTGTTTTTTTTTTCTTCTGTCTGTTCTTGGTGAGCAACATCGTCGCACTGTGGCCAAACCTGCTGGAGTCCAACGAGCTGAGAGAGGTGTTTGCTCCCAGACACCAGACCAGGCTTGACATGGGAAGGTCCAAGTCGGAGACTGGCACGGTGTCCAGATGGGGCCTCATCCAAGAGGATGAGATTATTATCATCACCATTACCATTATTATTCTTACTATTATTATCATCATCATCTTCATTATTAATATCATTGTTATTATCAGTGTAGTTATTGTGGTAGGTATTGTAAATACTACAAATTGTAATTTTTCTTTTACATTAGCTGTTATTGTTACTGCGGTTGCACTCCCCCCGCAATGTCTCTCTCTCTCCCACCCCCTCCGAATTCTCTCTCTCTCTCCCCCAATCTCCCTCTCTCTCCCCCCCAATCTCCCTCTCTCTCCCCCCAATCTCTCTCTCTCTCTCACCCCCCAATCTCTCTCTCTCTCTCTCTCTCTCTCTCTCTCTCTCTCTCTCTCTCACCCCCCAATCTCTCTCTCTCTCTCTCTCTCTCACCCCCCGACCTCTCTCTCTCTCTCTCTCTCTCTCTCTCACCCCCCGACCGGTAAAAGCAGAAAGCCGCCCACCATGAGTCTTGGATCTGCTCGAGGTTTCTGCCTTTTTAAAAAAGGAAGTTTTTCCTCGCCACTGTCGCCAAGTGCTTGCTCATGGTGGGACTGTTGGGTCTCTGTAGAATTAAGAGGACGGTCTAGACCTGCTCTTTTTGGAAAGTGACATGGTATAACTTTTGTTGTGATTTGGCTCTAAATAAATAGAATTGATTTGACTTGATTTGAGATCCACTCATACCTTGGGTTCGTTGTTTTGAAGAGAATATATTTGAAATTAATTATAACTATTCTAATTATATGTTAATCCATCCTGCCCTTTGTACCAGTGAAGTCTATTGATTTCACTCTGTCTTGAATGTTTTGTTAGAGTGATTGATTGTTAGACTGTAGATTCTCTCATGGCTCCTGATTTATGAACATTCTCTCCTAGTCTGCACTATATATAAATATGAATTATATTAAAATGTACAAAGGAGACACTTTTAAATAATTTTTGATACTTCTTGACAAAATAAATACTTTATATGTGCAAAATATTGGCTGTTTTTCTAAACCAATTTCTGATTTGAATTTGACAGAGGATAGAAAATGCTTGTGGTGAGTCGTTTTACATGTTTTATTAAATATGTTAAATAAAAATGGATTGTTTGAAAAGATTATCTTATCACTGTTCTGTTGATGATGCATTATGTGTTAGCATTGAACTAACAGATTAAGAGCTAACTATTTTTACGTAAATAAATGTCTATAAGTGATTCAGGAGCCAAAAATCAATTGAAAGAGAATCTTTCTCCTTTTTTTTTTTTTTACTGTTGTAGGAAATGGTTACCAACTGGGTAAATTCAATTTAGTTTAGTCCCTTAATCACAGGCAATTTCGTTTGTCAGCCCGGTCCCTGTTGTCTAGGTAAACTTGGATAATCTATATAAATGGTGAAGAACATTAAACAGTGTCTGATTCCTGAAACTAATCTTAATTCTTCTGATATTTTTTACCCTATCGTTTTATGGTCAAAGGACACAAGCAATTGTTTTTCACTGGAGCATAGAGGTCAATCAAAGTAGTCTGCTATAAAGTTATAAAATATCTGGTTTCTGAGGCAAAAAGTCTCCATGATGTTGGATTAGTAGTTTCCGAGGTTTGCCAATTTAGCCTTTAATTAAAGTTTCCAGTCGCAAGCAGTAAAACACAGCTACCATAGGCTCATTCTGTAGATCAGTGATAAACTCTAATGATTCAGTGATGTTATGTGATAAATATGGCTCTAATAAATTACCTCCAGTGGACAGTAATTGTCAGAGTTCACAGCCTGAGTTGTGAGGACCCAAATGCAGACATATGACAGAAACACTGCGAGCTTTTCAGAGATTTAATAATCAACAAACTAGTAAACAGTCCAAGGTCTAAAAACCAGAAAGGCAGTCCACAACAGGCAACAGTATCAAAAGGGGTAAGACAGGCTCAGAGTCCAGAGACAGGCAGGTAATCAAAATCAAAAGGCAGAATCAAAATCCAACAGACAGGAAGGAGTCAAAAAAACAAGGAAACTTCCAGAATGAACACAAAACATGATGAACACTGGAAAGAATCACCCAGACTAAATATACTGGGATAAGGAGGGAATGATAAACAGGTGGAACAGGGAGTAGGAGACAACCACAGGTGGAAATGATCAGACAATCACACACTGGAGGAAAATATTAAAGGGGAAGACAAAAGGAGGACACAATGATAAACTGGCATGAGACAGGAATACAAAGCCACAGAGGGAGAGGGGATCAGAACTGAAAACAGGAGACTAAAACCAAGACACGAGAAAATTAAGATCAAAACAGATCACAGGAAAAGATGACAGGAAGTGTAAAAACAAAAAAACACAACATGGAGAACATAACTACCAAAATAAAACAGGAAACACAACCTTTAAAATAAGACACTGAGATCAAAACCATGGCTAATGATGATGGACCATTACTTAAGCTTCACAGTTAGCAGAACAATGGTGTCTCGGCATCAAATTCCTGGTGTTTAAATTATTTGTATTCACACTGATCTACACATCAGGGATGTCCCCTTTCTCCATTGCCATTTGTTCTTACAATGGAGCCACTTGTAATGTCGATAAGAGATTCTCCATCTATTTCAGGCATCTCGATGGGTCATATGGGCATAAAATATCACTTTACTCAGATGATGGGAATCAAAATCACATCTGAAATTAAGGATCTGATCCCGGCTAATTACAACCCTACGACAGAATCTATTATGGAATCCCTTAACTAATGGACCATAATGCCAATGTCCTTAATCGGTCGCATTAACATTTTAAAAATGAATTCATTACCAAAACTGCTCTATCTATTTCAGTTTATCCCTCTACCCCCACCAGACTCATTTTTTCAACGATTTAAAAAATTGTTTACTAACTTTATTTGGAACAATAAGTGTTCTACTCCATCTTACCTTACTTTACTTACCTTATGACAGAGGGGGTCTAAAACTTCCAAACCTATATTGGTATTAATGGGCAACAGAAATTCATGTCTCATATGGAACCGAATCAATATGCACATATGCAGAAATTTTCCTGTCAATACAGCATGTATAGGTATACAGAAGCAGCTTCATATTGGCACAAATATGAGACAAGATAAGTCAATAAAAATGTGTATATTCCACATTTGTGTAGCTTGATCAGTTTACTCACACACAGCCAATCTCTTACCACAGTTAGTAATGTCCAATTTCACTAATCATGCAGTGTCAGTGGCATCTGTTAGCAAGTTGACAGATGATTCTCAGTTTGTTTCTAAAGTAAAGATTGTATGGATGCATGTATTTAAAGTCACACACAGTCGCCTATTCCTGTAACAGTAATCATTTTATCAAGACAGCAAGGCTGTCAAACAGGCTTTTTTCCAAATGCACTCTCATTCTTATGTCAAGGCCATTCAAAAGGATTTTAGAATTGTCACTTGATGGCTCATATTCATATAGTCTAAAAAAATCCTAGTGTTAAAAGTTGAATTACATTTTCTCTGGCAGATCCTGCATTCCCTTCTATCATGACTTTAAATAGAACCAACTGAAATAAAGCTGCCAAAGATTCAGATAACCAGCCGGAGAGATTTGTATGGATAATTCAGAAGGTTAATGCTTTCCAACATATTCTGGCATCTAAATAGATGGCTTAATGTAAACTCAAAAAGTTGTGTGGCAGAAAAAAAGAGGTATGTTCACCTGAATTCTGAAAATATATATTCCCTCATTTATCTCCAGTCATATCATGTCACCAATGCAGATAGCGTTGGTAACTCTGTACAGATTTTAAGATACAATAGGCTTCTCTGAGATTTCTCCTTCCACCCCAATACAATGGAGGTGAATTGAATTTCATTTGTGGTTGTCACAGCGCTGAAAAAAGAAATGTAAAAACAGCAGCATCTATTTCCAGGCACCGTGTTCTTCCCTTCAGGACGACTAATTTGTTAATGACAAATAGTTCCCATATTAACAGGGCACTGCTAGGACCACAAATGAAATGATGTTTTTGTAATTTATGTGAACTGAGCCATTACAATTCTGGAGTGGGTTTTAATAAGCATTGTAGCAGAAAGGACGTTCTATCATGATTTTAGACCCTGACTCTTACTGCAAATTAATAATATAATGTAAAATAAGACACAGAGTCAATCAACACCTTCTTTCCAGGCTTGATTTATTTAAAACACACCAAATTTATACTCTACAAACCAGAATTTTACCGTTATGTTTAACAAGCGTAATATTTGCCTCTGGGTATTAGTAAAATGAACATAATACATTCTGTCAGTGTGGCATCACTCCTGCTCGCTACGAAAGTATCGACAAATCCTCTAGGAAATCAAAACCATTTCTCCAATGACTTTCATCTTTTTAAAAGTTTATAATACAACGTAATACAAGGCAGGAACCCACCAACAGTCTAGACTACTTGGGACTGGGGGGGAGTGGAGGTGGAGGATGAATGATTGAGTCGAGAAAAAGGGAGGGAGGGTGACAGGAAGAGATGGGGGAGAGATGAGCAGACAGGATGGAGAGATGACTTGGTCAGGGAGGAATAAAGTTATATAAAGCACACTTATCTTTATCTACCATGGAAAAGGTTAAGGCACGTGATAGGTACAAACACATCTGCTACTTGGTGTTACACGTACTGACGGCTTGAATCAGTTATATCTACACAGGTAGGTTCGTTTGATTCGATGTGTGTCCGTGTCCCGCATTGACTTTACAGCACAGTTGCTTGGCTCTTTATTTTGTAAATGCACACTGCACATCCACAAATCCCCAAAACCCATTTCATGAATGCATGTAAAACACAACTCCAGATCCTTTGGTTGTGACACTGCCAAGCGCAGTCAGGAATAGACAGTCATATGGGTCTTTGTTGCAAGGGTTCAGCATTGTCCAATGAAAGCACACACTTCTGAGGACACACAAAAGGAATGCTGGGTAATATTAGAACATTTCTAACCTCTGAAATTAAAATTTATACAGTATGTTGTTTTGTTTTTTTGTAGTTTATTGATTTTTACCACAACGTACATCTTTGTAAACACTGTGTAAAATATGCAAGCTTTATAAAGTCACATACGTCACAAAGAAAAATCAGACGTCAATGCAGGCACATGCCGTTCGCCTCCATGACGATACCAACTTGGACTCTTTCTCCTGTCCACAGCGAATCCCGAGTCGCACCAAGCAAGAGAAAAATGGCGATATGATTCTGTATCTCTCTGCTTTTCTACATCACAACTGCTCATCCTAAAACATTGTAAAAATATATATGACCAAACTTGATCTTTTGTGTTGTACAGTGTGATGAACTCTTATTTTGCCTCGAAGATCCAGATCTGCTCTCCTCTTACTTATGAATGAATTAGTTAATATCCAAATGACACCACAAAATAAACTGGCACTTGGAAAGAATAGAATATAAACATGTGTACAGTTTTTATCCATGCTCACGACTGAATATTTCTCTTTAAGATGCGTCGGAGAAGGAGGGTTCAGGGCTGGCGGTTACTTGGTCTGAATTCATGAAAGAAAAATGAAGGGACTTTTATGAACGCTGTCATCTCCTGTCTGTCCCATTATGTCTGTCTGACCTTTGACCCCTCCAGAGTGTCTCAGACAACATATAATTCATCGCCTTTAGAAAGAACACTGCAGATAAACTTTTTTCTGTAACCTTTTTTTTTGACAAATACAAAATATAAATAGGTGATCGTCGGCATAACTCAACAATAATTGACACACAGTTACGTGGTTATTTCTGGTTTACAAACATGGTGAGCCTCTATCAAATGAGATGTGCTTTCCAAACAATGTGATATTAATATACAACTAAGAAGTTGGTAATTTTTGTTGTTTTTTCCCCCTTAATTTTTCCATTTTTTTTCCTTTTGACCCTAATATACATTTATATAAAACCTGACAAAAATAAAAAAAATGCTTTTAGATCCATCTTTTCAACAAGAGAACAATCTTCTGCCTCTCTTTTCAAAAACACAAGTCATTTATAAACAAATAGCCTATATCCTCTTTAATACACATCATGGACAAAGAGCAACCAGCCAGGAAACTCGTGATACTGCATCGCTACACAATCTGAGTGGTTATACAAGTAACCACCGCTCTGTGAGTGATAGTCAACATGCCACTCGGCTCATTCATGCTGACCATTTTAGTTTGCCTTTGCGATACAGTGTGAACAGAAGCTATTGTTCTATCTGGTGTACACACTATGTCACTTTCCTTTCTCTAGACCACAACTTGCCGACTCCTCACTTTATAAAATGGACATCGATCACCAGTTAACAACTTTTGATTTCAAAGCATCTCAGTGCACTTTTTTTTGTTTTTTTTGTTGAGAAAACACAGTGAACCAAACAGATTGTAAGTCTATGAGAGCAGGCTGCTGGGAGCGCTCCTCCCGCTCCGTGTTTCTCTCCTTTTACTTATCCTTCCTCCTGTCAACCCACCAATCTGAAAACAAACATTCATTACCTTCAAAAACACAAGTCCGTACCTGTTCACATCATGTCAAAATGAAATGAAAAAGCATTCCATTTCTTCCACTACAGGCTTCCTTCCAACACACATTCTTTTTCTGTTCACTTGCTTCACCTCACTTTGTCAGTCCTTCATGCGTCCATTCCTTCACCAGCACTGGCCTCTGTCAGTTCCCTGTCACCGGTAGAGCTCAACATGAGTCAACACTGTAAAATTCACAGGATGTCCAGTGGGAATGTGGATATGTGAATGTAGTGGGAGTAGTCACTTTTTGTTCTTTTTTTTAATCATTTTTTTCTGAAAAGCATGAGAATGCTGGCTGCCGTTGGGTAGTCGCTGTTGTTAGCATTATTTTTTTTTAAATCCTCTTCTCTGTACAAGTCCAACTCCAACGATGAACTCCATGTGAAATGGCAGTGGTGATATGAGAGATCCTCTTCTAGCTGCGGTGTCGCACTGTCAATATTTAAGCCTGAAGAACATGGACAGGAGAGACAAATATTAGAGGAATCACACATAGTTTGAAATTAAAATGAATATTCGGTTCTACATATCCACTGTAAAAATGACATCATGACGAAGTACTATGCAGCGATTTAAAGTATAAGTGTTCTGTTACTGTCAACACATTCCCATTAAATGAGCAAAACCAACAATGAGTTAGTCATTTAGAATTTGTAAAGCTGCACTAATCAACACTTTTATATTAACAATGATCCATATATCTACATAACAAATACTCTATGGAGTACTTGGAGCATTTTGTTATCTTTCAGCACATTTTTTTTCTTGTTTTGATTTTTTTCTTTTCTTATTTTGGGCAAGGGGTTCAAATCTTTTTGGTTCAGCGTAAATGTTCTCATCAAGCTCATTGGCAGTCAGAACGGTCAGCTGTTTTAAAAGCTTCCTTAACCCCCATACGCTACCTAGCCAGCACCAGACAACACACAGGAACTATCTGGTGAGCATTTAACAGCTTAAGAGGCACATGTTGTCCTCAGGAGTCGGTGGTGACAAAAACAAAAAGGAGACTGAATCTGGGATGTTTTTCTATATTTTCTTTTTCATCTTTGTTTTAGTTTATTTCTACCGCTGTTATTATCATGTGGTTTTAATCTCCATCTCATTTTACATTAACTATGGTATTAGATCCCTCTTTTTATGCACCTTTATCTAATGTTTAAAATTGTAATTGTAAAGCACTTTTAGCAGCTTTTCCTGTATTAAAGGTGCTCTACAAATAAAGTCTATAGTAATTATATTATTACAATTTCTCCAGACGACTTCAGATGAATCTTAATGTTACTCTGTGTCTGTGTGAGGTATAAATAGACAACTGTTTGATAACACAAACAGTAAAGCCACTATGCTGTAGCACCTTCACCCACAGGTGACTGATGTGACTTTGAATGTGAGACTATGACCCACAATATCTGAAACATTATCATCTCATGCAATTATTTTCTGCTGCAGATTGTCACACAACTGGCTTGTAAGTGGACCACTATGGTATAAGAGGAATAAGATATTTTAGTAGGATCCCTTTATTGCTGCTTCTGGTCTTTTCATGGGATGTGTTGACTCTAAGAAGAAGAAATAATGTCATCAATCGTATCCTAAAATATATCAGAATTTTTTTTTTTTAGATCAGGAACCACATTTTGCCATCAAACGATGTGACTTTAGAATCAAACACTGCAGCTATGCTTTCAGACAGTCAGTTTTTATTATCACATCACCGTTTCAATCATGTCATTCCAGATGGCAAATGGAGGCAAAGGAAAGCAAAGCAGATGCTTGATGTGTTGGATAAAATCCAGCACTTGCTAAATGAAATGAAAAGTACTTACCTGAGGCTTCTCAACATTTCCTCTAACAATTGTTTACTACGGTGGCTTAATTCCAATGAACACCATAAATCATACCACTGTATCTCTCACCATGTGATGTATTTCCTATGATAATCTAAATGATGGAGAAGAAAGAACTGAGCAGATAACCAGTGGCGGAGACGACTGAGATAAGTGGATGAGGATGAGGAAGACAGTGAGGTCTGACATGAGGTCTCTGGGACTAGAGGGGACAACAGCGGTGAGGAGGAGGCAGGAGGAGAGGAATGCTGCTGATAGAGTGATGACATCTACTGAAGCTCACCCAGATCAGCTTCACAACAGTCATGTAGAAGGATTATAAACGGTGGGTCAGTCACTAAAGTATGTAGAGGATTAAGGACATTACTAATTAAGATTTATTTCCTTGTAACTTGTGTAACAAACTGTTACTACTACTACTCAGTTCATCTTTTCACTATTCATTTAGTGTGATTGTTCATCTTGTACACTTTTATACTCATATTTTGAGTGTAATTAATTTGCGAACACAATAAAATTGAGTTAAAGATGAATTTGACTGATAATGTGATGATGCCATTGTGAATTAATTGGTGCATGATAATTATACAGTAAATATCTTATATCATGATAGCCCTAATTTCTTATGAAAAAAACAAAAACAGCTTTAGTAGAAACATATTATAAACGTAAATACATACATATTAATATAAGCATCTATTCTAAATAATAAATAATAATAAAATAATAATAAATAATTCTAACATATGTTCAAATCTGCTCCTTCAGACCTCAATGTGTGTAAAACTGAATTCATGTAGCTCCCCCTCCATCACATCTCTGCTTTACACATATCGCTTATGTGTGAATTATTTATCTGAAGTCATCTTGCTTTGACAAAAGAAAAGGTGAGTATGAAGAATGCAGACGGAGCAGAGACTGTGCTTTTTCCTTCCTCCCCGCTGCTTCTCATTAAGGGATAAGTGAGTCCCAGGAGGAACCATCTGAAGAGCAGAAGAATGATCCCGCTTCATCATTTGCCACCAATTTCAGCAAAGGCTGTCAGGGGCAGCAGCAAGTAAAGCTGGGCATGTTTTTCAATCAGACAGGTGGTGCTGAATGGTAAACAGAGACCAAAGCCTTCTGCTTTCTAAGTGTTTTACAGAGTGTGGTGAAGTCATGTTGTTGTTGTTTTTTTTTACAATGCCGTGCCGATCAAACTCAGTGGCAAAATTTGGATGTTGCAGCAAATTAGTTTTGAAATGAGAATCTTGTGAAATGGAATCAAAGACTGAGGCTGAGCTGCATGTCCCTGTAAACAGATGTAGAGGACGTGGAAATGAAGAAGCAGTATTGTTTCATTTTGTTTAGAGGAACTAGTTAGTTGTAGTATTACAGCTTCATTCTAATATAATGCATAATGCTTAGCTTCCATACGTGTATGATGTTTCTTTTAGGATGAGGACTGACCATCATGTTTGGGTGATGAGTTTAACTAAGGCTGCTTAATAAAAGAAACAGCAGGACAGTTTGTGAAGAGTGCTCCTTGGCTTTGGAAGTAATGCTCAGTTACTAAAGTAGGTAGTTTTCTAATTAGAGAGGCATAATGAAAAGAGAAGCTTTAAGCTTAAACACACGCCGTTTCTTACACTTTTGCTCTTGTGGTTTTGTTTCTAGGAATAAAAACAGCTCACAACAAACCCTTTAAATTATCATTCTTGCTGCAGCTCCATGCAAACTGCTTCAATATGTGGGGAAATCTGTTGTATTTCGTCACGGCTGTCAGTTTATCCCAGAAAAATGATCTCTTCTCTGAGGAATCAAATAAAATATGAAACGTACATAAAATCACTTCAAAGTAATCGTGTTAATGTTCATGAAAAGAACCAGATGACTTCTCCAGTGGACTGATCTGGGTGCAGGGTGACAGCGGGTCTACATGATTCAGTGTGAGGGTGAAAGGAACACAAACGTTGGACAAACAGGGAATGAGAAGGATACAATCCAACCCAAAAGGTGAAGGTTGTTACTTTTGTTGTGCTTTATTGTTCAGACCTACCATGCATGCATCTAGACCCAGGAGTCAACAGGCTGGGGCTTAACATCACAAGCGTCCACCAGACTGACCGCAGGCCTGTTACTCCTGATATAGTGTTTCCTATTTGTGTCATTCTGTGGCCACAGGAGGAAGGTTAAAAAACACAGCAAAACAAAAAGAGGTCAATACATTTCACAAATACACTCATCACACACAAACACACACACACACACACACATTCACACATGCATCCAGGATCAGAGAAGCCAGAGTTAGTTCCCTGCCTGAAGGAAAGCTTGGAAAGAAGTCAGAGTGATTTCAAAACAGCAAACCGAACCATGCAAATGAAAGAGGGAGAGAGCAGTTTCAACAGCCAAGATGCATTCAAAGCAGGCCGAACACCTCTGGGAAATACAGACGGCAGACATAGAGGACAGCATTGGAGCATAGATGTATACTAGAAGGCCTGATCTCTGTGAAGATACCAATGTCTGCTGTGTATCTGCCTTTTTAAGAGGTGACAGTAAAACCTCAGTTCTAACTGGTTTAGCAATTAACCTAAATATCATGAAGAGTTTTTAAAAAAAAATCTGAAGCTGTCATACTTGACTTCTATATTAGCTGCTTAATTCAATCTTTTTTTTTTACCACTACTAATAGCACAATGTAATGGCTATATGATAATGACACCATAGGAATATAGATTAGTTCCCTATGAACTTTGTTTTCACTTTGCAGTTCTGTTTGCCACCCAGCAGGAAATGCCACAGGATAAAATGCTGACTGGTGATCCAGTCAGGCTGGTTTCTACCTGCGGTCATGTCTCCATTAAAGACTGAGCAAATGATTGAGCTACTTTTTTCCTGTGTTGATCGTAGCTGCTAACAGGAAGTGATGCGGCTGTCTTTGGTCACGTTTCCACTGTGTGGTACCGGCTCAACTCGACTTGACTCCACTCCCCTTTTTTGGTTTTCTGGTACCTACTTTTTTGGTACCACCTCCATTGAGGTTCCACAGAAGCTGAGCAGGTGTTACAAGGTGATGTGAAAACGCTGCAGACCACCGATTGGTCAGAGAGAATCATCACTGTGTCATCAAACCCATGCCCGCCATTTTTAAACAACTTTAACAGCAGTAATTCTTTACTGAGTAGAAACAATTACGGAAAATGGCAACCGGAAACACAATTGATTGAGGAGGTTCACACATTCCTGTCCTCTGTCGCTGATGAGAGGATCATGGGAGGTGGAGGAGAGCTGTATGTCGCATTGAAAATGACATGACAGCATTTTTGTGTGGCGCTGCTACACTGAGGTGGAACTACTCTCCAATGGAAAATGACCTCTATAGAAATACCTGATACCAAAGCTGAGTCGAGTCGAGCAGAGCTGGTACAACAGAGTGGAAACTTTTGACAGTGGTGCTAACAGTACTAATGTGACTTGGAAACTGTGGGGGGAAGTTGTGTATTTTAATTCTAAAGTGAACAAAATTTGCACTTAAAAGCCTCTGAACAGCTAAATTTGTAGCTTCAAACCTACACAGACATTTAAGTTGTGTTATGATGCAGTTTTCATTGCAGGTTCGAGGTAAATTTTTCATCTCATTTCAATGTTTTGCTCAATGTGAACAGCTAAATAATGTCATTGTAGAAAATAACCCAGTTATAATAATAACTCACAATGAGAAATGTAGTTTTCAGTCTGATTGAAAGATTTTAGAACATATGACCATATACCTAAAGAGATAAATGCTACACCAACATAAATCTTATTCATCTACTGTAGCACTAAAGTCGATCATAAATACTCTCCAGTATGTACTTAAGTCATGTGATACATGTAAGACATCCTCCGAGGCCATTATCCTGTGACTCCTCTTTGAGGCTGGATTGCTAATCAGCAATAAACAAACTCTGACTGCAGTGTGTGTGGCTTTATAATCAGCAGGCGACCACTTGATAATGTAGTCTGTTCATTGCCAAGGCAAGGGTCATCTCCTCAAGGAGCGGTTGGTGGCGGTTCTTTCAATTAGTCTTAGATTAATTACTTTGCAGAAACCAAAAGCATACAGTCAATTAACTGGTGGCTTGCAGATCTGAGGCGGTCCACAGCGATGACCTGTGGCGGGCAACACTAACAGAGAAGGACAACTTCCAGCCTCTTTGAAGAATCGATAGGATTAAGAGCTTCGAATGAGGACCACCAAAGAAAACACACAGAGAGAGGGAAAGGGAGAGACTCAGAGGAAGAAGGCATGTGATCAGATTTCAATGACAGATCATTACTATGTCCTCTATGCCCTGATCCCCAGAAGACTAGAGGAGGTCTGACTGTACCTTTAATGGCTCTCGTTCTGTCAGGTCTGCCGAGCCGTCGCCCGTCTTGTATTTGCAGTCCTTGTCCCTCTGGTCAATGGTGGAGTAGCCATCTAATGAGGTCAGAAAAGAACAGTCGTTTAATTCCTCTCCATCTTTGATTAAATAAAAGCAGTGAAGATCATTTAGTGGTGTCCAATCCTGGGTTGGAGGACAGACTGAAAGGTTTTCTTAACCCCAACATGTTCTGTTGGACACAGAGACTAAACAGCACACTCTTAGTTAGTGCTTGACTGAACTCTCTGCATGTTATTTACCACCACAGTAGGTTTAAAGCAAGAACATGAAGTATTTAGAAGTGGTGTTTGACCCTGGCCTTATAAATGATTTAAAAAGGGCCAGTGTTTACCAAGCACCACAGTGTAATCAGCACTAATTGGCCGGATACTGTATTTGGTCCTAGATTAAAGGTTAGGAGGTCAAGCATTTTATCAACATTCTTAACTTAGAAAATTACTTGAGAAAAATGTCTCAACCCACTGGGACAAATTACTTTTTTTTATTTCAATATATAATATTATTTCTTTATGAATTAATTGAAATCACTTAGTGCTTGGTACTCCTGGTGGGTATTTTGTTTTGGGACTTGTGTGAAATATAACAGAAAGCACTACTGCACAACACTATTAGAATTTTAAGCTTCAATACAATATAAATATGAAAAAAAAACTCAATGCCTCTTTCAATCACAGAAAAAAGTCCTAGGCAAAATGGAATATATATATATACAGTATATACATTTTTTTCATTTTTATTTAAATCCACACAGAAAAAAATCACAGAACATACACAAACCCATTTATAATCATGTGAACATCTGATGGGACATCTGCTTTTTATAACTTCTACACTTAAGATGCTACAAAATGCAGCTATCATGTGTGATATCATGTGTGATATCCAAAAAGTATTAGAGTATTGATAATTTTGATAACTTTATTGAACAATAAATGTAAAATGTGACACTACTATTGCCACAAAGTGATTGGATAACATTATTTATGATATGTCACACAGCTCCTAACTGCATATACAGTATATTTATTGTTTAAGCTGCACAAGTGGATTCCAGTATTCACTGAAAGTCTACCTGTGGATGGCTTATTGATATATATATCACCATGGGATTTAGGCTCTTGATTAATTTGGCATCACATTTCTACACAGATAATTTGTACACATGCAGACTAAACATAAAAATGTTGGAACTTTTCTGAAATAACACGAATCATCATAAATGTTAGGGAACAGCTGTGAATACTGTAAAACAGCAACGTCATAACATCTTCAGGGAGTCTGTCTCCTTATTGAAAGCCAGCAGAAGAAGCTTCACATATGTCCTACTTTATAGCAGGTGTGTTTTTAAGTCCTAGTTTAACTTTCAGCACAATCCCCTGGAGGACTTATTAGACATTTGATACAAACAAGGCCAGAGGCTTGGAGGAAAACCAGTCAGATGCACCTGAGGGGGTTATTTTGGGTAAGAGGGTGAAATAAAAACAAAGTATTGCTAAAGTTTTATTCTATGTACCACTTAAAGAGTCTATCCCAGTATTAACAGTAGAATGATTTGATTTTAAAGAAGCACAGCACAATAAATCTACTCCTCTGATAGATGTAATAAGAGTGTATTAATTTAAGTGAGTAGTCACACACATTAATGAAGGCCCAGCTTTGCACAAACATCTTTTGAAAGAGGGGTCTTGCATACAGCATCAAAGAGCGCCGTGTCTGCAGCTCGGTCCAAAGACATCATGCCATGATCAGAGTGTTCAGTGGTTTGAATTTACAGATTAAAAATAGCAAACATCTTGGCAACAGGTAAAGAGCTAGTGGAAGAGAAGTCAAATCAGAGAGGACACTACTGGACACTGGAGACAGACTAAAGGAGAGCTAGCTCTTCCTTGGCTAAGACGATCGTGCCTTCTGGCTCTTACCTGGACCCAGCTCATCCAAAGGTATCATATCACCACTGCCACATTTCCTGGTGCCTGAAAAGCATTCATATGCCATTTGTACATAAGAGGCACACACACAAACTAAGTCATTGAGCCAAAACGCTGCCGCCTTTCAAAGTAATGGTACTCGGCCAGTGATTGAATAATACAAACTGAGAGTGGGCAGCCGTGAGCACTGTGATTCATATGCATGTATGGATGGAAAAAAGGGGCACAAGGCCAAAAATGAAGGGTATTAAACTGCTGCTATGCTACTGACTCCACTGTCAAAAGGGATGTTTGTTTTTGGGCCAATGTACTGTCCCACAGCCTCCCCCTCATACTGCTACCACAGAAAACCTCACTATCTTCACACAGACACACACACACTGAAGGGTGGGTACATTTTCTTTATCTCTGACCCTATTATGTCAATTTTAAACACATGATGAAAATAAAAAGGAGTTGAACATCTAAAATGAGGACATCATGTTCCGTCAAAACTTTTTGTGGGTTGAAGGTTTTGGTTCAACAGCAGCCGTATGCTGTTCAAAGCTCCATCTCCCATTTTAGGGGACTTTATTTTTCTCCCCTTTTAACGACATTGTTGCAACATTAACACACAATAGTGTCACCTCACCAGGGGATGAGAGTAATAATGTGGCAAGCACAGCGTTACAGTACAGCCATAAGGAACAGACACGACCACGGCACACAAATACACACAGTTTAGTTACCAAGTTGCTGTTTTAGTTTGAACCTGCTTTGAGGACTATACAGGGTGGTTTGACAAAAAATTCAGTAAATTAGCAGTTTGTGTACTTTATCCCTTGACGTTTCCAGGCTTCTTCAATGATAAATCTATTGATGTCTGCAATAAATCCCATGAAAAGAGCACAACTACCTGCCATAAAGAATCATCTATGTAGCAAACGTTTGATGTATGTTATTTGTCTCATTATTTATTAGAGCTCCACTTTTTTTAGATTAAATATTAAAAACACATCAAAGAACAACATAATTCCACTGGTCGATATTTTCCTTCATGAGGGGTATGGGACCTGTAGATGAATTAGAGTCAATCACATAATCCTGCTGTTGAAAACACTCATCAGTGCAACAAATGTGTTTTCTTCCAAAACTACAGAGCCCAGGTCTTGTATGAAATTCTTTAATCTTTAAAAAAAATATAAATCAACATTCATGACTTGTTTTTACAGATTTCTCATCAGGTGGAACTAGTGGGTTGAGGACTGAGAACCATAAACAGGACCAGGAAAAAAGAGTAAGCAATCCAAATCACGCACAGGATCTGTTCTTCTTCCTCTTGTGTAGGAACCCCTGGCATCTTCTCTACCATATCCCTCCTACTTGGCCCTCTAAACGGGTGAAAACAGCAACAAAAACCCACACTTTGACTGACCTTGGTTCTTCTCCATCAGGGGCAGAGTGGTGTCGTCGTAGCTGGGCTTGCCGTTCTTGGTGGCTTTAGGGGTGGTGGTCACCGTGGGCTGAGACAAGAGGCAGAGCAAGCAGAGTGTGATCACAGCTGTTTCTGGACAACTACTGTAAGTCAAATTACGGTTGAAAAGAGATTGAACGAATATTAAAGGTTGACAAGTGCAACATGACCTGAGTGCATATATCAACAGAATGCAATTATGTTTTAAATGTGTCACACATTGGTTCACAGACATGCTGTAATTAAAAATTTGGTCACTGGAGATGTATTTATTATTTTGTGCATGGTGCTATAATGGTGCTACTACTACTATTTGTCATGAAAATTGTTCTTTTAATGGGCACAGTGTATAGTCGCTAAATTTTGTGTCTGTGTGCCACGAATTTAGTGTCGAAGAACCTGTCAATGGATGCACAACTAGGGTCCAGATTACATGTGAACGATAACATCCATAAAATGACACGTTTGTACCTGGAAGTGGCTCTTATTCCAGCCATCCTTGGTCAAAGCGTTCCTCAGCTCCTTATAACTCCAGACCGTCTGCAGTACGTGGGATGCCGCCTTCGTTTCGCGAGCTGATTGGCTGAGGGGGCCACGAAAAGGAGGAAATACATGAAGAAATAACTACTGCAGTTAACATCGGAGACCTCACCTAACCTCCCAGAAGTGAAAGCTGGGATATGCCAGCGTGCCGTAGCTGAAATCAATCTCTTTATTCAAAGACGTCAAGTCCCCTGAGTGGCTTCAGGGTCTATTTTTTCATTCAAAGCCAGATGAGTGTGCGTTTCCTTTCATTAGCTGCCTCTGAGCCACCAGTATTAATTACATGTGAGGGGATTACTTCAAAGAAACCTAATATCATGAGGCTGAGAGGGAAACACAGCTATTTTGTCTGGGAATTAACTAAATATATTCATGCTAGTTAGAGCGACTCTCCATGTGATCAATACTTCACCACACAAGGACGAGCCTTTGAAAAGTGCTCTTGATCTTAAATTAAAAGAACGGTGATGACGCACCTCACTGTGGAACATTCTGGTAACATAAAACACTTCCTGAATATCTTCCCTTCTACCTGTTTGTTTTCATCACTCATCAGAGAAACGAGCAGCAGCTTCAGATGCAAACCCCCCCAATTAACAATGAATGTGTGGTAACTGGTGTTGTGTGTGGCCTCAGGCTTGTTAGAGTATAGCTCTATCATAGCCAGGCTTGGGCCATTAGAGACACATTACATTATCCTCCATGAATATTAATATAAAGGTTCACAATGCAAAATACATTCAAGGTCAGACTGTAATTACTGCATGCATAATGTCTGCATGGTATACCCACATTCAGGCATGGTTAACATAAATATGAAGACGTAAGGTCTGTTTGGTCAGTGTGTGAGACACAATCTGTCTGACCTACAATATGAGATGATGTACAATTGTCCTGAGTGTATAAATGTGCATATATGGAGATGCCAATAAAATCTAAAACAAAATATGAATTAGAACTATAATGTAGCCCAGATAAGTCAGTCTGTTAATAGAAGCCTTACCTGGTCCTGTTGATGGCGACCAGCTTCTCGATGGCCTGGGCCTGGATGAGGGAGCGGGCGTTTTCAGAGCTGTCAGTGACAATCTCATGGATGGTGTTGAGGATGGCGACTACAGTGTCCTCCTCCAGGTTTTTGGCAGGCCGCTGCTGACCACTGGGCAGGTTGCTCACCAAGTCCCGCATGGCATAACTTCCTATAATGTGATGTACAGTATCTTTTCAGGTTATAATGGTGGGATAATAAGGTTAAATGTGAAAGTATGAGCTTGTTATAGTCCAGTATGTCATGTAGTACAGCATTTGAATCTTGTGTATTTGTAATCTAGTCTTTGTAATCTTGCTATTTGCTTTGGAAACAGTTAAAACAAATCACATTTAAACCAATGGGGAGATTTTATCAGCTGTCTTTAAACAGTTCTTTCAACATTTCCTCACAATAGGCTCACATTATGAAGGGATCTCATCAAGGCCAACATGGACAGGACGAATAATTAAAGTCACCAATGACTCTTATTATATAAATGGGCTTGTGAGTATCTCTTAAATCAGTGTGTGTAGTGTAGCTAATGCTTTGTACCAATCAGGTCCTTGTTCCGGCGGTCAATGGACAGGTTGCGCAGGGCGATGGCCACAGCTCGAACCACCTTGTCAGAGTCGGAGCGCAGCAGCTCCACCAGGATGGGAAGACCTTTCTCCTTACGCACCGTGGCTCGGATGTAGTTGGACCACTGAAGGGCAGACAGACAGCACACTGCCTTTTATAATTTCTACCTTTAATGTCAAAGGTAGGCTGAGTGACACACCCTGTAATCAGCATCCCGTTTCATATGACCCACAGATTCACACCAGAGAGCATCCCATCATAACCACACATCATTTCCTTTAACCTCAGGAGGAGTCCATGTCACCTCCATGACACCAGATGAGATAAATGATCTGCTCACAAAGTACAAGGCAGCTCAGAACTGTTCCTCTGGCTACGCTAATTCACAACATTATGCAGTCTGAATGGACAAGTGCTATAATTTGTCTAAATTTAAACATCAGTAGATTTTACTTCTCATTTTTTTTGAAACATGAAACATTGAATTTGACATAAAAGGGTTTCACTTCTGAGCACTGGCACCCCAAGAGATGCAATTAAATAGAGGACAGTCACAGTTTAACCACCAGGTGGCAGTAGTATGCCTTAAAAAGAAGGTCAATCCAAATAGAGCTAAGCAAAGCGAAATAGGGGGATTTAAAGAAGTGCTGATATCCTCCCAGGGAGAAGAGACGTGTGTTGTCCAGCCTCCAGATGTGACTGTGTGATGGGTTAGTGGCTCCACAGGTTCCTTATTCTTGCCAAGGATTCAACATGAATGAAATACATCAAAACGAAAGAAGGCTTTCTCCTCAAACTCTTCACCTTAGCTGAAAAGCACTAGTACTGAATTATTAACACTAAATGTGAGATTCAAGGGCATGAACGTCAAAAAAGACTGAAGAGTTGAGTTGTTTTTTCCTCTAGAAGTTGAGCGGCTCGGTGCTGCTGTCGTATTCTGGGGACTGACGGATGTATTAACAGTCTGACACTTGGGTGTTAGGAGAAGCATTGCACTGACAATTCAGCTTTGGGCTCAATACAGCCAGGCTGCTGAAAAACATAGTCGACCCCTTTTGCCCAGGGTACTGCTGCCGTAAACCGGAATCTAACAACTAGCCTGCCCTGTAAATAATTCACTGCTGCCTGCGAGCCAGAGAGCCTCTCAACAGGTCCACAGATGCTCTAATTGGAATAAATGTCTTGCACTGACTGTAGTATCCATCATCCAAAGCATACATCTAACATCTAACATTTGAGTTTGCTGTATGGTTTGCAGAGACAGTGCATATAATCCTTGTGATTCTTTGGAGGAAAGTCTTGTTTCCTTTTAAGACCATCAGACTCTTAGGGCTCTATCTTCTGCCCGGTAGAAAGAGGTGCACAGTGCAGTGTCATTGCTTGGGTTCAATCATGGGAGTGCTGGTCCAAAAAAAGAGATCTTATCAGGAGCATTGTTGGTGCATTGATTTCTTGCGGCAGCAGAGAGCGACTGCATCATTTGATTTACCAACAAAAACCTGGTCTTAAGTTAATACTACAGTGTTTTTCCTGCTATTTATCGGGTGCATCAGATGCACCTAAATACTGTAGGCTAGTTCACAACGCACTTATACTTGCATCCACCCACCTGAACAAATTTTCTCAGATTTAAAGACAACATCCTCGTGGATATTTCATTGTACCTCAAATGGTGCCTCAGGCTTTGTCAGGAGGAAGGCTGCATTAATCCAAACTGTTTCATTGTGAACCTGTGTGTGGTGTTTTGGATGTGTAGAAGAACACAGAACATTAACCAACATTCGACCCTGTCGAGGTGTCGGCTGATCGAAATAATTCATGAAGTTAAGCTGCTGTCCCTTCTGCATAAATGGCACAGACAGTGGATACAGCGGTTCTGCTCCTGTGGGATAACTGAAGGTAATGTAATTGATATTTTTCTAATTAATGACAATGATCCCATTCATTAATAATCAGAGTGATCATTCAACTCGATCTGCAGACTGTGATCCACAAGTATCATTATAAATCTAAAGCATACACAGGTATGTGCATCAGCCCTCCTCCTCCTCATCCTCTTCCTCATTGGTTAAATATTAGTCCATTTTCTCACATATATGGGACAGAATTGTAAGTGTAAGTACCACATGCTGTACCAGTTGCACTCTTTGACTCTTGCGTCTTAGGTTATGCACCGTGTTACCTGTTGAATACACCTAAAAGAACATGTGCCATGCACTTTAGACCATGAGCTTTAAATCATTTAAATAATGCCCCAAGTTTTCAATCAAATCACAATCCATGGTATCTGCTACTGGAATGTCAAAGTTATAAAAATGCAACATATAAGTAAAAAAAAAAGTTTGTGTCTTGTACCCTCCCTAACCCAGGACTCACGGTCCACTGTCCAGCACTGAGGTTTTGCAGAGCTCCAGCAGCGGCCTCCAGGGTGTTGTAGTTCTGGCTCTCCGTCAGCAGGGACAGGTAGAGCCTCACCACCTCCGGCTGATACAGCAGCTCAAACCCTGCAGGGAAATACAGACACACACACACACACACTGGTTAGACTCCCTCACAAGACAAACAGGCCAATTAGGCCGCATGAAGGAACCGGCAGTAGAGTGTTGAGGTTTATCGCCGACCATAGGGAGAGTTTTTGGCAAGAGGAAACAGAGAAGAAGCTTGGGTTTACAATCATGCGCATTACTTCTGGTAACAGCAGACAACCTTGACAAAGGCAGAAGTATTTGGACTGCAGCTTGTTTCGCAAAGATTCAGTGAAAATGAACACAACCCTGCAGTTTACGTGGAATGAATATAAAAGTCCAAGCCTTCCACCTGGTTTCACAATAGAACACCTTTATTAAAATGCTGGAAGCATTTCTATCTTTCCTCTTAATGATTCTAAAGAATTATGATTGAATAAACTCGATAATTACAATTCAGGAGGACATAAGAAGGAGAACTTATTGATTGGACAGCCCTGACAAAACTATTAGAGAGGGAGGTTTATCTCACTAGCACAAAACACATTCCAGCGCAGACAGTCAATCATTAAGTCTCCCTCTGATGAAAACCTAATTGCATTATTCGCTATTAGACAGCGCAGGTAAAGAGAGAGATAGAGGTGCCGAATCACATCAAATCAAATTTATTCAGACAGGGTCTTTTCTTATTTTGCACAAACAGGTTCGTTGGAGAGTGGAATCAACAAGACAAAACAATTCAATTAAAAAGTAGAGACTTTAGAGGGAGGACGTTTCTTCTGTCAAGGTCTTTCTGAGCAGGTCACATCCCTAGAGGGAGTCATTCATTTTTTATAGTGGAATACATCACAGGAAGATGTAACCTCAGAATTGAGCAGAACACTGTTCAGGTTTTATTTTCATAAATTCTAGGAAGCGGTCATGTAAAAAAGTGAAATCTTTGTTTTGCTGTCATGTTGAGAGACCGTTGATCTATGGTAAGAGTGGAAAGTAAACGTCTTCAGTGTAGGGAATTGAAACAAAGCCAGAAATAAGGTCATAGTGCTTCAACAGGAGGAACAATCTGCTATTACACACTGAGGCTTTAACATCAATCTGCAGTGTTGGTTCAAAAGTTAGCTGATGCTTTGGCTAAAATCTTCTTTTACAGAAATACCATTTCACCAGCAGCTTCCGTCCTATCCTCTGCAATAGCACACAAGCAATTTCAAATCTTTCTTCTATCCCTTCAGGCTCGGATTAAAGAAAATATAACTCACTGTTTCTTCCCATGTATTCTGAGGTCAGTATTTCCAAGGTTCTGTTTGAAAACCAGCATATTATGTGGGCGAGGATATATAATATGAAAAATGTAACCCTATTTGATTGAAGCACAAGGGCTTATGAGGCTCCCAGCACATTTTTTTGAGATGTAGAACAGGAGGTTTGTTTTTGCAATATGACTGTGACTTGGGTCCAAGTAGAATAGCATGAATTAACAACCTCCCTTTTACTGACACTGTGTCTTTTTTATAGAAGAAAACAGTGGAAAAGGGAAGTGTTTCATTTCAGTGCTTTTGAGCTTCAACGGAAATACAACAAACTGAAATTCGTGCCTCTAAATCCACATCTCACACCCATAATTTGCAGGGAGCGGAAGCCTGGGTGTGTTTTGAGATTGCCACATTCAGACAGAGCTACATAGTTGTTACACTCAAAAAGCAGGGTGTTCATCTCTGTGGCATTCTGACACCACACACAACCTGAGATCTGGCCAAGCCTGGCCCAGAATGTGAATGGGAAAAACTGCCAGGTCTGAAAGTGCTGCTTGAGAAATCTTGAACAGCAGAACCAGGAGTTATCACGCACAAGTCCTAGATTGTTATTGTGTGCTTGTAGCATGAATCACGTCTATAGGTTTTCTCAGGGGCTACACAAGAGGGGAGAGGCTGCAAACCAGACGCTCAGCAACTTTCTGCATGCTCCACATATTTCTGGGCCTTCTGGGTGCACACTCAGCAAACTGGAGACCATCTTGCCGGCAGTACTGTTGACAGATACTTCATCTCCAAGGTGGATTCTCTCTGCACAAAACGTTAGCCATGTTGAACCTTTGCTAGCATTTTTCTAATATAGTCACAAAGTCCACATTTCCCCCTTTTTGTATCCTTGCGGTCTGGCAACCAACTGAAGCGACTTATGAACTTAGTGTTTTACAATTAAAGGATTCAAAACAAAAAAAGTCACACACTCTTCAAAGGAGGATGAGAGTGGATGGAAATTCACTGGGCCTTTAAACTAATTCCTTTATCCTTAGTGGAATTTGCTGCTGTTGACGCAGAGAATACCTCTGCTACAGCTTCCACGCAGCATCCTTAGCAGGGGCTTAATGTCAGCACCGAGTCTCTTCTCACAGAACAGGCCCGCTAGAGCTCTGTTGGCAACCGTATGCTGTAGTGTTGTTCTTGTTGTCATCAGACATCTCCTGCTAGCCGTCTGGTCCTGCTCGTTGTCGGTTTGTTAGGCAGAATTACAATTCAGCGGGGGAGATGAGCTGTCAGTGTGACGTGACCTTGGCTTTGCTCAGGGAAACCCACGGCCCTGCATTCTGTGACAGACTGCGAACATGATGAGATGATCTGAATAGAGACGTATCCAGGGATGTAGTGTGGAGCGTATACAAGCGTATTCAGACCCTTTACTTAGGTAAAAGTATTCAAACCACGATGAAAAAACATTTTATTACAAGTAAAATCCTGCACTGAAAATGCCGTATGTTCACAAGACATATTAACAGGAGCCATTATCAACATCAACAGAAGTATCATCAAACTCTGCTCTTCCCCCCTGCTCTAAAAAAAAGAAGCATTTTAGCCTCTTGCAGCTCATTGTTTTGGTTTTCCATCAGCACCATAACTGTTTTGTTTCAGTTTTGTTTGTCATTTTCAGTCGAAACAGGCAGCTGTTTACAATAAAAACCTCTGATAAACCCATTGTACAGAGCCCACATGGCACGAAACTACGATGTTATTATCTAGCGTATGAACATGGAGAAGAATTTAAAAGATCCAGAAATTCACTTCAAGGGTTGATGCAGACAAGACCAGAGCAAGTATTGTAGACACAACTTTTGGATTGTTACTGTTGGATTAATGTGTTAGCAGCATTTTTATGTTTCAGTGGAGCTCATTCCAGCCTACATAATGTTGTGAAGTAACATAGATAACATGTATTTTCTATTCAAAAAATAGCTTTCAAATACAGGCAGTGTTGTAAAAACTACTATTATATTTGCAGAAAGCAACAAGACCTCTTACAATCACCTAACACACACACACACACACTTTGTCGACAAACAAAACAAAAATGAAAGAAAACATATAAAAGAAAACATTTTAGAGTCACAAATGCAGGTGAGGTGAGACAAGTGTGTCTATTTCCACTGCCTGTGTTGGCGCAGCAAACGTCACACACCACCAAATTAGACTCCTGCTGAGCTCTGCTTCATAACAACCGAACGGAGCGACTCCCAGCTTTGTCTCTGCACACACAAATAAATGTGGACGGTCTGTAATGCTCGGGAGATCCACGCTCATCCTTAAATGAGGTGAGAGAAGGTTACTCCGCAAAGCAGAAGACGACAGTGACGACTCCTGCAATTGAGGCGAAGCACAATTATTGCCGGGGAACTGAAGATAAGGGGCTTTTTTTGGCGCTGCAGTGCACGAAAACTGGGTTACAGTCAAAGTTAAGTTGAAGTGATTGAGTGATGCTCGGCGCAGAGCTAGACCATTCACTTGGTTCAAGGAGCTTCACTATTAGCTGCAATTAAAGCCGAGGTGTAGCCGTGTGACAGGCCAGTAAATGATAATGGATTAACTGACGGCTCAGGAAGGAGCCGTACACACTCATACGTGTATGTGGACGTAATGAAGGTTCTCGCAGATTCTCACACCTCACACACATGACTGATTCAATTCTCTCAGCCATCTGCCTTACTCTAGGATAGCTGGCTGCATTTGTGCCAAATTGGATGTACACCTCTGCAAGTACCTACACACACACACACACACACACACACACACACACACACACACACACACACACACACACACACACACACAAAACAAACCATCACTTGAGCATATGAAAGTTATGTTCATCGATCCAGTATGTCTACAACATGCACAGGGTTTCTTCACCATCTACAGAAGCTCTGTACAGTACGATCTCTATTTATTTACTGCTCCAGCACATAACACCTCCACTGAATCCTGGGGACATGATGGTCTATCACTTTCTACAATTCAGAGGGAGCTTTACAGCACAGTAAAAGACTACAGAGATATGGAGAAGTTTTTACTCTTATGCACTCCTACTACGTTCAAAGGGATGTCATCATAACACCCAGGCTGTGACATTTGGACTCCTGACGTTTTGATAATTGAAATGCTGGTGGCGTCCAGTACTGTAGGAAAAGGAGATTTCTGCTGCTTCTCTCATTAGAAGCCAAGTGTCACAGAAGGACAGCGACATGGATGACATAGGGAGAAAAAGAGAGGAGAAATACTTATAGAATAGTGCTGACCACACATGCATAAGTAAATGAGGCCATTCCAGAGGTAAAACCTCAAGTGATCGAGTCTCCGGTCTCATTCCACATCTGCAACTTATGCACACTTGACCCTTTTTATGTAAAAGTGTCTTTATTTAAGTACAAGCTGGCATATAGGAGGGTGCTGTAGTGCTAATGAAGACTTTTGCAGAGCCACACTAGAGCGAGGGCTAAAACAGCACATCATTAAAAGTAGCATGCCACCCATATAATAATGGTCATGACTCTCAGGCTCATTAAAACCCAAAAGGTGGTGCGGTGAACCCACATAAACAAAACAAGTAAATTGGCAGAGTTCCCAGGGGCATGAGAAATGCCCTCAACAGTTCTGCTTTATGTCATATAGTGTTTGCAAATAATGCTTCTTTTTAAAAATGTCTTGCTTGAAAGAGCACCGGATGGATGGAGTTTACAGTTTACACTGTCAGTGTTTGAATGCATGGTGGATGATTAAAATTGGACAGGTCATCATGAATGTAAAAGTATTCTTTGCACCACATTATGTTTGTAATCTACATTTAAGGAGGACATTGAGCCGATATCCTGATGAAGGCTTTATTTGTTCAATGGTAAATTAAATAAGCACAAATTGATCAAGACGTAACCCTGTATTATTACTGAAGTTTGACTTTTGTTTTCTTTTGGGGACATGTTTGGATTCCATTGAGGGATGCATGTAAATAAACCGGTGTAGGTGGTGCCATACTTGTTAAGAATGAATGGCAGTATCCTTGGATATGGGCATTATTGATCTTTAATGTCAAAAATAAACTACAAGTCGTAACTATCACGTGTTCTCACTCTGGCTTAGGCAGTGACACCATTGCATTGACAGAAGGATAAAAGTTTTCGTCCCATTTGCATTTTTGAGACGCATTTTAAAGTCAGGTGTGAATGTAATCAGTCCCTGACATGGCATGCATGTCAACACTAGGTTTAAATCACAAACATGTACACTTAATTGATTTTCTAACTATCTTTCCGCTGCTTTTGGTGTCATTTTTGTGATGACCCACTGTGACAGAAAACAAACAATCTTTTGCAAATACAATTTGATCGAGGTCTGCTTCAGTGGACTTAAAACATGCAGGCCTCCTTGTCCTATAAGCCAGAATGGGAACATGTGATATATGCTTGCCTTCCCTGTCTCTCCACATCTGTCTTGACTGGCTTGGAGCTGAGTGGAGCCAGAACAGAATGCACTACCAGGCTGTGAGGAGTGATGCCCAATCACTTCTTCAGACTGACAGTGTCCAAGCATCATTCTCTCTTCTTTTGCTGGCTGGCCCCTGCTACAGATTGGCATCTCTATGGGCAGCCCCCGGGCACCACTCATTAGCATACCCACATGGTGGTTTGGCCTTAGTGTGTTGGATGGCAACAAAGAGAAGCAGACGATGGCAACTGGCACATCTCTTGGGCATAAACTCATCAGCTTTGGGCCACAAAGGTGCCCTGGTGCGAGGGCTGTGGTTTAGGAGATCGGAGACAGAGCGGACAGAAAGGGACAGATATCACTGGAGCCAAAAAGCTAACGTGCAGCACAGATTCCTCCCTCCCTTCCTCCCTCCATCTTTGCCCTTTCACAACAGGGGGGGTCCTGCTCCAGCACTACCAAAAGTCTGGTCCATTAAATGTTGTTTCCTTCCATTTAGCACAATAGGACCATTTTCAGCAAGCTGCTCCTGCAGTGAGTCATTTCCAATGACAGGGGAGCACTTCCTCTTCTCTGTGCTGATAGACCGGCAAAGTCCTGCTGTGGGATTCTAACATCAACACCAGTAACAAAAACACAAACTGACATCAAGTTGTATGAAACATCCAAGCACTCCTTCAACAAAGTCCTTGAGAAATTCTCCATCTCTCAAACTACAACCTGTGAACTTTACACAGGAAGGCAGAGCCAGTGGGCCTCCCACTCTTGAGCCATCGTTCTATTAGGTTTTCTGTGGTTCACTCAAGAATGTGCCTCACAGCTACCCAGCATCTCAGCGGAGCAGCCGTGGTAATGCTCTTGTTGTTTGTTTCCAGTGTTCCTTGAGCTAATGTAATCGTGTTTCAGGGCCTGAGGTGAAGATGATAGCGTATATTAGAATCTCTGTCAGGTGGATGTTATTTCCCTTCGGATGAAAAACACATTGACAAGATATGTCACTTTTCAAGTTAGTGTGAGGTATTGAGAAGCCTTTCATAACAATTTCCCATTATTGTTTAAAAGACTGTCATGTAGCACAGATTGCTTGGCCGTGCATGCAACGCCACGGGGCATTTGTGAGGTTTAAGCTGCTTTGTGCTGTGACCAAGTGCTGCTACTTCCATGTTTGGCTCTGGTAAATTACATATTCAAACTTGTATTGACTGTTTTTATTCAAAACTGAAAATAGCACTATAATATTTTCTGTCAGGGTGGAGATACAAAAGTAGGCTACAGCTTGTAATATAACCATGATAAGTCTATATCATGCTGGTATTTCCTTTAATACTCTTTAATAATAATTAACAATATTAATTAGCACCACATCTCATTGATATAAAGTGCACAATTAGGATGGAGTTGTAGGATGATGGAGTTTGCTGTACTTTTGTTTAATTCTCTGGTTTATCAGTGTGTTAAACTTCACTGCCACCATCTTGAGTTGTCTGATGATGTAAAACCAACATACAACAACATACCCAAACATAGCAGTCTTGCCCATTTCAACCAAATGTGAATGCAGCTTTAGAGCCTGTCTTATGCTGGCGTACAGTATGGTAGCAAGTTGGTTACAGATGGAGAACAGATACAGAGGAGTCTGTTACTGTGCTTAGAGCATTTATCTCCTTTCCTTGCTTCTCTTATCTCTCTTTCCCTCCTCGCCTTCTTCCGACATCTTTCTCTTCAGTTCACTCAGCTCAACCTCCCATAGTCCCAGCATTAACACAGAATCCAGCAGATAATGCCGAATCTATTCCACGCATTGATGTCGACAATATGTGGAGATGAAAGGGCGCGTGATGGCCGCACTAGGGTTGCTATGGAAACCCGTCTCCGTCGCCACTTAAAAATATGTTCATTTGACGTTCATGGGAGACAGAGAGGCAACAGTAAAACGAGGAGAAGGAACAAATGGCTTTTCAGTCGGAACATTACATTATAAAGCAACTTCAGGTGATGCACTTGAGATGTTCAGATGTGTTGAAGACAGTGACTGGCAAGCCAAGTCCAAAACCAAAGTAGCTTTAAATGGAGACCTTACTCAACCTTACCTATAATTCCTATTATTCCACAGCCGCTGGCCAGAACGCTAACCTGAGGGCTGCAATTAGTGGCCAAGCCCCGCTTGTGCTTCCTGTAGGTTTGTGTTTAGCAGCTCCCTCAGATGCTCAAGTGCTTTTGAGCGTATTAGAGTGTTTGACTCCATGTGTGTGCATTTGTGAGAGTGGCGTATGTTTCAGCATCACCTTGAGTGCCTGCTGCCTTTATCCAGGCAAGTCACGTCCTCGCACAGACACAATGGTAACTAAAAACCCAACAACAGCTAGAGCCTGCCAGAGAGAAACCACAAAGCTGTGGACGGTTGTCAGGGTGGTGGTGTGTTTTCACCACAAACTCTAATGTTGATTCCCAATATGCAACATTTACTTGCGTCTGACAGGGGTTTCACATGGAAATAGTGCAGCAACAGAGAAGAGGCGAGGAGGAGGAGGAGGAGGAGGAGGAGGAGGAAGGGAAGGACAGGCAGATGAGAAATAGAGAGGTGATGGAGAGATGTATGGGGGTGGGGGTGATAGGAAAGACAATCGAGGGGAAAAGGGAAACAAGGGGATGAAGTTAGACAAGTGAGAGAGTGGAGGAGAATGAAGAGGGGGAGAAGAGGAGAGTGACAGAGGATGAAAGTAAAGTAGGTGAGAAAGGAGCAGGTAGGGAAGCAATAATATGTGATGGAGAGAAGAGGAAAAGGCAGAGAGAGGAGAGGGGGATGAATGTTGTATGGTGATGGGACAGCAGTCTGGTAAATAGTCACCAGAAATACATGAATCAGGGCAGCGAGAGGGTAATAAAAAGAGGGGAAAGGAATATAAACCAGTCTACAGTCTGCCATAGGAAAAACTGATGCACTGCAGCTCAAGATAAATGATGTACTCTGCAGTTTGGGATGGGGGTTTGGAGGTTGGCTGTCCAGCCTTCGGGAATAAGCCAAGATAATCCTGCGGACTGCTAGTGTGTGTGTGTGTGTGTGTGTGTGTGTGTGTGTGTGTGTGTGTGTGTGTGAGGGGGCATTAATAGAGATATGGCAGTGACTGGAGCACAGACTGGAGATAGAGGCATTAGACTGAAGCAGATGTGGAGTGAGGGGAAGATGTGGGCTGGCCTGGGCCTATTGTGTGGATGAGGGAAATGAATAAGGCTTAAACATGACCATACACAGGCTGGGGCCGCATTAATGTCTGGAGCAGAATGTTCGATGTGAAGCTGTTCATACTAGTATAAAATAATAAAAGTAAAAACCACCAAAAAATGCTGCAGAAATGTGAAGCTAAAGCAACATGGACACAATCAATGGATGACCTGATAGAGCATTTTCTTGGCAGCCATATAGCAGGTAAACACAGATTTAATTCTCGTTCCATCTAGGGAAACATGTAAAGAATCAATGAAATGTAAAATACTGCCCTCATGATCAGCATATAACATCTATATGTTGAAGGGATTAACCTGTGTGTGATAAGATTGTGTGGTTTTGTGTCACAGTTTGGCTTCGCTGTGTTTCATTTTATCTCCCGGGTTTTGTCTCTGAGGGTCCTCTTAGGTTACTCATCTACATTTGTTTTGTCTCCTTGTGTTTTAATTAGCCCAAAGGCTTCCCCCTGTGTTCACTTTATAGTTTTTCCACATGACCAGCCTGCAGTATTTAAAGCATCTACTCATTGTACCACACCCACACAGATGTCACTTATTTAGCCTCATCAGACCTCTCCTCTGGACTCTGGGGGTGAGTACAGGCTTGTTGACATTTCTCTGACTGCACTGTTATTTTTGTTGCATTTGTTGGGTAGGACGATCTGCACCATTATGATTGTGAGTTTGATAATCTCATGTGATTCCCACCATTGCTCCATTGCTCCATTTTTGGCTGGGTAATTTTGCTAGCACCAGTATAAATATTTTTAGAGGCAATTATTTCTGTGAGTGAATGGATTTTGTGGTTTGTGGGTTTGTTTTTATGTTGGGTGTGTTTCATCTTTAATGCAGGCCAATTAAAACAACCTAAACTCCACCTTGCTGGTACAACAAACCCTCACCTATCGCCCTGAAACAAGTGTGCCCTCTGTCTCCAGCTGCAGCCTGCATCTGGGATGTGAGATGATGGCAGTGATGGTGTTTGACGGTGGAGGGATCTCCTGTGTCTGGGTCATTGTCAGCGCCCATCCCTCATTTAACGCTCCCTACAGCCTCTTTGTGAAACAGCAAGCTGAAGTGTGATGGATACTCTGATTAGCTCTCGCCTAGGAGGATGACGGTCCATGCTTTTCTTTCAACACACACTCGAGCGCGCACACGCAGCTGATTCTGAGGTAATGTTTCCCAGGTAATAATCTCTCTCTGTAACACACTGCCAAACAACAACACCTGCTCTAATAGCCATATAATACCAACTTCATGGTCAGAGTTTGACGGAGCAGTTATGATGCGTGTAAATGAGTTTGTGTGTGTGTGTGTGTGTGTGTGTGTGTGTGTGTGTGTGTGAGACAGTGTTTGTGGACAGCTGTATGAATTGGGATTTGGATATGTGTGTTTGTGCGCTTATAAGGCTCAAATTAAAGGCAGTGAGGATGAGATGAGTTGCCCACCCGAGGCTTAAATGAACCCATCTTCAAATCAAACACACATTAAAATCCTAAATACTTGTGATTATAGACCAGTTAACAAGATTTGCTGTGGATGTGTTTCATACCTAATCACTTTTGTCTCCTTAGACTGTTTAAACGCCTTATTCTACTCATCTCTTTCACGTCAGTTGGCCATGTATAGTATATATAGTACACGTGTATATACTGTATGTAAATGTATAGCCATATGAATAATCGTTATAGACCTTGGCCTTTTCCACTCCTCTTCTTCTCTCACTTGAAAGAAGAGCACATAGGGATTACTTAAAGCTCTATATCCCATATATATGTATCTGATGAGATGTGCGTTATAAATAACTGATAACATATTAGACACCTTATGTTTATATGTACATATGTATTTATTTATCCATTCATTTGTTTCATCTGAGCACCAATGTCACTACTTGCTCCTTCGGATTGGATGCTAAACTGCATTTCGTTGTTGAGTACTTGTACTGGGCAATGACAATAAAGTTGAATCTAATCTAATCTAATCTAATATGCAATGTAACTCTGACTGAATTTAAAACCTCAAAAGAGGGACAGTTTGATTGGACGCCTGCCAGTTCTGATCTCCTCTCTGCTCTTTAACCCTCCAATTAAATTGAATACAAGGACAGCAGTCTTTAGGGTGCATTTAGGAACTCCTGTTCACAACAGTCTTGACTGCTTGTGACAAATATTTTATTTACGGTATACCAGCGACAGAACAGTGGTGAATTCTGCAGGGGATGTTTTTCCCTTCACTAAGCCTCCGTTGTATCTCCAGCGGTGCCAGTCAGCGCTCTATTAATCTGCTTTTAATTAGATTAAAGCATCTCTCACAAAAACAGGAAGCAGCACTCTTGTGCCTCAAACAGGGCCAAACAAGGGCTTCAATTGGCAAATACATCTCACTGCGCTACCTCCTACTTCCTTGGAACTGTTCTTGTCTGATAATTATCACTTTGCTCCAACTGCTTGGGTTTGGGGAGATGGGGGAGATGGAAAACATGGTTGATCATCTGAAGGGCCTGATGTTGCAAGCTACTTTGATTTTCCAGCGCTTCTCCAAATCCCACAGAGGCTCGTAGGAGGAGGAACACTGATTGGGGCACTGAGTTTTCCGGGGGAAAGGAAAGTTTGAGCAATTTGAGAACCAGTTGATCGCTGTGCGGTCGTAGTGGGTGGAAGAGCTGGTAAGGTCATGGACTGCCACAGAGGAATTGTGGGGAATTAGAGCGACTCCATTATGCTGTGCCAAGCACAGGTAGATAAATGCTGCCATGCATCAACACAGACACAAGCACGTATACTGAACTACAAGGAATTCATTCCACTAATGATGTGTAGAAGAGTCACTATCAACAAGACCTCTTTGTATTTTCTACAAAACACAAGGTGGTCCGACTTAAATAAACTTTTCGAACCCCCTAATTTGTTTTTTACTCCTCCTCATCTTATTATCACTCCTTTTCAACACTGCCAGAGTGAAACTACTCATGAGAGGACGGCGGGGGGTTGGAGGGAGTGTTGCAGTAGCTAGATTATCAGCTGCAAGCCGCTGGATATTCACATAATTAACCCATTTTCTGTGTGGTGCTTCGTTTTATTAACAACAACACATGAGGGAAAGTGATTGGCAGTGAGGACTGTCAGGCCAGCCATGGACAGCTGAGCAGGCTCTGTGACACTTTGAAAAGCTCGAGTGGCAGAGCAGGATTCAGATTTAACCTAAAGGTAAGATGAGGAGGGAGGAGGTGATGGAACATTTAGCATCTGAAGCAGGTTTTAAACATGTTGCCTTACAATACAAAGACACAACATTATACTTTACAGAGAAATATATGCACATGTCAACACTGTTGCCATGCTGTGTTCCCAAATCCACAAAGAAGCGATGCTATGTATCCAGATGCTATCTAAACGTAAATATTTCTACATATATCTGGGAGGGCGGTGCCACCTACAGCTGTGTGGGAGCTGCCGAAAGATGACAGGAGTAGAAAAATACAGTCCAGCTAGCTGGCTAACAGCTAACCATCAACTAACACAAACGCATGGATGGGTGAGACAAGTGTGACAAACGTTCTCCTCACTGTCTAACCCATATAGATCGTTGTGCTGTCTTGTTCAATGGCTGCACTGATCAGGGCGAAGCCCAAGTATACATATAAACTTAATGCGTTCTTCCTCTCTTTGTAATGTGGCAGTGAGACCGTGCCTCAATGGATGGACGATGGATAAATCCATATGTATAACAGCTGGCTAGAATGTATCTTTACATGTTAATTTGAATCTATCCAGCCCTATCAATTATCAATTGCTGCTACTTGTTGCACCTCAGTGGAAAGTTGTTCAATGGAGGAAAGTCAGTGAGTATGAACAGTTTGGTTGTAGCATGATGATATCTGAAGTTTCAGTTCTAGGTTTATATTTATTCCTCCTTTACTTCACCAGGAAGTCTCCTGAGAAACAGTCTCTCTGTTTGGTTTATGTTTGTTTGCATCCTGCCTCTCCATTTGAGGGTTATAGCAGAAATGGAGCAGAAATATGAAACCAATTAGTCACTCCTCACACCGTGTGAAACACTGACCTCCTTTTTTTTAGAGGAGGATAGATGTCCCTCTGGATGCAGTGAAGTATGAAGAAAATGAACACACAATGCAACAAACTGTGTATTTGTTACGAGGAAGGTGTTATATCAAGGGGGATGTAATGACTGAGGCTACAGGGAGATGGAGAGTTCTATAAGGTGCCAGACAGTCTGGATCCAGCCCTGTGTGAATTGGACGCTATGTGTCAAGATGTGTCAGCACAGAAGCTGAGAGTGAGAAAGTAGGTGTGAATATCTATGAGCACGTGCCGGAAAAGTGTTAAATGTTTACTGTATATGCATGCTTTTTGTTTGTGCACACACTTTGTGTATGTGAAATTTCATCGCTGTGTATCCTGGTGCAGGCATTCATGAGGCCATCGCCATTTGGGGTTTCACTTTGCTGTGAAATGTGACAGCAGGAAGTATAGAAAAAGAGGCCAAGGAGGGATGTAACCAGAGCAACAGAGTGGTGCGTACATTCAGAACAAAAGTGTAAGTGATCCACCGAAGTTGTCAACAGGCTGTAAGGCCAGGACTCAGTGTTTGCTGTCTGTGTGCTAAATTCCACAGCCATGGAAACTGCTCGAAATTCGCAATAAAGAGTAAAATATTCATGACTTTCGGCTTTAACTTGAGGAGTAAAGTCAACACAGAACAAGGCAAAACTTTCCCTCTCAGTGGAATTGAGCTTCTCTGAAGCAGACCTGGCAGCAATTAATGGTGCAAAGATGCTTTATCATGAAAAATGAATCTTCTTCAACATATTTACTTGCTGGATGTTCATCATGCCTCTGGGGAAGATGACTGTTTTACTCGCTGCAGCTTATGAGGCATAGAAATATTGCAGGGAGGATTAGAAGGATCAGATTCATGCCACAGAAATGCCAAGAAAAATGTGTCTCAACAGCAGAGACAAACAATGGATGTGTAGCTCCATTTTCCTTAATTCAATTGAGCCTCTGACTCTTTAGACTTCAAGAGCTGAGACACATCAGAGGCTGAGATGACTCCGATAGCAAAACAGTGTTCATTATACTGCAAATTCAGTATCTCCAGCGGGATGATATCAAAGAGGTTAGACAATGCAATACATAACAGCTCGCACTAGTGTTGTTTTGTCAATGCTAAGATCTCCACAAATTAAATGCTCAGCTTACAAGACAAAGTAGTGAGACGCCTGACACAGTCGTCATTTTGGTAAACGCTGTAGTTCTCTCAGTTGCTCGGTGTGCGTTAGTGAGGAGAGGAGAGCACAATAAATCTCCCAGGGCTGGAGAGAGAGCACTGAAGTGGTAGGGAGCAAGAGAAATGAGAATCAGTACGCAAGGTAAGAGAGAGGGAGAGGAAGAGGAAGAGGGCAAGCTCATGGAAAGCACTGACGCTTTCAAAACACAAGGCCTTCCTGAGTCTGATTGCACTTATATTGTCAGATATGATTAATTAGCACTACATAATGCAGTTGTGATCAATCAGCCTCATTGCATACTTAGGATTCATCAAGCTGGGAATAAGCTTTTCCTGTGGAAACAGTGTTTACCCATAAGATTTTGGAATTTTTCCACACAGAAAAAAACATGTTCTACTGGGGAGTGCAGGCCCAAGGGTAAAAGATAAAAGGCAATCACGAGGTCACTAAATTCTTGGCAATACACATGATTTTGAATGGCATCACTGTAATGCAAGGATAGGTTAATATACGAGCCTAATGTGATGAGAATTAAGATAACTTTCTAGCCAGAGCAAAGCTGGTAAAGTTGGTTAACTGAATTATTTATTTTATTTCTATTTATTTATTTATTTGTCCCTTGTCAAATAAATAAATAAATAAACATAAAAGAAATAATTCAGTCAGTCATTCCTCCTCTTTGGACCAATCTGAAACGTAACAAAATACCATTACATGTTGCTTGTTTTGTGGATTGTATTTATGTTATGTATTCCCATCATTGGTGCTACAGTTTCATCTGGTCATACAATTGTTTTTCTTCACATTCAGCCTAACATGAACAAAAAAAAAAAAGGAACTCTTCCTCTTGCCATAAGGAAGTCACTGTGACATATTTTCTACTGGCCATGTGTGGAACCAGTCTGCAAATGAATATCTCAGATTGCAGCGAATAGAAATGTAAGTGTATCTGTTGTTGGTGTCCACATCTGTGGATACTAAATTTTGGGTGGCATGGTGGTGTGGTTAGCACTGCTGTCTCACAGCAACAATGTTCTGGGTTTGAGTCCCATTCTGGGGTTCCCTCTTCCCGCAGTCCAAAAACATGCATTATAGGTGAATTTGGGCCTCTAAATTGGATGTGAATGGTTGTTTGTCTTTCTATGTGTTTGCCTTGTGATGAAATGGCGGACTGCCCTGAGCGTAACCTGCCTCCAGTCCAAAGTCAACAGGGTTAGGCTCCAGCCCCCCATGGTCCTGTAAAGGATAAGCGGCTATAGACAATGGATGGATATTGCATTTTGAGTTATGGCAGAGAGTACACCCTGCTGTCTGACCTCACTTATGAAATGTCCAGCTGTAGTTGGGGGACACATACAAAATAGTAGTGTTTTACATCTAAAACACATTTTACAAGCAGAGGTGTCTGTACATACATCTAGAAAAAAAAAGCCAAAGCCCACTTCCCTCAGCTCACCTCCTCATTTGAAGCAGTTGTAATCATTTATTTTGGTTGCTGGAGCTCATTAAAATCACACCGACATGCCTGAAAGGATGTGAGGCTCTCTTACGCTCTCCTGCATGAAGACGCAGCTCTGACAATGCAATGAAGAGAGATGAGCAGAACAGCAGACGGAAGATGAAGAGGAGAGAGGACGAGATGAAGGATGCACAAAAAGTAAAAGCTAATTAATTTGAAGCACGGTGCATCTCTCAGGACAGCCAGCTTCTGTCTCTCTATTCTCTCAACCTCATCCTTTGGAGGAAGACTTCAACGAATTGAGAGTCTATCATTTCAATTTTTACCGAGGCTTTTTGTTTAACCCCCACTCTAAGGGAAAAGGAGGCAAGATATGTAAAAGTGCACACACTCATCATCAGGCCTTCTCTTCTCTCCTCCTCCTTCCTCTCCTCACCTGACCTTCTCCAACATAAAAGTTTACGCTGTGGTTTCAATTAACTGCTGGGGAAATGTTTTATCATCTCAGGGGCTGCTGCACTCACCAGCTCTTTAATGAAAAGCACCTTTTTACAATTCTTAATTACTTTTTTTACAGCCTCTCCCTGCTCGTTCTCTGCCAGTAGGTGGAATGAGTAATGCACCGCCACTTTAGACTCTAGACTTCTCTATTGATGTATACCTGCAACAGGTCCACTTTTGGATGCAACACTGACCAAATAACTCATATTATCAATTTGGCTGAACAAAGGTGCTACATAATCAACTGGAAGGACAAACTACAATAACTCAGAAAGTGGCAAGACAAGTTTAATATGAGAGTTTTTAATGAGCAGACAAATCAATATCAGATTAATCAAGAGCTCTGTCAGCATGTGTGTCTGGGTTCATGCTTGTCGGCCGTCAACCTTCAGTTATGCTGGTATTGATTGGACTGTGAAAAGAAAGTTATTCATTTTGTAGCATCTGGGGTGTCAGACTGTCTATAACCAAAAATGCCCTTCTTTTCATTTTTCACTTCTATCTAAACCTAAAATAGGAAAAGATGAAACATGGTCACGGCTAAAAGAAACCAACATTGGCTGCTGGGAGGAGACATTAGACAAACCATGACACAGGACACATGAGTCAGTTGTCATTGTGGTTTCAACAAACCAGTGTTGGGACAGGGTGTGGACCAGTCCACAGGTTTTAAAGTGCAGTGTTTTCACTTTTGTTTGAGAAAGCCCATTCTATTATTCATAACCTGCTTCACTCTGGATAGTTAGATCACTGCTTGTTTGGCAAAACTCCAGGAAGCCTCTGCAAATTACAAACAATCCAGCGCATGTAAAATCACAAACTGATGATATACAATTGATATTTGTAGCTATCTAGCTAGGCTATCTGCTTCCACCTGCGTCCAGTCTTTATGCATAGCTAGACTCACAGTCTCTTAGTTGTAGTTTCATACATTCGTTTACAGAACAGACATGAGAATGATATAAATCTTCTTTTCTAACTCCCGACAAAAAAGCAAAGTGTATTGAAATGGATTTCCACAAACGTCATGCTATTTCTTTAATGTGACACGAGTTGGACGCTAGCTGTTGAACACAGAGAAGCATTTTGAGAGCGCCCTAATTGTGTGGCCCGGGTTCCGGACCAGCCCAGGGCCTTTACTGCATGTCATCCCCTCTCTCTCTCATGTAAATCATAAAGCACAAATGCTAAAAAACAAATGAATCTAGAAAAAAATGATCTAATTACTGCCTTAAGGTTGTGCTTATGCACACCAGACAAGTTGCAGTTTACATGCAAGTCTGTCTGGAGTCATGCAATGTATGTAGTGCAGACTTTGAAGAAATAAAAAAAAGGTAATAAACGTAGTTCTTAGTGAGCTGGAGGTTATCATTACATGGACATGTCTGATTACAGTGTATTTCCCATGAGACTTGTCTTCAACTATTTTTCCAGAGGAGAACAAACAGAGAGCTTCGCCACATGGAGCACTGTCCAAAATCTGGAAAACCAATCATCATGTGATGGATTACTGCTGAATGTATATTAAGTTATTTGAGAGAAACAGAAAAACGGTCATGTAACATAATGCTACTCTTTCTCATATTCTCTGTTTCTTTTCTTTTAATATACACACATCCACACAAAGACAACACGATTTATACCACTGCCAGGCCCAGCGATGACCCCTCTGTGTCTGACATCAGATGAGGACCGGGATACACATGTAATCTCCGGTATCTCCCTCAGCCATCATCTCAGAATAAGAGCTGCTCCCTCTATCTCTCTGTGCAAACTCTCCACAGATGACCAGGGGATGTGGTGATGGCGGAGAGGGCAGTGTACGTGCCTGAACACATACAAACATCATAAACAAACAAACCAGGCACCCAGGTGACTTTATGGTCTCACAGCCACCAGCATGTTCACCTCTGATGTTTTCTCAAAGACTAAAAAGTGATAAATGTGCTTTGAAAGTCAATGTGGGTATTGCTCTAATGACTAACCTTATTGTCCATGCACCTCAATGTTGAAATTCCCCTTTGTGCTGCGCTAATAAACGTCAACCATGATTTGTCAGTCTGGAAGCAAGAAAATGCAGAGCACTCCAAACACAAACATTTCAACTGTGCATGACATTTAGGCCTGTAACGATAATTGCGTTCACTGGATTCAAAACTCTGAGGGGTGTTGTTGGCATATTGTGTAACGAAATCGCATCATGATAATAACCACTGTAGATTCATAGTTGCAGCATGCCAGATTGGCTTTTACCCATTAAAGCCCATAGAGTAGAAATATTAATTATCATCCTTGTAGCTCATCTGCCTCCCTTTACTTTAGGAATGATAAAAAAAAAGGCAAAATCAGCTTAACTTGGAAAAGCACATCAATTAATTGCGATCTAGTTTAATGAGAGCCCACTTTGCCATGTTAATGTGGCTAATTAACAGTCAAACAGGAAGTGGTATTGACTTTGAGTGTCTGCCACTAGACATTGATGAAGGTGCTGATGTGTAAATACCACATAAGGGTGTGTAACAAGAGCAGGCAAATTCCAAAGGCATCACTAGACAGATGGACAGCCGCGCTCACAGACACCTCTCCCCAGAGGAAGTCATTATACAGTCTCACACGCAAATACACTATCTATTAAAGTCCAGATGCACTCCTCTGCGCTGTGTACTAAATTGCTTTTATGGCTGTTACAAATGCATGTCGGTGCCAAAAAGTAAAAGCAGAGAGAATGAATGCTCATTCACATGATTGGTAGAATGATGAGGAGAGGAGAGGAGAGGAGAGGAGAGGAGAGGAGAGGAGAGGAGAGGAGAGGAGAGGAGAGGAGTTACAATTTTCTTAATATGATAAGTAGAGCACACTCCCTTTAACCTCATGACACAACAGCAGCACATCCCACTCTTCAAATAACAGAACTCCTCTTTGTATCAAGCTATGTGGGCTAACTGATGGACAATTCTTTTGCAGATTTTGCAGATACTGGACTATGTATCTTGATTTGAAAACAATTTAACTCCCTAGATTATCCAAACACAGATATCCTTATCTATTTAGTTTATCTGCTGTATAAATATTTTGTCCACGTCCATTTATATTTACTATGTCAAGCCATACATATAAATATCCAAATTGAGGTTGCAACTAATGATTATGTACCTTGGCATTTGAAAATACACTTATTTGCATACTTGAAGAGAGTTAGATGAGAAGATTGATACCACTCTCATGTGTGTATGGTAAATATAAAACCAATGCCAGCAACTAATTAAGCTTTGCTCAAAGACTGGAAACATAAGGAAACAGCTTTCTGACTGTAGAAAAGGAACAGAAAACACCAAAGTGTCTGAAATTCACTAATTAAAATAGTGGAGCTTGTTTTAAAAAAAAAAATTGTACAAAAACGGACTTGTTATAATGACAATTCACTGTTTTATGACAATTTATGTGCTGAACTATCTCTTGAATTGCTGGTACTTCTTATTGAACAGATTAAATAATTATACTGGCCTATATCATAATATATATAACATTATATTATATATATATAATCAATATATCAAATCTTTAATTAAATAAAACTGAGAAAATCAGCAAATCCTTTCTATGGAAACCCAGAAATTAGAAAATGAGTTGACTCAAATAACTAATCGATGACCAAAATAGTAGGCAATTTTCTGTACAATGAATTGACTAATTGTTTCTGCTCTAATCTCCGTATTAAATTACATATGTTGTGACAGAGGATTCCACATGCTGCCCCCAGCCTCAGTTGTCACCAGCTGATTAGAGCACAGTGCAGTGCAACAGACAAAACAATGTAGCCCCATTAGCTACAAGCTTGATAGAGATCAATATACAAGAAGAGGCTGCATTTGTATTGCTGTTTGTCTCCCAGTGAATTACTGCAGGATTGAACAAAAAGACATCTTAAACTACTGCGTGTCACAGTGAAGACACAAAACCATCAAACAGAGTTAAATTATCAGATTGAATCTTTATCCACCAAAGACGTCCGTCTCTTTTGTTGACCCACACACCTGACCAGCCTCCATCTAAACAAATTACACTTCTATCTTCACCAGCATTGCTGCCCACGATCTAACACACATCCCATCTCCTCCTGCAGTAAGACGTCTAAATGAGACTCGGGAGTGAAAGTGTAAACAGAACGACGTCTCGCTTCGCAGACCAGGCCTACCTTTTGATGGCTCCGCACGCTTGGGCAGATCCAATGTGTCGTAGTTTTTGTCATTCTCACCGTTTTTTCTACCTGTGTAGGGGAGAAAGGAGGGAAGACGACATCAGCGTCATATCCTTCAACAGCTGGATGATAAAAGACAACCAGGGTTAGACCGATATGGGTTTGAAAGGCTAAAAATAGCTCATATTCAATGTCTTTGAAGTGAAACTATTACAGTTTCCATCATAGCTGCATTCATTTCATGGTAAAAGAGCTTCTCCATTGTAATTGGCATGTCGGTCTAATCCAGGTCTACAGACCCAACCAGGACACTGGTGGTGGTGTTCAAACACACACACAGAACCCACACTGTACCATACTGTGTATGAGAGCACACACACACAGTATATCTGCATACCCCTTCCCTCAATCACATACATGCACTTTTCCACTGAGTAGTACTTCTTAAGTGGGCAAACCCCTTGAGTAATGCAGTGAAGGAGGGTAAGGGAGTAGGAGGGCTGTGGGTGATTGCAGCTCAGTCAGCTCATGTACATGCATACATGTTAAAGCACCGAGATACAGAAATAAAAAGCCTCATTCCTTAACTAGATGGAAGTCCAATTTCCTGTCACTGTAGTCCCTTCAGGAAACAAGGTCATGCCTTGCTTAAATCAAGGATGAGGGATATTGGGTTTTAATATGAATTTAGACAGTTAGTTAGTGGTCTCCTCATCTACTTGAATACATGGATAAATAATCGATATTACACTCATTATGGGGAACTCAATCTGAATTATTCAGTATTATTATGAACAATCATGAAGTGTTCTAATATGCATGAGCAAAACATTTAGCATATTTTGAGGTGGGCCTTTATACAGCAGCTTCATTATTCCATTGTGAAAATGTGCTTTCAGGCTGCAAACAGTAACCATCACCAGCACTTTGTTTTGTTTTTTTCAAATGTGCACAAGAGCATTGGAAACAGCAGCACCGAGATAGAGTGGCTGTCGCTTTCACGTAGAGGAAAACAAATTAATTAAAATATTGTATGCACCCAAAAACAGGTGGAAGACAAAAGGAAAAGGGAGCGGTTGACTCACAGTGAATGCTTTTCTGTATGGGGACAACATCTCTTTTCTACCTATTTGAATGGACAAAGGTTTACTTGTTTGCTGGCCTGAAAGCATCTTAGAGGTTGACATTGGTTGGTTGGTTTGGCATTTTGGGAAATACACAATAATACACAGATATACACACTCGCTTTCTTGCTGAGAGTGAGATGATGACATCACTTACACTCTCATGTCACTGTACACTTTACTTGAAGCTGCAGCCAGCAGGTGATTTACTTATGTTAGCATAAACACTGGAGGCAGGGAGGAATGGTTAGCATTGGTTTGTATAACGTTAACAAAATCTGCCTAGCAGCACCTCACATTTGTAACACATTGTTTAGTGCAAACACAACCTGTAAACCTCTAGAGGTGCTGGTAGGCATATTAAATCAATTTGGCCAGAACCATCTGTTTCCTCCACTTCCTTCTGAAGAGAAGCTATGCTAATTGACTTCCGGATGTAGCTTTATATGCTCAGACATGACAGTGAAATCAATCTTCACATCTAACTCTTGGCAACCAAGCAGAGAAAATACTTCCCAAAATGTCAAACCATTCCTTTAGAACCTTTCAAATAAATGAAGATGTTCCGAGGATAGAGCAATGCCAGCCTCCACATTTTTGTCCAGAAAACCTCCAAGAAACAAAGAAAAAAAGCAATTGTGTCACAAAATATTGGATATTATTGACAGCTTAAAAAAACCTATATCAGTATCAGTTACCTGTATGATTCAAAGCCTTTATATACAAACAAATACACACACTTATAGGGTCTGCAGCAGAGCTTGACATTACCAATGACATCACAACCAGAGGTGAAGGCCTCAGCTTTTAAACAGCTGTGGGATTAGTTTTAGCTGGAATATAAAAGACTGAAGGCAGATAAAAATCCTTTGGGAATAGTGTCGTGCCTAAATCTTATTATTGTCAACTTATCTGATTAGTCAAGCTCTACTTTACATCCAGACAGACACGGATGGACTTACCTCTTTCACTAAGTGATGTGTTTACCTTTCAAATATTTTAGAGGACCAAGGGACAACTAATTCTAACAAAACGTGAAGATTAAGGACGGATCTACTACACGCAACCGTAGGTGGATTTGGTGAAGGGATGCATGTGGAATGAAACACCTCAATTTTGTCAAGACCTTGGAACTATCTCAGGTTTTTGGAGGACATCCAAAACTATTTCTAACTATATTCTACAGCCAGGGGGAAGGAGCACGATGAGGAGGAGAAGGAGGAGGAGGAGAGGGGAAGGATGGGGATAAGGAGGATAGCTGAAGTGATAAGGGTTGAAGTGGGGGCACTCACCTTGATTAAACCATTCCTCTATAGTTAGCCAAGGAAGCAGCAGCAATACCAAAAAACAAGAAGTAGGGAGAAGAGAAAAGAGGCACGGTGAAAAAGATGTGTGTGTGTGTGTCAAGAGGCAATAGATGTGAACAGTTTCTCACAAAAAGACGTCATCTTTTACTGGTCAGGGAAGGTAAAGGAGTGAAAGGGGAGGTGAGAAAAGCCAAAACAAAGAAAGACAAGAGACAGAAAAAAAGAGGCTAAATGGGAAGCCATTAGCAGTCCACAGGTGTTCTCTGGGAGCATATTCTAAAAGTTAGCATCAGTGGGAAGGCTTTTTGGAGGGAACGGGAGAGGCAGACAGAAACAGAGTCCAGAGAAGTTTCCAGCTTAAGGGAAAACAGGAAAAGACATGGAGATAAGGTAGAAAGCAAGATAGAAAGAAGGGAATGAAAAAAGAAGAGAGGATAGAGGGTCACAGTGAAACACACAGAATAACAACGCAAACAGCCAGCATCTGTGCAAGTGCTGCGTTAAAACACGGAGAGAACAATGTGCTCAAAGAGATTCAAGAATCAGTCTGTTAATTAGCCTAAACAGCCTAAGCTTGAGCTGCTGCGCATACGTTGATCACAACGGTATAATTGATACTGAATGTGACATTAAACTGAAGGGGAGGCCAAACTTAGCCTCCTCAAGGTAACAAATTACCTCGCATATTGCAGACAGTCTTACGTTACTACCCGCCTCCATGCTCCTTTATAGCTGCGTTTAATGTTTCTGTACCTGAGTCTCGTTTTGTCAAAGAACACCCTCAGGGTCTGCAGCAGCTAAACACATCTCATTATTCAATGAGCGTGTGTGTGTGTGTGTGTGTGTGTGTGAGTGTGTGTGAGCGTGCTTGTGTGAAAGTATCCATGTGGTTAATTGGTGCCTTTCTATATCCGTACACATGCAAGCTGCTGTGTTGTTCTGACCCCTGAACCACAAGGTTTTCTCCGATCACTTGGTAGAAGTCAGAGGTCACTGGCTGGTAGTCACATCTCATTGGCTGACTGATTAATGGCAGCCATTATTGTTGTACAGAGGGGAGATAACAGCGTCGTTTAGCTAATAGCCTGGAAGAGTGCTGATTAAGATGCTTCTAGCGACACGTGCGTAAAAGACACACTGTTAAGGTGTCAATGGCAACAAAAAGCTCCTGAAGTGGTAAACGGTCCATTGCAGAGGGGGGTGAACACAAATGCCTCATCAAAGTCTCGCACTGAAGGTCAGAGGTTACTCTGACGGTAAATACACTGAACTGGAAGTGGCCTTGAGTTGCTGTTTATCTGACTTGGTTTGAGTCCCTCTGTGTGCCTTAATGGCAGCTATACAGTATGTATATTATATATATTATATATCCAGTATATATTGATAATGCTTAACATATAATATATAAATATAATTTCTGGCTGAATCCTCAACTGGACACGGTGTAACAGATTCATGTAACATTCAAAGCATAGAGGAGAATTGCTTTGGAAACAACGTATAGTCTAGGTTCACAGAATACGTCACATTTATAAAACGCTGTCATTGTTGAAGAGGATTTGTATGAGCCCAGTGCTCATATAAAGCAACAATGAACTGAAATACAACAAAGAATAAGAGGACAACAAAGAAAATAATAGTATCTCTGCAATGCAGCTTTTTGAGTAACTGTTCTGTTCCTTGCCAATTATTTCTACATCCAATAGATTTAATGAAAAAAAATGCATAAACAAAAGAAGGCAAAAGGTGAAAACAATAATTAGGACGATGAAAACACTGCAGCAGCTACGAACAGTCATTTAAATAAATCGTAATCGTTATGCAATTAAAATCTTAAACCAAAAATTCATCTATTTAAACTTTCTACTTCTACTTGTGCTGAATTCTGATTATTAGTCATATTTCTATCTGCCTCCCTCTTTCTTCATCCTCACCTTTGGCCTTCTTGCCTCCAAAGCAGCCGGCGTCATCCTTCTTCTTCCTCTGTGGTCCTGCTGAGCCGGGCGCCTGTAGTGCTGAGGGGTCCTGGAACTTTTCGGCCCCTGGCACCTCTTTGTGGACGTGGTAGGACAGGTTCCTCATGATACAAACACAGTTCTCCACAGACTAGAGGGGGAGAGAGAGTCAGAGGTTATCATCGACAAGTACAAGTACCGTGTGGTACGTCAATAGGACCACAAAATGCAACAATTACTGTGTCACTCTTTGTACCATTTGCTTAAACTAATACATGTTTTAGTGGGTGGGGCTAATATTGTCCTACCTTATTGTCCATGTCTTTCTTGCCGACAGCTGATTGCAGAGCGTGCAGCAGGGCATCCACCAATCCCTCACATTCCCTCAATCTGCGCCGAGCCTCTGCACCGTCTGAGCTCACATTTCTAAAGGAAAAAGTCAGACACATATCCTGTCATGAGCTTCACCGAAATAAGATTCTTTCTCATTACACTTCTGCAACATCATCTCAAGTTTAATGAGCCAATAGGAAGGAGTTTACAGACAGGATATCAATAACTAGCAGATGCATGACAGCTAAAAAAGCCCAGCATCAGCAAACCAACACCAGCCTAATCCGACCATGTGATCTATGGCCTTTGTACTTCCTGTCTGCCTCCGAAGCTCAACGCAAGCAAGCTTGACTGGTTTTGGAATAATCTTAATAAAATTATTAATTTCATTTCTGCGACAAAGGGGAATGCCATCCATGGTACGTCTGCCAGCGCCATGAGAACAGCTCTTCCATGCACAGTAGCAGAGGCTGTGCAGTCTTAGTGCGGCTGTCTGACTGACTGTGAAAGGCAAGGCTTTAAAGAGGGTTAAGGGATAGCTGGGGCTCCCCGTTCCTCACCAGGGACTTCATTTATGAGGGCTTCCAGCCCACATAATCCCATTAGCTGACCCCCAGTTAGTCCTGTGAAAGAGTGGCAGCCATGCAGAGGTAAGCAGAGCTAGAGTGCTTGATTGTGCTGTGTGGACTGAAACACATATCTCATCCAACCCTGCTGCACATGTGGATTTGAAAGTTTAAAAACACAGCTGCAAAGTCATATTGTACTGTATTTTATTCATATTAGAGTAATCCTGCTGTGCTCAATTAATAATTTACAAGCCTGAATGAATGTACACGTCCACCCCTTGATCTTCAAAATGGGCAGAACTCCATTCACACACAACCATATCATCTGTCACCTGGTCACCTTATTGGCCAGTGTAGAGTGTCTCTGCCATTTGTCTATAGAGTAGAAACACACAGAACCTAGTCTTTGGTAGAGAACAGGCAGACAGCACCGGCCATCTGGACCTGCTCATAAACCCAAGACATCCGTCTTCAGCTGTCAGAAAACGGTCACCACCTCCCCTGTAAACGGATCCAAAGGAGCGCCCGCCTTGGATTTATTTGACAGGAGTGTGTTTCAGGGCAGACAGACAGAAGAGTTTTATTGTCAGCTGTTTCATTTCCAGGAGTCTTTCAGGGAGCAGTCGTCTTGGTGGAAGGTTTATGGACAGCGCATCTGTCAGTGGAGACGGTGTTGGAAGTTATCTGATGGTGTAACATTTAGTTAAAGTCTACAGGTACTGCCTGTTATTGAGCTCACAGGGAGTTTGCCACACTACGTTACTGCACTTTCTCTCTGTGTGATTAACTTTCTAATGCAATCAGACATTAAGAATCCCTGTGAACTAGAAGTGCCCTCGGAGAGCACATGATGCCATCAGGGCCAAGAGTCCACTCCTCTATGTTACGCAGATCTGCAGGCACAACCACTATATGTGTGGATACATTTACAATTACGTCGAAATATGGCTGTGCGTAGCTGGAAATGTCGACTTCTCCTGTCACTCATCGCTTATTACCCACAAGATGTATGTGGTGGCATCTGCACAGGCAGTTTCATGTACTTTATGTTCTTCTGCTTTGGGTTATTATAATATTTGCTGTGTTGGGAATGTTTCTGAGCATCAGTCTTTGGCTAGTGGGCTTGTGCACAAGGTGTGAGGTCAGACTACAGGCAAGCGTATAGACCAGGCTGCATTGCTGTCTCTCCTCTGCTCTGTCTGTATCATGGATGTATAAAGAGCTGCAGGTGTGTGTCTGACGTGTGCTTCATCTGAATTCACACAAAATCCAGCAATGCGGAATCTTCCTACAGGGCCACTCTGAGCTGTGGACATGTATAAAACAATCAGAAAATAACTTTTTTACGAGGTGCTTTGTTATCTTGAGATGCTCCCTCTCCTTATTCACTGTCCAGCTCATTGCTAGTTAGCTGTCAAGCTGCTTTTCTCATGCAATTATTTCTAATGGCAGAAAGAAATAAAATTGACGCCAGTGCAAATTTAAAAAGACTTCTCATTTTATAAGTATTCAGCGCATCAAATTGTACATGTATACCAATTTAGTGGGATTTTACATATCAGGAAATGTTTCCTATTCTTATCTCTATGGACAAGTGACAGCAGTGAGGAGAGTTTTTATTATTAGAGGCTCAAAGAATAAGTCGGTGAGTATTCAGAGGTCTGTCTGCATGTGTGTCGACTGACAGCCTGTCACTGTGATCTGGGTGCTGCTGCTTTACCAGGAGATGTGTGGGTGTGAAGGTCACTGTGACATGTGGCCATCAGCCGACAATAGAGCAGCTGGGATGAATTGACTGGCGCAGGACTGATGAAGACTGATGGAGATGGATGGATGTATACACGGCTGGCCTCTGCTATCACTCAGCAAGGTCAATGGTAACACAGATGGCCCGTACGTGTACCCTGGGGTTGGGTGTTATCTTTTCTGATGTGATTTCTGATTCAGTTTATACATTCTGCCTCTTATTCAATCCTCATTCAAATTCTTCTTATATTATCTGAGCAAGAAAATAAACTAACATTATGTTAAAAGGTTGTATTCTCTTCTAACACATGCACATCACGACTTTGTTAGAAGGGAAAGTGTAAATAATAAAATGAATGATGTCTGAATTCCATTTAGATGCTTCAGCGTCAGGGTTTCATGCATATGGCACAAGATCTCATCCACGCTTGCTGCAATTTTTCTCTCCCCATTTTTTCTGTCACTCGTCATGATGACAAGTCATTTGGATTTATTTTCAATACAAACACTCAATCTTGCCACCCATAAGGGGGGTGCTTGTGTTTCCAGAGCAGACGTCTGGTCTATGCATGCAGATATGTAAATCGCCCTAAACCCATCGTCTCTACGCCGAAACAGTGGGCGAGACTTGAAAACGATCAAATACTGGTGGTGTAAAAAAGACAGGCATGAAGAAGAAATCAGAGGACTGTCATTAAAAAAACATCAAAATACAAAACAATACCAAAGAAAAAAATAGATAACTTTCAGTGCTTGTGTTTTATTTATTAGTGGATGTTTATTTTATGCAAAGATATATATATATGTTTCAGAGCCAAGAGAACTTTTTCAACTACAAGCGCTGCAAAGTCAATGTTTTGCATACACACACAGAGTTTCCCCTTCACTGATCCCACAGGGTAAACACTGTAAATAAGCTGGCCCTATCAACAGAGGAGGCCATTATAATAAACATATCTCCAGCTTTATTGAGGCGTATGCTGCTTCCCTGTTGGTGTGAGTAAACAGATTCTCTCTGGCATCAGCACTTCTCCAAAGAGCACCAACCCTGTGCCTAGGTTTCTGCAGGCTTGGTCACAGTTACCATGGAGACCCATCCTCGTCAGCAGTGCGTGCATCGAGGGTCGAGGGAGTGAAAGCGAGAGAGACATCGTGATCTGTGATGGCTTTAAGATACGCAGCATCAAGGGTGAGGAGGTTTGGATGCAGTGTTGGGAAGAAGGTGAGAGTCACAAAGTGAGCAAACACAAAAAGAAAGACAGAGAAATGACAGATAAAGAAAGAAAGATGAGAAAGTGAGGAACAGTAAGAGGCAGTGAGAGCAGGTTCCTCCATGCAGCAGGGTTCTCTCTTCTCTACGACTTTCCTCAGCCACGTAAGAGAGCTCTCATTTATTTCCTCTTGGTTCGTTAATGCTGCTTTTCAACTCAGCAGAAAATGTTCTAAAATTGCAGGCAGGTTTCCACATCTTTCTACAGCCTGGGAAAAACTAGCTGGAAACCATCTAATGCAGGGCAATAATGTATGAAATACATTCTGGTACTTTCTGTCTGAGCTGGATTTGGATGTTATATTGTTCTGGATGTCAACCAGCACACTGCAGCATCTACTCCGGAGGATGTTCTGCCTTGCATTATGGTCTAGACAGGTTTGCTTGCCGGGGAGGAGACAGAACAGCCAGGCATGAGGCATGATAACCCATATATACACTATCTGTAGTTCACACTTTACTACAGTCTGTCATTTGGAGTTGAAACTTGACTTGACTGACTACTTGAAATTTTTAATAGCAGGAGTTCAAGACGGCTGCTCTCAAATCGTCGCCCTGAGTTGGTGACTGCGTTTTTCGGAGCGAGGCAGAGAGGATGCATTTGAGTTTTGACTGATTCAGGTTGAATATTAGATGTTCAGCTGATGCTGCTTTCCACAAAACCTGCAGCGAGCAAACTTTCTGTGTCTCGAAAACAGGGACGCTTTTAGATAACTTGGATGTAGGTCTGTGTCTTGGCAAGAATCTGGTGACATAATACATATATACTGTAAGGGTTTCTGTTCAAATTCTTGTCAGTCGTTTGGGCTCATTTTGGCTTCATTGAAGAAGACATTAAATAAAAAGAATGATTATGCTTTGTTTAATAGTTTAACACATTTAGGGTCCAGACTTTGTCAGAGAACTTTGCAGGCAGTATAAAGACAATAAAACATAACAATTTAATAATCGTAATCAAGGAAAAAGTTTGAAATAATCAGGATATTGATTTGAAGTCCTATTGCCCAGCCCTTGGCACCATGTTACGACTCAAAATATAATGGAATATAGCACTTTCAGCCAAATGGTTAATAGATAAAAGGTTGGTTAAATCAAATGCACCAGTTCTAAATGCTGAGGGATCATCCGTATCCCTGCTGGATTATTACTGCTGTAAACTAAATAGGAGACTGAATAAGTTTTGTGAGCTTAAGTGAACTGCTAACTTTTAGATGTGACCCTGGTTGACTAATATTTTCACATTTCAGTGAATTATTTTTCATTGTTTGACTAGAGGTCAAAGGTAAACTGCATTCAGAAGCCTCTATTGAGACAAACAGCTTAAAGCCAAGCAATCATCCTGCAGCTTTGTTTTATCTGCAGGAAACAATGTGGCTGTTTTGCAAAGACCTTCAAGACCCTGTTTTGTCTTCTTCCGCAGTATGTGTATCTAAAGGGTTTAGGTTAGGGCACATTCAAGCTATTATCTGAGAGTAGAGCCCTGTGGGACCGAAGCAGACCTTCAGCTCTTAAAACAAATGGAGTAGAAAGGGTCAGTAAAATGACCGTGTGAGTCACTCCACTTAAAACAGTGAGCTATGTCAACGCAGAGATGGAGAAGCTAACACTGTTATTCCCAGGTCAGTGATGGGAACGACTCCTTCATAAAAGTTAATGACATACTCATTCAAATGTGCATGTTTTTCATCCTAATTAATAATAATGTTTACATGATGTTTTTCTTACTCATGCAGCAACGATTTCCACTGTGGGCTCAATTTACCTTCAATCAGCCTTAACAGGATTGAGACTAATGTCATTTGTGTGGTTATTTAACTGTAACTTGTTTAGTTTGGAGCTAAAGCTACTCCCATGCCTGAGACTGGAGCGGTAATAAATTTACCAGGTCCATGTTAGAAGGACAATGCAAATAACTATTTCCCAAAATGCAGCAGGTACCTGTTTGTGGTCAAAACAGAGGGTAGATGTTTGGGATATGTCATGAATAAAGTTTTGTTTTCCTTGAATCACACATCAAAGTTACCCAATAATCCTCCTGCAGACAGACATCCAACATACTTCACATGCTTACTGAAGAACACAGCATCTGTCACATCATAAATTCTCAAAGAACTTAAACCTGACCCTGGGTTAATAAGAGCACGTATGGAGTCTAAAATGTCATGCATGTCCCCGTCTACAACTGGCATCTCAGTAAAAACAAACTTTCAAGGCCGTCGGTGTGTTAAGGCTGTCCCTATAAAAGCCAGGATGATCTCTAAAGTGTGTCCTCTGAACTGACTTTAAGTCTGACACATGTCCCCACAGTTCTACCTAAAGCCTGTCTGTATCCTTACTGATATAACTTCTAGGATTTTAACCATTTAATAAAAGCTAGCCAACAAAAAAAAACCAAAAACTTCAGTATCCAATAATTATGTTTTTGCTTAATCTGCATATTTTTTCTTAAATGAGTCTGTTTTGCTGTTAAATTTAAAACAATAACTCATATTTCAATTCCTCATTCTAATTCTGTCATAGGCCACTAAAAGAGTCATTTAGCTAATAGGAATCTTAAACTTAAACCCAGTACAATCAACCTCTAGTAAAATTAAGTGTTTATAAAGTTTTCTGATATTTTTTAATAGGAACTAATTCCTCAACTTTCCGCACCTGTAATACATCTCCCAAAAAATCCATGAATAAAATACAGAAACTACAACTGTATGTTTAATGAATCAACATGAGTTTGAGTGATGTGCAAACCAGTTTGGGGCTAACCCTACCTGAGGCAGCCGGAGGTGTTCTTGAAGACGGTGGTCCACTCAGCGTCGCGGGGCTTGGAGTCCTCATTGGGCTCATGTTCCCACCCAGAGTGGGGGATGATGACCTCATTGGTCATGGTCTGCAGGCCGTGGTTGATGATCACCATCTTCAGGGGTTCATAGGATGACAAATTCCACAGGGTTCCTATAGAGCAGAGGCAAGGAGAGAAAAAAGAGAAATGAAAAGATATTTCTGGGGAGCGTGAAAAGTAGGGCTCAATATCGACAAGAATCACTTATATATCGTGATACAGGGGTCATGATTCAATATATTCAGATATACAACTTTGTAGATATTGTGAGTTTTAAAATCTAATTAAAAAAACTATTATAGTATAAGTTACAGACCATGAAATGGATGAAATAGGAGCACAAAAGTTTTTAAGTAATCACAACAGTGGGATTTGCATATGTAATTATCACAGTAATAAATTAAATAAAAATAAAACAAAATAATTTAAAAATTAATATTGTGTTTTTTTATTTGATACAGTAGAAATAGATGATTTGAATAGAGGATTTTGGGACTAAATAGGGAGGATATAAGAGGAGTAAGAATGAATGAGATGAGGAAGGAAGAATGTGTAGCAGGAAATATATAAATGGAGAGAAATTAAAATAAGTGAATGAGGGTGATTTTAGGCTGGAAATGGGAAAGATAGAAAGAACCAAAGAAACAGGGATACAGGATTAAGAGTGGATGACAGAAAACGAGTGAAAAGGATTGGAAAGTCACAGAGAAAAAATGTGTGAATAAAGTGAAGGTGATGCCATATGACAACAGCTGAATAGCACACATAATAATACATCATGTAGTGTATTGTTTAAAACCACAACAAACAGAAAATGAATACAACAGAATTGGTTGTTCATGGGCCAGTCATCATATCAGCTGGACATACTGCACTGTATACGATAATCACAATGATCATTTTATTCTTCTGCCTTAAAGGCTTAACTGACTGCCACTATGTTGTGATCAATACTGAGTTTACAGAAGACGTGTGTGTCACTGTGTTACTTCTATATTATTCTTATATGTTGCTATAGGAATAATGAGGTTACAGTAATATTATGATAATTTATGTCATTTCTCAACAAGTGCAGTATGATTAATGACATTGTATACATTAATGCATACATATTCTGCAGATGCTGTGCATGCATACGATCAATGTAAATTAACTATGAGCACACAGACCGAGCACCTCCTTTATTATCTCGTGGAATACAATCCAAACAGAGGAGCTCTCCTATTTACTGGCACATCTCTAACAGGCAGCCTATTTTATTCTCCTGCAATAGAGGTAAACTAAATTGAGCTGGCTATGTGCATTCCAAAAGCTCACAGAAGAGAGGTAAACAGGCAGACAAAGCAGAGAGGAGTGCATTTTGGCAGCATAGCCGGGCAGCCAACCCCACAAAAAATGATGCTGTGTTTAGGCATCAGCATCAGATATGTTTATCACTCAGATACACGGAAGCTCTGGAGCTCAGGTAAACTCTGGTGTGAGGAAAATAAAAATGTTCATGCACCAAATAGGAAAAAAGTGAGATATTCCTAAGTATACACTATTGGCAGCATTACAAGGATGCTAAATTAGCTATTAGCAATCCCAGTTTGCAACATATCCATAACTATCATTAGATTAGAGTACCTAAAAAAATGTGATGATTATCAGGCAAGCTCTGGAGTTACAAGGAAGCATCTTCGTTGATTTCCAAGTTGATTAATGAAGATCAGTTCTTGGAAAGTCGAAGTGAATCTAAAAATATGTGTGTTTGATTGTATGTGTGAGTCTCTCCTGCCTCACATTAACAGACCATTAGTAAATCAGTGAAACTGTCACACTTCCTCGCCCTGCCCTTTTAAAGGATTTCTGTACAATTTCCAGATGGTCAATATTTCCTCTGTTAACACATGCTCTCTGCAAAACAGGAAAACACATCTCAACAGACAGACCCAGGCTAAAATAGATCCAGTCCTTCTGGTGTGGTTGTGCCTGGAGAAATTAAAATCTCATTAAACTAATCCACACACTCTATACTTTTGTCTTTGCAACTTGGGCCCCTCTCTGTCACATCTCTAACTAATTAAACAGACACACTGGTACCTCCACAGCCTCTGTGATGGATCAATGACTCAACTGGTTTCCTCTACATCACAGACTACCAGGCTACCAGTACCTTACTGGGAAGCTGTTAGATGCGTAAGCTGAGGTGTGGCTCCGCTCTGAGCCACTTTCACACACAAAAACTGTGATGGAGGATCATGAACACACACTAAAGCCTCAAGCCAAATCTATATATACAGTGGGGCAAAAAAGTATTTAGTCAGCCACCAATTGTGCAAGTTCTCCCACTTAAAAAGATGAGAGAGGCCTGTAATTTTCATCATAGGTACACTTCGACTATGAGAGACAGAATGGGGGGAAAGAATCCAGGAAATCACATTGTAGGATTTTTAATGAATTAATTGTTAAATTCCTCGGTAAAATAAGTATTTGGTCACCTACAAACAAGCAAGATTTCTGGCTTTCACAGACCTGTAACTTTTTCTTCAAGAGGCTCCTCTGTCCTCCACTCGTTACCTGTATTAATGGCACCTGTTTGAACTTGTTATCAGTATAAAAGACACCTGTCCACAACCTCAAACAGTCACACTCCAAACTCCACTATGGCCAAGACCAAAGAGCTGTCAAAGGACACCAGAAACAAAATTGTAGACCTGCACCAGGCTGGGAAGACTGAATCTGCAATAGGTAAGCAGCTTGTTGTGAAGAAATCAACTGTGGGAGCAATTATTAGAAAATGGAAGACATACAAGACCACTGATAATCTCCCTCGATCTGGGGCTCCACGCACGATCTCACCCCGTGGGGTCAAAATGATCACAAGAACGGTGAGCAAACATCCCAGAACCACACGGGGGGACCTAGTGAATGACCTGCAGAGAGCTGGGACCAAAGTAACAAAGGCTACCATCAGTAACACACTACGCCGCCAGGGACTCAAATCCTGCAGTGCCAGACGTGTCCCCTTGCTTAAGCCAGTACATGTCCAGGCCCGTCTGAAGTTTGCTAGAGAGCATTTGGATGATCCAGAAGAGGATTGGGAGAATGTCATATGGTCAGATGAAACCAAAATAGAACTTTTTGGTAAAAACTCAACTTGCCGTGTTTGGAGGAGAAAGAAAGCTGAGTTGCATCCAAAGAACACCATACCTACTGTGAAGCATGGGGGTGGAAACATCATGCTTTGGGGCTGTTTTTCTGCAAAGGGACCAGGACGACTGATCCGTGTAAAGGAAAGAATGAATGAGGCCATGTATCGTGAGATTTTGAGTGAAAACCTCCTTCCATCAGCAAGGGCATTGAAGATGAAACGTGGCTGGGTCTTTCAGCATGACAATGATCCCAAACACACCGCCCGGGCAACGAAGGAGTGGCTTCGTAAGAAGCATTTCAAGGTCCTGGAGTGGCCTAGCCAGTCTCCAGATCTCAACCCCATAGAAAATCTTTGGAGGGAGTTGAAAGTCCGTGTTGCCCAGCGACAGCCCCCAAACATCACTGCTCTAGAGGAGATCTGCATGGAGGAATGGGCCAAAATACCAGCAACAGTGTGTGAAAACCTTGTGATGACTTACAGAAAACGTTTGACCTCTGTCATTGCAAACAAAGGGTATAAAACAAAGTATTGAGATGAACTTTTGTTATTGACCAAATACTTATTTTCCACCATAATTTGCAAATAAATTCTTTAAAAATCAGACAATGTTATTTTCTGGATTTTTTTTTCTCATTTTTTCTCTCATAGTTGAGGTATACCTATGATGAAAATAACAGGCCTCTCTCATCTTTTTAAGTGGGAGAACTTGCACAATTGGTGGCTGACTAAATACTTTTTTGCCCCACTGTATATACACCTGCGTGCTAAATAGATTATTACTATAAATTATACAGTGCAGGATTGAACATTTTGAACAGTGTGGATGATCTGCTGCAGTTTTACTAAATTCTTTTATTTCTTACAGATCCTCATTGTCTTTTATGACCATCAATAACGTCACATGATTCAAAGATCCTGTTATACTGAAAATGTCCCATAATCCTGTATTCAGGTAACTGTTGAATGAAGGCTGGTTTAATTTGTGCGTCAGGTGTTAATTGGAAATAATCACTTTTATGTAAGGATGGGAAATCTTACATAAAAGCCTTTTTGTTTTTCTTTCATTGTGTTTTTCTTTTTATCCCGTACTCCCTTTATTGTAAAAACTGACAAATGCTATGTCTGATATGTAGAAATTAACACACAAGAAGATGAGTTTTGCTTTCTAGGTGGGGGTACTTGGACTATGTATATGTACTGTATATATGAATGTGAAAATATATTCACAGGTGTATATGTATGTATAAATGTGTGTGTGTATGTATGTGTATATGTGTACACGAGTGTATATATGTGTGAATAATATATGTATTTATATAGGTATACGTAAAGGTAAGTGGATATATGCAGAAATATGCACTGAATATTTGTAAGTAGGGATAATATCGAACATATGTTCCTTTTTATTTCTCTTTCCATTTTCTTTCTTAATTTTCTGATTATTATTTAATCTACTTATTTATATATTCAATTATGTCTATTACTTGGCTATCTGTCTACCTAATTTTAAAAAAACAACAACCCTAACTGCATATTAATGAATATGAATTGTAAACAGCTGAAACACTTGAAAAAAATAAAGTATAATTTTTTGATTTTTTTTTTTAACTGGAAATTTCATTCCTCTACAAATTTGAACTAGATTGTTTTAATAGTTGTGTTTTACTGTTGTGTGTCACTGGCATCAGCTTTACTTTTGACAAGCAGCACTCAACATGTAGTCAACATGTGAAAAGCAATTCGTGCTGAAGAGGCAGTGAACAAATAAAACTTTTGACTGAATTGTAGAGGAAATAATGAGTACTTATAAAGTACTTAACTGAGCTCTGTAATAAATCAGTTTCATTCATTTGTATGTGATAAAGTTAAACATTCAAACTCCTGATGTAAAATCGTTTCATTTACATGATGCATGGAGATTAATGGGGCATGATGCCTCTAATTTACACTGTTGTTTCCACCGCATCATAAAACAGGTTCAACAGCGCGTATCCAACAACATAATTTAACTATAATTATAATCTATTATTATTATTCTATCCTGCTCTTAAATCTGTTTCCATCTGCAGATGTCTGTTTTCTAAGCATCGATGTATTAAATGTATTTCTTGTGCTTTACTGTGTTCCCCATCATGCCTCTCAAACTCATTTTATTTATGTAGCGCAAAATCACATAAGCTACCTTAAGGTACTCTGATACAGAGCAGTTTCAGATTGCACAGAGACCTGACATTATCTCATGCACTTGGCGACAGCTGCAGGGTTAAAACTTCCCTTGAACAGAAACCTTGAGCAGAACCAGCTGTGTCCACAAACGAGTTTTTCCTGGGTACAGCATATTTACAGTATCCTACAAACGCTAGCAACCGGGTGATGTGCTGAGTGTCTGTTCTGTGCTAAGCGCTGCGCATCTAAGTATCCATGTCTGATGGCCCTGCCCCCTCCACCCACATGGCATGTCTTTACTGTGGCTGGGATCCATCAAGTACAGCCATACAGCCCACAGACACAGTGTTATTTAAGATGACAGAGAGCTGTGGAAGTGACAATCTCCATTCCATAAGCCACAGTTTCAGGCCAATGACTCTATATCATGTTTGGTCCATTTGCTGTCTTCTTTCTGCCTGTCAGAGGTCAGTGTGTTGGGGATGTCCTATTGTACTGTGTCTGAGGCAGATACCATGCAATTGTGATGTCAATGGCCTTTTACACCTCGACTAGCCATCTTACTTACTGGAATGTGTTTGGATTTGTTAGATCACATCACAATTAGAGTTTTAGAAAGCTTCAATACACTCAAAATGCTCTTTCAGACAGAACATGGAGACTACTGCAGTTAGTTTAGTGTACTGTCCATGCAGATGTGAATATCATTTGTCAAAATAGAGAGCAGACAAACTTTAATTATGTAGGTAAACCACAACTCTAACCCAGTGCTGCTGCTTAAAAATTTGAAAAACATTTATAGTTCGCTCAGGGTTAAAGAAAGGATGTCTGGTTCCTGTCCAAACGTTTCTGACAACAGAACAAATTTCCAAATATGAAAAACTGTCAGGGATGTGGAGGAGGCTCAGGAAGCTGGATAATATCATATATATATAAGTATACATCTAAAAATATAAGGCACAAAGAGAGATGAATCATCAGGATGGTGTGTGTTTCATATAAATGTGGGATCATATCCTGAGATTATGTCAGTGATTGGCACTTACAGATTACTTGGTATAATAATGTGATTACTTTATTCAATAATGACTAGTGTGAAGGATTCAAAATAATCAATGTAAATTCATTTACAAATAATGACTTGTTAACTCTCTCACTGGGACCATGAGGTAGGGTTAATATTAGTTTCATAGGACCGACACGAGCTCTGAAGGTTAACTGGCTCTACATGGAGTGTAGAGCCAGTTAACCTTCACCAAAAGAAGAGGAATGTAACTCCCAGTAGCTCTCAGTCAGGAACCTGCTGGCTTTGTTCAGAGTAGGAGGTGTGTGAACGCACCGTCACCAAGACCTCAGTGTGCTGCTGTCACCAGGAGTAAAGCTAATGTTACTGTTAACCTCAATTAGAGCCTTAGTTGGGTAATCAGTGATAAAACTCATGTGTTTTTGATGAAGTAACATCATTTCTTTTAATTAATTATTGAGTTATTGAGCTATAGTAACATACCAAACACTGCATGTAACATGGCACCTTTGTTGACAACATGACATTGAACATGTCAAGGTCAAAGTTGAATTAATCTACATCATCATTAAGTCATTAAGTCAAGACAAAGAAGATTGTCCCATACTGAATTGTTCCTGGGGATTCATGTTCACCCCCTAATATACCACCCATTAAATAGGTTCTAAACCTTCTCAACATGTCATCATGTCATTTTGGAACACTAAATGTTACAAATAAGGATATTCTGGGATACACAAAGTTGGGTACCTTGGAAGTATATAAAGTGCCCAAAGAGCGGCACGATGATGGGGATGAGGATGAGGCTGTGCATGCATTGATGACTGGAGAGGGAGGAGCTAGTGAAAAATCTCCTCCCAAAAAAAAAGTATTATCTGGAAGACCTGCTCTGAAAAAGAAAAGTTACTGACTTAGTAAAACTTACTTTCTGTTAGTGACTCAACATGACAGAATAGTATAAAAAACATTATTAATAATATAACTGCAATTTTGTATAAAGCATATTTGTTTGAAGAATAAATGTTCAATGTTCATTTACAAGAAAATATAAAAAATAAGAAACCAATTATGAGATACACACCTTTAGGGCCCCTACAAAGAATTAGTGAAATTTCATTGACCTCTGTTTGATTAGACCATACACTGTTACATACAGGACATACAGACATGGGTAACCCCCACATAATTTCCTTGGTTTTGTTGGTGTCACTTGGCTGACCCCATCCTACAAAATCATAAATCTGAATAAACTCACTTGCTCTTCACATAATAATTCTGTCCAGAAAGCCTGCCATTAATTTTCAGCATGCTTTATAGGAAGATGAAGAAATAATTAGCTCTGATGTCTGGAAGTGATTTGTGTCAACATTCACGGTAGCTGATTGGATCTTCTAATGTCTTAATGTTAGATGTTAATGCAGAGTGGAAAGAAAGAGTAACAAGTTCACACACTGAATTACGATCTTTGTTATACTGTTACTTTTCTCCAATATTGTTATCTGATGAAGTCTAAATTCCAAGCAGGGCCATAATATAAAATTCTAGGACTTAACCAAGACCTTCTAGCATCCAAACTGCTTTCAAGATCTTAATATGTAATAATATTATATTCCTTTCTTGTTTATTAATGGGGTTTTTTAACTTAGAAAAGTTCTGAACAGGGTTAAAGGTCTGGTTAAGTTTGAGAGGAAAGCTTTTAAAATAATTTTTTTTATTGAAATCAAGGTGCTGTAAACAGAATTAATTCAGAGATAAAGTACATATGCAAATACAATGCTTCAATGTCTTTTAATATGAAAATGCATCAGAAAGGCTTATGAAGAAAAACATTGTGATCTGTTGTCTAGCAACAATCCTAACCTATCTTTGGGTTTTTCCATAAACCTTATGGCAAGGTGAACATCAGTACCTTCCTCTTCCATCAATTATTGCCACAGACAGACATTTTGGATTTGTGGGATTGTTGACAGAGCTTTACATAAGCCAACAATACTTGGATCAAAACAGTGGGTGCGTGTATTTGTCAAAGTAAAAAGACAAAAAGATGGGAAGCACAGGAGACAAGTTGTGAGCTGAATATTAACCAAATGCTAGGCTACCATTTTTCTATTTACTCCTTTTCCTGTCCTTTTGATCCCTCTCTGGTACCTGCGTGTGAGGGCTGGAGGGACTGGGACAAGGCCTGAGGATGGAGCTGAGTCTAAGGCTAATTAAATTTTCCAGGCACAACTGGGAGACATGTTGCTCTTCTGGCAGGGCTATTAACTTAGTTCTGCCCATTACCGTTCTTTCGTCCTCCTTCTCTCCCTCCTGTCCTTCTCCTCCTCACCCCTTATGCCATCCATCACACTCATAGTGGTAGAGAAGGAGGGGCACAGTTTAGAAAAAAAAAAGGGGAGATGGCATGTGGGAGACATGAGAGAGGGAAGCGAAGGAGAGGATGTAAGTGAGTGGACTCGCTCTAGTGATAGGGAACTGAGGCTGATCCCCTGAAAGCGGCTAATGAAATGATGTAGGAAGGGCTAGGCAAAGTGTCCAATATGCACACATTCATGCTGACACACACACACACACACACACACACACACACACACACACACACACACTGAATGTCAATGATGGTCTCTGCAGGTTTTCTCATGGATCATGGTGGGAAGCATCATGGATGCTGTTGCCTCAGTAATGTTTGCCCTGTATTCTACCTCATCACAAGGACTGTGTCCATGAGTTTGAGTCACACCTACGTGAGTATGTGTTTATGTGTGTCCTATATAACAGTGTCTGCTCCACCTGTTTCTGGAGTTGTTCTGGTTTAAATGCAAAACGGAACCAGCTGTGTGTCTTGTATTGGCTTCATTTTTTGCTGTTTGATTTCAAATGTAAAATGATGTCACTTCTGCCTGAGACCGATGACATCACAAAAAAGACTGTCTACAGTCTGTTACTGTAAAGGTTGGATCCATGGGGCTACGGCCAAACAGTATACTTTTAAATCTCAATTTCTTATGTACTTTTTGTACTACTCTGAAAATATGGTTGGTTATTAATGAGAGTGTTTGGATAATAGAGTCTCGGGGGGGAAAAAACAAACTGTCATGTTTTATTTTCACTCAAAAAAAAAAAACAGCACAGAAAGGCTTTATGTCTCTAATGGTAAACATTCTGTTCTAAGCTGCACCGAGCAGTGTTTTATATAAGCAATGGAGAAAATAACTATGTATAATCCAAGGTTTCTGCCAGTGTACTGTAAGCCTGCTGATGCAGGCCTAAGTTCCTGATGTTGAAGGAATAAAAAAAAATGGAACAGTCCACTAAACACACATTAGACACCAGAGTTTTGTTTTAAAGTTTCCGGTTGATGACTCAGTCAGAGAGATGAGGCCCAAGTATATTGTGAACTTTCTCCATTAACACCTGGAGACTAATATTAGCGGAGCAGTAAACTCCAGCAGCGACAAACGAGGCCAGCTGACCACCACACACTTGCAGCATGTAACACGTTGAACCGTCTCTGTGAGTGACGACAATAACTCAGAGTCTGTCTCTGCACCTGTTCAACTTACTGGACAATGATGGCTTTCCCCAGAGCTAACGGAGCAGCAGAGAGGCTGGCAGGAGACACCGCGTTAATTACACAACAGCGCACTCTGCCTCCAGCTCATTTGTTATTGTCTCCAAAAAATCATTAATTAATTAATTAATGCAGTTAATTACAATAAAAGCACTGTACACTGTCTTATCTGCCAGTTATGTTTTATATACACCAATGAAACACTAAAAATAGTGCTACCTTTTCATATTCATATCCTCCCAGGCCTAATGTTGAAGCTGTTTCATAAACCACAGTTCCAGTGGGGCAGCTCAGTATGGTAATCTGTACAGCATCTGCTTCATGTATAGGCAACTGTAACTGTAACTTTATGAGCTATTAATGAAATAATTGTGAGAAGAAAAAATCATTAAAATGGTCAATTGAAAAACAATGAATATAATGTAAGATTTAACCACTGTGTAAAGTTTCAGTCCTCTGAGGCCCTCAAATGGAATTGTACTTAGAAAAACATCTACTGTAGGTGCTTTGGTCCAAATCATACACAAAATAGAGCTGGATTTATTATTATACAAACCACCCTATTAAATAAAAAACACAAAACCTCGTCAGAGATATACTCATGTATGTCTAGAAATCATCTCTCTTCTAGCTTAAAGGCCTTCCAACCTTCCCAATATGCAAGGACAATGGCACAAGCACCTGAGAGTTAGTCCAAAAAAAAAAAAAATCTAGACATCTCCTGGATGTCCAGGAAAAACAGGAGACAAATCTGCATGTTAATCAATATTTCCAGGGTGGGAATTGTTGGAGGGCGCAAACAGCCCAGAGCCTACTGTACCATGTGGGAAACTAGAATTACTCTGAACCGTAGAAAGCTCTAAAAAAAACAAACAGTCTGCCTGTCTTGTGTCTTGGAAAATAAAAACTCTTGGTTACTTCCACGTCACCCGTTTCACCCTCTAGAAAACAGAGCTCTCTGTGGTTTTGCAGGGATAGCACAAACTCCAAGAGCAAACTATTAAAACACATGGACTAAGAAAAGGGGCCTATATTTTAAACCTATATTTAATTGTAAAAAAAAAAACCCACAGGGAATTTCGGAAGCATGGGCTGAGGATATACGCCAAGCTTGCACTGTGACTGGCCTGGGACAGAGCACTGGTGATGGACACCTAAACACAGACGGGGAGAAAGTGAGAGGAAAGGAGAAAGTGAGAGAGAAAATCAGCTAGAGTGTAGATAATGAATAAAGGAGAGAATAAATTAGACTGGGTGAGGGAGGGTGTATAATGAGTGAGAGGGAAGGAAGAGAAAAAAAAACTCCATCCAGTCCTCCTTGTCTTGTGGTGCAGGGTTATTTTTAGCTACTATGGGGAGCAGCACGCTGCTTAAAAGGCGATCATTTCTGCTGCGACACAGTCATCGTTCACCGCAACATCGTCACAGCAAAGGAAAGCTACACATCTTGCATGCATACAAACTACAGTTCAACAAGAACGATTTGTAAGGGACCAATATCACTATGAGATAGAATAGATGGATTATTGAAGCCATCAATAATCAGTATCTTGTATTGATATTCATTCTTTAACCTTCCAAATCCTCACAACATGACATCCAGGCGGCAACAGCTGACAGCTGCCAAAGCGCAGCAAATTTTCCCTCCCTCTACTGTATAATTACCACAAAAGTAGCTCCCCCCCCACATGTCTTGGGTTACTTTAAAAAGGTCAACTATCTCACTTCAGAGTGGTTCTCAGTTTTCACATGGGTGCACTGAAAACAAAAGCCCCTTCTCAGATGACAAAGTGTGCATACCTGTACCAGCTAAAGTATGTCAGGTCAAACCAATCATGTTGTGGATTATCTGAGAATGCACACATACACACATACACACTGTATTCCCCAGCTGACATTTACCAGGTAAAGGAGCGGAAACCCTATCATGGCTTGAATCAATAGCTTCTCTCAAGGGAATTAAAGCATATTTCATTACACAATGCAGCTAATAGCTTTTTTCTAAATCAATGTTTGTATTCAGCTCTTTCTATGGAGCATCATTCCACTTCTTATCTGTCATTTTCTGCTCACAGGACAGTGTAATACCAATAATCAAATATGACAATTTTTGTTTAAAACTCTTCTCAACCCATCTTTGATTAATGACTTGGTTTACATGCACAGTTTGCTTTTAATCTCACTGCTTTTATTTCTTACTTTCACAAAACGTGCTTCTAGGAGGGGTGTTGCAAATGAGCATCTGCTGTAAACACCAGGCAGATATTTCCATTTGTCTATGTATGCTGTATCTGGCCAACCATACATAAATAAACAATTAGCTCATTAATGTTTGTTTCTCCTTTTGCAAGTAGCAAGAGGAGCTATCTCCATGAGCAGCTGGGTCTTCACTAGAATGAATTCATCTTCACTAGAATGAAAGGAATGACTAATTAGAGCTCTGAATGCACTTTTATCTCTGCTGACAAAAAACAGGGACTTACACCGTTGAATGATAATTCAGCAAGTGCTTATCAAATCATGTAAGGGGTCTAAAGATGTGAAAATAGCACACTGTAAATACTGCTCCAAGTGATACAGAAGAATTGTATTGTATCATGGAAACCGACTCAGTATATTCCTCGATGAAATATAAGCGATGTGATGAATGCAGCCGCTGATAGGAAGGCCTGAAATACTAAGGTCCTATTATATCAGCCTTAAAGGCTTCAAAGAATCACTTTCATATACTTGCTGCATGTGTAAGGAAGTTGAGAGTAATTAGGAAGGTAGAAAGAAGAACCCTACAGTCAGTGGAGAGGACAGCTAACAGGCTTGGCTGTAACAATGTTATTCAGGTAGGTTTTGTATAAGAATCCTCTACCAATGGCAAGGAAATTGTAAATGATGTCATACTTCAGGGATCCAGCTAGACAAACCCAATAGAACTTAATTCTCTGGTAGCAAACTTTGTGGTTAAGACAAATACTATTAAAATATTTCCCAGACATTGATTTATTATGATGTGGAAAATGAAGGCAGAATAACTCACATAATTGTTACAATGCCATGACGACAAACTCCAAGACAACAAACCGGAATAATAATTATTGCCCAGCTATATTTTCCAGAGCAACATCTCCTGTATAATTTCATCTGCCAACACACAGATTTGTTCCTCCTACAGTCAGAAAACGTTTCTGATTTGGTGACGTAGGAGTAAAGTGGCTTAGCTAGAAGTCAGACAACTGTTTTGACCTGATGTTACAAATCAACCAAACATGGATTTAAATAGGCGTTGTATAAATAGTGTCATATTGATTATCAGATCAATAATAACGTTACTGTAACTTGTGTCATGCTGGTAGATCATCTTGTTGTCTATTGCTTGTTATGTTTGTTAGAAATGTTTATTCTTACCAGTGATGAGCTCTCGAACCTCCATGTCATTGGTCTTTCTCAGTAGGCGGACGAGGGCCGGGATACCATCGCAGTTCTTGATGGCCACCTTGTTGTCGTTGTCCTTGCCGTAGGAGATGTTGCGCAGGGCACCACAAGCCTTGCGATGGACTTCAGATTTGGGGTGGTCCAGAAGCGCCACCAGAACAGGAATCCCCTTCAGTTGACGCACATCCTTCTTGATCTTGTCATTTTCGTAGCACAGATGCTGCAGGTAGGCAGCAGCGTTGGACTTGACTGGGTCAATGGGGTGGCCCAGCATGGCTATGACCTCTGGGAGGTCTGGATCGCGCCAGCGTGGGTCCTTCCGGATGCTGTCAATGGATGGTGAGCGCCGGCCACCCATGCGGTCCAGACTGGCCATGCTTCCCCTCTCTGGCTGGGCAAGCGGTGCTGAATACATGCTATGGAGATAAGGGGGGCGTTCATCGATCAGCTCAGCCTCAACGGGGTCGTCTGGGTACCCTCTGGAAGACAAAAGGAGAAAGGATGGTGAGGGCAAGGGAGATAAATGAGGTAAATGGAGGGTGACTCGGACAGATTTGTCTGAAAAAAGAATTAGGAGGCCTGGGGAAATACTTTGAGAGAAGGCAAGGGAGGTGAGAGAAACTGACTAATGAGGGGAAAAGGAAATGAAGGGGACAGGTTGAGTGAAAGGTGGAAAGATGGGGGCGATGGAGGACAAAAAGAGAGGAGAGTGAAGGGAAGACATGAGCTCCTTTTACACAGCCTGTGCAAGGCGGGACTGTTGTGCCTTTACGGTGCCTCACCATTCAGGACAAAAGTTACAAAGGCGGAATGGGGGGTCATTGTTGTTCTGAGCCAGCAGCTGAATCGACATCTGTAGAAAAGCACTGAGCCTGCAAGGTGACAGGAGGGGACAGGGGTGATGTCCACAACTTTGAGATTTGAAAGGCAGATATTAGCATTTAGCTGAACTCAAAGAAGAAGAGAATCAAACGAAAATATCTGCAAATTTGGGAGACAACGTGAGATCTGCACACACATTGCAGATCAGCTGAGGACACCATTTAACTGGGATGGTAAATGTTTCTGCTATATAATTCCATTATTAAGAAAATGCTTCTTGACACTTATGTAAATGTCAAACACCTACGCTGCTTTGTTATAAGTCATTTGTCCTTTGCATGCAGAACACCAGCATGCCATCTAAAACAAAGGGGTGGTGATGCTGATGTTTTTTCAGAGTAAATATACAAAGGTGGTGTGCAGAAGGGCCTTCGTCACGGTGGAATTGCACGATTTGTATAAAAAGGGGCTTTGGGATCTGATGTTTGTCAGACGGACTGCAGTGCTAAAAAGAGTAAGCAAAATTCAACTTATTATTCTTCCCTGTCAGGTGGCAGCAACAAACATGTCAGATTTGAACAAGCATAGAGTCTTAGAGAGAGTGATTGAGAGATGGTTCAAAAAGAGAGAGGCAAAGGCAACAGCAAAGAAAAAAAACTTTGAAGGAAAGTCTTGTGAAGTGTTTTTTTAGGAAGGCACCATATACAGTGGAAAAGGGAGTTGATGTCTGTTCCCCAGGGAGCAATGAAAGGAGCTGCGCTGTCCCCCGAGGGATGACTATGAACCCACATTATGCCTCCGTGACTCCCTTTGCTCACACTGCCAAAAACTAGCATGCAGTTACTAAATGCTAATGACCATCTCTCCGGGACTTCTCTTATAGCATTAGCCGCATTAGCATTACCACTGCTAGGTTTGGGGGCTCACTGTATTGCACTGTACTCATTTTGACGGAAGTTTTGTCCGCTGGGGAAGGAAGAGGAAAGTTGCTTTATGAGGGTTTGTAGGGAGTTCCCTTCAATCAATCTCTATTACCGAAGCCTCTCAGAGTCTATGAGCTACACACTCTGCTCTCCAGGGGTCCTTTAGACCAAAGGCAGCTTCATCAACTCTCAATAGGAACAAGGAGGACAATCTAGGCGCCGAATTCCAATGACAGATCATCTCTTGCTGGGGTGCAGGGTACCTATTTTACTTAAGGCTCTCTGAGGCTCAGAGGAACAATTTTTCACTTAAAAAGCCAACTCCAAGGACAGAGTCTGGGGAGTCACATACACTGACAGAAAAATTGCAAATGACTGTTGTTTTGAAACTTGTTAAACAGTCATTCTTCTTTTTGAACACGTACCAGTGATTTGTCAAAAACGATGGGATAATATTTGGTAGGACATGGGGAAGGACACAGGGAGGAATTTAATTAGGGTCGTGTGCTTTATCAAGCCCGAACCCATCCCACAGCTTGAGACTTGTTTATCCTCTTTTCATAATCCAGCTGGCCTCCTCTCACCATCTTTGATGTATGTTGGTTGGTGGTGAAACGAAATGGGCGAAAAACACTGGTGGTTGGCAGGGAACTCCAGACCCAGCTCTGATTTTAATGAGTTTTATGTTGATTATGTGTTTTTACAGTTCTTCCCAGGCAAGCGGTGAAGGTGGGAGGCGGGGCTCAGCATGCTTTCTCACCTCGTCTCTGGTGTATTCCTCTGTAAATTCGTCTTTTACACAAGCTTTGCAGTAACATACTGGTGTTTGTGACATTTTACGATCGGGGAAATCGATACGAAGATGGACTGGGAGAAAAACTCCTGTCCGAGACAAGTAATGAGAAACTAAATCCCCAATTCAGATGGATGGAAAGTGGATTAATAGAGATGAGATGAGTGAGTCGCCACGGTAGCCGATTATGGCCCAGTATCCAAATGCTGCAAGCAGTATGAGCAGGTAGTTCTAAGAGGATTCCTCCTTATGAGGAAGGCGGCTACTCACTATTAGTGACAAGACATGCCTTAATGAGTTGACCTTCCAGGTTAAAATGCGATCCTACTATACATTTAACACACCATATGCACTCCTGTGGCTTTCACCAGCAAAAAAAAAGAAACACAAAATTATGAGCTCAACCCCGCGGTAGGTCACATGACCACAATATTGCGATAATGCCCTATCTGTAATTCCTAATGTCTTTTCAAACAGGTGATCTTCATGACAAAACACAAAACTGAGTGTAGAACGGATATGATGTAACATCACAACAAGCTTTAAAAAGAACTTCACTGACCTCTAGTCCATTTTAGAATATATTTTAAAGATCTTAATGATCACTTTCAAGGCTCAGAGAGGACTAGCAGTAGCAGCCCTCCTTTCCTCCTACGAGCCTAATTGTAACCTGAGATCCTCTGGCAGGTCACTCCTACATGTTCCCTGCTCAAACCTGAAAGCTAAGGGCGACTGAGCCTTTTCTGTTTTGGCCCCTCAGTTGTGGAATGACCTTCCAGAGGAGGTCAGGAAAACTGAGGCATTGTCTTCTATTAATTCACTTTTGAAAACTCACTATTTTAGACTGGCCTTCTATTGGTTTTATCATTGTTTTATTAACTTTATCTATTTTTACTGTTTAATGACTATTATTTTATTTTTAATTGTTTGTAACGTGCTTTGTAACTTGTTTTGAAAAGTGCTATATAAATACAGCTATTATTATTATTATTATTATTATTATTATCATCATCACTGTTTACTCCTCCTCTAAAACCAGTTCTTCCAGCTTGTGGAACATGTTGGATAGCCTCAAACCTCTATAGGCAGCCCGTAACCAAAATATGGAAGGAGGGGCCAATTAAGAGCCTGGTTACAGCACATGATTTGGTGAGTGACTGCAGCTCTGAGGTTTGCTAAAACGTCGTGATCATGACAGATATGCATGACGAAGGTGTAAGTATGCAAGTATGTGTGGCTGTTATTAAATGCTAAACACACACTTCAACAGTTGGTGGCCATCATGCAACTTTTGATTGCTGTGAGATTTTGGACATGACTAAGACAACGAGAGGCAGGAACATCCCTCCTAAAGAAAAGGCAATAAATAATGTAGACATCAGCACCATCACATAGACCTGCACACATAAACATCTCTTTAATGGCCAGTATCTCTTTGACCTTTTCTCTAATTATTTGTTGCACTGTCTCTAGTACACACAATTCAACACACAGATGAGAGGTACAGTTGAACAGATCGAGGCTCATTTAGATATGGGGCGATATAGCTGGGCTTTTGGTGAAGCAGGCGTTTTGAGGCTGAGTGATGGGAATGTCAGGATTTGCATTTAAATTGGCGTCATTGTGTGTACAGGGAGAAGTATATTCATAGGATGTGAAAGGGCTCTGCGCCGAAAGACGCAATACTGCGAGCATGATTACAGCAGATCACTCTCTTCATGGAAATCGAGCTGCTTAATGTCCAAACTATTGCCGTGTATCTGTGTGCTCATCTACAGAGGCGTGTGAGCACTTTCTCTTCTTCTAAGACACAAAGAATAGAAGACAAGATAAACAGATACTGTGGTTATGTCCCACTATTCTTTGTTTCCTTCATCTTCTGTCAATTACTTTCATCATCCTTCAGTCGTGGCCGTGCCTGACCCTCGTCTTCGACAGGCCCATAAAAGGAGATCAACTGAAAAGAATTAGACACTCACAAGAAGATGTTTGCCTCTCATATGTACACATTTCTGCAGCGTTTATCAGCTTTTCACTGGCTGTCTTCTGAATTATGGGCAATAACTGTTTTATGATGCACGACAGTCTTTGTAGGGCAAAGACGACAAAAGAGAGAAATAGTTGACAAAGCCGGAGTGTTTATGTCTTACTCTCATTATCCACTGTCACCGTAGCTTGTTTTAATTCAATTAAAGGAGAGTGGCATCACTCTAAGTGTCTGTCATCAAGGGGAAGCTTCTGAGAAACCTCAAACATGACAGACGGTAAGTAAAACATTAAATGTAAAATTTGACTGTCATTGAAAGACTCATAGCAGTATCGAGGAGGAGGAGGAGGAGGAGGGGGATCACTTCCCTGAGGCTTTCACTGCATTACAATGAGACAACCCCCCCCACTTCTCAATTAAAGGATGAGAGTGTGTGTGTGTATGTAACTATATGTGTATGTGGTGATCCCTGGATGCAGGTGGGTGGGTGCAGCGGAGCCGGTCGCCCAAGGAGAGATGAGCCATTAGAGATTGGCTTAAAGATGCCCCTGTAGTCTGGCAGAGTTCAAAAGTAGCTATTAATCACGCTGGCATGAGGACACACACACACACACAGAAATGTGCTGCTGGACACACAAACTGTCCCACCAACACACGTACAGAATGGGTTTGGATGGAAGAAAATGGAGTAAGATGTATTCACATCCAGACAGTGGGGGGTCAGGACAGAGAGAGGAGACAGACACGTCATTATCTGTGAAACCTGAGGAGGGATTAAGAGAAAACAGATGCCCCTCCCTCCTCCAGTGCCTCTATTTCTACTGCTTTTTTTTTTTTTTAGCAAATCACAAATATGCTGTTCAGGTAACAAATGATGCACTTTTTGAACACTTTTTAAAGTTTCAAAGTGCTTTTCTTAACAGTACATTGCAAGTATGGCTGGAGTCTTTTTCCCTTGTCCATGCACCTTAGTGGTAGGTGTGCAAGAAACCTCTCATCTGTTTCAAAGTGTGTTTATACCATGAAAAAAACTAAGCCGACCAATGACAAAACTGATGCAAGAGTAAAAATGTTCAGGTAAAAACAAATAAACATAATTATGTCAACATCATACAAGTGTGTATTTAATTTGGTTTAATGTATAATTATTTCTACCTTCTCTTCATCAAGTCTTCTCATTGCTGAAAATCATATTTTACATAGAAATATATGCGATATATGTGTATTTATATACTAATTTCCGATGCACATGCATTTCTATTACCCGTCTCAACCCGCCCACCAGATGCCCTTTGTCTTTCCCATTAAACTTGGTCACCTGACTCCCACATTCACCTGCTCACCTGCTCCTTTCTAGCTTCTAGTCAGACTGTCATTGGGGCTTCATGCTTTTACTTTCCAGCCCCTGACAAAATGAAATGGGAATTCAGTCAATTCATGCTTTTTAAAATCAGTCCCCATCTTGTTCAGTTGCTATAATGCTGTTTTGCTGTGAAGCCCCACAAATGCTTTGTGACCTCAGAAACATTACCAGACTTTCCAGACTGGATGCAAAGCCTATTTATCATCATTTCATTATTAAAAAAACGGAATAGTTTTTGTCTGCCTTTGAGTCACTTTCCTTTCACACACACACAGGACACACACATGACTGAGGGGTTTTTCAGCAGGGCCCTGAAATACTATACCACCTCCATGATCTCTCACTTCCATCCATTTGCACTTAACTATTCCAAACCAATGACAAAGGAGATGACAAACGTGAGTTGAGATACAGTTTATAATAAGTACAGATGCTTCCAAACAGATGCACTGCATGATATGATTCATTCACAAAATGATATCCTATCATGCTCTATAGCATAAAAGTTCTAAATAAGAGGCTTCGGTCATAAAACCTGCTCATCTGGCTGCTGCTGCTCTTAACTGTGTTCAGACACTGTGAACAAAATATGTTCTGTAATTTGCTACACAGAGCCCTGTAGACCGCGTTCCAAAAAATATCATACATCATTTTACAGTGATGATCTATATAATACATCACCCGTTTGTGCATTACAGCTATGTTAACACTTACGCCCAAGAGTAAGGCATGTTCACAGGTCTAAGGAACTCCAAGAAGACATTTGTTATCATTCCCAACACACGATGGACTCCAATGACAAAACGAGTGCCTGATTCCAATGCAGTAAGCCTCTTTATAACTAAACATTTAAATTTTTGTCTGACTATCATTGAGAATGATAAGCTGCAATTAAACAGCTTTAATTCCTAGATTCATTACAGCACTTAGGAGTCACCACTCTCTTCTTGGAAGAATACTAATTGCAATATGAGCACAGAAGGGAGCCTCTGGGAGGGATATATTTTTTTCCTGGGAGGAAAAAAAAGCTTACAGTATACTGATATTTTGGTGTTTTCATGTCAGGTGGTGAGAGTGCAGAGGAGAAATGAAAGAAAGAAGCCAGATGGAAATATTTATTTTTTGTTGCAATTAGCCAGACAGCCGTCAGTCAAGATTGGCTTCGAGTGTGTGTGTGTGTGTTTGTGTTGGGCATTCATGTTAGCAGCTGTCAGTGTGTGTGTGTGTGTGTGTGTGTGTGTGTGTGTGTGTGTGTGTGTGTCTGACGGGGGGTACGTGTTGGGGGCAGTGTTGTGACACATGTAAGGCAGACTACAAATTGCTTGTCACAGCAAGCACCTCTCACCAAGCAGATGGGGGAGTGACTCATTTCCGGAAGATGTGAATTTTTATTGGGTTTGTGTGTGTGAGTGAGAAACAGATACTGTGTCTGTGAGTGTCGAAGTGAAGTCAAAAGTGTGTAAAGACACAGAGAGACTGATTCAGCATCATACACATCCAATGCAGGGGCCTTAGTATCCAGCTAGTAGGGAGTGCGTGAGTGTGTGTGTGTGACCAAACGCACTTATGCACTGTCAAGAGGTCAGGAAACCTAGATTCAGCATCACCTCTGACACAAATAGCCATCTTTCTCTGTCAGCCCTCTCAACCCACTTGACTGATTCCTTTTGATAAGGCTCCCCCCCCCTTTTTCCCCTCAAATTATAAGGAAAGTGCAGTGAACTTAAAAATGTCCATCTGCAACAGATCACTGATCTAAAACGAGACTTTAAAACACACTTCTCAAAAATCCAACTTCAAATCTCTGCTTCAATTTACTTGAGGGTCGACATTTTTTCTGGGCCCCCCCCCCCCTTTAAGTGCAAATGATGTGACAGGCGGCAGGCTGTGCAAAAAGGACAGGCTTCGAGAGATAACTGACAAGAGCCTTCCATCCTCTCCCACTCTTCCTCCATCCTGTCTGTTCTCCCTTCCCTCCCTCATTGTGTCTCAAATCATTCCCGCCTCTTTACCTCTGACATAAACACTTGTTTACTATCCATCTGCAGGAAAATAGAAATCAAAGACTTGCTTTTCCACGCTTCCTTTCTCAAGCAGGTCGCTCAAGGAGAGGAGACATCTGTTTACTTGTGCACAGTCAAATGTAGTCTTTTTCATGTCGCAAACAAGACACGTATTCTTTATTCCCACTCATCTTAACACGCCTGATATTCAATGCTGCACTCGTGCATGTGAACAAGAACTCACTGTCAAACATATAAAGAATAACATGTATATTGCATGACCTTGCACCCCTTTTTGCAACCATTCTCTCCTACAATGTGTTTAAATATTAAAGCCACCTGCTGATGGATGAAGACTGTTTATTTATCTGTGTAATATCTTTGATCTTAGGCAGAATAACAGATTATATAACACCAATCCTCCACTCACCTGACTCGAGGTCCATCACGAAGAGGTTCCCGGTGGGTGCGACCCCGGTTGGGCCCCTGCAGGGTGCGTCGGTTGGCAGTGGAGTAGTCGGGCTCCAGCTCATATGGCTCCTCCTCTTCAGGGCCCAAGCTGCGGCGATCATCCTCCAGGCCATACGGCTCGGGCTGGAAGCGTTCTGGCTGTGAGCGGTTCAGATCCACAGTGCTGCTACCCATAGGCACCTGGGGTTGAGCCACATGGCCATAGTCATCCTTACGAATAGGCAGCGTGTAGCTGTTCTCTGGTCGGTAGCTGCTGGGCAGGTATGGGTAGCGTGGCGGCCGGAAGTTGACTCCACGTGACAGGCTGCCATAGTTGTCCGTCAAATCGGCGTAGCCATCATGCAGGCCGTAGTGGCGAATGTACTGGCTCTCGGGTGTCTCGCCATATGAATCATTGTAGGAATTGTTGTAGGAGCGTGTCAGGGTGGAGGTTGCTTGAGGCATGATGAAGCGGTCACCTCCATTCTTCATGTAGCGCCGATCGATGGAGTCGGTGTAGCTGCCTAGTGGGGACGAGCCCTCGGGCAGAGGCAAGCCATCCGGGCCGAGGGGCACCTGGCGTACTGTCCGTGTGGTCACCGTCTTCACCATCTTGGTCACCTGTAGAGAGGACGAGGGGAGCATGGGGACATGTCATGATTAGGCTGTGCAAACAGAAAACTATGCTGTCTGCAAAACAAAGATATTAGCCGTGCAAGCTGTCTGTTTCCAACACTGTGTTAGAAGGCCGAACGGTGAAAAAGAGAAACACTGTGAGAAAAATAAGGGATAACTTTGATTCTTGGTGACCAAATAAGAACATGCATTTTAAACCTTGAGCAGCAGAAAACTCATCCATTTGTCTCAATTCAAACAAACTGTGTTGTACAGTTTGTTTGAATTGAATTGAAACCCTGGGTAGTATTGTGGTGCACTCAACTCCATTTCATTATGTCATAAAATTATGGGCTCTTAGATTAGTTTTACCTTTAATTTACAGTGGAAAAACATGCAAAAAAACATATATATAATTGTCTGCTATGAGACTGTTGCTTATACACATTTGGTTTCTTGGTAGACTGAGTCTCCTGGATCATACCGTAACAGAGCCATCTTGAAATGCTACAGCTCCACTGGACCTTGAATTCTTTCTCCCCAAGGGAGCATAGTAGCATCACAATATAAATGGAGGATATGCATGTTTCTATCTGCTGTGCTTACTTCATCCTATAGCTAAATAACTACTTTCTCTGCTGTCTGACAGAAGAATTATAGACACCGTCCCTGGGCTCTTTGCCCATACAGAAACCAATTTGCTGCCCAGTGAATTCTGCTGTGGCTGATAATTGGCTATTTTGTCCGTGGCTATAAATTCATCTTCAAAATTAATGAGGCTGATGAAAATTAATCGTCATCTGCAGGGGCGCAGGTCTGATGCAATTTGTGTTGTGCCTGTCAAGGTGTTGGAGGGAGGTTCATTCCCGCTTGACGCGGACAGACCGCCTGTCTGGATATCTTGGGAAATGGAAGGAAAAAAAACTTTGATGGGCTTAATTTCAACACCTGCTTTTATAATTATAATATGTTTTCTTTATTTTCCCATCGATTTCATAATTCAGATTTTAATCAGGAGCGGGCGAAGGCCTGTAACAATATCAAGAAACCATAACAAAGCATTAACTAAGGTGCCAAGAGAAAAAGCACAAACAACAAATCGGTTGTTCCATACAGCATCCTCATTAAGTTGGTAGAAACAAATACAAATCTTCTCTGGCCTTGTTTCTTAAATTAGACCCCGACTGTGAGCAACATAACAAAGCCTATTAGAGGAATGCCAAGGTTCATTTCCATGTTCAGACTAATTAATGAGTAATCTACTTTTGTTTATGATGAAGAAGAGCTCATTTTCTTCATTCATAATAGTTAAAGCATATGTATGAGCTCAGAATTCCAAGCTCACTTCCATCCTCTTAAATTACAATGATAAGTCATAACATAACCCAAACAAGACTATTCTAATATTCATATCATGGGCTTGACAAATAAAATGTGTTAAATGATCATTTTACATTATTTTTTGTACTGTTGGTTGATTTGTCTGAGCCTTATAGATGCAGGACAATATTAGAACATTTTTATGTGGTTTAATGTCTGCGGTTATTTTATCATCTTTCGTCCTCATCATATTTTATTCTATTCTGTCGGTCAGAACTGAGAGGACAGCACTTTGAACGCAACAGCTCATCAACCCAGACATACCCAGCTGTCTTGTACTAACACAGCTTTTAAGGCAATTTGCAAGGGCTGCAAAAGAAGCCAGCACAGTTTTTAAACACTCTTTGATGTTCGCTCAAGTTCACAAGGCTCTGAACTTTCATGCAAGGGAAAACGGGGTGAGGTGAGGGACCCAATTTCAAAAGGAGCTTCTGAAATATACTGAAGACGGGTAAACAGGGCTAAAAGATAATTGCCAAAATAATGGAGTGTGTGAGCACTTGTGAAATACTACTTATCTGTATGTGTTTGTGCGTGCTTGCAAAGTGCCTGAAACAACCACAGGCAGTTAGGCACAGGCCTTAGCCGTTTCCCAATCTGTTAAAATGAGGAGAAAGGCAGCAGGCGTCAAGCAGTCCACTTTACAGCACTGTAAGAGGTTTCACAACCGCTGCGGCATTTACTTTATCGAGCACTTAAATGGACTTGGTGGCTGTGGGTTAGTTGGAGAGGGTGAGGTAGTAATTCACATTTTTAAAAAGACTGTTATACTCAAGCCTGTCATTCCAGGCGATCTAAAGAGCATCTGTGATGATGACGGAAGTAGAAATTGCAAATTTCACTACAACGAAAGAAAGACTAAGATGCTAAATGTGGGCCTTTTCAAACATGATGTTAGAGGAACAAGGAGGCAGGAGAGAACGCAGCAGAATTACACAGGATCCGGGGGCCTTTGCTGATTCTGCCACCGACAGGATGGGGGTCGAGATGGAGACTGGGGTGGCAGGCCTGGGTTCCACTGACAACTTGTCAGTCACCATTACTGGGTGGCAGGTGATGATTTTGACCACCTTGGTCACCTAGAGTTGGAGGGATGGGTGGGTAGAACTCAGTAAACAGCATGTGGTCTACTGATTACCTTATGCATGAATCCACCCTGTTATTCTAGACCTGTAATGCACATGGCTGGAGAATGAGCCGCCTTGCACCCTTATAATCTCCATATAGTGGCTGCACGCAATATGACAGAGGATAGAGTGTGTTCGTGCTGTGCTCCTCTAACTATTTTAAAAACTGCGTGCTGAAGTCAAGAGACGCCATCTGAAATAAAAGAACTAATTCAAGCGTCAGTTCTTTATTCGGTTCATCAGTGACACTTCATGTTCCACAACAGCTGCACCCTATAAACTATCTCCTACCTACTCGTGGTTGGCTCCCCAGTGCGTCCAGGGTAGTGAAATGTTTTTTTATTTGTTTGTGTGGTCTGCCTCAACTCTCATTAGCTCATATCCCGAGGAAAGAGGAGGAATGCTGCTTTTATTGGGCCAATTGAGCTCTTCCTTCTACATGACTGCTGCTCCATTCACAGTGTCTGCCAGCAGGAAAAGAGGGCTGGATGATGGCCAAGGGGAAGCATGGGGCATGCTGGGATAGAACAGGACAAATGATGATCTAATTGGAGCGACCTGTGCTCAGAGTCATAGATGCACTCAGGGTCAAGCCTAATTCACTTTGAGTTGAACTGATTGAGAGAAAGAACCGGTGGTTAACCAGCTGTTCATAGAAACTATATGAAAATCGTCCTACTTTAACTGGTTGTAAGTTTAAACTTACCCTGACCCTGCGACACAAACACACACCGGTCTCTTTCTTTGACGTTCCCTCACATACAGTAGCTCTGCCCTGCCACCATTATTTCTGTTCTTCCGTCAGTATTCAAACGAGAAATGTTGCTGATACCAAATCAGCTAGAAACATGTTTACCACCTAAAAACTTTTTTGCCGTGCAATTCGGGAAGATGGGAGAAGCTGCGGTGTTTCATCTTCCAGCAGTCAGAAGGGGGATAACCATCAAGGGAGAGAAATGAGTTAGCATTAGACAGTGTGGCAAGACTTTGGTTCAAAAGAAAAGATAAGAACATAAATAAAACTGTGAGTTGCTGTGAAATGAAGAGGGAGATGGAAAAGGAGAGCGGGTGGAAAAACAACACATGAAAGTGAGTCAGGGAGAGGAGATGCTGAGAGGAAAAGAAGACAAAGAGGGAAAGTGAGGAAGACGTCCGCCACTGCGCAGACGTGTCTTCTACAAGTTCAACCCAAATATCAATCCGATTTTCTATGAAAAGTGACTTCCAGAAAACACTGGATCTCTCCTCCCAGCAGGACACCAGCCCTTTCAAGGAGCATCCTTCCCCTTCCCTTACTCAGCATCGAAGCTCTTCATTAGTGTAATGTTTTACTGCACGCTTGTGTGCAAAGTTTGGTGTATGAACGCATAAAACCAAGTGAGTGTGACTGAGTGTGTGGCCAATCCCCTCGCAGTAAACAGGCTGGAGGGCAATGGGCCCTCCCTGATGAGGGATTAGACCAGGCTTTTTAATTACAGTTTCACAGTCCCTAGAGAAGGAGCTCCACACAGCACTCCCTACTCCTCTGGAAGCCTGCAGCTGACTGTAGTTACATTTACGTGAATCCCAAGCAAAAATGAAGCCTTATCTATTATAACCTTATCTTAGAGGGTATGTCTCAAAATGCGACAGCAGAAAGGAAGAGCTTCTCACCCTCGGCTCATGTCATAGATCCACCAGATCTTTTTCAAAAGGAAATGTGGCATGGATTCTAGTGGGTTTTTTTTGTGTAAAAAGTGATGAATTCAAACTCAAAAGTGAAAATCATCTTTCAAAACACAAAAAAAAACAGGCACACTTGAAATTCTTGGAAACCCCAACCCGACACGAGGAGGAAGACATTCTGGTTTGAGCAAAATCCAGAAAACTGATGCCACTTGAAAATATTCTTCAAGCAGTGGGGTCTTCAAAATGTTAACAAATCACTTTGGGGAGCGAGTGTGCAAAATCTATGAAAAATTATAATTCATATTATTCATGAAGAAAAACACAAAGCTAAAGCTGGCAAAAAAAAAAAACCCAAAATAATGACAATATATTTAAATGTTGAACTTCAATTGCAATTTATATCTCATATCAGCAATCTTTTGTAAGGAGGTGTTTAACGTGTTACTGCTGCCCAGCAGTGGTATTTTGTACTTCCTGTTATGTCAATGAGGGATTTTGTAAGATATAATTTATCAGAGAGCGGGAACACCATGCAAGAGAAATAATAACAAGGAGAATGGGTCGTATCTCAGCAGGTGGAAGCAACAGACAGTGAACTGAGACGTACTTCAGAGTTGAGATAGAGTTATAATTTGGCGTGTGATGAAGCAGACTGTGTTGCATACTGCTGCTCCAGCCTGTATAGGCACACATAAAATGGTGGCGTGGTGGTAAAAAGCTGTACAGGTAAAAAGGTCCACTCACCTTCATGTTAGTTGACAAGTCCTTACAGAAAAACAACAGAACACAATAGAGGACAAATCAACAAAGGAACTTTTAAGAAGCACAAAACAAGGACAACACAAGGGGAGTCAGCATATAATGACATAATAATTAAAAAAAAGCCATGAGAGGGAGATGAAACCACTTTGGGCTGTAGGATTATGGGATTTAGAGTTCTTCAGGGTGGATGTCTGGGAGTTGAGCTCCAGAATCATGCAGTTTGGAAGCGGTAATCCATAACCATAATTTGAAGAAACATGGACATGGATCAAAGGGACTTTTGGGGTTTTTCTGTAGCCATGAGCTCAAAGGGATCTCTTTGCCACAGCAAGACAACTGCTGAGGTGTCCTGCTCACGTGTGATACTATGAATATCAGCTCTGTACAGTAGATCATTCTGAGACTGCAATCTGCTCAGTAGCATTTCAAAGTTCAACATCAGCTAACATGAAAACACTTGATAAACACCACTAGGGCTGCACGATATTAAAACAAAGTGACTTTGCAATTTTCTTCTGTGATATATATATAGATGTATATATCTATATATATATATCTATATCTATATATATAGATATAGATATATATATATATTGTAATATGAAAAAATACTGAAATGCTCACTAGATGAGAAAAATATGGATCATTCTAAAACATTTTTGTCATGGATTTGACACTTTTAAATGAAGAAGGCTTGCCAGATAGATTCATGTCTGACTAATAATAAAATTAAAATAAAATACCTTAGCAAGTATCAATCAATACGTCACTGCCAAAGCGAATAGACCACAAATTTATTAAGCTTCAACAGGTGTATTAAACAAAGAGAGCAAAGCAATGCCGACATATTTGTGAGTGTGTGCATGTGAAAGACAGAGTTCACTCCACCTGGTAAAGACTACAGGTTCTCACATTGTTGACACGCGATACCGACAACTCCAACTGAGAAATGCAAACAACGATGAGATTCGTCCTCCTGACACAGACTCCAGAGACAGCTATGTTTTACCAAGAGTTGGTAAAGCTGGTGTGTCTCTCCATGACTGACCAAAGAACACTGATGAATGACTCTGAGACATTTGCTGTGTGTTTGAGTTCATTTGTCTTACTTGACATTGCCCATCCTGCAATGTGACTATTGTGCATGCACACTTTGCAACACCAATGATGAAACAATATATCGTGCAGCCCTAATAAACACGCTACAAATGCAGTGAGATTAGGAATCAACAAATGCACATTGAACACTTTATATTTTATTTATTACATAAGTGATTTGACAGAATCAGCGCCATCCTCTGCTCTGCTTAAGAGCACTGTGGCATCCTACCTTGGTTTCTGTGCGGCGTGTGGTGCCGTCATCGGAGGTGACCACCGAGACATGGGAAGTGGGGGTGCCGGGGTCTTCTTCGATGGTGACCGTCTCCTCCACCACCTCCTGCGGCTCCTGCATCATAGCCAGGGATGTAGCGTTACTGGGGCTCTGCTCCTGCGCAGACAGGGACAAGAGAGAAATGAGGCAAACAGGAATGAATGGATAGATTTTCATATTCAGTTGTTCAGACATCTTGGAGACAAACAGAATTCTTCTATCAGATATACGAAAAGATATTTAATTGGGACAATGCACCAACCATCAGAGTAAAACAGAGCATAAGTAAGAACATTGCAACCATGAAGCGTATTAAATAATGCCACAAACAATTTGCAATGTGACACTTGAGAGTCAACTAAAGGGAAAGAATGTGTGAAACAAGAGTGGGAAATGATCGCACTAAATACACTGAGATGAGGAGATGAATAGCAGATGTTTATAGTATTAAAATAAGCAAACATGATGGGCAGAATGATAATCTCTCCAAAGATGGAAGAATATATCATAACAAGGCAGCATTTCTCAAACAAATGATCATTTATATTATTTACCGACTCACTTTGTTAAAGATATTCAGTCCATCCAAGTAGATGATGTTCTAATTATCTACAGGCTATGTTATTACATTTACACGCATTATGATTTATGGAACGATTAAGTAAATTAAAAAAAAGGCAAAAGACGAGGTTATGGAAAGATCCTATATATGGCATAAACTCGGGTTAATGAACCAATCACCATTCTTCACACCTTTACTTCACACCAGGTTCCCAAAAACATAGGTTGAAATGTAAATTTACTTAATTACACACACTTGTCTACAATATAAAGAAATAAAAATATCATGTTTTCCTACTTTATACTGTTTTCCTCACTTTTGGTTTATTTTGGCTCTGATTATAGAGTAAAGCAGCATAGCCAGCAACTCTTCACCACCGGAGGCTTCAAATTCAGTTAGACCTTCTTTCAAGGCAAGCAAAAGCCTGGAGGATTGGTTTTGATTCATATTTCATTGGGAGGCCATGGATTTGAAGAAAATGTGTCCAAGGGCTATGGATGAAAGTGAGTATAGAGTCCCTCAAACCCCACCTGACCCTGTGTGAATGCGTGAGAAGTATGGGCTTCCCACTGCATTTCCTGCTGAAGGAAAAAAAACATATGAAGTCAGTGGCTCAGAGTGCGACGCCCTGGTGTAGCTCGCTGCTGTGAATGAGTGTGACAAAATCACAGCTCTTGTGATGGAGGGCGGGGAAAGCATTTGAGGCAATCATTGATAACGAAACAGCACGGCGCCAACAGAGGATATCAAGAGTAATGGAGAGGGTGGAGAGGGAGACAGCTGGAGTACGACAGTGTCATGAAAACTATACGTTTTTTCTTTAAAGAGAAGAAAGAGCAAACAGGGAGTTTGACACGTTACATATACACTTAGCACATATTGTTGACTGACTTGAGGATTTTTCTAGGAATGTCTTTTTTATTCATAAAAGAGACAAAAACATCAATCAATTTCTGCTCAAAAGGCTTTTTCTTTTACTTCAACTTCTTGACCTGAGTTCATCTTAACGTAGAAATACAATATCAAAGCTATGAAAAACAAAACTCCCCGTCAATTAACTTTGACTGTTTGCAAATTCACCCCACAGTGAAAACAAATGAACCAAGCTGACTACTGTTGTCTGACCAATTACACCAAACTGGAGGGAGAGACAGAGAGGAGGCCAGGGAGACAGCGGGAGGAGATGCTTTAGTGTTGTTCAGTGCGTTTTGTTTAAACACAACAAGTGATGCCATGCAGAGGGAGAAAGCTTGTTTTTCTTCTCATCTTTGAAGACACTAGCAAGCGAACAGCTCTCCATTGATTGGCCAACTCTTCTTAAGCTTCAGACCCACACAGCCCTCATTGATCTTCAGTCCTTCTGATCAGTCAAAAGTTTGCACTTTTTTAATGTTCTTCTCTTTTCCCACAATCCTCTGGCCTCCATGTCCCTGCTGAGAAACAGTCCTGAGCCCTTGTTTTGCGCCTCTGCACATCCTCCTTCAGCAACTAGAAACACACAAGAGGAGTGCAGGCTGGGTCATCAAAATTCAGATTTGCCTGCTAAATGTTCCATGATATCTGCTGCAGTAACATTACTGCACACATTCAACTGTTTAAAATGACTTAAAGCAGCCTCTCTTACCATTAAAGCAAATCACTTAAGCAAACATCTGTGCAACAGACAAAATCACCTGGAAAGCTTGTGCTGCTCGACATAATTTAAAAAGCAACTCAGCCTACAGGGACCTGTAGAGATGAAGTGAAACGTCCGTGTGGGTGTAGGTCTCTAAATGTATCTGTAGACGCAGCTCTCATTGTCACAGAATAGTCTATTAGTGTTTGAAGGTTTAAAACTGAGTGAAATTACCCAGAAGTATAGAAAACATGATAAGAGCTGATCTCTAAATGCTAAGGAAAGGTCCTACAGGCCTGTTAAAAAAGAGTAAGGAGTGAGCAATCAATGCTGGTATGAACAGAGAAGCCAGACTGCTTTTTTTCCCCAGAAATTATGAATCTCTGAAACTACAAGAGGTCCTTGAGGATATAGTCATGAATGTGCACTAAAGTATTAGTATGGACACACACATACACAGACACACAACCAAACAAATGAGCCCCTCTTACATCTAGTGGAGTTAATGAATACTTCATCTGCTCCACTCTATCCAGTAGCTGATCTTTGTTAGGTCATTACCCAAGAAAAAAAGGTTTCAACAAGTCAAATTATGGAGGTTAATGACTGAGTAGCTGCTGCATAGAATACATTTATTGACATACAACCACTGCTGAGCTGAGGAAAAGACATTTTTGCAGCGGACCTCAGGCTTAACAGCACAACTCTGTTATTCAGAAAAGGTCTGTGCTAATTACTTGCCTCGAATCAACATCCTTGACATCCAATCTATTATAAATGGGAATTACACTGTACCCGGTGCTGACGACAATGGACACCTAATTTGCAACGTCTCTTGATGTGTACAGTGATTAAAGATTGTATAATGTTTTTAACACCAAATGGAAGTGAATTAAAGATGATTTTAACAACCAGAAATGTCCTTGATCAAACACAGAAATGCCAGGACTACCTGGGTATACATGGTCTCTCCAGGTCCTTTAGAACCCACAAGGGATCCATCAGCCTCTAAATCTGAGCTATCACAGCCCCCCCCGTCACTCTGATACAATTTACATTCATGAAGCATTAAATTAAGACAACAATTAAGGTATTAAGATGCAATGTATGTGATTTTGTGCCAACATGCACGTCATGATTAATCTTTACTCCTTTGAACAGGATTAGACGAATACTGTGTGTATAAACTCACTCAGTCAGTTTTCCGTTAATGAAATCTGGATGTTGTTTCATTCCTTTAAAGCCTCACTGGGTGAACTCTCAAACAGCTATATGTAATAAAAGTAGCAGCACCCTGTACTTGTTTAAAAGAAGGAGGGATCCTTAGAGGCTCCCTGAAAAACTGGCTTCCTGATCCAAGCTTAATGCGACGTCTCTCGTCCACTTTCCTTTGCTCACTTCCCTCTCCTTTCTGTGAACACTAAGGGAGAATGGAGTTGAACTTGACATTACAGCCCCTAAATAAATGATTAAAAGCTGTCTGGCCATGGGTTAGCACGGCTGTCTGAAGCTCCCAGGGGAATACGATGCTGATTCTGAGTCGAGGAGACTAAGGAAAGGATACCCTTTAGTCAAGGGCGGAAGAAGTGCAGCACAGTGGTTTAATGGCTGATCTCAGAGAGATGAACGCTAAAGTGGCAGGACGGTGTGCAAGGGAATGTGGTACGGGATGGGGAGGAAGGTCGAGCACATGCATATCATTTTGGGAAGTCACAATCATTAAGGTTTGATTGGTGAGCTTCGGATCTAGTTCACAGAATAAATCAGCTTGATTAAAACAAACAAGGGGCAAAACCTCCCAACGGTGAAATCTACCCGAGGACCCAGCAGGAGCAGAGCAAGTCAATGCACCTGTTCACCTGGACAAAATATGGCTGTATTGAACAGCAGGTCATGACAATGTGTTGGGGCGAGTCAGACCTGAATAAAGAGGATAAAAAGCATAATAAGACCACCTGGAACAGATTAAAAAAACACAGGCTTTTATCAACTTAGAATGGGGATATAAAGCAAGCAGACTTTAAAAAAAATCTCCTTAGCTAGCCTAAAATGTTCTGCCAAAAACTGGACCCCACTTCTGATGAGAGGAATAGAGCTTTTGCCAGTCAAATCACTTATGTTCAGCCACTGGTAGCAGAAAGCTTGAGGCGTCAAACAAACAGGGATTTGGCTCTGAGGGAGGCCAAAGGATTTGTACAACCTGCACTTTTTTGTAGTCCGTTGTGGTCGTCTTTGACTAGCAGTACAAGCAATGATTCACACTACTGCATACAAAGCCCAGCTGGGTGAAAAAAGTATGCAGCTGCTATGTTTAGATAAAGATGAGGAAAGAGTAACAGCATTGCATTATATTTTACTAACTGGGAGGCTTCAACACACAATATGTGAATTTCTGCCGCTAGCGGTTCTTCAATTCAAAGAATAACCAAAAAAACAAAGTTTGATGATGTCGTGTAGAAGAAGAAGTGGTTGTTTCATTGTTAAGAGACGATTGATCAGGAGGTTTGTTTCCTTATCTGCAGAGATCTCCCCATCCTCCACACTGATCTGATCATTAAAATTGATAACACAACGTTGAATAAAGCAGTACCACATAAAAAATACTCTTCAATGCTCTTTAGGCTGGCAGCCTTGTTGCCACTAACATTAGCTTAGCTTGTTTTTAGGTATGAATTCCTTCGGTGGTCATTGTTCATGGCTGTTTTACTGAGAGCTAAATGATCTTCTCCTCTGAACAAGTGGATGTGAAAAAGTTTGACATAAAGAAGTCAGTGTCTTTGAGATCTGATAACTAAGAACCTTCTTCTTGTAAAAAAAAAAAGACAGATTTAAAGCTTAAAACCTAACTGCATGGGAGGAACGTCTTTTTAATTATAAATTAGACGAACACTCATCGATTTCTGTTCAAAAGGCTGTTTTTTAACTTAAACTTTTTTACCTCAATTAATCTCAATCCAGAAACACAAGATCAAAGCTATGAAAAACAACAACAGAAATCCCACACCCCGCCCCCCATTAGCTACAAAAACAAATGAACTGACTATTTTTGTCTGACCAATTACACCAAACTGGAGGGAGAGACAGAGAGGAGGCCAGGGAGGCAGCGGGAGGAGATGCTTTAGTGTTGTTCAGTGCGTTTTGTTTAAACACAGCAAGTGACGCCATGCGGAGGGAGAAAGCTTGTTTTTCCTCTCATCTTTGAAGACACTAGCAAGTGAACAGCTCTCCATTGATTGGCCAACTCTTCTTAGGCTTCAAACCCACACAGCCCTCATTGATCTTCAGTCCTTCTGATCAGTCAAAAGTTTGCACTTTTTATGTTAAGGATCTTTTTTCTCTATTCCCACAACCCTCTGCCTTCCATGTCCCTGCTGAGAAATAGACAGAAACATTTTAACACCAAGTTATGAAACGTGAAGGGGGCGTGGCGTCAAGCAGTAAGAAAGGAGTTGGCTGAAAATGTTTTCATGTCTGGTCTGATGAGAAAGACTCATCTTTCAAAGACTAAACCTCCTCATCCTGAACGGATGATGACTGGACTGTCCTCGTATTTGTGTTATAATAAGCAAAGAACATTTTGAAGCTACTTTTGCTGCATTATATTAAACAAGATTTAAGCATTCATTGTATATATTAGGCCAACAGGCCCGCTCTGTCATAATTCAACCGTACAGTACAACATAATCAATACCTCCAGAAACAATACGCTTGAAGAGAGCCCTTGAGGAATCTCCTTCAGAGTTTATTTCATTACAATAGATCATGCAGGGACATACGGCTTTAAGAGCGACTAATCTGAACCTTAATGGATTGCTGCACTGTGAAAAGAAAAGAAGCAGGAGGAGGAGAATACAAAGACGAGAGATGCAGCGATACAGCGGTGTCAATTAGTGGCGGCCTGCTATCTGCCATCAATCCACTCCCATTCATCATCCGTGTTCGATAAGCTGCTCACTGCTGTCTGAGGAGGGAGAGATGGAGCATAATGATGGAAAAGGAGAGAGTGTACGCAGATAAGGGGCTTTCCTTCCCCCGGGACGGAATCAAAACAAGAAAACTTCAGTCGGAGTTAACAGTCATCCCCACATTAGGCTTCCAAGGTACAAATACTACGCACACTTTTAATGCTGTGTAGTATTAATACTAATATAGTAATGTGGAGGATATATGCAGTACTTGAGTAATTCCTGAATGTAGTGTTAAAACATTCCTGAGTGTCAAAAATGTTATTTTACTTCATCTCTGAACAGATGTTCAGGTAACTTTACTTTTCATGTTAGCCAAGTTTTTGATCTTACACCGGGACATAGAACAGGTTGCCAAACCCCCCCAACCCTAAAAACAGTGGGGCATCCTGGTGGCCCAGTGGTCAAGACACATATTATCTAAACAGTGTCTGCGGTTTGAGTCTTGTCGGTGACTTTAACATAGTTGCACGTCCTACCACTCACTCACTCCCCTTGTTTCCTGCCTGTGTCCACACTCTGTGTCACTATTAAGATATTAATAGTTACTATTAAGGACAAAATGCCCCAAAGGTGCAAATAAGAGTAAAATATATATTTAAAAACAAAGGTATTGGCATTGGATCGAGAGCTCTGGTATTTTATTGATAGTCCATGCTTAATTGAAATAACTGACTTTCTGCATGAATACCTCAGCTTTAGGAATATTTTTCTAAAATGCCTTTTTTTAAAGTTTCATAAAAGATAAAGATCTGACGTGTCTGTTGCCGCCACTGCCGCTGTATATCATTGTCCAGTCCCATCACAAGGTCCACCTATACTGCAGCATCCACCTGTATATTCTGAGTTCCCTTTGGAATCATGAGCTGTGTCTCAATTCAAGGGCTGCGTCCTTGGCGAAGAAAGTAGGGCAAATTTCACCAACTCTTCCGGTCCTTATCCTTAATAGTAAAATTTGTTGTAATTGAAACTGCTGTAGTGGAAGTAATAGTAACAGTAAGAGAAATGGAGCAAAAATTGACAGCATCATAATTTTTTTTTACCTGAAAATAAAAAAAAGATATGTAGACAATCAATCATAACATTTAAAATAAATAAACTTTTTTCTAAAACTGTACCAAAGAGGCAGGACCTTGTCTCACTCAAACTAATCTCAAAATTAAGGTCAAAATGAAGTGTTTCAGTTTACTGGACAGCTTTTCTGTGCAAATGAAACATAACTTATATCCCACTTTAACTCATGTTTTACTTCCCCAAAAGGAAACCGGTGCCACAGATCGATAGAACAAAAACCTTTTAAAATGCAAAAGATTACATGACTTTAGCCGCTCTGCTAACGGTAGCTTCTTGGCACCCTCTGGGTGACTATTTCTTAAGTATCTGATTAAGTTTGTTGTTCTGAATGTTTTCGGGGTTGTTACCCGGCGCCTTATTTTGTGTTTTCGTCATTCACAGGAGAAAAGATTCCACACTGATGACATATTTGTAGCTCATGCTTGTTGTGTACAGGCTTGAGATGCGCTGTGCGTGCGACATGAACCATCTTGCAGCGCATGCATGTAACCAACATGGAACCGGTCATACTGAGAATGCTCAGCCAATCACCGGTCACACTGAGAATGCTCAGCCAATCACCGGTCACACTGAGAATGCTCAGCCAATCACCGGTCACACTGAGAATGCTCAGCCAATCACCGGTCACACTGAGAATGCTCAGCCAATCACCGGTCATACTGAGAATGCTCAGCCAATCACCGGTCACACTGAGAATGCTCAGCCAATCACCAGTCACACTGAGAATGCTCAGCCAATCACCGGTCATACTGAGAATGCTCAGCCAATCACCGGTCACACTGAGAATGCTCTCAGTGCCCATCAGCCGGCTGATCGATCAGTGCACTTGTAGCGAAATGTATTGAAATACGATACACAGCTCTCTATATATATATTATTGGAGGAATACATGAGGACAATTCTTCTTCTCACTCCTACACCAGCAGAACGTACACATATATATATCTAAGTGTGAACACATCCTGAGACAACAGAACCTGTCAGATGGCCACCTAGTCATGCATACTGGTGTGATCAGTGTCGCCTTCCTTCCTCATACACACACACACACACATACACACACACACACACACACACATACACACACACACACATACACACACACACACACATACATACACAACATGCTCAGTCTTAGCCTGACCAATGTGCAGTGACTAACAGGATTTCACTCCGGAGACATGCCAGCAATCATTACATGGCTCTTACACAATTAATCCTCCAGCGAAGCTCGCCTGGCTAACCTTGGGTAGTCCATTTTCCCATCAGCCCCTTCTCTTTGTACCACCTGCCCTCTCGGCAGCTCTCCAGAGCGAAGAATCGCATGAGGCAGTTGAAGAGAGAATGAGGGATGTGTGAGCATAGCGCACTAGAGTGACCCGTAAGGAAACAACTGTGAACTACGGCCTTGTGATCCAAACATCCAGCCAAAACACAACTTGTTTGTGGAATTTAACAGGGGCAGAAGGGAAGTCAAGTAGAGGAAAGGGAACTAGAGGGGATGACAATGCATGGCACGGGCCCAAAACAGCATGCTCTCTCAGGGTGAGAAGGGGGAATGGGGAGGCAGGTAGGCCTCATCTCAGGTATCGACAGGGCTGAGGTCCCAACTCTCTGGAATGAGAGGAAATACTACTGACCTGGTGTTGGGGTGTGTTTTGTGGATCTTTGGGTATTTGTGTATGTGTGTGCTTCAGTTTAAAAAAAAATCTTTATAGTCTGTTTAAATGGTGAAGCACACAAAAAGGCACACAAACACACAAATAACGGTTGGGGAGAGGGCCAAAGCCCTGATGATGCAGCTGGGAATGATGGGAACTTAATCTTTCCTTCTCTGGGGACTGATCCTGGGCCAACTCTGGGCTTCTTTCTCATCTCTTTCATGCATGGCCTCCTGGTGTCAGACACCTCCATCTTTGCCCACCCCAGTCCTGCCTTTTGTTCCTTTACACTGGTGCCCCGAAAAAAACTTGGGTTAGCCAGACTAAGACCCTCAAAGACAGAGGCCACACAACAATACCCCCAGCCGAATGAAGAAAACAAACAAACCCCCCCCCAGCTTGATTGCTTCCCAATAGGACATCACAACCACACTTTCGCACTGTGAATCAACCACAAAGCGACAGATGGAAACCCCAGTTTTACCCTCGGCAGCATTCAACAACACCTCAGTCTTGAAAAAGGCTGATATTCCCTTTCAACTTGAAGGGAGGTGTTTTGAAACCTTGGTTAATTTCTTACGGATGCCATCAATTATGAACCGTACATGTAAACTCGGATACTTGGAGTCACATACCAACGTATGTTTTCTTCACAATTCAAGGCGCAGAGTCAGATTAGGAGTCAAGCATGCAAAAAAATTGCTCTCAACGTTAAATTCCTGGTAGCACTCGACAACTCAAGCAGCAAGAAAGATAAATAAGTTGTGCAAGTTTTCAATAAGTAGCTGTAGAGAAGGGGAGAATGATAAATATAAAACAAAAAGAGCAGACACCACATGGAGCCTGTAGAGTAAAAGTAAAACAATGAGCCTTGGATAGGGGTGAGCGCTATGGTCAGGGTTTGATTGTTTGGACAGCGGGTGAGGCCATGAGAAAAGGAGAGAAAAAAAGACAAATTCAGCACTGTGGAGGCAGATTGGTGGTGGAGGCTGCGGTTGAAAGGTTGGTGGGCGGTGGTGGGTTTGCTGTGATGGTGTAACTCTGGGTTCCTGGAGGAGGGCCTGTGTACAGTGCCCCTCTCCACTCAGCCTCTGGATCACTGTCAGCATGACTCTGTCACAGGACTGCTGATTGGAGAGTATGTGGAGGAGGCTATGAGAAAGGCTTTGCCAGGAGCTCAGTTCATGTAAGGTCTACTGGAGATGTAGGGAGTTGGAAAAGGGGACATATGTTCTATTTCCTGTGAGGCTACCAGTGAAACACTTACCGTCCCTTTGACACCCTTCTCCAAAAACTGTCTGCATGTGCAGCCGCAGGGTCTCCCATTTAACAGAAACTTACCCCCTCTTCCTCCATCTCTGTCTTTCTTTAAGTCTCTCTTGTGGGGAAAACATTCGAGCCCGGGGCAGTTATAATGGAGGACGACTAACAGGCTTAGCAGGGGGCTTTTACTACATTCTAAATATCTGGGACTGTGGTGGTGGGCTGCATAGGGGGGATCCTGTACAATAGGATGGCAGGGAGGAAGTCGTTAAAACAAGGCGGTATTCACAGGAGAAACTAAGAGTTTGCAGATTGTTTTATGTCATGAATTACAAACTAGATGCTATGAACTTGCTTGGAAACATTTGTGCGATATAAATGTCGACACTTCCAAGGGAGGCTGCAGAGATTAAGTCTGAAACTGCACTTACTTCCATACGTTCTCTAGATGGACATTCTGGAATAAATTAAAGTACACCTCATTTTGACAGGAAAGCCCCGGAACCTTCTGACCTTCTTACCAGAACCCCTACTCAGAAAACCCGTTGAAAGCGCTTCGTAGAGCAAACGCAGTCCATCACAATAACTGCGACTGCTTTTCAAATATGCACTCAGTCAAACTTGATTATCCCACCTCTGGGGATATCTTTATGACCTTGTGCCAACTGCCCGGTAAAGGATTAGGCTCATTTTGCAGGCTATAGCACGGCGTCAGAGCCAGAGGCGGAAGACATACCACGGGAGCTGGCCGATGGAGAAAAGCCTGCCAATATACTGCTCACCCGCGACGGATTGTGAGATAAGGTGAGGCTGGATGTATATGTGTCCCATAAAAGAGCCATTGTGCAGCTGAATAAATCTATCAGGAGGCTTGAGCTACAGGCCATTTACTTTATTTATTATTCTGTCTCTGTCAATTATGAAAAGAAATGTGATATTGCATGTACGCTGCCCTGATCCGCTCAAAAGCCCTTGTGTAGTGAAACTATCAGTGTGCGTGGGTGAGTCTGTAAGTAGGTGTCCATATAAGCACATCAGGTCAGTGCAGTGTCCTCCGACTGAGCGCATCCATCTGGGGATAAAAAAACAAACATTTATTTGGAACACTGACATGTTTTTTGACTCATCAGACTGTCTAATATGTCTAACTTTGTTGTCAGTCCTCTTCTCCGTAAATCACTCTGCACTGAATGTGTTTTAGACAGGACTGGACAATGCGGATGTTTGAATCTGTGACCCAGAAAATGATAATAACCACACAGACAATGGGCTTTAGAATATATTTCAATGGAGTCTATCAGTTAACACCATTTTATGGAAGTAATCTGGATATTAGCAGGTAGCAAAATTATATAATGTTATAAATATCGATATAGATCAAGAAAAATGATCATAAATCCATTTTTTTGGTAATATTGTCCTAGTGGAACACAGAGACAGTCTCTTACAGTTATATAATGGCATACGACTGCAGCAGCTCTCTGCACAGGGTTCACTTCAGACTGTGAGCAGTTTGGAGCCACAGCTCAATGTTGAACACTACAGATCTGAAATCTGTGGGTCAACAGACCACAGACACAGACACCGTGACCTCCACAACACTCCCAAACAAAGACTGAGCTCTCTCTCATCTTGCAGTGTTGCAATTGGAAAAGAAAAATGTTGAGCCTAAGTCTGCACAAAGAGTATTTCCATGACAAGCTTCATGAGAGCAACAAAGTCAACCTGAACCTACTCCACTGCCTATGGAGGAGGTAAACAGAGCTGAATTGGATCTGAACAGGAGCTTGTATTTGATGCAGATGACATTGTGTTGCAAGTTAAGATTGTATTCAGAAATTAGTAGTGCTGCAAAAAACAACAGCTCATTTACAAGCTAATGGAAACAAGTCTACCTGATTTCCTCTGAATATTGAGTGGGGGATAAAAATGCAGAGTGTGTGTGTGTGTGTGTGTGTGTGTGTGTGTGTGTGTGTGTGTGTGTGTGTGTGTATCCTCAGTCCTCTGAGCGAGGCTGAGCAAGCAAGAGTCTTTTAAGCTTACTTTCAAAGCTGCAAGCTGATCATGAATATTTAAAACGAGGCGTGTATCTGAAATATAGTTTTGGTACCGAGTCTTTTTTCCACATGCTAGATAAGCAGTACATTTTAAACAAGAGCCACAGCATAAATAGAAATAGTGTCTTTGAAGCTGTGGCCCATTCACTATTAAGTGTGTTCTTCATCCCAAACATTTGTTGGATGAATTGTGAATATCAGAAAACATGAATTTTGAATGATCAGGAGCGTATGTGTTATGAATGCACAGCAAAGCCTTTTGGGCTGGATCCAAATGATAAGAGATACCTGCTGCACCGCTGCTTTAGAAGGATGGGTGAAGCTTCTTTATTTTGCGAGGGTGGGGTTTCTTTGGATCACACTGTCTAACAGAGTCATTCCTGCGCTCTAAAGAGCTCCTTAAGGTTTTTTGAATAAGAACGGGCATCTCTCTCTCTCTCTCTCTTCCACTTAAGCTTTAGCACTTCTTAAATTTTACTTCGGCGTCATGTACTATTCATGCTCTGTGTCTGTGTTTTGCTGCTCTGCAGGTGGTTGGGAGGAAGAGGAGGATGCAGATGAAATATGGATTATCTCCTCTCAGTGTCTGCCTAAGCCCCACTTTGCTGGCACCGCTGCTTTTCAACATAGCTCCCCTCCCACCTCGGCCAGCCAGCTGCAGGCCTAGCATCTGGCTGCCAACCGCCCCCCGCCCAGCCTTTAATCAACCGAACACACACCCACATGCAAACATCTCTATCTACCCCAATCTACCCCACCACCTCCCATTCAGTGCTTTCTCTGCAACAGGAAATGTTGACTTCTGAAGATTCAAGTATCCTGTAATCAGGACTCATCAATGACGACAGTCCCCAGACTCTAAAATGTCCCATTAAAAGATGGGTCAGGGTAGTTAGGATGACAGATAACATCATGAAGACATGATGCTGCAGGAAGGAAATATCAACCCATCCCTTCAGAGCCCTCTGAGGCATCAGCCTGAGCTGCTCCTTTATCCTAAACCCACAGTCCTAAGCAGTCTGTTTCTTTGATGATGGATTTACAAAAAGGATCATTCAGATTTTTTTTTTTTTTTACAATTTAGGTTTTTTTGTTGTTGTTGTTTTTGCAGCTTTAGACATCATTCATATTAGTAATAACAGCAGTGTGCTTATCATATGTTGGACAAGGCAAGACATACAAGCAGTCAGATCATCACACAGACTTAAAACTACAAACCAAAAGATAAAATATAATAAATAAAAATGAAATAAAATGCCAAATATAAAATGGGAGAGAAAATAAGAGCCAAAGGCAAAAGTATAGGAAGTTCAGCTACCAGTTATAGTTTACCAATTGACTGTACTTGCAATGCAGTAACTCAAATTTCAAGATTTAAGACACAATTTAATCATCAATCGTCATTGCAATTTACTGCTATCAGGAGATTACAATAATGCATGAAACGTGTAATTATAAAGGTCATATTTACATATATGGTATCGATGATAATCTGGAATGAGTAATGAAAACATTAAACTATTGCTTATGTTGCTGGGGACCCCCTGGAACCTCCTCAAGGAGTTAAGGGGATCTCCACACTCCTCTTTGTAATAGATCCATAACCTAACTATTTTAAGCTGAGGGAATATGGGGGAGTCTAACAGTAATTATGCAAAGAACAACAGTCGTAATCACACTCTTTCAAGGAGTGGTGCTTCAGGCTGGTCCAATGCCAGAAGAAGTAATTGTTCAGCAGCTGACGGAGGCACTGCGCCTCCCTGTCTACATCTGTGATTATCAGGAACACTGAGGAGCTTGTGTGTTTTTTTTCTCTCTCAGTCAGACAGAGGATGTCCGGTGCGTGCCAGCCATCTGATTACCTACAATACTGATTCCATGCAGCCAGTCCAAATCAGTTTAACTTCATCTCCCTCTCTTAATTGACAAATATAGGACTAATTGTTGTTTGGGAACCTTAATGAAAACCTGAAAGCAGATTATAGAATGTTATTCACTCCGTGTCTGTGGTTGGAAACATGGGATTTATTTAAGAAGCTGTTGTATGGGTGCTTTCTCAAATCAGCTCCTTAAGTTCTTCCAAATGACAAACTGAACCTAAAATGTGGAGTGGATGAATATCATCTGATACCAGACACTGTGCACCAACACAAAGAACAGTAATTAGAACAAGTCAATAGGCTGGGACACCTCATACTTACTGTATGTCCACAGAGTGAGGATACACAATGTGTGGGTTGTATTTCTGGCACAGCATTAATAGTGGGAGTATGAGGACCGGAAGGAAAACTCAGAGCTCGTTGCATTCCTGCTGGCTGCTTACTGTGGAAGCCGGGAATCCGACCCCACCGGGGCCAACTGGTACCATTATATTGTATGTATTGGTATTCTCAGTATCACAATAGTGAACGCTTTCTTCTATCTATAAAAACCAGCATGAAATAAACAGGATCCTCACCACGGATGCATTTCATTGACAAAAGACATTTAGACAGAAGTTATTTATGTTGTCCCTGATAATTACAAGTCTTGTTGACTGCATATCGGACAAAAAGTTATATTTTCAAATAAAAATGGACACGAAAATAATACCGTGACAGTTCCTAAATAGCAAAAGGCCCCACTTCAGCACAGGTTTCACAAAAAAAAATAATATAAGTAGTTTTTCATGCCTCTGGAAACAAACGTGAAGGACAGGCGGACGGATGGAACCCATTCCTGTATCCTCCTCCTCACTTCGTTCATGGCAGGGATAAAAAAAACAACAACAATAAGATAATAACAGTCCTGGTTATCAGTGAAAATCAGTGATGTTCTGAAGCTGTAGAGCTGTTTGCTATTGTTGCAAATGAAATTTAACCAGTGGTCCATGACCTAAAAATGAGGAGTTTACATCTGGTTGAAATATTACTGAAATGAAGCAAAGAGCAATATCAAAATCACAATACCTTCTTTGATAACAGTAAAATGCATGACACAACAGTATTGTAATAAAGCACTGTAGTGATGCAGAGATGCCAAATCATATCCAGGTGTAACAAACATGTTTCACCGACCCTAAAAAGTTTCACATCATCATAATTTGAATAGTCTTTTCAGTGAAAATGAAAATTGTGAAGCAAAAATAATAATTCTTACTAATCGTGAAACATATCACCGCCACAATATCTGTCAAAAATAATTGCAATATGAGTTTTTTTTTCCCCCTCCACATAATATGCAGCCCTACTCAAACCACAAGAAAAGAATTCAGGATGTTAACAAAACATGTCCAAACTCAGAACCACATTTAGCTTATTTCAGTCCAAATTCATAAACTGTGTAAAGAAAGCAAACTCTTCAGAGCGTGGTATGCTCTGTTGTATGCTGACCAAATACAGCTCTGGCAAACATGTCAGCTCTGCTGTAAAAAAAAAGAAGAAAAAAAAAAAAAAAGAAGGCTCTTCAAACTTTCCGTGCATCGCCCAGGCAGACGTTTTGTGGAGCGGCACCACATCCAAAGGGTTACCTTTGCACCAGCTGGCAGGAGCTGCTTTGTGCTTGTGAGTGTGTATGTCTTGAGTGAGCAGAGGCCCAACGCTCTGGCCCACACAGAGAGAGTGGGGTCCACTCAAGGGGGAGCAGGTCTCTGTCTGAAGGCTTAAAATAGAGTGGAGGGTGTGAGATGACTGCAGCTAGGCTGACTATGTGGAGAGCTTTTGTCAGAAGGGGGGGGGGTTCAGGGGTTGCGGGTGGGGGTGGGGGGGCTGGTGCTCCATTGAACAACACTTATAGCTGTGCAGTGAGTAATGCCGCATGAAAGTGGAGCCCAAAAATAACTCATTACATTGTTGGATCCAGACCCACACGTACCGCATAGACTCACAAACACACAACCCCCTTTAGGGAAAAAAAGATGGACCGTATGGAAAATCTTCTGGGACAACATTTACAAAATCAAACACTAATTTTTTTTCCCAACAAAGCAAGAATCATGCGCTATAGCAGCTCCTTCAAGCAACGTGAGGCAGGCTGAGACTCCAACAGCTGTTCAGTCACGTCACGACGTGCTGGAATGATTTGTGATTTAATTTATGATGATTATAATAATCATAAAAATGTTCACCAGCGGTGCTCACACAGGATAATTCATCATATCAGAGGTGGACAAGGCTGACTGGCCAATACATCATCTTTAATCTGAGTCTAAAACGTTGGATAACACACTAATGTTCTCTCTTATAAGATATTCTACATAAGATGACAGCAGCAGCCAGACACACACAGCTGTGCGCCAGAACACACACCATTCCAAGAGTGCTTTTATTTCTACGAGATGCACACACTGCTGGAAAACGTCACTTTGTGCTGATGTATAGACCAAAACCTCTAGATGTGAGCAAAGTGACATGAAAACAGCATAAAATAAACGAACATAAATTCAAATGTGCTTAAAAATGTCAAATAAAGCAAACTGAAGGAATCAGTTATGAGATGCACCTTTAGGGTCCTACAAAGCATGTGTGGAATTTCACTGAAGTGTGTCCAGCAGTTTTTGAGGAGATGTGGATTTATTATTCCCCCGTTATGCACAGACGTATTTATGTACAGACAGAAGTACGGACGAGGGCAACCCTGTACAGACACAGCCTATTCCAATAATCCTCCTTTGAAAGCGCTGTAAGAGGCCGGCGTCGGCCAATGAAAAAGCAGGAACACAATCGAAAGCACATCTTTGCCGGAGAAAACCGAATATAACCACAGGCTTTTTGTCAGCTTCGCACTGCGACAAAAGAGGCAGATATGCGAGTTTCTCAAAAGGTCCTGGTCAGCTTTTCACATGGGATTGCCGAGGTTACAAAAGCGCTGCGTAGGGAAGTGACTTGGAAGTGGCTTCAACTACAATGCATGCTAACATCCTGTGCTTTCATGGCCTTAGCATTGTCCTCCTCCTCTATGCCTCAGCAGGAATGTGACGTTCATACATAACAGTAGTCTGTGACCCACTGTAGACCATGTAGGAAACAACGCTGCCCACTGACACTCTGTGTTCTTGTACGTGTATGAAATAGTTTAGAATTGAGGCGACTTGCTGTAAATCAGTGGACTTGCTTTTCAGAGGTAAAACTGTATGTTGAACTCATCCTCACACTTCCTGTTTACAACAGCACACTTTAGGAGACGTCTCTCTGTCTCAGCTATCTAGCATATAGCATATGACATTTTAATGACAATTGGATGAAAATAAAAACACTACAATGGTCAAGGCCAATCTTTTACACCATAAAATATAATCTTCTATAACTTCTTGTCTGAACCATTCACAGCCTGATGAGTAAGAGGGTTTATCATCAGGACCAAGCAGTGAGTTTCTGCAGCATTTATGCGCACAGACTCAACACCTGACCTCTTTGGCTTGCATTAGCCCAACCATTCAAGCGGTTTGGAACACACAGAGAGAGAACCCAGAAACTAGAAGGAACTCACTTGTTCCCTTCCTGAGATGTCCCCAGATTTCACTGCAATTACTACGAGCATCAGCACACTACCAGGCTGCAACTACCCTGAGCTCTGTGGAGCATCGCTCCAAGACTGGCAGATATGTGGGCCCAACCCTACAGCTCCAGCAATTCCAGCTAATCAATATGATGTAACAATTGCTTCATTTCTAATTGTGTACTCAGGATACAGCCTCATTTCATTAGGCTAAAATTCTGACTGAAACAAAGAGAGACGAGACGGGGCCATAAGCATTGCATGCCAGTGAGTGGTTAGAGAGATAGCAGGGAGGCACCATCCAATAACGAAATAAACACTCAATCTTATTTTGGATCCCTGGAAGCATTCTAGTGTTTTCCCCTTCAATCAGAGCAGATTTTATCTAACATCTAAACAGCTGTGAACAGATTGAATGCTCACTGGAATGTCCCAGTCATGGTGAATATTTAATATGAAGTCTATTGTTATCTGCTCCACTGGGGCCTCAGCAAATGGCCCAATGGAGGGAGAAAACACTTGAGTGGATTCCACAGACCAAAGCCCATTAGTCCACTGGCCTCAGGAAGGAAGTAAGCAATATCTGGAAATGATGAAAACAACTTTTTTCAGACCAGCGATGCAGCAAACAAATAATGAAGAAGGAGGATATCTGAAGAGCTCAGCTAAACCTAAGGAATACGTGAAACAGCCTGTTGCAGATTGTGCTATAAGGATTCCACTGTGTGCAACTCCACCACAAATGATTCTCTGCACACTGTGAAAGAAAATGATGACTCTCGCTGTTTAGGCATAATGATTATAATAAGATAGGAAGCAGGAGCGATCGGATCAGACCTTCAGGGGGCTCAGCCCCCACTGAGAATGTTACATGTACACAGTGCCTTGCAAAAGTGTTCAGACCCACAATTAAATCTCTCACTTGACTAGATAACAATGAAACATGAATACATTTCAACATACTGTATAATACTTAAATATAATACAATAATGACATTAATTTTATCCCACAAAATATGTTTCGTCTCTTTCTTTTTGGCAAACTCCAATGCAATTAGCTACACAATGTTTCCTTTAGAACCGAACTAATTGGCTTGGTGGTCTATTGCAGTGTATAAAAACAATAATAATGGGTCAGGGAGAACAATCACAGATGTAATATGATACACCTGTTTTAGAGCGGAGCCTCAGTTAGTGGATGAAAACTGATGCACACTCTCAATCATCACGATTTTCCAAAGTAAAAGATCAGCTTATAGCACAGCAAATATAAAGATTAATGTACAAAACATTTTTTTAGTCTCTGAACCATAGGACAGAAGGAAAGAAGCATCATGCGATCCAGTGTCTGCACAACTTTATCACATTCAGTGGCTGCAATAGAAAGAGTCCATGAATGCTGTAGAAATATGGTCTATATGTCATAATGGCAAGAAAGAAAACACTACTTTTTTCTATAGAAAACGGGCTGAAGTCATTACAGACGAATAGCGCAGGGTCAGAAAAAATACATTAAAGTTGAAGACTTCATACAGTTTGTTCAGCTTCTCTCTGCTAACCAGTTTAGACATGTTAATAAAAGCGTGTCCTCGAATACATCACCTATTCAGTTATGTGACGAGAAAGACGGCAACAAATCTGAGAAATCTTACTTTAATGTTGAGCCACAAAACCACCATTTAAGCTAAATTCTGGTGTAGCCGCAAGAGCCACACTAGGTCAGAGAAAATATGTCATTTAATAAATTAATATTTCACTACATACTTCAAATATCTCATTCCATCATTTCCAGTATGATGACATTATATGTTATTATATATTATCTATGTCACAATGAGTGATCCAATACATTGTTTTTACCCATTCCAATTAAAACGGAGAAAGGTTGTTGATATTCAAACTCAACAGCCAAAGAAATAGACACGTCTCTTTTGTGTGCCTTTGAGTGTATGTCCCCCCTCCCAATTCGTGGTCCCACATCACCAAATGTACCAAAAGAAATCTGAGCGTCTGCTGCTAAAGGGTCAGCTAGCCTCAATAAAAAACACATCATACTGGCAAAGATGTAGAATTCCAAGTCAGAGAATGTGAGGTCTGCTGTAGAAAGTTAAGTATTTTATTCTAAGTTATTTACATTTCTATACTCTCATAGTGAGGCTTCCATTATGGGTGAGGATGTGGAAGAAAGAGGGTAAAAAAAGAGAAGAGATCGGTGTGCAACTGGTTCTCCTGTTCCTGATTGGCTAGGTTCTGAGGCACTTTGTTTCCCGTTTACTGAAGAGACAAGGCTGTGCATGCACATCAGATTTTTTTTTATAACAGACAGCTAGCAGACCATGAGGAGACATTCAATGACCATGACAGAAACTTTAGTGAATTAGACTCGCTGTCTGCGCTTTTTAAAATCTCCTACCAGCAACCAGTCGGGAAAAGAAAAGCTAAACGAGAGAGGCGGACATCAGCAGACAGCCTTGAATCACCAACAGACATTTAGAAAGGCAGTGAAGGACCTCTCCCAACGATAGCAAAGCTGCTAAACTGTTTCACTGCCCGGCGGTACATTACAACACAGAAAGAGGGCAATGATATCCGGCACATGGGTACGTTACGTGAGGAGAAGACGACAGCCGAGGCCACAAATCAGAAACTCTACAAGCTCTCCCAACTGTGCCCCTTTCTTGGTATACGGTACATCTGCTCATAGATTCAGGACCTGTGGATAGGAATAACCTCCCCCTGAACACGAAGAAGCTGCTCAGTGCAATGAATACAGTCGACTGAGAGTAGATGAAACTGTAAGCTGAGAGATGAGTGTCTGACAACCAACAACACAGACACGCTATTTCGTGTGTGCGTGTGTGTGTGTATGTTCCAAAAGTCAAAGTGCGACAGGAGTGCTGCACTGCAAAAGCCACTTCCACACTACAAGCCAAAATAGACGCCACGTGGTGAACGGGCGGCTATTTTCTCCCGCAAAAAACAACGGCTTCAAATTCCTAACATGTTCTGGAGATTAGAGAGAAATTCTGTGAACTCTGAGCGCCATATGGTGACAAGGTGCACACATCTTCCCCCTATTAGAGGTTTGCTTTCCTTGCCAGGAGTTCCACTATTTGCTCTAGAGCCAAAATAAATATTAAGCAAGAGAGGGGAGCGCAGAGGAGCCAGCAGCGTGTCGTTAAATCATGCACATTCTGGTCTGAATGGTTAAACCTCCTCTCATCGGCTGCTCTGAGAGCAGGCCCTGGACTGTAAAGCGGGTTTAAGGAGGATGGAGAGGGGCAGGGGGAGGAGCCCCTCGCATGGATCATGACTCATTTGAGGCATTAGACCACTGCTGTTCCAGCTTCCCGAGTCGCTTCTTTAGACTAGCGGGGCGACACACAATGAGTCAGCCCTTGGACGCTCCCCCTGAAAAGATGGTGGCATTCCTGATTCAGTCCACAATAGATCCAGGGAATGAGCAATAAGCTCCTATTGGGAAAATCTCTGGAGTTTTACGGGAAAAGCCCCAGCCTGGCTGCGCTCTATAGGAGGAATTTTACCTTTGTAAGAGCTCAGCAATGGCAACGGGGATTCGTGGCTCTGATGGAATGTTTACTCAGCTGTCTTAATAATATAGCAGTGACTGTAACGTGCATCAACAAAACAAGCCTCCTCCAATGAGGCTTTCGGCAATAATATCAAAACAGATTCTCTGCACATCGAGCTTGAATTATGTTGTCACGGTCTGAGAAATTAGTCACCGTAACTATCCGAGTGCATGGCTGTCATATTTCATCAAACACGTCGTTTCACACGACCAGCCAGGCGACAACACAAAAACACACCCAGCAGACATTTGAACATCACACGCTATCTCTGCTGGATCCCAGTTGGACGTCAGACAGCCTGAAAAAAAGGCATGAAAGAGATACAAGTCCTTCAGGCAACAGCCTCCTGAGTGGCATCACCGAAGCAAAGTGGTTTGTTGCATCATTAAGACGGCCCTGCATGTTCAAGCCGGAATATTAAAGAGAGAAAGCCAGGCTATTAAAGACAGAAAACACTGACTGATTGGGATGCCAACAGCCCCATTAGCGAGGCACGTTCCAGCGGCATGCGGCAATTAAGTCAGCTCTGCCTGCCAGGGAAGACCGGAAGATCCACGAGCAGCCAAACGCTCATCGGTCAAAGCAGCCAAGCTGAAACTTCAATCCAAGAGATGCCACATTTAGAGAGCAAAATAACCATAGAAACAAAATATCATACTGGCTGAAGTGATTCTTCTGCATGTTTACAATTGCTTCATTGTAAAATGTCCTCATGGTGCAACTCAAGAACAATATTCAAATCCAAATGAAAAGAGAGCTGCACTGAAGAACTTGGATACTGTGACACCATTTGGAGCTAGGAGAGAACAGGAATAAGCTCATCCAACTTCTGAATAGAAGAGACAGATAAATAACTTCCTGAATACATTACAGAGGACGCATTAATTCTGTGTGGAGGTACCTTGTATCATTTGTAAGCTCCTCTGTGTCCACAGGGGACAGAAATGTGTCTAGTCACACTGATGGTAATGGCAGAGTTCTTGTCTCTATACTCATTCAGAAAAACACAGCCTTTGCAGAGCAAACATACAGCAAAGAACCTTAGTTTTAAAGTCCATCTTGCAGGAACTTCAGATCATCCCTGGAGAGGATGTCCGCATTGAAAAGCATTCCTCTGCAGCACCTGCTGGAGACGCTGCACACCTTCAAACATCAAAACAGGCCATGCAAAAACATAAGAAGCTTTAGTTTGACTTTGAAACAAACCTCTGAGAGAACAGGTGCCGTGACTTAACACCAGATAGTCAAGGTTTGGGCATCTACACACAAGAAGAGAGAGTATTCAAAACAGTGAGGAGAGTTCACAGTGGAAGAGGAGAGGCAGGAGCATTCAGCCGAGGGTTAAAGTTAATTAGCTTTGTTTGGTGAGTGTTGGATGGAGAAGACAGGAGTCTTGTTAGTCGCAGAGACTGGAGTACAGCACAACAGCAGCAGATTGTGGCTTTGGGGCTCCAGGGTCAGAGGGCTGGGGACATCACGCCAGTCCTGCTGCCTGCAAGCCTCAGATTGCAAAGCATGGATGGGGGGGGGCCTGTAATTTCAGATCAGTCTCTGTGCACGTGCCCACTGTGATTTCCACACCACAACGTGGCAGGGGACACAATAGATTTCCCTTTGAAGGCCGTCCCACAGATTCAGAATCCAACTCTCCTGCTGCAGTGACCATATTTCAGGGAGACTGGTTGGAATAATTTTGGACTCTTTGGGGAGTGCGAGTAATTTGTCATCACTAGCACAGCAAAACATGAGTGGATTTGCATATTCATCATTTGTAAATCTCTAGCACTACAAAATATTCAGCAGTAGTTAATCATTAAGGGCTGAAACCCTTTTTAATAAATATCACACAAGTGAAACACTAAAAGTGACACTTTGCCGTGATTGTGTACACTGAGGATGCTAACCCATTTTTAGGATACACCTTGCTGGTTGACAGTGACTTCAATCATACATATTACACTATACTGATACTGCTGTCATCCAGCTAGCAGTTTCCTCTTTAATACCATAATACAGGACTATCAGGTGGCCGGGCCAACAGAAATCTCAGCTGGCTCGCCCCAAAAAAAGAAGTATTTTTTTAAATGCCAAAAAAATATCCACTCATTCGTAAATCAATGATTTGCATCTGTGGGAGCCTCTGTGCAGCTTCCAAAAAGTGTCAACTTCTGTGTCGTTGCCTGGGAAATGTGATGCTCTGGTGTTTCACTGAGAGTCTAGCTCCTCTAAATACAGTACATGGAGCAGAGCAGACAGGAGACAGGTGAGGTAATATTTTCTGTACTGTTACCTGCTAGTGAACAGCCTGCTAACTTACTGACAGATCCTGTCCTGTGTTTTTAGCTGAGGTATTCAGTTGAAACAGATCTGTACTGCTGTTTTGCCATCATTGTTCTCCATAAAGTTTGTGTATTCGTAGCCCGGTGCATTTTTAGGTGGACTGAGCACGAAACCAGACTCCATTCAAACTGGAATTTAGTGGCAACTAAACAACTTTCCAGGCTATGTCAAAACAAAATCAAAGTCAAAACAAAGTTCATGGATGAGCAGCAGCAATATATATATATATATATATATATATATATATATATATATATATATATATATATATATATAAAGAATTGATGCTGTTTTGAAGGCAAAGGGTGGTCACAACAAATATTGATTTGATTTAGGTTTTTCTTCTGTTCGCTCACTTTGCATTTTGTAAATCGATAAAAATAAACAATTTGATTTTATATTTTGTAAGCATTCTTACTTTACAGCATTTCTTCACACCTGCCTAAGACTTTTGCACAGTACTGTATATATATATATATATATAATATATATATATGTACATATTTCATTCACTGGATCAGCGAGCATTTTCATTTGATTACATTATTGACATATGGTTTCCCAGTTGAATTTGCGTCACATCACTGGTTAAAAGCCCTCATCTGTGAGGCCAGGTTGTGCTAAAGTGATCATGTGGGCCCACTGCTGTTTGTAAGTGTTAATGTTGGTTGTGTTGTCTGCAAGCAAAGGCAGGGACCTTTGTGTGTTGACACTTGTACAGGATCAGGGTGTACACTTGGACTTTTGTCAGGGTACCCTTCTGTCCTATTTCACAGCATCTACATGCATTAACATGCAGAAAATTCTGCGTCAGTTGCTCCCCAGGTCAGCAAATCCCACGACCACCCTTTGGCTTCGTCACCTTAAAATCTTCCCCGACTGTAGGGAGTACAGTCTGAGTTCCTTTCTGCAGGTAACAGTAGAAGGTAAACCGTAACAGTGAAAGACCATAACAAGACCTTGTTGAAGTCACAACATGAGCAGCGTGAGAACTTAACGGATCAAGTGAAGGGTACGCTCACTTCTCCCGTGACTTCTCGCTCACCAGTGAGTGCACAAGGAGTTCATTGATACAGGTTCTGCTGGACGAGACACCGGCAGCCTTAATCAGTACCAGAATTTCAGGGAAATTATCCTTCAAGGACTGCGGACAAGTGACACAAGGAATACAGCGGAGGTGGATTATGGTTTGAAGCAAAGTGAGGAACGAATGCTCCCATCTGAGCGTTGGAGTCTGGAATGTAGCTGCTCCATGACCCCAAAAAACACTCCTCGTGTTCCCTTGTGGTCTGAAGAACAGAGGCTGCAGCTGGCCACTCCTTCACAGGACCCCCCACACACACTCAGAGCCAGGTTGAAGAGAGACGGTGCACAAAAGCAGGTGAAGAGTGGGTTTTATTGGATTAAGCCTCTCTTAACTGTACTAGAATATGATGGAAAGAATTTGGGAACTCAAGGAGGTCTGTGTCAACAGGCTGTGTTTGCTTTACTTTGAGAACGTCGCAGGGTTTAGAGCGCTCCTTTCCACACATACTAAAACTGTGGGGGTAAAAGGGAAAAAAACAAATGCCTTAGTACAGCTGCTGACCGACCAGGGTATTAAATTGAGACCCTCCTTGAATCTCTAAGGAGCCAAGAAAGCAGCTTGATAACCAACAGCAACTTGGAACAGCCACAGGGAAATAAATATCCAAGTGAGCTTGAAAATAGGTTGTGATTTTTCAGCACTGGGCATGTTTTAGAGGAAATGTACCTGCAGGATTAATCTTCTATATGTCCACAGGTTTAAACCAAACCAGCACACATACATTGTCTGCCTTTTTGGAACATATAAAAGCCCTAATAATGATGGCAAATATTGCTGAAGTGGCTCGGAGGCTAATGAGTCGACACCATCAAGTCGTGACTGCTCTCTCTCTCTGAGACGCTCTTCCAGTATATTATAATCTAATGAAGCAAAATTGTCGTTTAAGCTGCTGCTGTAGAACATTACATCATTTGTAAATGAATTCGGATAGCAGAGTATGAAAACGGTGTCGAAAAGCGGAACCACTACTGAGAAAATGGGTTTACTTTGTTGTGGTCTCGATGTGTCCCTGGGTATTATCTCCCTCTAATTGTGCAGGATTGAGTTGCAGCGCAAAGAAAGCAACACATGCTGTGTTTTATGTTTACCGTGGCCAATACTGGCCTACGACTGAATCCAAACACATGCTTTTCTCTCCAACTTTCAGCTGAACCCCTCTTCAGAAAAGGAACACCCAGTTACAATTTCTTATTACCCAACTAAAAGCTTGCTTGGCCGGCACAACAGGGCACTGGCAGCTCTAAAAGCCTGCACCACGGGGCCAGGACTGCACGCTCTCCAGCCCAGTGCAGAGTGTTAAGTACAGCACCTTCCACGGCTGGCTGGCACCCGTCCCTCCATATCAGCAGACCTGGTTGGCACAGATCAACACTGCACCATACTCCACTTCACAGCCTATTGCACATACCAAACAAATTAAATATGAGGGGCTGCCATGGGGCAACATCGTGGAGCCCCAGCAGCCAGTGCAGGCCACGCACGCTGTAGAGGTTCATTAGACAGTTCAATGGAGCCTTGTGGAATGTGCATCACTCTATTGTTCACCAGTGGCTCCTTTGGGGAATGGGCTGAACACATATCGAGAGAAGAGGAGTAGAAATTCTGTGCCATCACATGTAATGGCATATGACAGCCAGCCCAGTACCGAGATGCCTCTATTGTACAAACCATTGAGGTGTACTTTACTGGTGTCTGCGTGGAAAATCAGCAGGAATGCCAGGAACTTGTTTGTCTTTTCCATTTTAGGAGGTTCTGCTTGTGGTTTGGCTGAACTCTTGCCACTGGTTAGCATAATGTTTGTGTGCAGGCACTGTGGCTGCTCCAGAGGAGGCTGCATGTGACGGGCTGTTGTGGCCCCATGCTTACAGCGGTTTGGACTCTGCCTCTCACTCCATCGTTCTCTTTTATTTTCCTCCCTGGACACAAGCCATCAGCAGTAACGGTCACTGTTGTGCGTTTTGCGAGGTCCAGAGCAGCATTCTAATGAAGTGCCGGACCTCATCAGTGGATTTCAACCACCGGTGGGTCGGTAACAGTCAGTCCTCATCTCAAGCTCCCTACAGGCTTTGTGACTGAGCTCTGAGTAAGCACAACTTCAATCTATTACAGTTAAGATAAATGCTGCTTTTTTTCAGACACAAAGGGAGAATATGAGCCCTCATGTGATCAAGAAGAACGTAACAGATTTAAATCAAAAATAAAATAAAAACACAGTGGGATACACCTCTGCAGCTTTATGACACTATTCATGTGCTGAACATTAGGTAGTGAGACGACATGAGCACTGACAGCAGATTTATTACACATGAGCATCGACTGAAACACACATGGTCACAAGTGTGTGCCTCATCCAGCCACTCACTACTTCAGACACAAATATGGTCACACTATAGCATATGTAAGCGTGAAATAATAATAATAATAATAATAATAATAATAATAATAATAATAATACACTTGATTTATATAGCACTTTTCAAAACAAAGTTAAAAAAGTGCTTCACAAAGTTAAAAGAATGGGTTAAAACTATTTATCATGCACATAAATTTAAAATGCAGAGATGACACATAGACCCTCAAAACAGCAAACCCCAATATTAAAAAATGCAAATGGAAAGACATTGGAAATGAATAAACAAGGATTACATACATGTAAGTAAATTAATGAATAATTAAAAACACTAAAAACAATAAATAAATGAATAAAGCGAAATTAATAAAAGGCTTTTTTTTTTTTAAAAGATACATTTTAAGAAGTGATTTAAAATGACATATTTGATCAACTGTGGATTCACTGATTTAATTGTTACTGTACATTTAGCTGGTAACTTCCATTTAAAAAAAAACCCTGTTATGGCTTAAAGAGAAATCCAAACGACTGTCCAACAGTTAAACTAACCAAATCGCCTCATTCAAGCTCCTCACACTGCCACCTGTCAGTGTGATCTGAATGGTCAGCCGCCACTGACAGAGTCCTACTAAAGAGCTGTCAGAGGGAATCATTAATCCCAAAAGGCAGCATGAGACAGATGGTGCTGTGACGGAGGATCGATGCTCTCCCCGGCATCCCGACTACTTCCAGTGGTCAGCCCAGAGGCAGGAAGTGGGCTAATCCCTCAAAAGAAAGTTCCAGACTAAACACGCAAGAGGAGCATGAGCCATGTTTCTCTCTCCCAGCCCCCACGGCTGCAGTGCAAGCACTGCCTACAGTACAATGTAGATGGTACTGGAGGGGGTTAAAAAGAGAAAGGGAGAAGTGGGGAAGTGTTTGTTCCTGCCTTTCTGGTTGAGGGACGCTCTATGAGGACTTTGACCTTCCCCCTCAGGGCCCCTCTAAGAGGTCCCCAGCTGCAGGACCGACAGGATGGAGGCTATATGCACTTTACATAACTGTCAAAGAAGGCCCAGTTCTTTTGAAAAGACCCCAGAGATAGATCCCTCTCCAAATGAAAGTCTGGGTGTTAGCACTGTTCCCAGCATGAGCTGCACGAAGAGGAGAAAACTTCCCATGAATGGTCTGCATGGCCCTGCCCTGTACAGTCTAATGCTCCATTCAACATCAATAGCACATATCGAAACAATAAATCAACTAATCCTATAGGCTATCCTGAGAACTGTTAATGTCCCTGCAGTCCATCTAATGCTTTTCTGTAACCATTGATTAGGGACTAATTCAGCCAAAACACACGTCTATAAATCAACACTCACTTTGCCACCTATTTTTCCTCTCTGGTATAAACCGAATCAGAAGACATTAAAATTAAAACTTACCTAATTAAAAAATGTGTTTGAGCAATCAGGTACCTTTCACATATCGTTTTCTTATGTGAAGCAATTCTCACTACGCTTGGTAGCTTGTTGAAACATTAGGTGATACATTAACACTGTGGGAGGAGGCATTTGTGTTTGACATTTTTATTACATTAATTTGCATTTGTTTAAGTTTTTCATTTCCAAAAGAAAAAAAAAGAAGGTAAATGGGCTGCTAAAAATGTCTGACTCCTCTACATTTCCTGGTTTTAAAAACTGGCCCAACTGAATTTGAATCTGGTATAGATATTGGGAAAATGGTCATTTGCAGCCCATGGTGTCATCAGTAAATGGTTTTAAGTCTGACAGGGACCTCCTGCCCAAAGAACTGTCCCTTCTGCAACTTTAACCAAAGTTTGTGGTGACACATGCAAACCCAAACAAACACACGTATGTGCCACAGAAAGTTTGCACACATACATAGACACATACCTAAATTGCTCAGGTCAACATGACAGAACGTTGGGTCACTATAAGGACAGTCCTTTTTCTCCTTCAGCGTTCTTAGGTTGCCTCCTCTGTAAAGCTGTTTTCTCTTCAATTACTATATTTGAACTATTACTGCCACCATCATGACATCACTAATCCTACCTGACTGATAATGGTTTCTAACAGCAGAGAGGTGTTTAGAGCATCAGGTTGTGCGATAACCAAACATTTGCTATTATGTAACTGCACCATATCATGCAAATATTATGGCTATATTAAACACAGCCGTAATGTGCCTGCAAACACAACTTTATTTAAAGTGTGATGGGTTCTAGCTTCCTGGTCACACTCTACAACTGTGTGACTGAGCCGCTTCTGTGCAAGTGGCTTTCTTATCAACCCGATCGAAAACATGACTCTTGATGCTGGCTTCCAGCAGCACAGATATAAAGGTGCTTATTGGACAGTCAGGGAAACCTCGAATCCAACTCCCTTATAAAAAGAGCTACGCTGTCTGTGGCCTGCAGAGAAACACTGAGTAAATAAGGCGGGGATCCAATTGATGTTCCTGTGTAACCTCCAGAGTGTGTGTGTGTGTGTGTGCATTTGTGTGTAGATGGGAGAGTGGGCTGGCCGTCTCTACACCTCCCCACTGGAGGATTTAATGTATTTGGCAGCAGGAGAAACTCTGAATAAGCCAAGCAGTCATTACAAAGTGATTGGAAGTTCAAACCAGCGAGTGTATACCAGGGAAACACGATGTAATGTATTCAAGAATGTGCAGGAAATATGTGCATGCACACACAGGATTCATGCTGTAGGCACCCCAGCACACATTTCTGATAACAGGAACGCTGTAGAGCTAAATAGGTACACACACACACACACAAAAAAAAGTTCTAGCACAAGATAATAAGCTGCCATCTCATTAATGTGCTGCTTCTTCTTCCCAATGCTGCTTCCAAACATAACAGTATGAAAGCATCCATCTCCAGGATCTCTGCCCCCCTCCTGCCTTCCAATTTACTGCCACTCACCTTTTCTTTTCTTTTTTTTTTTATTCCATCAGCGTGATGATGAAAGCTGAGAGAGCATTATGGTACTCGCCAGTGGTCAGACAGTGAGTGATTGAGTGCGTGCAGGCCTGCATCGGTCACACTGTCAGCCAGCCAAATGGGTTAGGACAGATAGAGGGGAAGCCGAGGTATGGGGGTGGAGGGGGGGGTGTCTGTGGTGCCAACTGTTGAGTGGCATAGACCCCTAATACGACCCAGGACACAACCACAAAGTAAACATCAAAAATGTGAGGGTGTGTTCATCTGATGCAGGGCGAGAATATACAATATACAATGTACTGGTAATGTGTAATACCTGCTGGGTCAGACAGGATTTGCACATATGTGTGTTAATGTTAGTTTTAACCCACTTAGTGGACCAGATGTCTGGTGTAGTGTTGCATCAGGAGGTTTCAGTGTCTTACATGAAACACAGTACAGATAGTGGTCAGAAGCATTGTAAGACATAAGACTATCCCTATAGAACAGAAGACAGAGTTGCAAGAATTACTTTCATCATCAATTAACTAGTAGATTTTTTGTTTTGTTTTGTTTTTTTTGGTCAACTGGTTTAGAAGAGAAGTCATGATTAGGAAGTTCAATTTATGGATTTAAAAACATAATTAGTTGAACAACTTTGAGTTTCAGACAAACAAAACAATCAAAGATGTATCAATAAAATAATCACATCTTTCAATAGTGAATATTAACAATAGTTGCCACGCTTAAGTGTTTAATTGCTTATTCTGTACATTAAAAATGAAGAATTACTCTAAACAAGTTTAATAATGAGTTAAGCCTTTGTTGGACCAGTAGCTGGAAGTTTTTATTGTAAAAAGGGGAAATGCAGCTAATCCTGAGGGGCCAGCAATGGGTTGGAATTTTATAAGCCATTAGAGGACAGTAATGAATGAAAATAATAATAAAAAATCACTGTAAGAAGAAAGATCATGAGAAGTGAGATACCGACATTCATTTCTGTTCACCCAAAACAGGCAGTCCATGAAAGGAGACACTGTGACATGTTAAGCCATGTTGGAGGTCATGCAACGCGAGCGACCATGGGAACGGTATGGGGAACATGGGGAGTGTGGTCAGGCTGTGTGATGGGAAGGCCATCTGGTATCACCAGGCACCAGGCCCTTACCACCATATGATCATACCCTCTCGCCTTCAAACCACAACAGCAGTTATGCCCCCCCCCCATTCCCCAGTCCCCCATCTTGCACCCATCCCCCACCGAATGCCCCTTGCATTGATGCAGTCTCCACAGCTATTGACCGTTCATATGTTTTTCCGGTCACTGGCATTATGCTTGTATGACCTCCACTCTCCAAACAAAACCGCTCCTCATGCTCTACATGCCTTCAAATATTGATCTGCTCGTCATCTTCCGCAGTCACAAAAAGGGAGCCTGAGGAAAGGAGAGGAGAAGAATATGCAAAGGGCCGTCAAGCTGTCATACAAAACAGCCCAAAAGAAGAAGAAAAAAAAAAAGAAGATGAAAAGAAGTTTGATGGATTTTTAATTTTCGGCAAGAAATCAAAGCCGGTCGGAGAGAGGGTGGGCGCTCGGTTGCTGCAGCTGAAAGCCCCGCTAGCCGTCAAGAACCTGGCAGTAACCTGCACTCTGAAGACAAGACCTCCTTTAGTCTTTGGCTGAATCACTGATGGATTCTTTTGTTATTCACATGGGTCCTTCTAGCTTGCAGTGAAGTAAAGTCCGTTTTTTGATAGACCCTGGCAAGATGATGACTATTGGATTATTCTAAATGTTTTCCTTTCTCCTTCATGACAATTCTGTTCTTGTTTTCTTTCATAATCACAAGACAAAACAGCCTCAAACCAAATGGAGGATTTCGGTGCTAATGTAAAGTTTTAAAATACAGGCCAGTTTATATTTAACTCCAGCCACACTAATTGAGGGCTCTGCAGTAATCTTCATTGGGCTAAAACTCTTTTACCATAAGCTCTGCTAAAGCATTTACATGAGGTCATGGCAGATCAGCATCTCTCGCTCATCTCCTCTCGATATCTACATTCTTCTGTGTATAAGAACTGATTTTAAGCTGAGGTGAAGGACACACACAGTGCAGGATGAAGCATAACCGCTAAAAGTGGCAGCTGAAGAGGTTCAAATGACAACTCAGCTCCTGTTCCAAACTATTCTTAATGTCCCAACAGAGATAACTGAGCAAAAGCCAGAAGAATGACAACCAAAACAACGACATGGACACTTGAATCCATCCATTTATAACTTGAACACATGTTGACGCCCTTTTCTCCTACAGCAATGCACAAGCAGGTGCTCCCGAGCTGAGGAATGTCCAGCTGAGTTGAAAAGGTCACAACACCACGCCGGCCGGGCCTTAAGTATGCCAACTATCTCCTGCACCTCTCCGGCCCATTTAGGGATGCATCTGGAAAGGACCTAATCTCAGGCTGTCGACACACATTTCGTCCCATTCACATGATCCAAACAAGGATTCTAATGCGGCAACTTCGGCCCTGTTTCTGATCCCGTCGCTCACGCTTAGGAGTACAGCCTTCAAACTTATCAAAGGGATGGAAAGAATAAGATGCGTGAGGGAGAAATACAGCTTCTCTTTTTGACAGAGGCCCCTCCAGTTATGTGGTGGCCCTCATCCACGGGGGCCACTATTCATATATTATTATCAGAGCAACAGGAAGGGCTGACAGAATGTGTTTCTCTGCTAGACAGGAGTTTGGTAACTCCGCCCCTTTCATCCCTGTGGAAGAGAGCGGCACTGATGAAAAGTTGACCTTTTTTAAACCCTTTTTTTTTTATACCACTTTCTGTCTCTTTGGATGTCTGTCTTCTTGTTTCGTGCATCTGACTGCTGCCAAGCTCAGCAGGAAAATTGGGAGTTCAAAATGGTGTAGGCTGTGCTTCAAACACAGGGAACACATCCAATAATGTATGCACATCATACCCTGGTACACACACATCCACACACTCGCAAGAGCTAACAAAAGCACATTCCTGTGGTATCTGTGCAAGTGAAAGACAAAAGGGTTTAATGCCATGTCTCTCACACAATTGGCAGTACAGCCCATAGGCTATAAATCCTGGCCTGGGCTCATTCAGAGCCTCGCAGGCGATGACCAGGGACAAACTTTCAATACTTCACTGCTTGTCCCATGATCATACCCGTCATTCTATGGGTGGTACTGACATGTCTGAGCCCATGAATGTGTCAGGGTACTCATAAGTCACAGAAGTGCATTACTGCAAGATAACCACCAGCACACACAGGACCACCACTAAACATATCTCATGGTTATGACTTACAGCGTGAAATGGACTCTAAGTAGTAGAAGTCATCACTGTATTTGACGTCATGCAGCAGCCTGCACACTTGCATGCACATTGCATCCACACACACACACACACACACACACACACACGTGCACACAGACTACACATCCATATGTGCGCACACACACTATCCTCTTGAAGGACATCGATAAATCTCTGCTCTCATGTATAAAACTAGATGAAAAAAAAATCTAAATGAAAGACATATACAGATGAAATGATACAAAACGGAATCCAAACAATGAGGAACCAATTAGGAGGAAGACTGGAAGAGTCAGACAGGCTGAAGATACGATAGGAGGAGAGAGAGAGGAGACCGGCAGGCACAGCAACACTAACCTGTTTCACTTCAGCAGGCATGATCCAAAATCCCCCTTTCGTTCCCAAAAATAAAGACCTCCCGGAGAGATGTGGGACAACTCTTTTATCCTCTCGGAAAAGTTCTCCTTTCCCTCCTCTCCACCTCTCGTCTCCTCACGTTTACCTAGTGTTTTTACGTGGAGTTTTCCCTCTGTTTGCGCAGAGGCAGCAGCTCAGACGCAGGCAGCCATCCTCTACTCAGCTGCGTCGAGTCGGAAGGAGTTACCGCGAGAACTACAGGAAGCGTGGCCGGGAGACTTTCAAAATAAAAGCGCAATTAATATTTGCAATAGAGCGCTTTATGGATTGCAATTGCAAAAGGACTGATACATTAGAAACAACTACAGACCATGTATACACGTCAAATACTAGGTGTCTATTATGTTGTTAGAGATATTAAATCCAATAAGATATTGACATTACTGTTACTTTCTACAGTATGTCTGTGCCAGGGGACTCAAATCTATAAGTATGAAATACTTAGATTAACCTGTCACAGGTATGTTTCACTGATGAAAGAGACTTTTAAGGAAGCTGTCCCTGTTAATTGCAATTCTTGTTAATTGCATAAGTGAGAAACATTTTCTGTTTTCTAAATAAATAAATAAATAAAAAGTGTTTAAGGTTCCCAAAATATTAAAAGACACTTGTCTTGTACATGGGAGATGCAAACATAGAGTTTCATGAAAACATATTGAACAGTTTGAGAGTTATGCCCTGGAAACCCTCACCTGAGACAAATACCACTCACAGAGCGAGCCGTAGTTCAACATGTGACCATGAAAACATTCATTCAGAAATCAGGAATAAGAAAAGTTTTTATTGCCAAGTATGTGAGCACATACAAGGAATTTGACTTGGTGTTCTGGTGCTTCACAAAAGTTAACATAAGTTTAAGTGTAGATATAAAATAGAAATTGAAGTAAAAAGAAACATCTTCAATATACAAAAAAACAACAGACATTACAATGTACAAGAAACATGTGCAAGATAAAGTGCAAACAAGTTTTTTTTGTAATGCACAGTTTTGTAATGTGCAGTTGTGTGACGATGTGCATGGAGTGTGTGCAAGAAAAATGTGTACAGTGTGTGGGGAAGGATGGTCAACAGAGTGCGTTAATGTAAGGCATGACTCCTGGGACTATACATTAATGTAACGTGTAGTGGCTATGTGGGGCCGGACAAAAGTCAGAGGTAGTCTTACAAATACCTGGGTACCATTTTTGACAATCAGCTCAAATTTGATGTGAACACTGAAGCCATTGTGAAGAGGAGGCAACAGAGAATTCACCTTCTTCTCAAACTGAATTCTTTCTCTGTTAAGCCCACCATCCTCTGTCGTTGTTATCAGTCTTTTATTGAGAGTCTTCTGAGTTTCTCTTTTATCTGCTGCTTTCACAGCCTCACGGTAAAAGGTAGAAACAGCTTGAACAGCATTGTAAACATTTGCTCCAAAATTATAGGAGTGAAGCAAAGGGACCTAAACTCCTTTTGTAACCAACAAATCCTTCGTAAAGCAAGGTGCATTCTGGCTTCCTCTTATCATGTTCTTGCCTCAGAATTCTCTTTGTTTGCAAGACCAACCGGTATGCAAGATCGTTCATCCCCTCTGGATTACGACTTTTAAATAAAAATAGTTCTTTTGCACACTATTTATCTTTTTTAATCTTCTTATCTTATTTAACATTTCCATTTCTTAGCTCTTTGTATATTAATTTGTATGTTGTTTTTTATGTGTGACTATGTTTTTGTATGAATGACTTCTTTTGTATGAGCTGCTTACAATGAATTGCCCCTGGTGGGATAAATAAAGTTGTTTGAATTGAGTTTGCTGTGCAGCTGTGCAGGGGGGCGGGAGACTGTGCCTTGTTGATGAGGCGAGTAGCAGACGGGGAGAAGCTGTTTTTGTGGCATGAGGTCTTGGTCCTGATGGACCGCAGCCTCCTGCCAGAGGGGAGAGTCTCAAACAGTTTATGTCCTGGGTGGGAGGGGTCGGCTACAATCTTTCCCACCCACCTCAGGGTCCTGGAGATGTAGAGGTCCTGAAGGGATGGCAGGTTGCAGCCAATCACCTTCTCAGCTGAATTCTTCCTTCTTATTCTTTTTTATTAAACTAGAGAGGAGAAGAGAATTCTTCTCTTCCTAAATGGCAAAAGGCAACATTTCAGTACTTGGTTGCTGAGTGTAAAAGGTTTTGAGAAAAAATATTAAATAGTTTGGTTTATACTCTGGAAACTAAATGTGACGGACAGACAGACAGAACACATTTCTTTATCCCCTCACATCGTTTGTGGGTGGGGATAAAAAAACTTTTTTGAACAATTATATAGTAACTGTTGTTTAATCCAATGTATCCATATAAAAACAACTGTAATCATAGGGTCCGTTTTAGGTGAAAACACACCTTAAAAAATAAACATGTATGTCTGATATCGACAGTCATGTCTTTGAGCATTAAGTTATGAAATAACTTTGTAAGATCAAACTATGAGGAACAAATGAATGTTCAGATGAAAAGGAACTGTGAACTGTGTAGAGAAGAAGTCAGGAACACTTCACCACTAACAATGGTCAGATTACATATCATATTTATACCAGTCATGTTGTCGTAATGTTATCATTATTGATGCCACATTGTACCTAACAATACTAATAATCTATAAAACAAACAAGTAAATAAACAAGAACAAGCTATTGTTGACTAAACTACTAGCAAGCTAAACTTAGATTAGTTAGGACAGCATATATCAATATTGCAACAAATTTCAAATTAAGTTGTCAGCTATGATTTATTCAACATTTTATTTTAGTAGTGTAAATAAAATATTGAATAGAGTAACAATGACAACGAAAGCTATTCAATATTTTATTTCAACTGTGTAAATTTCCACAGTCAGAGATTATGTTCCCAGGAAAAGGTGATGTTTGTGTTTACAGGGTGCTACAAATGGAGTCATTTTGTCAGGGGAAGAATCCTTGCCTGACATTCCCAGGTACCATTTAGGCCAATGTACACTGTGGAACACAACGTGGCTTGGGTCTTACATTTAGTGGCATGAGTTCTAACAAAACAGGTGGTGTACTATATATCTATATTTCACTGCATGTAAAAAAAACAAGCATCTTTATCTGTTTAATTGATGGCAGGTCTACAAGATTGTAGTTCAAAATGCACGCGCACATCTACAGACACACACAGACACATACGAGTGCATATTACCATTTCAAGTGTATTGATGTTTCATAAATAAATGTCTTTTGATGTACTGAATTACATCAGAATGTCAAATTGCCTTAAGCCTAATTTATGGTGGGCCACTCCAGTCTCTTCATGTGGGAGCAGCAATGCTTTTATTTTGGAAGTAAGATCACTCTAGATCCAGTGTAATTCTGGCTGTCTCAGTCAGGTTTGACAGATGAAAACGGGAACCCTGCTTTCTCCTTTGCAGGGATGCTGTATGTATGTATGGAATGGGGAAATATGAAGGGCAAAGGGAACCGCTGTCCCTGCAGATTCCCCCCTCTCTGACGAAAACAGTAATCCAAGAAAAGGAACGGTGCTGTGTGCATTCGTGCAGACACACTCACTCAACAAAAAGTTAGCCGGAGAGAGAACAAAAACCTCCGGGGCTGAGAGAAAGGGGGGAAAGAGGAGGTGTGTTAAAAGAATGGAGGGTTCCCAGACAGGCAGCAGGAGCTGGAAGAGCAGCAGCTCTCTCTCCCTCTCTCTCTCCCTCTCTCTCTCACTGGGTCTATGTCTGGCATCTTAGTGGGGTGGGACCAGCACCCTCTATGCACTCCAGCTGCGTCTGTCTGTCAACCCGTCGACCCTCCCCCTTGTTGGCATAGACAGAGAGAGATGAGGGGAAAAAAGAGTAGATGGAGGGGGGCTCACACACACTAAACAAAAGTTGCCCCTATTGAGGCAAAGGCACCCAATACTCGGCAAATTCTTACACCCTACACACACACACACACACAGACACAGAGAGCTCCTTTTTTCTACCTCTTTGTCCCTTTCCTCTCACTGCACTTGATATAAGGGAGGGATGAGACGTACGTGGAAGAATTCGCATTCAAATATCTATGACTGTGACCAAGACTGAGAAGGAATGTGAATCTAATAACATAAATGGAAGCTTAAATAAGGACAACTTAAGAGAGATGTATGGACTCACAGAAGAGAGAAAAAGAATGATTGGACTAAAAAAAGAAAACATGGAGAAAGGAGAGGTCCCAAACGGAGGAGAAATGGCTGAGGTTTTGCATTCCACAAGCCTGGTATTTCATCTCCCTGAACATTCCTGCTCCATTTGTTCCTAATGAAAGACCTGGCGACCATGCACCATTGCATTTAGATCTATTTACATTCAACAATACCATGAAATTCAGCCAACTAACATTAGCTCCAATAAACTCTTGTAACTCCAAATGTGGTGCATTTCTTAATCTTATGTGATTTGCAATATCACATTCCATTCGAGCCAACTAAACATTGAGCGAGTCTTATAACCCTGTTTAAAAATCTATTAAGTGCTTTGGAACACTCTTTGGAGCGGATGAGAGAAGATGCATTGCTCTTTATTTTCTCTATGAATGTGAACATGTGGGATTTGCCTGTGTCCGTTGTAGACTTTAATCTTGGGATTATTGTTTTAAGGAACATCTTTTTAAGTCTAGATGGCAAATTTCCATGCCATCTAGACTGTCAGGAAAAAAAAGCTATATTCTATATTCTATTCTGCCTGGGCCTTGTAAAATAAATGTACAAGGAGTATGAAAAATCCAGGAGTTGTAATCAAAGCTCTTGAAGTCGGCTTTATTCTGTCAGGATGCACAGTGTGAGACAGATGGCAGAAAGGTTAATGTTCAGCAACAAGGCGTGCTTTGACAGCCAGACACCACCAATGAAGCCTACATATGTTAAAATCATGTTTTTAACTTGAAATTAAGATTTCAGACGGATGGAAAAACAGAGGCAGGGAAAGAGACGGAAAAGCTGATAGAAAAGTAGACTGAAGGGAGGAGTGAGTAGAGGTTTGCACAATATAAAGGAGAGTTTAATGACTTCTAATTTTGAATAGTACAACATTAGAAGCTTGTCTAGGTTTGGCAAGAGTACATTTCTTGGGAAACACTACTTTACTGTCAGAGTTTAATAAAGAGGTAAGTCAGTTCAGGCAAGTTTCCCACAATACACAAAGCAGGAGTGTTTTAAAAGTGTTTTTAAAGATAATACTGACTTTGCTGCTGGTTTCTTAGAACAATGACTGCACAGTGTTGGGGCCTTGATGAAACATTTATGTATGTGTGAGATTGTACAAGGCCACGGTGATCTGCTCCGCTACAAGCTGACTGCTGTTAATTCTAACAATGGCACAGCTTGCAAAAAAGCCCTTATCTAATGACTCTTACGATCATGTTTTATTTTCCTCTTGAAAAATGGCTACTCTGCAATGCACAGGATTACAGTCCAATCTGTTGGAGGCTTTTGTCTCGCAAAAAGGCAATTTTCCCTTCATTTAGGGAAATAAAGCTCTGTTTAAATGACATCACATTGGATCAAAAGGTTCTATTTTCTGTTTTTATGTGGAAATACTGTAAGTGCACAGCAAGATGTATTATACAACTATAGCTGGATCAGGCTTTTCTTAGATTTTCACTTGCCGTTCGTGATTGGGCCACTGAATGAGGCACAAAGAAGAGAATCTGAACTGGTTTGACATTCAGATAATCATCAGTATTCTTAATTTCAGTTGAATATATCTTTGGATTTGGAATGGATTCTCTCTGTTGGTTGTTCAAGGGCATGTAAGAAATTAATGAGAGTTAATGAGTTATCTCGTAGCCAAATTTTTCCAACAAATTTCAGGAGAGGTTATCCTTGACTTTTGGAGACTGCTGACAGATGAATAGTATGATCACTTTTTAGAGGTAAAATCACATTTTTCACATGCCTCAAAGTAAATGTATATGTTGGCTCATGATACATAGCTCCTTTGCAGGTTTTCTGATAGTCTTAGGAATTCTACTAGCTGTATCAAGTTGAAATTAAAAGATGAATCTGTTGAATTTGTAATTGTGATTCATCTAAAGATTATTAAACTTCAGATATGAGTTATTCCCATACATGTAACGTGTTTGCAATATGTGTCCTTATTCAGCAGACCAATGTTTAGGCTGCTTGGAGAAAGGCTGTCAAGAGTTGTGCCCGTCCTTTCACACATTCCTTTGCTATTATCATCACACAACAAGAATCACTCTGTCTGTGTGAGACATTTCACAAGCCAAGCCCTATAGAGATGAGCCCATAGACATTACATGATTTTGAGGCAAAGCGTGTGCAACTCTGACACAAAACAGCAAAGGTTTGCAAATTCCCGACTCTGTGACGTTGACTCTTTTTATAACTGTCAAGCGGTCAAGTGTGCCGGAGGCAATGCCAGAACTCATGTAGTCAGTCAGCTGGAGAGCAGAGTCACTGTATGTGTGGTTCTGACTTATATACTCTGATGGGGTATCATCTAATACACTAGCTGTGCTTTTAATTGCAGAGTTTGGGCTTTCTAGGAATTGCGAATGCATATCTGGTCTCCAAACACTTTCCATTTGTCCGTATTTTTAATTAACATTAGATCCCATGAAAAGGCCAGCTTAATGTGTTTTCTGAGCAACAATAATATGAGAGACAAAGTTTTCAGTTTGTACAATGGGGAGCCTAAATGACACTGAATATTCACGCTGTAGTAACCCTTATTTAAAACCCATAACATACTGGGGTGGAATTGAAATGAAATGTCCGGCTCCCTTATGCTATCAAGGCATTTGCAGTCTTGAGGAATTCTCTGTCCAATTACGTGCGAATTTACTACTGGAAACCTCCCAAAACAAGACTCAGTGCAGCTTCTGTTCCTCATTTGAGAACCGTTTACATGCTTGTAAGTCATGCCGTAAAAATGTCACACCAGTATGTTAAACTCAGGAGGATAATTAAATCAAGGCTTTGAAGAACACCTCCAGTCCTACTACAAATATTCTATGACTGTTTTCAATTATTTTTTTCTTTGGGTGAAGGGGGTCAGCCTTGTTTGGTTATCCTGCTGGACACTGGTAAGGGTGAGGTCACATTCCTCAGGTGGCCCTGGGGTCCTGTGAAGAAGATAGGCTTTATTTTTAACACATGTGATACAATTTAGTCTCCGAACTTAACAGTTTGTTTAGACTACCATGGCCATCTTCAAGTAAATGCAGCCTTCAGTGCTATCCAAAAACTTCCAGTCAGAGTCAGCGCCCTTCACAACGGTTTAGCCTTTCTGTTCACCTATGCGAGAACACATAGAGGATGTCTGGTAAAGGAAATGGAGGCATTTACAGATACCCCTCTTAGTGCTTTTAGTGAACATAATGGTTTAATGGATTGTGATCAAATGACGGGGAGGTGCAGGGACGGGTTTGAAGGATGAAGGTTTGAGTCGCCCCAGAGGAATATAAATAGCCCACAGTACAAAAGGCTTTTCTGTTGCCTCACCTTCAAACCTCTTTCTCCCCGTTCTCTGGATTAGAAGAATATGCATAACTCTAACACTGAGTAAAAATTCCTGTCCTTCCGTGCCAGCCCTGTATCAAGCTGAGACACAGAATGGACGTATACCCCCTACTCTGAGCAGTTAGTGCTGTGATTCATGGGCCATCACCTCAAACTTCACTCTGAATGCTGCAGTGAGGTGAATAAAATAGAACATAGAACATAGATGGCATGCTCTGTGCATTTGAAGTTAAGTTGCAGTGTTGTAATGGGAAGAAATAAAGGCTGTTTGGTCCTTAAATATTTAATACATTCATTGGAGTTGGAAATGGATTGAATTTCCTTTTTAGTCCTCTAGACCTAGACAAACTGGTAATTGATCCACCAACCCAAAGATTATTGGACAGCTTTGAATCTGAACTCCGGTCCTACCCATGAAGAAGTTGTGTAACATTTGTGGCAAACTGTATCAACTGGGTGTCATAACATGAGGCGGTGGGGTTATTATATACATTATACATATTACAATAACATATAATTATACGATTAGGTGTTCCATATGGAAACATGAAAACATTCTGCAACATTCTCAGAATTTAAACGTGATGTTTCTGCAGGCTCCTCCGTGACACTAAAATATAAAAGGAAAGTAGAGTAGGAGGGTACAGGAACAGTGTGGTACACACAAATAAACAAAGGAGGACCTTTCACAGCAAGGTAATTAGGCTGTTTATGGGAAGAGAGAAGGTTCATGATGGCACAGTGAGGGAAGAAGACAGGGCAAGATGGAAGAGGGTAGGGGGTAGGGGGGTAAACTATAAGGCTCATTGTTAGGCAGGTGATTTACAGGGTACAGGGGCTCCCGGGCCCTGCCAGTGGAAGGATAGATCTTCTGTCGCTATAGCACCCTCAGCCCTTTGTGTCCATTGTTCCCCGACAGAGCTGTGGGGCTGCAGGGATGAAAGAGGGTGGAGGGTGGCTGGAGCGATTGTTGGATGAGTGCTGGAGCGCCATCGCAGGGCCTGTACATCTTAACCACAGACAGCAGCACAGATCAAAGGCTGCACTGTTCCCTCTTTCTAAAGCTCACAAGCCTTTGAAAACTTCCCACAACATTTGCACAGGGGGATGATATGCCTCTGCAACGCAAGACGCCCACTGACTATGGCATCTGAATACCAAACACCAACATTTCATGATACCCAAAGTGCAAGGAACGATCGCGAGTTTCCTTTTCAAAGAATTCGGGTGATTGCATGCACTCACGAGATGGGATCTGTGGGTAGATAGATCCGGTGTCTGGTCTATATGAAATGAGGTCACTTTCTCGTTTAGCTCCAAACAGACATGGATGTCTGAGTGCTGTCTGCCTTTCACCACACATAGAATTGTCACCATGGGCCACTTGACCTTTCAGAGCTGGGGCGATAACACTCCTTCAGGCAAAAATCAATTATCACAGGCAAACACAATATCAAATGAAGGCAGGGTAGGATCTTAGCATGTGAGTGGTCACATGTTGGGGCTGTCGATGGATGCAGTTTCAAAGGTGTATGAGTCCGTGTCACTGAACCTCTATGGATAATTACATCAGGAAAGCTAATGGAGTGTCTGGGAGCAATGTTCTGATGTTTCTCACATAAACACTGTAATTCTCGTCCTTGGCAGTAATTCATAGTCTCATATTAAAGTGAGTGAGGATCAGAATTAAATTAGTAAGGTTTTGGAAAGTAGGGCAGTGTTGTTTACAAGAGCCTGTCCCAGACTCATTGTTCCAGCACGATGGTCAAAATCTCTGGGAGTGATCTATCTGTTTTATATTGAGTGTCAACATCATGCAGGGCCAACAATATAATTTAATGGTATTTGAAAAATGCTGAACCACAATATTATTTCATTCTTTTCAGCTGTGTTCATCCAAGTTCAGCAGTCTGGCTAAATCTTATTTATTTGTGGTTGGAACTATTTTCTTATTTCCTTTGCCAAGGATGTTTTGTTGAAATCGTGTCTCTTTGTTTGAATAGTTGTTTGTCGGTAGATATACACAAAAACTAGTGGATGGATTTCCATGAATGTTGGAAGAAGGATAGGACATGGGCCAGAAGGGACCTATTAAATGTTGGTGCAGATCTCAATAAAGGGGCAGACAAAGGAATTTCTGTCCACTTTATGTTTGTGTAGATTCTCATTCATCCAGGTCATAGTAATCCTCAAAGGTTGAGTCAGAAGCAACTGGACGTCCTTCAAGGTTAGACATTTCACCTCTCACTCCAACTCTTCCCATCAGACAGTCAGAACTGAGGAGGCCTCTCAGATGAGAGGTGAAACGTCAAAGCTTCAAAGAAGTGCAGTTGGTTCTGATACAATCTCCACTATTCACAAGTGTATCTCTCAAAGTTCAAATATGCTCACCCTACAAGATTTGAAAATAACTGTTCATCATACTGTACAGGCTTTCATTAATATTCTCGTGGCAGACGGAGCTGTGAATGCACCGTCTCACATGATCTCTGGAGAAGCAGCTGTGTACTTAAACAAAGTGACTGATAAAGTTGCCGTAGCGATCGACCTAAGTTACAGTAAGAAAACAAGAAAACAGCAGAAAGGAGAGTGAATGAGGACATGGTTGGGAAGATGCAATCAACATGGGCTGTCTGTCCTTCAGTGAGAAAGTGGTATGCTAGCTATAGTGATGTCACCCTGAAAGTACTGCCCTAATCATCCTGATTTTAATTCTTAAATTTCAAACATGTTTGAAAATTACCACGTCGGCTCAGATTGTCCATGAGCAGATCGGTAGGAGTAAGACTGGATCTGTAAATGCCTCACACCACCAGATAATCTAGGAGAACATCAGGACCGACCACCAATCTCTGGAATCTGGAGATAATTTTTCTCATGCTTATTTGCTTCCTACTAGGCCTTCTCTCTCTCTAGGTCGCCTCTTTTAAAATGCTGACAATACAGATCTAAATGATGAATAAAAGTTCACTGCCCGCTGGTGTTTAGACCCACTCTGTTGAGAGGTGAGCACCACTGAGTGCCATCTAGATCAGTGGCTTATCCCTCTCATTAGACATCTACTTGCACCTGATTTCATTGACCAGACTTGGTCCACTTGTCCTTTCCTGACCCCAACTTTAAGTAATGGCTGGCCTCATTGAGTCTGGCCTTAAGGTTGTGAATCTGAAGCTTGAGTTACTGATCCATGCACCTTTTTAATCCATAATGCAGCCTGAGGATTGTAGGGGACAACCTGATGCACTCCTCATCACTCATACCTCCTAATTATGTGAAGGAGTGGGTCTCCAGCTGCAGCACACACACACACACAGACACACACACACACACAGACACACACACAGACACACACACACACAACACACACCCTTCTGGCTAAAGCCTGAGCACATGTGTTGCAAAGCACTCGCTGCTTTGGCATTTACAGCTGTTTATGATAAAGTAGACGATCTGATGCCTGGTGATTGAATGACATTTGAACGGCATGTAAAATGAGGCAAGGTTACTTGAGTGGTAGCCCATTACTCCCACCTGGCCACACAAAGCGTGGGAGGTACCTGTGAGTCTCATCTGTGAGTGATAGCATGAGAGAGTAGGTTAAATCACTGCCGGTCGTGAGGGTGTCTCCCTCTCAAGCAGTGGGTGAGGGGATGACAAGTTTATTCTCTCCCACTACATTTTACCTCCATCCTCTTCATTATCCCGTCATGAGGCCAAATTGGCAGCAAGCCCTTAAAAATTGAACACTGACACTGACTGTTAACAAAATGTGGCTGCAGGCAAATACAACTGCAAGCAAATGAAGGCAAAACAGGTTATCACTGTGAGTCTGGCTCTATCAATAATGCATGAGACTGTCTCCTTTACCATGATTAAAGGTGATGTATCTAAGTACTGCAGGTGCTGCATCTCCAAATTGTGCTTTTACATTCCAGATAGTAAAACATGTCTACAAGTGAATGAAAGGAGTTCTTCAATGAGGAAGCTCTGAGAATCCAAAACACATGTGTCAGACCAGGCTGAACATACTCAGAGCAGTAAGATATGATGTTGTCATATAGTTATTAACAGGCAAAGAGTTGGCTGTAAAACTATAACATCCTCCGCTCAATGCAGCAGCCAGCAGCGAGTGTAAATGAGCTGTTGAGACTGCAGACATTTTTAGGGGATTACAGGTGTCTCATTACTACATCTTACATTTCCTGCCCCTCAGAGTCATCCAGCATTGACAGGAACCTTGGCCAGGACTCTAATGTCCCCCAGATGCCAGCCAGAGCTGGGCAAAAGGCCACATCCAATCAGCAGCACCACCAGGCAATATCAAAGACCAGTGGGTGAAAAGAGATGGGACTGGATGGCAATCAGAGATGTAGAAGGAGGGGGCGAAGGAAGACAGAATGAAAGGTTGAATCTCATCAGCTTGCTTTTAGAGATGAGTCACCACGAGGCAGAATGTTGCACAGCATTCAGGACAGTGGCTACAGACAAAGGCAATAAGTGTCCGAAAACACAGAGAAATTGAAGAGAGAGATTATGAAATCCCAACAATATGAAAAGCAATGAGCTAACATGCTGGTGGAATGAGTTTCCTCAGATGGGAGGAGGGAGGCTTTAGACAGGGAGGCAGACACACGGTAGCGCAAGTTGGTAGTTGAAAATGACGGGGAAGCGGTTGGGGGCGGTCAGTTACCTGCATCACCACCTGCTGCCATGCTAGCGGCTGGCTGGTATGGGGATTGGGAGGCAGATTGGAACGCTCTAACTGCAGGTTGACGTTGCAACGCTCCTCCTCAAGGGCTCGGGTCAGCTGCTCAAAACGCGCCTCCTGCTCTTTCACTGAGGCCAGGATGCTGGCGGCCGAGCGAACATCATAGTCCTCCATGTCCGGTGTTGGTTGCAGAAGCACAGGTCTTCCAAGATGAGAAGGGAGGGAAGAGAAGGAGGAGGAGGAGGAGGAGGCACCAGGTCATTAAAGACACCTTGACCCAGCAGGCTGGGCGAATGACATCAACAGCCTGATGCATGCCTCAAGTTAAAAGTCATATGAAAGACTTATTTATTGGCCAAGATACAACATTTGAGCTTTAAATTCATGTTCAAAAGACCAACATGACACATCAAAATGGAGCAATTAGGACAGCTAGAGTAGAGTCATACAGAAGTACAGAGAGTCTATCTGTTACAGTCAAATCTGTTTAAGTTAGACTGCAAAATGCCCTGAAGGGAGAAGCTCAAAATCTCTCCACAAAGGATGACTACACTGAGGAGTCTCTGATACTCCGAGCCCAGCATAGCAAATACACTGAGCCAAGAGGATTCTCTGATGGGTGCCATTTATGTGCTTAGTTTCAGAGGTTTGAGTCGTTCTTATAATTAACACAGGACTGGCACCACACATACAGTTAAATACAGATTTGTTGGAACATCATTCCAGCAAAATGGATACATTATAGACCAATTCCAATACCACAAAGGGAATTAAACAGCACAATGCACACTCACATGAAAGAGTTGTTGTTTCTTGGCATCCAAAAAGGTAAACGAAATTATCTTACCCCTTCAAATGAACAATAACAGCCAGTATGGAGGGATGGTGCTGTCATTGGATATAGTCATGCACAGAACCACAATGCATTCTGATACACAAGCACTGTTGCAGGCACGAATTCAACACATGCAAGCTTCCCAAAGCCAGCCACACAGATACCAGGAACTGGTATCACACACATAAACTGTCTATAATAATTAATCAATGATTCTGGATAACAGTATAGAATAAAATAAAGATTTCTAGATAACAGATGCAAGCCACAGTGTGTATCAATGTCACACACACCCTGATATCCATAAGTGATGGTGGTGTGATATCAGTCGGGTTGACGGCACAATAACAAATGGGGTTGAAGTACCAATACACAGCAATACAGACCTAGTAGATAAGCAGGTTGAGAGGTGTTAGAAAACAGACATCCCCCACTCTAACAGAGGCAGAAGGATGAGGCAAGAAGGACGAAGAGCTGGGAGAGAGAGGAGAGAAAGGGAAGAAAGAGAAAAAGTCAGAGGTTAAAACAGAAATGAAAAGCAACAAACCGCATACGGCTGTTCTGACAGGGTTGTATTTGATTTTAGGACAAACACAAATCTAATGAAACAAGTGCAGACAAGTAAAATTAGTACAAAATCATCATTTCAAAATAAACATCTATAGTTTGTTCACCGTGTTGTTGTTTTTTAATACTGTTGACATAAATCTTCTTTTCTCAAAGTGCATGTCTATTTTCTGGCAGCTACCTCCACGCCTTACACACCAAGAAAACCCCAAATTCTCAATTTCAGGCTAAGCAGGATATTCCTTAACGCGTTGGAGGGGTTTGTGTGCCTCTGTGATCCTGGAGGTGTGTTGTCCAGGGTAATAGCACCTGGTAGGGTCTCCCAAGGCAAATTGGGCCCAGGGGAGGGGCCACATTTAGAGCGATTCGAAGAGTCATGAATCATCCGCAAAAAAGTTGTGTCACCTCATCCAGGTTAGGGAGACCAGGGCCCCCTTCTGGAGTCAGACCTGGGAGGGAATATCGTCAGTGAGTGTATGGCGACCGGGCCTTTAACTACATCATGAGGCTCGGCCGGGGACAACCAAAATAAACTTCATGGAGCAGCCGCCCTGTGAATCACCACCTGCAGGGAGAGGCGTTGGGTTGGGTGCAGTGTATATGCCAATCAGAATGTGGGGGAGGTGATCTAATTGAATATTTGTTCAAGAATATTCACCACTAAATTACAGTATAAATGCAAATGATCAGGGTTTTCTTTTGGGTCCTGCATTATTACTTAGTTTTAGAAATGTAACATGAGATATTGATAATGGTGGATTCTGCAAAATGTAGATACTGCACAGAAAGGAAGGTACCAGAGGTTCATTTTTGCCACAGGGCCCCAAAGTGCCTTCATCCTGTCCATTTCTATTTTACAAAACTATTTTTTTAAATATTTATTCTACTTTTCACAAACTTAATCCTTAGGAAAGGATTAGGTTGAAACTTAATGTTTCAACTTAATCCTTTCCGCATTAAAAACATTTTTTTAAACTAGAATGACACTCAGTAGAGTGCATACCTTCACTAAGGCCAAACAGATACATGTCTGTTCTGGCACATGTCCCAACCCTCCAGACAGTTTTTTTGCAAGTCTGTTTAGCATGCCCTATCTCACAATGTTATGGACCACACCAAAACTTAATGGGTCTTCCCTGGCACATGCACCATCACGACAACAAGTTTCAAAGTTTTGTGTAAATACATCCAGTAGTTACTGTGCAATCCTGCTGACAAACAAGGCAACCAGTGGTCAAGGGGGAAAACATAACCTCCTAGGCAGAGGTAAGAAAGTATTAAGTTTCTAAACGACTCCTTGTGAGCAAGATGTCTCAGATTAGGAATTATGGCTACAAATATAAGGTATGTAGCAGGTTCCGTACAGACATTAAGAAATGAATCAGTGTGGGGTATTTTCTAGCTTCTCTTTCCACTGAACCAGACAAAGATTGAGGAAGGCTGGTTTGGCTCCACAGGGGATGATAAATGCAGATGCCACCATTAGAATCTCAAACGGGTCAGATTACAGAAACAGTGTGTGCATGTCTAAGTGTGTGTACTCATACTCAAGATTCATTCTTCACTATCGATCCTGGTGAGTGAGGATCCCTTTAAAGCACACGAATCCTCTTTGATGTTGGTGGAACGCTGATCATTTATTTATGGAGAGAGGAGTCTCGTCTGACACGACTCTTCCGTCAATCTCCCTCACAGAGCAATACGTACTGATGAACGTGTGCATTCACAGTTAAACTCCACTGATAGTAATGGCAATGAAAAGACAACATTCCTTTCGTTTCCTCAGACCTATCATAAAATGTTTCCTCTACGCTCAACAGCGAGTTTTGTCATTCTCAAATTATAAATCTTCCATTTATAAATGCTGTTTAAAAGAACAAGCAACCTGTCATCGGTTTAAAGTCATCAGCTGGTTATTAATCTTTGAAATGGAAAGAGTGCTGGGTAATGTCTGCCTGCAAAAATAGCACTTTAGTCTATTTTCGAAGCTCCACCACTTGAGATAAGAGACAGCAATATGGTACCATAAGCCATGTTGATTGGACATACTTGATGAGACACCCAATAATACACACCCCAAGAGGGCCGGGGGCCAACATAGTCATTGCTTCCTGAGTCATAAAGGGAATAATATGGGAGGCATGTCAGCTACACCCCGGAGCTTGTCATTAAACACCAACTTCTGGACCTACTTAAAATAGCACAGGGAGTGGCATCTGAAGAATTCCCCTCTGCCACCATGACAGCCCTGGTTTTTGAAAAAAAAAAGGTTTGGTTCAGCAGATGTTTGCTAATGGCCTAAGTCAGAGGGGATACAAACACAGCCAAGGTCTGCACATTTAACCCCATCCTCAATTAAACACGCCCTAGTTAGTCTTGAATTTATTTGGTGGAATCAACATCAAGACAGGAGCGTCGTTGATGGATGGCACTACTGGAAGTTTAGAAGTAGAGGAGATGATCACTAACCAAAGAGTTGAGATAAAATGTCATTAATTCAAAGGCAAGCCTATTAAATTTGACTATACTCTTAAGGTGCAAACATACTTAACTAAGGAAAATCAGCTTCATATTCCGTGCATAAAGTTGATGTGGCACCTTGCTATCTGCTTTCCTTTTCCTCCTTGAGCAACAACCCTCAGCTCTAAAAATAGCCCGGCAATAAATATATCCACACACGCACGACCACAATTTTGAGTGTGGATCAGGAGATGAGATGCAGCATTAACTACAAAGGCTTGCTGTAAAATCCAGTGATAAATCCTGGCCACCTTACACATCAGGACCTCCTCTAAAAGAAATCCTCCAATGACAAGACCCTCTGCCATCACACCCCACTCTGTACGAAACTGGCAAGCAAGAGTAAGTTACTAGAGGTCTGGTTATCTTACAATATGACAACACAACTAAATCACAGAAATAGGGCTGCAAGGGAGACGAATGTCTGCCTGATCACATGAAATGACCAACATTTGATCTTTTAGCTCTTTTTTTAATTTTTTATATCCTTTGGTGAAAAGCATCCTTAAAGTGGGCACGATTGGTATGCGTCTGTTGTCTGGAGTGGACTGACTAGATTTATGTCTCACTACCAATTTGAAACCACCAACATGGAAATAACCCACGTTCAGCTTTAACCAAAAGGCCATGCTTACATCTGTAAAGAAAACCTGTCATTTAAATAAGGACTCATCATTCATTGCAGCCTGTGGGTGCCTTGTGAGTTTAAGGAGATTTCAAATGATACAGTTTTTTTGGGAAATAGTCTAATTTGCATTCTCACCAAGTTTGCAAACACTCTCAAGTCTATATATGAAACTATCGCCAGCATCCAATTAGCTCAGATAATTTAGAGCAAGTATGGTTCTACTGAAAAATACAAAATCTGCCTGAAAGAATCTCTGAAGCTCATATACTGTATGAGCATGGTATATCTTGCTGGTTTAATCAATACAAATTCATAAGTGTGAACTCAACAATTAATGGTTTTATTGGCAGATGATTTTATTCACTTAAATTTGACAGATCCTGCAAATTTACAAACCCCACTTTAGTGACGCTGTGACCCGCCCCAGTCTGCTTGGCTCTGGATTACGATGCATTACGTCAAGCCAATCAGAAGCACAGTTCAACAGCCTTTTTTTCCCCTCTACAGTTTAAGAAGCAGCTCCTTAGATAGCCCACTACAAGTGAAAAACATTTTTGGCAGCGGTGGGATTCGAACCCACGCCCCCGAAGAGACTGGAGCCTTAATCCAGCGCCTTAGACCGCTCGGCCACGCTACCTCTTGCAGGATAGGGGAACAGATTGGGACCTTAATGATGAGGATAATTGAAGATGCCTGTCATTGGAGTTACAAACATTCACCTTATTAGGGACTAGTGGGGTCGGGCCCCTCAACACCAATCTGCCCCTTTCCAAAGGCTGTGACAGCAGCTCAAATTAATTCCTTGTCTAAACACATCTGAGGATGTGGCTCTCAGGGGCACAATCAGGGATTTAAAAACACCTGCTCCTCCTCCTACTGTGTGTGTGTTTGTGTGGATGTGATGGAAGTAGTCTTCCATCTAGTTAGAGGGCAAATTGAAGTGATTAGGCCATATTGCTCTGCCTAAAACTGTCATTTAAGAGCCACTAATTTCAGGCTTTTAAGAGAATGTTTTCATTGGCTAAGCTGTCCAATGTGTCAAAGATGTTACGGAGAGTGACTGACAGATTAGTGATTCATCATAATGCTGATCTGCTGTGTTGGGAAATTGAGCTCACCAACGGGGAGGATTTTTTTGAGTTTTGCAAATGAAGTGCTACTCCTGGACATGACAGTCTGTTCAAATTAGTCCAACTTAAGAGGAAAAACAAAGAATTTATACATCACAGGATGACAGACATGACAACTGCACATAATGAGCAGTGTTTCTATTGTTTTAAATGTTTTGTAATAGTGTAACTGTGGTAAGGCAAGCCAACTGTCTTTTACCACTTTCACACATCCTAAAAATCTTTCTGACATCTGGCTTTTGTCCTCAGTGGGAAAGGAGACAATCAAAGCCAAACAATGCATTTATTCCCCAGTCAAATGACTCTGCAGTAGGTACTAACATTTATCAGCTTCAGCTACAACTGATAGTAATAGAAACATGAAACCGGGGTGAGAAACCGGGGTGATTTTTAACAATATCTTCCCCATTCTAAACATCTTGCCATAGTTCTGGACAATGACGATCTGGTCAATAGTTCCATCCGTCTCCATTGAAAAATACATCCCTCAGTCTATTTTGAGTTTTAAAGAGAGACTGAAATAAAAGATATAAATAAGTTATAGGTGGGTATATTGAGGTAATTCAACTAATACAGTCGTATCATTATTATTATACGTGTATATGTATGTTTTGATGAGGTAATTGAATTGATATAGTTGTATCATTATTATTATATCACTGTATCATTATTATATAATTGTAGAGATGATTAGGGCAGAGATGATGGTGACATTTATTATTACTATACTATTATTCTAATTAATTACTCTCTTAATAGATAAGTATGATAGGAGTGCTGCTATACTATATTGTTTATTACTATTATAACAATCTCTAGATATAGAGAAGTATGATATGTGTGCTGCTCTATTGTTACTGTTATTATTATTATTATTGTTGCTACTATTAATATAATGGTGTTGTTTATATTGTATAGAGTATGACTATTTTATAATAAGAAACTAGTGATAATATGGTTCATAACACAACATACATTGTAATTCCTTAATACTTTATACAGATGAAAGATTGTAATATACGTTTTATAAATGTGTTTGGAAATGTTTACTGAAAGGACAGGTATATAATTTACATTGTTACAACAACTACATTGTTCGTACAGTGTGCTTTTGTTTTTATCATGTTTTGTTATATGTATGTATTCTTATATGGTATGCATTGTATAATGTTATGCATATGTGTCGGACCCCAGTAAGAATAGTGGCAGCATTTGCTGCAGTTTTCTGTAACATTGTCAGGAAATATAATCAATGATGAATGGATTCAAATGGATATTTTATCATTAGTACGGGATAAAATCAACATATTCATTCTGCACGTTTCATGTGATGAAAAAAACCCCAGAAATGCGCTGTCACCACAAACGAACCTCGTTCTAATCTGGGATTCCAGTCACTGTTGATTTGAGTATCATTAAGTGAGTGTTAATGCCCAGAGGGGTATTGTTGAATGATGGCAGGATAAGCAAAGCTTAGCGAGGTCCATGGAGTCCATAGCTGATCACATTCACAGCCAGCAGAAAAGAGATGCAGTTGTTTTTTTAACCACCCACATTTTATTGCATCCTCTTTCTTTTGAACTGCCTCTCTATGAGGAAAAAGACAAACCCACACATACATACACAACTACATGCAAAAGAAATACTTTTAAATGCAAATACATGTCTTTGTAGTCTCTTTGAAGACAGTTCATTAAAACTTATAGATACTTCATCACAACAGAATCATGCTTCTGAATTCTGCCAATGGGATGTACAAAGCTTCTAAAAACAGCCATCTGTTCGAAATGCGTTCTTGAGCAGGGCCTACAGAATAAGGACCAGGTCTTAAATTATAAGAAACAGTAAGAGTCTAGGAGCATCCAGATATTTGTGATGTGAAGATGTCACTTTGAACACACTAAAAGCAATGCATAAGAATCTGACAGACATTAACATCATCCGTATTTCAATTTGCCCTAGAAAACTCTGGAGGCTATAAGAGATTCAAATTGTAATTAATTGTTTTAGGTTGTTAAATAAGTTGAGTCTGTCTTTAGAAACTGGAACCTCCATGTCTAAATATACACTAAAAACCGAGAAGAGAACTAAACAGACATTCACCTGAAATACCAATGAATGATAGCGTAGGTCTACAGTCAAATTTCTCTGACACCCTGATGAAGGCTCATGGAGCTGAAAAGCGTAAGTCAGCAGTATGTTTTTTAGTGCCTGTATAGCCATGTAAGAATAAAGGCTTTTTATACTTTAAACAGAACAGGGTACCTTGGATATTCTTCAAGTTCACTCCACACGGGATATTTGAAATGAAGATGAACTTGAATATATTCTCTAAATGACATTCACCTGAGTCGATTCAGTTGTGTGAATTATTGAAATCAGAGTGTATTTCCAGGAAGGGAAAAGCTCCTGAAAGTATTGCAATAAAAATCATACAGCGACAGAGTGAAGTGAAGTGAAGCTCCCTTGAGGGGAGATAACAGAGAAAAAGTGAAGTCTTGGATTTGCAAAAAGAAATAGTCGGGAAATGTAATTACAGCAATGATGAGCTGAACAATGTGATTAAAGGAGGCTGGAGGTGCAGAGAGAGAGGCGGGTGTACCTTTGAAGTTGGTGGGTGCCGTCAGACCACCAGTAGACTGTGGACAGACGCAGCTCTGTTAGAGTCGACTTGTTTGTTCAGGGAGATCTATGGATGAAAAAAACACAAGGAAATGGAAATAAGTATTCAACCAACCCGCTGACAGTGAATTGTTATATGGGGTTCTAATGTAATGCAAAGACAAATGTTTGTAGTGTTTGTTTTTGTTCTACTCCTCTCAATAGTTAAAGGTAATACTTCATCATCTGCCTCATTCTCTTGAGGTGTGCCACAAGAGTTTTAGGACTACTGTTGCTTTCATTTGATATGATTCCTTATTATTCATTATTCATTTTTTACAAAAGACACCCTGTTGTGTGTACCCATGGAAACTGGGGAGAATACCAGTGTTGTCACTCTCATTAACTTCTGGATGTCCAAAAAATTTAGTCTAAAAAAATAATTTTTCAAACAATTTGACTTCAAGTGTTTTAATCACTTATAAATTTTCATCAAATATATTACACAACTTCACTGTAATCACATACATTGATCCAGTGTTTTTCTATTGTGATGAGTCAATACAAAGAAGTTAATTAACTTAATCTGATTAAATTAAATTAATACAAATTATATGCAAACTTTATATTGTATAACTAAGATGATATTAGATATTATAACATTCGCTCTCATCTGGAAAATGTTGTCCATGTTTTTTATTTACATCCTATTTTGACTACTGGACATTTAGTCATGTTTATGTCATTGTTTTCCCTTAATTACTGTCAAATATGTGGCAACAAGGATCTTAATGAGTCACTGGATACCTGTTAAAAATTGTTTTATTGCAATCAATGCTAAATAAGTATAACCTTAAAATACATCTGAAAACTCCCAGCCCTTTATAAACCAGATATGCCTTCACTGAGAATGTTCCCCAACTTTGGAATTTCTTCGCCAAGGAACTTGAGCAACTACTGCATCAACCTTTAAGTTCCTTCTTAAAACATATTTCTTCAGAAAGGTGCTCAATGTAGATACCAATTGTGCTGATCTCAAAAAACAAAACATTTAGCAAATAGACAGTAATAATCTCCTAAGACACCTAATTCTTTTTTCTATGACGGCTATTAGTGCTGCCATATTTATGAGAAAAGGAAGGATAGGAATTTCATGTAAAGAACTAATCAACTGATCTAATTATTACTAAATATGTGAGGCACAAGGTTGTAAAGCCAATATCTGCATCTTAATAATGAAGAACCACTTACTCGATACTCTCAAAAAACCAATATGTCAGTCTGGACTTAGCATTCACACTGCATCACCTCTGATATAAAGACATCACAGGAAGTGTCCAATACGGCAGCCCGAATTGGTTTTGATTCTTCATACTATGGGATGAATCGTTCTGCATAGACAGCAACATGTCCAGAGGCTATTTTGCTTTTGATGGCTGAAAAAACAAAAGCCTGGTGGCAAAACCGCTGGGTCAACTGCACCCTTTAAGATGTCAGCGACGATGAAATTCAATATGCCCTTATGCACACGTCCTGCCAGGCCAAGACAATGGCTTCAATAAATGTAATGATTCCTTAAAAATTGCTTCATGCTTCGAGCAACACTTCACTTTAGTGAATCATTTGTCTAAAAACTGCAATTCCCAACATGAGTTCATCGGAAGTTCATTTCAAACGATTAGTTGTGATGCATTGATTCCGCTGGGGTTCAGCCTGATCGTTTGCTAAAAATGTTTAAAAAGAGCAAAAGTTACTATTAAGAGGAAATAATATGAAAGAGCAAAAGTTGTTTTTGATGCTACATCCAATTTAATGAAACGTAGACAGCATCCCTGTCAGAACCCGCAGAAGGAAATACTGGAAACTGAACTTTAATGAGGTCAAATTACATGAATTCATGCTTAAAATCAATAACAGGAATTACTGCTTTAAGCTTTAACATACAGGCAGCTCTACACGTAATAAGCATCTCCAGACGCAGCTTTGATTCCAGGCCAAATATGCGTCAGTGAGTAGTGGAGCTTTGCAATGTTTCATTAGGTATGATCAGAAGACACCCACAGTGAGTTAGAAAAAAAAGTCGATATAAAGTCAACTTTCCTCTCCAGGTTTGAGCTGGCTCTAGGATTAAACTATCTCTCCCTCTCCAGAGTGTTCACTTCAAGGACAGATAGACTCTGAGCACCTTGGATTTCTGGTACAAACATCAAATGTGAATCTAAGCCCAGCCGTATTAGTTATCACCTCGTCGCTCTCTGTCGCTCTCTCCGGTTCTGCACGAGCTCTTACATCTCTCCTGAATGGAGATTATCCGGACACACAGCCACAGCTCACAGCAGCACTTTGATTAATACACCTTTTATTAAACTTAATGTGATGCAATGCTATTGTAAGTGAGGTTTTTTTTCCCCTTTGGTTTGGCGTGCTTGGGAATGGAAAGATGGCGGTCGGTGATGATGATGAATGAATGGGGCTCCCACCGTCTTCAGCTAATACCTCTCAACTTCCTGGATGATCCTGTAGAGCTGATTAGAGATCAATGGATGAGGCTGAAGAGGTGTTAGTGAATGGTCAGTTCTGACAGAGCGCCAACACATTACTCAAGTATGGAGATTACAATGCTTCAAAGGTCTGTGTTGGGCTGCGGCTCTGAGAGAAATATGGATAAGAAGCTCAAAGCATTTCTCTGGGTAAATAAACATATGAAAACATCATATTCCTTTTGCCAATACCCACATCCAATCAGATTTCTTTACACGGCACCCAGTCACACACATTTCCTCTGCTCTCGGCTCTGTGGAGGATGGTGACAGTCATCATCAATGCCCCTGAAGCCGCCACCATCATTTTACACTTATAACTGCAGAGCTCTCATGAAATATTAGTGCTTCATCTCTGTGCCTGATATCTCACCTGCTGTGCATTATGCAGACGATTGCATATTCTATCATGACATAGTTTGGAGAGCACCCCGGTGTAAATCTGTGGTTAATAATGAATGCAGAGTGAGGGGTGGCTAGCTGAATGACTGACTGAGGAATGCTACACTGATGAAGAACTTTCCTCAGCTGTCAGTGCTTCTGCACACTCACATAGCAGAACTGCAGTCACCTTTCAATGGCCAAGTGGATAAGCTGACTGTGATTGTGTGCATCTGCCCATGAATAAAAGAGCATTTGAAAAAGTCCTCTGTGTATGCTGATTACCTGTGAACACAGTGAGCTACGTGAGTAACTGTTCAGGTAACTACATGAATGAAATGTTGAATTTCAATGTGAAAATCTAAATGTAAGAGTGGAAGTATGAATGAAAGAATACTGCACACGTGGGCTAACCTAAAACAAGTCTTCCATCCAAAATAACAGCACAGGTTGTTTGCCACAGCTTTCCAAAATGATCCATATTGATCTATACTCAACAAGTATAGTAAGTAAAAGATCCAAGACTTTGTTTATGAACACAAAAGGATTATTCCCCTAAGATTTTGTTCACAAATCTGTTTGAACCTGTGTTGCTGGGCGTTTGCCCTTGATAGAGATAATCCATCCACCTGACAGGTGAAGCATATGAAGATGCTGATTGAACAACATGATTATTACACAGGTGTGCGTTGGGATGGTCACAATAAAAGGTCCCTCTAAAATGTGCAGTTTTATCAGACAACACAATCCCACAAATGTTGCAAGATTCGAGGGAGCGTGCAATTGACATGCTGACCGCAGGAATGTCCATTAGACCTGTTGCCCGTTAACTGAATGTTCATTTCTCTACCATAAGCCGTCTTCAACGTCAGTGGTGTGCACAGAGTGGCCCATGGTGGCGCTGGGGTTATGGTTTGGGCAGGCGTAAGCTACAGACAAAGAACACGGGTGCATTTTGTTGATGGCAATTTGAATCCACAGTGGTACCGTGACAAGAGCCTGGGGCCCGTTGTTGTTCCATTCATCCACCATTCCCTCAAGTTGTTGCATGATAATGCACGGCCCCATGTTGGAGTATCTGTGCACAATCCCTGGAAGCTGAATACATCCCAGTTCTTGGTAGCGTCATTGTCACCAGACATGTCACCCATTGATCATCTATGGGATGCTCTGGATCAGCTTCTGCCAATATTCAGCAACTTCACGCAGCCATTGAAGAGGAGTGGATCAACATCCCGCAGACCACAATCAACAACCCGATGAACTCCATGTAAAGGAGATGTGTCACACTGCAACAGGTCAGTGGTGTTCACACCAGATACTCATCTTCAAGAAACTGCAGTATCTGTATCTGCCATAGTCATGTAACATTGATATTATATTGTTATTATATTATATTGTTTCAAACTGTATATTGTAGAGTGGCCTTTTTATTATGAGCAGCATATTGCACACCTGTTCAATAATGATGCTGTTTAATTAGCTCCTTGCACCTAGTTTAGCATAGTTTAAAATTCAAACATCTAGTTTAGTATAATTTAAAACTTAAACATCTAGTTTAGTATAGTTTAAAATTTAAACACCTTGTTTAGTATTGTTTCCCTATGCCCCATTGCTCAGTACCTCCCAAAACACATATGACAAAATATTACCAAAAATGATTCAAAAAGGCAAAAAAAGGCATCTTTCTGTACACCATATGTAGCCTACTGAGCCATAAGGAAGCCTCTCTGTACACACATATATACAAACTTTGATATAGACATTTCTCAGCAGCTAAACCCAGTGGATAGAGTATTACTGTGCTTCACCCATATTCCATTCTCTCCAGTCTCTCCATAGTATACAGTCTGATAAAACAGAAAAATGTGCAATGTATTGCAGCTAGTTTGGAGCACTCTGTTCTTTGCCCAAATCCCCAGTCAGCTCTGTATTTCTAGGTAATTGTTCAGCTGAAAGCAGAGCAAAGACACATTGTACCGCAAATGTTCCTCCTGTGTGTGCATGCTGTTATTGCAGAGAGCAGCCGCTAATTGTATATTCCAAAAAGAAAATAACAGTCCATCATCATTACCCCAGATAAACAGGCAGGCTTGCATCACACATAAAAGAAGAGTGGTTCAGGTTTCAGAATCCTGGTCACTCATCCTGAAGGGCTGACCTTGGCTAACGGTCCTTTAATTTAAGGCAGGAGGTAATGTTCTGACTCTATCAGAACTTAGTGCCTCCCAAAATATAAACAAAGACTGGTCGAAAAAAATGCCCTTGCAAAGAGAGAAAGATTTCCTACCAAAGGAAAGCAAAACAGCTCAATAAGAAGTTTGAAGGGTATTAGGAGAGGGAGGAGAAATTGATTGGCGTGTTTGTTCTTTGGGCTTTCGTACATATTTTAGTAGGTTACTTTGAAAGTTGGATTTCTTACGGATTAATTAGAGGAAGACTGTGATCAGTAATGCAATCCACAAGCCATGGCTCTGGCATCAACACAGAAAAATGACTCAGGTATTAAACGTTGTGACTGTGGTAGATTAATGATTGTCCAAAAAAGAAAAAAACACATCTGTCTTTTCAATGCAGACTTTTATTCCACAATTCTGTAAAAAATCTCCTAATTAAACTTAAGACAATGGTTTGAGAATGCAGAAGCTAACTATCTCGTTAAATTGTTCAAATGAAGCAGGCAGTCTTAAAGTGGATATTTTTATAGATGGATTGAGGCCCTGAATTTTTATGCAACTTGTAATGGAGAATGATGTGAAGTGAGATTAAGGATTGCTACAATTACTTCAATTACTATCTTGGCTACTAGTTTAAAGAATGCAGTCTTGCCATATATAGTAATATCTCAAACTAACCACACTAGTCTAGCTAGCCTGCTAACTATCAATGATCATTTATACCACGATAATGCATGAACAAGGACAAACATTGCCTTGTTTTAAAGCTTCCTTCTTTGTTATTCAGTTTTGTCGATTTGCTCTCAGCAAACTTGTTCTTATTTGGCTACGCCCACTGAGGTTTACCTCAGCCAATGAGGTTGCAGTCTTAACACCTGGAGTTGATGATGTCTGCATCAACATTATATTGCTACATAAAATCAATCTCATGTGATGTCACACAGTCCTATTCATCAATCAACCATCAATCTCCTAAAGTTCAAAATGTAACAGTAAAGTTGGTGAAGGTTTGTGCACAGCTTTACTGCACATTCTGACTAGATACAGCATCGTGTTTTAAATGCAAGAGACGACCTTCGTGGGAAAACACTAATTAAATGAGGTCAGCTTACATAATAGATCCATGACTTTGAAGCCATAACACAGCACAACCAAACAAATACTGGATGTTCACCGATCTAATACTTGTAGGTGTTGGATTTGAGATCACTTAGGTTGCTGGGTGGTAAAGTATTTTGTGTTACTTTTTTCATTGATGGGATTTATTATTTTATTACTTTAGACATATATTCCATGCATTGATTGTCCATACTGATTTTATATCTCCTCTGACTATTGGTTGACAGAGGGTTTGGGGTGGTTGTAATGTAGGTACAGTATGTCATTCATTTATTTTCAGTACAAATTAAAAGGCAATCAATTACAATGCTGATGATAATGTGCTAATTTCCACAGACCGAAACAAATATCCCAACCAAGAATGAAATCAATTTGAACATTTTTTCCGCTTGTGTTCAATGAAAGCCTGGAATCTCCTGCTGTATAAAGAGCCACCTTTCCACCTTTCTGCCTTCTGCTTTAGAATTACACTTGCCAGGTGAAGTTACTACAGTAGGACTGTGTACCATTTTATCTTGTGGGTTCAGATTGATATATAATCTTTTGAAATAGTGGAAGTTACAGTGGCAGTAGTAATATTTGTAAAAGTCTTCTGAACTTCCTGGTGTTTGGACAGGAAAGTCAACCAAACTTGGAGAAAAAAGCTGGCAGATTTGACTTCAAAATGTTCCTCAGCATCATATCAAACATATCGAGGAGTTGTTTTTTTTACATGCTGCCAGTTTGAATAAAAAACCTGAGCTGGGATTCAACTGTGCACTCGTCAATTATGTAACGTGTACCGCCGCTGCCTGGCTTAACACTCGCGCCTCATCAGTTTTACCAAGGGGGCAGAAGACTTAATCTAGGGTACCAGAGAATGAGAAGTGGGCAAGAGGGACAGTGAGATGGGTAGAGAAGGAGCCAGGTGTGTGTGGTGACAATGACATGAGGAGATTAAACATTGTTCTGGGACGTTATCAGCAGCCTCTGTTTGCAGCAGTGTTGAAGAGAAGGACCGTCGCACCAAGCAAGTCACACTTTAACCTGAATATATCAAAAGATGGTTAAACTATATGAGCTGAAGTCATCGTAATGCAAACACAGAAAATGACAAAAATGGATTACACTGTCAGAGAGGCATTCATTTGAGGACATTTCCTTTAATGGACCCTTACTGATACGACTTCAATTTATACAGAGGCTTTAAACATTTATGTCAGTCTAAGATGTATAATAAAAGATATTCTGCAAATGATCATCATAGGTGTCTTTAAGCGACGCACTACACTCCTGCTATATTCCTCAGCATCACTAAATTAAAAGTGATTGAGATTCTTCCCACTTTGCCCCCATTTCTTGTTTTTATTTGCTATAAGAAACAGTTCATTACACAACAATAAAGACTTTGTTTATGCCGATTACTGTGTAATTAAGAAGGACATGTTGTTAGCTGTAGCAAGTGGATTAAACTCCTGGGGAGAACCACTGATTAGTTGTTCACAATACGAAGTCTAATTGCAGTTAACTGGTGAAAAAAAATAAAAATACAACAACACCACAACCATTCATGTGAAGCGAGGCTTGAAACTACATGCATGTGTGGAGCAGACTTCCAGCGTGAAGGTCAGTCACTGGTACACCGACACTGACAGTGACATCTCTCATCATGTTGTCAGCCTCGATAATTAACTTACGTTGCAAAAAAAGGATGTGGTAATTACATGTCAGCATATCAAATCTGCATTCTAAAAACTTCAGACATCTTCAGACTGAGAACGATCAGCCTCCACATCCACTGAGTGACAATTCTTCCCTTGAAACAACTGCACTTTCCCTCGGGGCAGGAGGGGAATTCAGCCAAATGTAATTGGCCACAACCACATTTCTGGTAAAATAAAGCACAGCTATTTTTAGAAACATGAGCACAAGGCCCAATTTCCAGACCTGGGCACAGAAAGGCGTCTCAACTGGAGTGAAACTGGCCACTGGAGACCAGAAGGACATACCAAAGTAATGGCTACAGAATCTCACAGGGGGCCCCGGTTGCTTTTTTAGTCACATATGATTACGCCGCTAACACACCACCACCTTTTATTCATGCAGAAAGAAAATCTACACATGAGACTGCCAGAAGTACATCTGCATAGTCTTGAATTAAATTATTTGACTTCTGCATATTTCCATTTTCAGGGAGTAATTCACTGCAGCAATGAATTTTCTTAACCAAGGTAGAGTTCAAAAGGAAATGGAGCTATAAGAGATTTCATTTTGCATTATTTTCATATAGTTTACATATTTAAGTAATTGTAATCTTTGTAAATTGTAAACTTTCTTACTTAGAGTTAGATGAGAAGATTGAAAACTCTCAGTGGCAACCAGTGAGCTTAACATGCTTAGCATGAGCTTAGCGTGAAGACTGAAAGCAGCCTTGCTCTGTGCAAAGATAACAAATTGCACCGACTAACACCTCACTTAATAGCATATCTTGTTTGTTTAATCCATACAAAAAACAGAGTGAAGGCAATGTGCCAGTGTATTTCCTAGTTGTAACACTTTTTATATCAAGACTAATTCATGCTGACATGCGTCGAACATATGCTAGCTGTAGCTTCATACAGTATTTACTGTACAGATATGAGAGTGGAGTCGGTCTCTTCATCTAACTCTCAGCAAGAAAGTGTTTCTTTAAAGGGATGTTGCAGAAGAAGAAGCCAATAAAGGCCTGCTAAACAAGTTCTGTTTTCATTTTTTGTGTCATGTAGGAGGGATTAACAGTATTTAAGTAAGGCTCTTTGGTAGAACTGCGACCAGCATATAAACATCTTCAGCATTAATACAAGCAGACTACCTTAAAGTTGCAGTACCTGAGTAACGAACTTGTACTGTTGCACTAATGTACTATTTCTTTCACCCAGCAGTTACACACAGTAACTCAAGCACTCAGAGGAAGAATTTCTGGCTGCAAATTGAGCTCTTCAGGCCAAAGGCTTGTTAAGAAATGCTTTGAAAGATGTCAAACACCCCCACTTCAGCCTGCCTCACCTGCACTATCATCATCAGTTTCACAGTGCACTCCTTAAGGCTTCCATGAGGCAACAACGGAGGAGACTTCACTCAGTTTGGAGAGGTGGAAGGTGATGGAGGAAGAGAAAGCTGTGGAGAATGAAGTATGGTATTGTCAATATTCTTTTTCATTCTTTTTATGAAGGCTGAGGCTGTGGCAGGGAGCCGAAATTCCAAAGAGAACGAGCTGGGCTTGATGGGCACAAAACAAACAATGTCTCTGAGCCGTCACTCCGCCAGACAGGGAGCCTCATCCCACCACTTCTCACTTCTAAGCACAATCCTGCCTGCGCTGCTCCTTTACTATTGATGAAAAAAGTCTGTTTGCAGATTCATACCTCTAATCAATCTGACCTAGATTCAGCTGACTTTAAATGTCACTGCTATCAAACAGCAGTGATGCAGAAAGGTTCTATCTTTGCATTGAGTATTATACTACAGATTTTTCACATTTTTCTGAGATAAAATCTTACCTTCAGTGAAGAAAATTAAAAAAAATAATATTAGTGATGTGTTCTTCCCTTCAGAGATCAATTTGAACATCTTGTCTTACCTCCATCCAGTCCAGATTTTAACTGAGCAGGTCCCACAGTCTATGCCAGCTTGGCACTGAGATGCACCTCAGCGTTGCCCAGAGGTTTATATCTATAATTTAACACTGAATGTCGGGGCTTTGCTCATCGAGAAACAATTAAACCCTTGTTTACCCAAATGAATCATTAACTATTCTGGAAAAAAACACCACACAGGTTTTTGGTAAAGAGCCACTGCCGGCCATTTTGTTTACAAAAAGCTTTTGTTGATAGTGTTGTTTACCAGAGTCAAAGTGTCATAGATTTGCATCCTCCCTTTGTTCTGCTTTCTGGCTGATGTTTGCAACTTTATTGGGCTGGATGGAAAACTGGCCGCTGCTATGAGAGGAATCATGTGACAACCATGCATCAGCAGTGACAAACAGCCATTACAGAGAGGAGAGATCGAGAGGCAAAGAGAAGTCAATAAGAGTGAGAAAGGCAGGCATAGTTTCTGCTGCAAACAGTCACTGACATTGATGGGAAGGACCTGAAGTTACCTCCAGCGCTTTGGGGGGAAAAATCTTTCAGCATCAGTGCATGATAAATTTCAAAAAACAATCCGACACAGCAAAAAATGTCAGAAAAACAAGAAAATGTGTTTCAGGTAATTTGTCAGTGTAAAAGATCAAAAACATCTTACTGTATTCATGCTTTGGCATAATGCTAAGAGTTCTCAGCCGTGTCAGATGCAGGGTATGCAGCTTTTTTACTGCAATATTCTCCTCTCTCAACAACGCCTTTCAGCAAGGTGCCTAACCTCAAAAGCACACCTTCTCCGGAGCAGCTCACAGGTGTCAACATGTGTAAAACGCATGAATATGAAGTAAGGTGTTGGAATGAAAAATGAGTGTAAACCCTGCCCACAGATAAACATAGGCAAAAGGAAAGTTTTCAAAATGAAAGCCCATAAAACTGCAGCACTCCAGTGACTATTTAAAAACCCACAGACCATTTTCTCCTCCTCATTTCTATGTAATGTCCTCTTAATCTGTGCAGAGCCCGGAAGAATCTCTAAGTACGATCTGGGTGATTAAACGGTGCTTCCTCTGCTACAATGGGGTGGAGCAAGGCAGCCAATTTGGGAGCTGCAACTAATATCTCAGGGATGAGCAGAGCCTCACCAAGGTGGGCACGGACCTCACAGAAAAAAAGAACTAAACACAAGGAAGGCTATGGAAACATTCACGCAAAATATCACTAAGAGATTGTTGATGTGCTAATCAACATAAATGCTCTCTAAGCGTCTCAGAGAATTCAAAGCTATTAAATATAGAATTATATTCTCGAGAAATAAAACATCTCTCGACGCAAGAGAGCAATAAGACATTGCTCAAATATAATTTGATCTGCGAAATATGTGTATGTATATGTATTTTTTACCACCATCATTAAACCATTTGGGTGTGTTATTTGTAATCGGGCCATGCTGCATTTTGGTTTGTCAATCCACATTATTTGGATTCCTTCTTGCACTTTATGATACTGAGTGACAATGGGAATGTTCAGCTTTCTTGCTGCTGAATAGGAGACCACAGGTGTGCATTCACCATGTTAATGTTCTTTCCTTTTACGGATGACCGTGCTAGATATTTGTCACTGAACAGAAGATAATTTTCTTAAAAGTTCTTACTGCTGTCCTCATTATCCACAATCTACTGGCCTTCTAATCTTGCAGCAGCAAATGCTGACCAGTTACAATTCTTGAGTTCTCTGTTTTTTTTAATGTATTGAATATAAAAGTAAATTGAATTGGTTCTGCTCTGTAACAGCAATCCAGATCCATATAGCAAAAATTGTATATCTGTAATAGATCACATTTTGAGTAAGACATCACTCTAGCTAATGTCACAGGTAGAATGGCATCCGGTATAAGAGAGATGTTTGGAATCATTTTGACAAAATAAACTAAATAAATATGTAATGCAAGCTACGTAACTTTAAACTTCTGTGTCATAGAATAACTGGAATGATGATTAACAATTTGCAAAATGATAATAAGAGGGAAAAAAGTGCAAACAGATTACATGCAATTCCATGCACCATTGTGATGACGCCAGAGCAGAGAATCATAATGAAACCTGAGACCAGAGGGATGCTCCTGCTAAGCTTTGTGGAAGGAAATCGAGGAATCAAAGTGCCAACCAGGTAGCTATCAGGCTACCACTGATATGTGTTGCTATAGGTAAACATAATCCCCATCATAATATATAATGATTTAATGCAAGTACTCATGTTGTAAATGACTTAAAATGCCCATCTGTAAAAAATTATGCCAGTCAGGCTGTTTCTATCTTAACAGCTACTCACACATAGCTATTCCTTTAAAAGACATCTATCATCGACACGAATGCATCATATGGTATTATATACGTAGACATTTTAACGTGCAGCTCCTGTTGTGTAATCATGACATGTAATGTACTTTAATGTTTCACAAAGGCATCTCGTCTCAAAATAGCAAAAGATGTGCTGATTATAAGTCTTAGAATGTAATAACCAAACTGCTATTGTGACCAACAGTCTTAATGTCACAGCCACAGTCTACTCTAATGTGATCATGTTCTGCAGCACCCAGAAGACTCTGGGAGAATGGTGCCGTGATGAGCTGCCATCAGCCCTGTTGGAGCGAGCTTGCTTGGCCGCTGATAACAGGGCTGGAGCTGGAGACAGAGAATCCCATTACAAATAGCTTCATTAGGTCTGTCAGATTGTGCAGCTGAGGCGATACATCTCTATTGACCCTGCAATGCTTCAGCTCCCCTCTGGGGTCAGAGCGTTGCCCCCTCCTGGGATAAAACCAGTGTTTTTTTGTTTTGTTTTTTTGGGGGGGCCACTATGTACTTTGTAACAACCCGGGTACACCACACACACAAACACACTGTGAGAGTTGATGACGTAACTCTGGCTAAATTTAAGGACACTCAACTTTTAAAGTGATCAAATAAACAACATGAAAACTTCACACTGTTGCACAAGTAGCCAGGCTCTACATTAATTAAGCTATTTAATTAAGTTAATTAAGATTAATTAAATATCATGCCTTGAAATGTATTCCTGTGTTAACTAACTCACAGTTATTAGCAGCTCAAACAGCTACAGGCCTATTTCAGCAGTGACTGATAAAGACACAATAATATGCACTGTATTCTAGGAAGTCCATTCCAACAACAAGACATTGACATTAATATATAACTGGCATATTATTTGGTCTTTATTCTCTCTTCTGTTTTTGCAGCATGGACACACATTTCACTTGTGACATTCCTACATTTTCCTGTGAATACTGGCAGTGATCGCTGTTGTTATTTCAGACATGATATCATTGGGTTCATTTGGTTTTTAGCTATTTGACTGGCATGTGAAATTTGGTTTTAGATATTTGACCCTAATATGCGAAGCTGCCTTGTTGTCTCATCCTTGCCAGGGACAGAGACAGAGCTCTCTTGTTAGAACCTCCAATCCTCCAGGTATCACATTCATATAAGACTCTTGTTTGTGTCAAATATTTTTTGTTTGAGTGCTGTGATTGCTGGTTTCATTATTTTCATTGGGAATATGTTTTTGAATGAAGGAGCGTCACAGAGAGGAGGTCATAAAAAGTGCAGGAGTCTGAAAATGGAGACCAGGGTTCACAACCCATATCCCTCCTCTGGTAGGAAACAAAAACACCTCTGACCACACATAGCAGAGAGGGGTTTCCACTTTCAGGAAGAGAAGGCATCAAAACACTGGTTTGCAGCCTTGTAGTAAGTTACTCTTGAATAATGGAACCATACAAACATTACTCTTGCTTTACTTGCTTGAAGCTGAAAGGGATGCAAATGAGGAACATTGTGACTGAATGTTGTCCTGATATATTATGTATGAACATTTTGGGACTTTGCAGATATGTCTCCTTAATTATATCAATAAAAAAGCATAACTTAGGGGCATTTCAGTGTATTTAAGGTGGCAGCTTAGTAGTTTAAACATACTTTTTGGGAGACTGGGTTGCAGCTAGCATTCACTGCCAGTCTCTGCCTGCCCACTCGCTCACTCTCACTTATCCAACCACACACAGGCTAGACACACACGACTAAAGAATCTATGCTGCTTCTACTACAGGATATCAATGTGATTTAAAATCTGCATCAAATTAATAAAAAATAACAATAACTATTGTTGGCTGCTTGGCGATTTAAAAATGTCGGGTTTGTGAAGGATGCAAGTGAAGATTCTAATGACAATTCTTTGAGTAATCAGTGGTCAGCAGTCTTTCCACACCACCTTATTAGTTATGGCTCAGCTCGCTGCAGACCTAGATGGATGTGATACCAAAAAAAGTAGCAGGCACTTTGCACAAAAAAAGGAAAAAAGGAAGAAGTATATTTGAATCGAGCCAAGCTGTGGATGTCGATGCTGTGGAAGAGCAACTTTACAACATCAAAGGTACTCAGCATGTGAATCCTGTGTGGCTGTATCTTCAGAAGTGAATCTGAGGTTCAAAGTGAGCCTAATCAAGGCAAACCTTCACACATATTCTCACTAATTAAGAAAGTTGGAATCTTGTGCACATTTGTACTGACAATGTCACTGTGTTTAGACACACTTAAGCCATTTAGGAAACGCGCTGGAATCTGTCTAAAGTAGGCAGAGTTGGGAAAGTGACTTTTATGAAAAAATGACTTAGGACTTCTTTTCAAACATGAAGCCAAAAAAAATAAAATGGCAGAACGTTTACAGATTAAAGTGCATGGCTCAAAGAGGATAAGGATGATTACTTATTTTCTATGTATTACAGGCGACTACTACACAGTCAAGGGAAGGCTGGACGGCAATACTCCAATAACTGGTTTATTCATGGCGACAGTGAGACTCAATCACACAGTATCAATGATATGTGTAAACAGCATAATCCCAATAAGCCCTTCATCAAAGTATGGCCAATAGCTGGCTTACTCTGTGTGTATTAGAAAAGCAAACTCTTATCCTGCACATGCAGGAGGAGGAAGAGGAGGAGGAGGTGGAGGAGAAGGAAATGAGTCAGGAGGTTAATGGCATGTCCTCCCTCATTCATAAACAAGGATAAGTTGCCACATGCTGGTGGACGATGTGTCTCCATGACAATATGCAATGCTGGCACACATCCCAGCATCACCTGTGAAAAACTGTTAGGGTCTAATCACAAAGCAGAGAACAGAAACAAACGAAGATCAAATCAAAGATTTATATTAACACATACATTCTAAGTATTAACAGAATCTTAAGAAGACACTTTACCACGTTTGGATTTTTCAGTGCTGTGGCGATGTTTTACAAATAGCGTGATTACACACACAATGTAAGTTATCGATTGGTAAAAAAAAGGGGCTTCTTTGTGGTGAAAATGCCAGTGAAGGTCTAACAGAGATAAGACGTCATTCAAGATGACAAATCCAATCACAGGAGCTGAATAACACACCTGGCAGAAAAGATAAAGTTCAAACACAGATTTTAAAATGAGATATTAGCTTTCATCACTGCATTATATTTCCACAATCAAATCAAAACAATGATAGATATGCTTCATGCGTCATGTCGACAATATACTTTGGAAGATGGGATTGTATTGTTTTCCAGATTAAATGAGCCGAATGATTCCTGACATGGAGTAAACAGATGCCCGACATGGTGACAGGACTCAAAGAGCATTTTGGTAATGGCAACTATAGAAGTGTCTGGGGAAACAAAGGCAAACTATGGACATGGCCGTCCAATTTGAAAATGATGCATCTGCAGCATATTTACCAGAGCTGAATCCCACGGCTGGAATGACTCTTTGAATCAGCAGTTGTAGGGTTTTACTGAAACAAAACACAAATTAGGCTCATATCTTAGCTGGGAAGGAGCGAGAGCATGTTTCCTTAGACAGGAAGCCTCATTTCTAATCACTTTGATCAAAGCTCTGACAGTTAAATCTGCAGCAGACTACGCAAATCCCAAATGTAAGTTGAAACAAACAAAGAACTTCTAATTAACATGAAGATCACAGGGGGTATGTGAAGCGACGGAGGTTGCAGTTCTCCTTCAGCCTCACAGTGTCAGCCATGTACGGTTGAATCTGACATTCATAAGTCACACTTATGCAGACGCCCTTGCTTGTTTTTCACACTCAGGCTTCTTATTTTGGGGGGGATCCTCCTGGGCACAGCACAACATAGTGCACTGTGGTGCATGACTCAAGATTACTGATGTGGAGTCTGGTTCACACAGGATTCATCTCTCAGGGAGCTGTGAGGTGAGTTGGTGGTACTTGTGATCCCTGAGGATATCAGACAGCTCCACCCCTCTTACTGACAAAAATACAACAAGGAGACTCATCTGGTCTCCATGAGGCATTAAATCACACATCTGAAATCGAGACATGAGACCCACAAATGAATGTCAGGGACATTACAGCTACAGATGTCGCTACATTCATTTGGACGCTTTGCTGCTGCAGTACAGCAACGGTGCCGCGTCGGCAAAAGATGGGGGGGCTGTGTGGGGGCGGTGTTTGCTGCACTTGATATTGCTTTGTTTCATGATGATGCAATACAAAATGTCAGACTGGACAATAGGAATTCATATAATAGAAATGTATTAGGTTTGTGTTGCTCCTACTTCACTGGTTGTTTAGTCAGGAACACTTAAATTAAAGTGAATGACAGACTATCACTCTTTTCATATTGAATATCTACTTTTTTTCTCCTATATATTTATTTTGTGCATCATATAATTACAGTTGTAACTGTATTTTATTGTAATTTTACTCATGTTGCACATTGACCTGCATTTCTTCTGTGGTATTTCATTTCTCTACTTCAGGCTTTATTTAATCTTACATGCCCTTTTATGTATTATTCGACACACTTTGGATTGCATGAAATGGTCTCCATGGACAAACCCGCCTTGCTGTGACTGTGCATAAGATACTAGAGAAATTACAAATAAAATATAGATTTATCATGCCAGCCAAACTGTGTCAACATGAAACATGAAAACACTGGCCAGTACTGTGGATGAGAGATGGACCATGGACCAGAAACCAGGCTCAAATTCCTCAGTACGTATGATTGCCAGTTAAATAAAAGAAAGTGGGAATAATCAGTCGTATAAATTAGATCAAATGCTCTGCCAATTTATTCTTGTTCGTTAATATAATAATGAATAGAAGGTCAAGGGTGCACCTCTGACTTAAAGGAAATGTCTTTCCTAATATGAGAAGACACATGAAAACAGTAAGTAAGACTAGACATTACTATTCAACAGGCAGTAATTATCCTGAAGAATAAGATGAAAGGAGAAACTTTGGCAAACCTACATATACTTGCTGCTGAGTGGCTTATAGAAACTAGTTTGCTGATAGAATGCTTGCATCCATCCCCTTCTGTCTTGGGCCATCTGGACCAATGCAGTGCCATGGCAGTCATCCCGCCTTCATCTCTCCTTCAGGGCAACAAATTACCACAAGGCAAATGCTGATAAATTTTGGATGTGGCCACTAAATCTGTCTGCTCTACCAGCCACTTTGGCAGGTCACCAATGTCATTTGGAAGTTCTTTTCTATTCTGAAAATCTAGTGTGTTGGCAAAAGACTGAGAGTTTTGGGTGGATTTTGCAGTCTGTAGCTTCATTTGATCGAGTTGTGGGCTTCATGTCAAAGCAGGCTCCCTCATCCCTTGTCATTGTGTTTGCCATTTGGGGTCTGAGAATAACGTTTTGTACAAGCAGCATATCTCCCTGTGTTGCACACACTTGTACAAGCATTAATAATAAACCCATTCCTAATCATTTGCTCCATTTCAGCCTTCATTTGCTGCGATAATCACCTCTCTGAATTCATTCTCCATCTTGGATAATTCGAACTCATTATTTCACCAGTTGTTCTCTGTGAGAAACGATTCAGCCTCTACATCACTTCCATGTCTGGCTCCTCATCAGAGAGAGATTCCCTGTTTTTTGCCCTTGGTTTAATGGAACAGAAAATGGATTCTGGCTGGCCTTCCTCCCCATGTGTTGGTAGAAGCATACCTACAAGGCAGATGACAGTAAAAGCATACATACATAACCTGATAAAAAAAAAAAAAAAACATCTCAGTTACAGCACAACACAATGCTAGCTGCAACAACGTCAGCAGGTGTGCATGGAAAAAAAAAACAACTCACATCCTCACACTCAGGTGTGACAGATGTTGTTCTGTTAACACGAGCTGCTGGCTCCAATCCTCAGAGAGCCTTGATAACAACAAACAACATCAACACAGAAAATAAAGCCGCACAATGTCACTTTGTGTTTGCAACACACCAGACCGAGTGTGCAGGCTCACATGGGAAAAGAGAGATTAATCTCTTACAGAGGGGAGGTTGGCACTGTACAAGGAGCAAGGTCATTCCCTTACACCGGTAACATTGTGTTGGTGAGATACGGCAGATCTCTGTCAGGGACAGAAGAAGAAATGTATTAAATGAAAAAGCAACACAGAGCTGTGAACAGAGGTTCAGTCTAGATTTAATACTGTATTAATACTCGGAGGAGAAATAATGGAGTTCGAGGAATCTCTCAACAGGTTGTTGAGATAAATTATTGAAAGGAATTGATATGATAATAGACTCGATTCTACTGCTATTATTTTATACATCTTTGTGGTGTTTTTCCATACTGGTTTGGTTTGATGGCACAACAGGTGTGTTGAACAGCTATAGCGAGGGAGAGAGCTTCAGTGTCAGGCAGAGAGTAAGCGTGAAAGAGAGAGAGAGATATCACCCCAACACTATCAGTAGAGCAGTTAATGGCATCTGAGGCCATACCTACTCGTTTACAAGGAGGATGACAGGTTAATGAAAAACTATCGATCCTCCCTCTGTATCCCAGGAAAGGAGGGGAATTAACACTAATACTTCCGAACTTTTGGTTTCCCCTTCTTTTGATGCCCCGGTCATTCAGTGACCACTCCACGTCTTTGGGGATAGAGAGAACTATGTGAGCAGTGATGCTGTCAGCAGTGTTTAGCGAGGGGAATTAAGGGACAATGAAGGTGGAGGGGGAACAGAGGGAGCACTCGACCCTGGCCAGAGAAAGACAGAGAAAGAGTCAGGGATCCTTTAGTGGAAGAACCTCAGTGTCATTTTACTCTGTTTCACACAGAGGAGCCATCAACCTGTGGAGAACAGGTGTTGATTAGACTAATACTTAACAACATATATTTGAAATGGATAATAAGCATTACTGCGTTTTTTTCCAAAGGGATTTCTGTTTTTATTTCTAAAGGTAATGTTAAGGTAATGTATCCTGATGATGTCATCACAGTAATCGAGTTTGGCTACATTTTTAATGGAAACCCTGCATTATAAACGATGAGTCCCTTCTTTTTTCTTTAAAAAAAAAAAAAATCTCTTGTGAGTCCTAAACCTTTATGTAATACATTTTACTAAATCATTCATTCAGAGCTACAAACTGAAAGAATGTGCACTGATGTGGATAAAATGATAAGATGAAACCTCATCAGTGTGTTGCTTGGCCCAAACACAGACTGACCAAGTGCTTCCTGCATCATTTATGGCTCAACCCACTCACAGACTGGCCCTTATACTGTACAGTGTGTGATAACAGCAATCTTACAGCTACATTGCACGTCACACAGTGTGAGATGAGTCTGATAAATTCTTTGGATCCAATCTGGGTCAGACAGTCAGATCGTGTGGTGAACACGTTGAGGATTGCAGTGGTTCGATGTAAATGCAAAAGCTTTCTGACACTGTCTTTGGTCACCAAAGCTCTACATCGACTGCTGGTAGCAGCTCAAGATTGTGCAGTCTATACAGTATAGTGTGTTTAAGTCTTAAACTGGTGGCCTAGGATGACTATAACACAGGGGCTGCAACAACCTGACTTCAACCTGAAAAGGATCACACAGATCAGTGACTGTGAAGCAGAGACTCCGTTGGCCTCCACCTCCCATTTCCACCTCCATGTGTGGTCTCTTTAGAGCCCAAAAGGTCTCGCTGTGGGCCCTTACTGGGAGTCAGTGAAGTGAAAAATTGTTACCCGTCACCTATCAAACAAAATCTGGCCCTGCCTGGAAAACGCCATAGTGTTACATTTGATTCTACCCTGTCTGCTGAAAAAGTATCGAGCCACAGATCAGACAGTGAATAATTGAAGAATGTATCAGGGGGGAGGAATAAACGGACAATAACCTCACTTTCCTTTGTATCTGTTAACAAGATAGCCATCACTGAAGCACTTTGCCCTGCATGCTGGAAGATAATTGCTTGTTCCTTTAACCACCTCCTTTGCTGTAAATGAGTGTAAATGTGAAACTGTGAATAAATTAATTCAAATATACATCTACATCTGACATTATTACATGTGCCACCAATTGCAGTGAGTCACATGATGCACTATCAGGACAGACATTATAAAAGTCCCTCATGATGCGTATGTGTGTTCTTACATATAAAAAGTGCCCTTCATATACACTGTTCTGTTGTTTCAACTGGAGGATATTTCTGCAGATCACTTCAGTGTTAAGCTTGTTGAATTTAGAATTTGTGTACTTGAGGGTTGTTCTCTCTGTTGTTCTCGACAATTACAGCTACGAGAGGGTGACAATGACCTGCTAATTTGACATTGCACCAATGCACACACACAAACACAAAGTCACACAGCTGCATATTTAAATGCAGACTGCCGAATGGTCCTTCATTCCTTTGCAGTAAAAGCTGCCAAAATAACAATTTTGAGAACAGTTGGACATTTTGGGAAATTTCTTTGCTCCTATAATAGAGTAGATATGGGCGATTTGAGACCCGCTTCAAGCACACGTTTCATCTCAGCACCTCCATAAAATAGACTAATAATAAATAAAAATGACATAATTCTTATTTATTTATTTATTATTAGCATGTTTTTGGGCTCAGTACATTAATACAGTATGTTGAAGTAAAGAAATAATTGTCAGGTCATAGAGGAGATTTGTTTGTTTAGCCTGGCAACAGAAACCAGCAGACGTGTGTCATATTTCCTTCCTGTTAAACCTGTTAAAAAGACGTCCAGTGCATCCGTCCAATCAGTGACAATCTTTGTGTATCGACATTGTGTTATCTGCTTCATGGTTGTCGTTTCTGTTTTGCTGTTGTGATTTTTGATTTGTTATCATGTTTTCTCGATTGTTAATTTGATTTGCAACTTGTTGTTGTGTTTTGTCATTTGTTGTTGCGTTTAGTGAGTTGTTGTTGTTTTTTGTTAATTGCCATTGTGTTTTGTGAGTTGTTGTGTTTGTCATTGTGGTTTGCACTTCAGGGCCACTTTTAGCACCATATAGTAACATGACTTTACTGTCAGTCCTGCTGTCAGTCAGTGCATCAGCTCTGGTATCATCGGTCATTACAACGTCAAGCACTGGAAATTACCGAATATGATGTTGCATATTTTATATTGTATATATTCTAGGTATGCAGGTCTAAAATGCCCTGCAAAGAGTAGCTAAACAAATTCTTGATTACAGTAACACACATACATGCAGTTGTGTGCACATTGGCAAATCAGTGTGTGCTCTATCAAGTTGTATAAACTTCACCGGTTGATTTTTGGATGAAACATTCTAAACACGTCTTGAACTGGATCACTGGAAGGTTGAAATGACAGACTAACCTATTTTAGGTCATGCATGATGTCCTGTGCTAAGTCTACACAATAAAGTGAGGGTTTGTATGAGGACCCTTGGCAGATATTTGATGAGTTACACACATTTTTATTTTTAAGGTAATGGATTCTTCCTTGGCATTATGACATATAGGGCATATTTTTATAGCATTCCGAAAATGTGAGTCATGCACACTTTCAATTATTTCAGACACTGAAGTTGTTTTTGGTCTCAGATTGTTAGAAAGGCAACACATTTTGTTACCTTTTGAAGAGAGGTCCTGAATTTACCATATGTCCTGAATCCTGTTCTCACTGTAAAGTTACAGGGCCTCCAGCTAAGACTCTGGAAGATCATGAGACTAGTCTAAAATGTGAGATCAGCAGCAATTTAAGACACCTTGAGGTAAATGCATCTCTATATTAAATTAATGAAATTAACACATAAAATAAGGCAAATAATAACAACAAAACAATTCATCTGTGAACAAACTCCTGCAATTATTAGTTATTACTTCAAATCATGGCATTCCTCATGCCCCTCCTTGGGTTTACACACAGTATAACCCATGACCTCTTTCATATAAATCAATAACAGCAGGTAGAGTGCTGTTGCTCCAAAATAACTTGTGAGGCTCACCAAATCTAACGTGAGGGAGCTTATTGACTCTAGAACCACTAGAAGGAGTCCAAACATGTTTTCTTTTGTTATTATTTCCACTCACTGCATTCTGCCTCTGGATATCGAGAGACTTACTGCACACAGTCTGAGTTTAACAATGTAAGAACCACCATGACCTGACCACAGCCTTACTACTGAAGCTCAGGAAAATGGCTGTTTTTTAAATTTTTTTTATTATACTCAAAAATCTTTCCTTGTTTTTCTGATTCTAACCTTCAAAAAATATCCGTTTTGTTTTATAAGGACACATTTATTGTCTTGGTAATCTTTCCTTAATGTCAGAGCTTGTTTGCGGTGGCTCATGTTGTAGAAGTAACTTTGTTTTTATCGAAACTGGCAGCGTAAACCTCACATTTAGACATACATGTTATGCAAAAGAGCCTCCAACACACATCAACACTCACAGATCTGCTGGCTATTTTGAATGTGTTTATGACTGTGGTTGTTTATTATATTTTTATGAGGCTAAAACAGCTAAAAGAGCTTGTTGACTGAGGCAAACGCTCACACTCGTCTCCCAGCTGAAGTTGCGGGGCAGTCGGAGTTGTCAGGCAGGGCACGTTCATGTGTTTCAGAAGAGAGGCTTTGTAAGGATGTCTGAAGGGAAGATACTTTGAAATTTTCCCTTGCTCTTGCTGGTTTCTTTAATGCTACCGATCCCAACTTTAATTATTTATAGAATGGAAAATATTTTTGAAACATTTTTCAAGGATTCAACATATTTCAGTTTTATGAAAAACATTTGTTTTTATAAGACATGCTGTGATTCTGTTGTGTTGGATACAAACATATGATTGCTACATGCACTATGTATGCACACATCCATAAAAACATGGCATCCATAGAGATCTCTATATTGTGATATGGAAAAGTATCATACATATATTTATACATATAAATGTGGATTTGGTCAATTTAAAATGTTTAATCTTTATTATAAGTTGCATGTGGGAGGATCAGCCTCCAGTCAGAGGTCTGTGTTCAGTTTCCTGTAGCTGCTGTCTAATTTACCATCACCTTCCATAAACAGCATGTGCACGGCTTCACACCAACGCAGCGTCCTTGAATGTGTGACTCTTGTAGAATGGGTAAAGGACGGGGGGAAAAAAGAAAGAACAGAGCGAGAGAGAGAAAGGTGCAGAAGAGGAGGGACGGGCAGAGAAATGATTCAAATGACGTTAGATTTGTAGCACCAAAAAGGCTTCTCATTAGCATAACATCAAAACCTTGAAGCTCCAGTCTTAATAATCCATGCGCTTTGAGTCTCCCTGTGAATCCCCTCATGCCCTGCTTCTGTTTTTCTATTTGTTTTGAGACAATGAGATGTGTGGGAGAAAGGCAGGAAAGAATGAGAGATTCCAGCAAACACCACTCCTCAGGCCTCCTAATACACACACACACACACACACACATTCACACACACACACACACCCTCTTCCGCTCCCTAGTCAGTAGGGTGCGACGGTGGGACGTTCTGATCTTTGGTTTATTAAAAGTGGCCTTGCGTGTTATCTGTGAGGCCGACCAGTCATACCAATTAACATTCCAGTAAAGTGATTCTGCAGCCTCAGATCAGGAGGCTAAACTCTTTCCCTTTCCTCTCTCTCCCAAGTCACACAGCGCACACATTCACCATATATTGAGCTCAACCATACATACTGAGCTCGCTAATTATGCCCCAGATACCTTGATAAATGTAAATTTATGACACACACACACACACACAGACATCCAGGGCTGTTCTGAGAGATGAAAGCACACAGTGTTTGAAGAAAGTGATTCTTAGGTTTCATATTTACAATAAAAAAAGAAACATGAAGGTAGGAGGGCTGTAGCCATGGCCGCAAGAGTGGAGTCAGCACAGGGAGATTGACTCTGGCCTGGCTTCACTACGTCGCTCTTCCTACAAAGACACAGGGAAAAAGAGAACCAGATGGAGCGAGGCCTACTGTAGGACTTTTAAAGATGCTAAAGAGGCCAATAAACCCGTTAAGGCTCTTTTTAAACATATTTGTGTGTTTACTTTGAGAAATTCTACACCACATTCCTCATGTGTTTAACTAAGCAGGTGACTGACTGATGCCGACTGAAGTATATGGGCATTAATAAAGTATTCAGTGACCTTTATTCACCTCTACTATGATGAATAAATCTTGTTAAAGTATTTATTTCTATATGAACCAGAGATCAAATCACTACATGTATAAAGGACGTCCCTTGTAGCGACTTGCCCACAGAGTATTTTCAGCAAATTTTCAGCTCTGTTAAAGTCATTCTACTCTCCGCCAAACCGCAGACAGAGTTAGCAGCCAGCTGGCTAGCATTGAGCTAATAATAAGCCAGATTCTGAGTAGCTGGTAGAGACAAAAGAGAGCAACAAGAGAATAAATGCATAGAGAGAGAGAGAAGAAGTATGGATTATTGTGTTTCTACTTGTATGATAACCATATTAACTTAAAATGTGAGGGTATGTCATTGTGGTTTAATAATAGATAAGAGAAATAACCAATCTAAGACACAACAGATTAAGTCCTTATATCATGTAAGTGATACCCTGGACATGAAATGAACATTGAATCATTTGCTGTTGTGTCTTTCTGGCAACAACAACAGTTTCTTTTCCCATACAAGCAATGAATATATAAGATATGCAAACCCAAATTGGTGCAACATGCGGAGCTAAAGCCAGGTGGGAGGCAAACAGAAGAAAGCAGCTTGAGTTTCAGAGGAAATCATCCCATTAATACTAAAGAACTCAATTACTCTCCTTTGGCATGGAGACAGAAAGGCTTTGTTCAGTGTTCTCATTCATCATTTTTGACACTTTTGCCAAAACCAAATTTGCTTGTCTCTGAATGTCAGTAGTTATAACAGTGGATGCATGTTAAGTAAAAGCTGTGAAGTTCAAAGTGGTCACACATGCGATATCATCGGCACCCATGATGAGGTGCCAGTCCACTATAATTGCAAGTGGTGGCACTCCATTGTTCTCCAAGCTGTTGTTGACCACAACTGCTGGTAACAATCACGGCATGTGTCACAATAACTTCTTTTTTTTTAACTGCAAATATGTGTCACGTTGACCAAAACTCTCATTAATTTCCATCGCTCCATCTGCAGAGACGTGTTTGTTGGTCGGCCTGGTCGCATGCATGATGCTGGAGATTAAGCCAATTTTAGCCAGCCTAGACACAAAGTAAATAAATGTGTGGGAGCTCAGCCCACGAATAAAAACTCTAAGGGTTACAATGGAAGATAATAGAATGGGATGGCAGTGTGCAGAAGCAATCAATACACATTAAAACATAACATAAGGTGTGTTGGTATTCCCACAAAGTGCAATGCAATCTGACCACCTCCACAGCAAATGACAACCATCTAAAAAACACTGAATATTTGAGAGCATGGTTTTTCACATGAACACAAACACAGACATTCCCATATCATATGCAGATATATTAGCTATTAGCTATTAGCTAAGATGAAACAAAAATACAAAGTGGTGTGACAACTTTGGGCCCCTCAACAAGAAAATCTAAGCTAGACTCTATGTACTGATGATGCACTGAGGATGCAATGCTACCTCCTAATTGCACCATCCTCCTCCCTTCATTGGTGTGTGAGTCAGTGGGCATGAGGTCCTCATCAGGAAGGTGTGAGGCGTGAAGGACGGGTGTAAACACGACACAGGAGATCCCCAGATTAGTCACGCTTGCTGGTTCTCTGCCACTGCCACCCTGCGCTGCATCACCACTACGGGTCCAAATCCAGTCTCAAAGCACCACACCAAGGAGAATGATCCACTACCAGCCATCACACACACAAACTGGAAATAAACAGGAAGCACCGCCATAGTGTGTGGTGTGTGTGTGTGTGTGTTTTTTAATGATCTCTGTTATGGAGGAGCCTTTTTTTTATACCAATTCCTATCCTGAATCAACAGATGTCTCTGGAGCTGCAAAGCAAAATTTGAAGAGTATCAAATGAGTTAAAACTAAAAATACAAGTAAAATACAAGTTCTCTATTTCATCCTGCATATATTCTACAATACTGATGGCATTCTATATAGTGTCAGAGTAATGCTGTGCTGTATTGACAGAATGTCAAAACAGCTTATTATGAACATTTTCAATATCTAGGAATAGAGCAACTTGATGGTGAGCTGCAAAATTCCCTTTTAAAGGATATCTGTGTGCGGCCCTTGTCCTCATATTTCAAAGCCTTTTTTTAAATGCACACTCCACCTTAACAGACGTCTGTCAGATCTATAACAAACGTGACACATGGAAAATCAGTGAGGAATTGCAGCTATAGTGATACTGGTAACGCTGACAACACAGTTAGCTCTTGTAAGTGGTAATCATTCAAGAGTTTTACATCTATTCATTCATTTTCTTTTGTCTATTACTCTAGCAGAAGTCAATCTGGAAATGCAACAGGCTTAATGTACTTAATGCATCCTTAATGCTCTACGTTCTACTCTTGAGGATATAATTATTACACAGGGCAGCTGTAAACATATGCCTCAGTGCTAAACAACTCCACTGTAATGGGACACTTGTTCCCAAAGCGTTTCTATATACTTGCTAATGTGGTACCAGTGACAGAAGGTAATATATTTATAATGGTAGGTTGACGGTGCAGTAAATATACAGGAAAATTGACTCATAGTTACAACTTAACCACATTCACATCTGGAACCTCTGGAAATATCAGCTTTATACCAGCAACACCTCCAACTCCACTCTTTTTAAAAAAAAAAAAAGTCATACATGCACGAATCTAATATTCTATTCTAATATTCTTTGCTGAAGATGTAATGTTGGAGATGGCATTACTCATTACTGTCATAAATGCAGACAGCAAGAAGTTTAAGATTGTATCATTACAACCTCTAATTTCCTTAAAAAATTGCAAATTCAAAGGTAGACTAGAGTTAACTGCGTGGCTGGAAACCCATTCCACCCTCTGTCTCAACCAATACATGCTGCCACATCCAGTCATAAAAAAAGTTACATTAAAGTCATTTTCTCTGGCCCATTAATATGCCCTCAGCACATAAATGATAAACAGTGGCCTCAGGCTTATTGTGACATTGAATGAATTAAAATACATATTAAACAATATTTCACTTCCTGAAGCTTAGGGACTGGATGACAAGAAATCACTTCAAACGGGACAGGGCCTAAATGTCACTTGGGGTAGCGATTCTCTAGTGGAAATGTTCTCATTAATCATATAAAAGTCTAGTGGGGAAAAGACAGGAGGGGGACCAAAACAAAACTGACTGTGTGTCTGCACTATAAAAACTGTAATTAACTTTAATAAATTCCCTTTTATCTTAATTTTTTTGGAAAACAGGCCATTGCAGATCACTGGGCTGTGGGCCAACGGAGCCTCTTCCTCATAATGAAAACAAAATGCTGGCTGCTCAAAGGTGTCAGGGAGAGACAGAAACAGACAGAGGGAGAATAAAGTAGTGCATTAGTGGGAAAAGCTAGGAGTGCATGGCTATGGGCCTGTTGGCCCTTCGAGACGGTCTGTGTGACTCCTGGCTGAAGCTACCCTATTAAAAGTCCTCTGCACATTCAACATTACACTCAGGGAAAGTAACTTCAAAACTTTCTGGGACAATTTTCATTTTCATTCAGCCAAAGTGCAGGGCAGAGCTGTGCCAGCTAATAATATATGCCATTTGGTGCACACTTTCATCCAAAATAGCTTAAGCATAGCTGACCCCAGTGGGAACTGAGAGTTTAGCCACCTAACTAGCTCCTGTTAGGGACACAGTTTTTCAGCTCAACATGCCCAGAGATGGGAGCAGCCCTTTTACTCTCAGGCATATCTCTCATGAAGTAGCCGAGTTACACACTAAAAAAATCATACGTCTTACACAGAGACATGAAAATATGTACAAGGAGAGAAACACTTTATATGTATTGGTCAGTCCTACAGTAGGTTAGCCACTGTTGGCTCACATGCAGCACAGTATACAAGATTTACAAGTGATCTTAGCACAGAAGTGCACTACGCTGTCTTTTGCAAGCAGATTTAATGCAGTTTGCAAAAAAAAAACTTGAACAAGTAGATTTAAATATTCGATTCATCTGCAGATGATTTGCTTGATAAATCATTTTGTATAGAAAATGTCAGAAATAATTTTCCAAAGCCCAAAGTGTGTGCAGCAAGAACTTATGAACAAACATTTTGGGTTTACAGTCTAACAACATTTTCCCTTCTTCCACAGACATCATGTGTGATCCATCTCTACTGCGCCTCAGTTTATTTACTCTGAACAAACCCGTGGCTGCGCAACACTGGCCCAGTGTGTGATCTTAGATAGCATGTCACCATTCTGCAAGTACGAGAGGCTTGACATACAACACAGTGGCATCGGCATTTTGTGTCATCATTAAAAAATACGTCAAGCAGCGCCTTGTAAACAACAAAATAATAGAGCAAAAACAATTTAAAAAAAAAAAGTATTATTTGAATTATTTCCCAAGTTTGAAGACAATTTTGCTTCGTTTTCTTCTTCTTTGATTTACCTACTATCTGCTGCTTGTTCAGTCCCCTGGTTTTGGGTCACACACATAATATGTCATCAAATCATTAGACCTGTCCTAACATTCTACCTCTACAGATTTTTACGTGACACTGTCACATCTTCTACTGTCAGCTCAGAGGTGGAACAGTAATGACCCTCGAATGCATCTTTTTAACATTTATACAGAGTGGTGAGGTGCAACAGTCCTGCCTTCAACAGACTTTCAGATTCAGGGCTTTGGATTCTTGGTGAGTAACAGAACACACTGCCATAAATGTTCTAAACATTGTTTGGCCATGATTACATCGATTTCACATTGTCAAGCTACAGCCATAGCTGTTAATTAAAAGGAAACAGTCCTGGGTTAAAACAACATAATGTCTTAGAATAATGAATTTGGAGTGATAATGTAGTTTAAACAGTGCTGCCATGTTGCAGGTATATACATAAAATAAGAGTTGTAAAGGTCTGAAATATCTTCTGTTATGATACTTAACAATATGCTTTCTTGTATTTTTAAGTGGAACAACCCATAAAGAAAACCTGAGGATATAGTCAGTGAGTTGAGACTTGGGGTGGTTGTGTTAGTCGACACAATGCATGCACACACAGTGACATTCAGCCTTAATTTGTCCCTTGCCTGTAGATTAATATGTATTCCCACTCTATTAAATGGTCTTTCTTAGAGAGGCTCCAGAGAGTTAATTAAACTGATGCTATTTTGGAGAGCCAGAGATAAAACTACCTTGATTTGAGAGGCGGGGCTTGGGAATGGACTTCAGCACACTTAACCTTCTCTGACTAGCATTTACTCGGTAAAGGTTACAAGGCAAACCTCGAAAGCTGATATGAATATTATGTATAACTGATGGGCAGCTGCTGAAGCGCCACTGAGAAAGGTCACACTGAACATAGGATTACCCAGGGAGAAAAATCTGTCTGGGTAAGATTCCATTCAGCTGTGATCACGCATATATCACTCAATGCAAAACAGAGAGAACAAGAGGTTAAAGGTCACTATATTGTAAAAAAAAAAAAAAAAAAAAAATTTTAAAGGTATGTTGTAACGTAGCTAACCTGAGGCCTTAAAGAAGATGTGGACAAGTAATTGCTTTCCTAAGAGGAGAGGAATGTTGCTAAAGTTAACAGTACTGAATAAAACTATAGGATGTAGTCATATTCAAATAATGATCTGCAGTCCCACATAAAACTCTCAACACGTCTCCAGAAAGGAATATAAATGTTGTTTTGATGAATAATTAGCCCAGACTGTAATTAAAAAGTTCTCAGACACCTGATCTGACCTCTCCTAAAGCCAATCTGTTATAAACAACACACAGATGGCCATTTATTCCGACCTTGATGAATCATAAAGGAAAGATTTTAATGCTGTGGAGAGGAAGAAATGGGAGATCATAAAAACAAACTAACAACATTCAGATTTATACTGTAAAACGCTAAGAGGCAGTGAAGCAGCGGATGATAGTGAGGAATCACTCAGTGTTTCTGTCCCAGCAGTCCTGCCTCTGGGGTACAATAGAGCAGCCACCAACCAGCGGCGAATCATAGCCTGAGGGAGGTGGTGGAGGTGGATTAATCTCCCGTCCCAGTGCTTTAAATAACTGCAATGTCGGAGCCTGGTTGTATTTACCATTTTGAGGGTTTTTTTTCTTCTTGCAAATGTTTAAATCTTCCCCTCATGTCAAGTCTAAAAGCAGATATCTCATCCAAAGCCAGGCCGTAAGTCCTGGTTGAGGTGCACAGATGCAGCTTTAGTGATGTATTGCTCCCTCAAGAAGAGCCAGCGCAGTAGCTGAGTCCCATAAAAACAAAAAGTATAAGACCAATACAGAAACAAAACATGAGCTAGAGCTGGGTTCCACTTTTTCCTCAGCAAAAACGATGCAAATGACTGATTTAAGATGGGAGACACAAGATAAGCTGCAGTAGCAAAACGCAACAACATGCAGGGACTCGGTGCTTTCTCGTAAATCAGTGACTGAAGAGCGTTCTCCTGTCAAAGTGACCGAAGAAAAGAATGACCGATTTTTTTGTTTTGTGTTTTTTTTTTTTATAGCTCCCAGGCAACCAAGACCAAGTCCTGAATTGTTTGTTTACTTCTTTGAAAGAGGAACATTAGTGCTTTGGAAGAAAGTGAAAGTGAAGGCAGCCAAAGAAAGAAATAACGCGACACATCCTGGAGTAAAAATCCCAAAACAGACTATGATAGCTGATATTCTGATTATTGCTTTGCTGTTTTAGGGCTGTAAATGGGGACTTATTCAGCCGAGTCTCATCACACCAGAGGAGCTATCGCTTACTCAGACAATCCATACTAGATCCAAACATGATCCTGGCCCAACACACCAGCATCTACTTCGACCCGATCTTCAGTGTTGATTGGTGCCACCAGCGGCTGCTGAGCCAGTGTTGAGGTCAGCATCACTGCCCTGTGTTCGGTTCCTGGGACTCTTTAAGCTCTGGGCTGACAGAGAGTGCATGGAACACAAACCACTACACAGCTCGTTCATGTTAACTGCATGTCCTTTCGTCCTTGTTTGTCTTGTCTCGTCTCTGTGTTTCACACATAAGGTGTACCACGTCCTCTTTGATGAGAAATATATTAGTTCCAAATAAACCATAATAGGCTAGTCTCTCAAAGAGGGCTGGTGTAGGTCACAAACACACACGCACAGAAAAAACAAAAACAAAAACAAGAAAAACCTTATCTGCTGCAAGATCAAACTGCATGTATTTTCTTTAAGAAATGGTTTATGCACATCTTGGCACAAACCATAAATACAGACAGATAAAAAAAAGATAATTCAAACTAGAAATCACTTCTATCTCAAGTGTTTTAAGATTCACCAATGAATGAGCAACACTTTTGAAGGTGTGTAACCAAACGTGACACCAGAGCAATCTATTTCTCAGTCTAAAGGTTTATGAGGCCCTCATTAAACCACATGTCATGTCTGTAATCCATCATTTTCACGCTAACTTGATGTGTTGTCTTTTACAGCTTTCTAGAGACTTGGAGCATATTTGCAGATGACAATAAAGCCTGACCACTGCATAGCTGTGAGAGCAGCAGCTGCTATATAAATCTACTGGTAACAGACAACCACAACACACCTGTTTGAAAAAGGGGGTTAACTCACCGTTGGATGAGAAGAAAGACCCATACAAATGTCAGGAAAGGTTGACATTTATCACACCAGAGACTCTACACCTGAAAAACAGAGTGAAATACATTTCAGACATGGTATGAAGCTTCCAACAGCAGTCAGCTAACTTACTTAGCTTGGCACAAAGACTAGAAAAAGGGGCAAACAGGTGGGCACAATAGTCTGTGAGCTTTTAAATTCATTGAAATGTGTGTGTTTGGCAGTGAGCTTGAGGAAGGAAAGACATTTCCATGAACATTTCAGTGTCTTTTCTTCGCCGCAATAACTTGTTACAATCAGAAAATGGTATTTAATAAAAGCTATTACTTCAATGGAATTAAACTGGATCATTTATTTTTCCTATTGGCTTAAGAGAGGCTAAGTCAGGTTTCACTGCTCATTTTACTGGCTGACATCCTGAGGCTCTGGCCAGCCATGTTGCATTAATAATAACACCAGTATATTTACAAGCTTTGGTTAAAGAAGAAGCTCCAGTATATCAGAAGGTTGACAGAATATACAGGCTTTTATCAGATTTATCATTTAAAACCAGCAGTGTCTATATCAGCCTACTGTACCACTTGTCTAAATGGCAACGATGCTGCAGGACATTTGCTGTGCAATACAATATAACATAAAATAAAGTTTTTAAAAAAACACCCGACATTGAGAGGAGGAGTGGAAAACAACAGATAACTATCAGAATAAAAGCCACGAAAGCTGCATGAGGACAGCAGCAGAGCCAGACAGCAGCATGAGGTGGTGAGGCTCATGTCTTGTTTGGTCAGGAGGTGAGACTGCGACACGATACTGTCAGAGAGAATACAGGCCCTCCAGCAGAGTACCTGCCATACCTCCCCATCCTTCCTCTGACTGTCCTCATATGAGCTCCTTAATTCACTCTGACAAACACAGGAGGAAGTGTCTGGCCATCATTACATCATGAATGCATGTCTGTTATTCACACAGCACACTGCCTGAGTATGTATATGATGTCAATTCTGCATCACCTGTCTCTTGAATTCAAAGGATTATCCATTATTGGAACGCTGTGATCATGTTGAGCTACCCAGAGAGGTGCTTTGAGCTGGCAGGAACTATGAGGAGACTTCCAATATACATGAGGGCCTGTCAGCCTGGACCATACTTTTTTAAAACTAAATAAAAGATTTCTTTAAAATCCTACCGTTTCTTAGTCCTGTGTATTATTATTTATTATATGTCTCCCTGCCAAACCACACCTGATATAAATAAATGGCTTGTTACGAGACTGAGGCAGAGAGCGTTCACTCTTTCAGTTAAACCAATCAGATTTTACCATGACCTCAATCAGCCAATCATATAGTTGTTGTCCCACTTTAAAACAGTTTCTTTTTCTCTCATCAGCTGATATGTCAGTGTCAGATCAATATGACCCCACCTAAAGCACCTCCACCTTTCACATCCAGCACCCATGGGTGCTATGAGATGTAAGGTGGCTTCTCAGAGAGCCCTTTGCTGCATGTCTTCGTGTGTTTCCCATGTTTCCTGTCTTCTGCTGACTTATCGGCAAGAGTTTGAAAATACGTATTTACAATTTTTCCTATAATCAGTTGAGCCCTAGTATTTACATGCATGTAAATATATACATAACTTACTTTTACTTGTACTTTTGATATTGAAGTACATTAAATATGATATATTTAAAGACTTAAACTGTGTGGTGGTGGTTTTACCAAATGGAAAATCTTACTGAAGCACATTATCTTTACATTTACTTTTACTCAAGCAATATCTTTAGAACTTTACTCTGATTTTTAAGCAACTTTTATCACACTCCATATCTGAATATCTTTACCAATTAATACACCTCTTAACATGGGCCACAAAAATCAGTAGGGCACAACTCCTCCCATATTTCTTAAACGTTCCTGTTGTGCAGCATGTCAAATTTATTTATTTAATTACTCGTTAGTGGTACAAGGTGATGCCTCTGATATGTATATTAAGATTTTACAATGCATGTATTTTGAAGTTGGTGCAGTTGTTTTCTTTATTTGCTTGTGTTTTGTCTATTTGAAGTATGTTGTAACAAGTGAAAAGGCTCTAAATACCCATGACATAAGATTTTAAAAACTGTGCACTTCTCTAACTGAGGTCAAAGCCAAATAAAGCAGTTATACTTTTCCTGGTGCACTGCAGAGAAAGAAAAGTATGGCCAAAACGAATTGTCAGTGAACAGCAAATTCAGAATGTGAAGACATTTTAAATTCCCCAGAGGTCTGTAAAGGGAGACTGACAGGGGCGTTTGCCTCATTCTCTGGTGTTCCTCATCCTGCAGGATCTTTAATATGACACCATTACAGCTTGAGCTTTTTTGATTTTTTGACAAAGGAGTGATTCAATGCTTTATGAAAAGAACAAAAAAATAGCTTGACAGAGCAAGAAAATACAGACTTAAACTTCCTTTTCAAAAGCCCTCAAGGGGCAGATTAGTTACTGTAGAAATGTGGCAGCTTAGAAAATGGATCCAACAATTATTTGGCTGTGCTTGCTGCACAGTAACGCCTGCTATAGTGTGAGACTCAACACTGGCCATCAGACTCGAAATAGATGCAAGAAAATGGAGCTGGGGGGGAAAAAAGGTCTGATCACAGCATTGTTGGACTGTAAAAACACATGATTTGTTTGAATCTCTGTTGTGTAATGGTGGGGAAGGCTTTGTGTTTGTTGATAATGGAGCATAATCTGATCCTCATGTTTCATTGCCATAGAATCACTAAAGGAACAACTACTTGCTATCAAAACAGGTTGGACCTGTTATATGAGCCTTCATATAACCTATATACACATGAGTACAAGGTCCTTGTAGTACTCTGACTTTAATTAGTAAAAATACATACACACACAAGACTTGAGTAGAGGAATAGTGGAAAACACGATCCAATAAAACTCACCCCTGCTGTCTATTTTGTCAGTCTCTCTCTACCTCCCAAATACACACACACACACACCCATAATAGTCAGAGGCAGAGAGCTTCCATAAATAGAATGGAAAGTAGGCAAGTGGATGCTGGGAGTGGCTTTTACTGGGAATATGATCGATTAAAAAGCAATTTGCTCCTCCGCTCAGGCCCTATACTCCAAACTGACAGCCCCCCATCGTCTAGATGGAGCTCCGAGGGTCGGAGGAGCAGGGAACAAAGACTGGGTGACGAGGGGAAGAGGGTAAAAAATGCTGAACCATATGGGTTCTGACTGTACAGTTTGGCTGCAGGCTGCCTGGTGGCAATTTTTGGGAGTTCGACTCATTATCTTGATCATGACAAATTTCAAAATGATCTGTGAGTCCCCACATTGTGGACGAAACAGTGAGAAGAGAATAATCTATTCTGAAAAATCTTAACAACCTTCAAATCTATATGTCCAAAACTAATCCACTTTACCGTAGCGTAAATAGATTTTGGTTTCACAGCCTCCCATTTAATCAAATTATGCTGATTTCTTCCCAGAGAGCATCCTGTGAGAGAGGTTTCTGCCATTATTAGTTTCATAGCAGAGAGAAACACTTAATGTTTAATGACAGAAATTTCCAGATCCAGGTCCGTCAGCAGAGGTTCCATTGCAAAAGCATATCACTGACAGAGCAACAAGATAAAGGGAATATGTTCTCACATGTGGGCTTAGCCAAAAACACACAATTCATGGTTTTCCCAACTGAAACCTGGCTTCAGTGGTCAAAAAAATAGAAAAACACTCATAAATAAAAAACAAAAAATAAAACTGCTCAGGCCTTTCATCTTCCTCAGTTACTTTATAAATTGTGATAATCCTCACTGTCTGCAGCTCTTGGCTTCAGCAGAGCTTCGCCTCAGACCGCCTCAAATGTTAAGCGATAGTGACGGTTGACATGACGTGGAAATCATTTGCAGGGAGATGTGGTGTCTTTATCGATGACGCTGCTCCTCACACACACACACACAGAGAGAGAGGAGGGAGGGAGTTAACAGATGTGATTGTGTCCAGAAGACTCTTTGCATAATATTAGAGGACTCTCAAAATGAATCCATGTCAACGCTGTAAATTATGTGAAAGAACAATGTTTATTTTTTGTGATACAAAGTGATCCATTTAGGCTATTAAATTCTGCTTCATTGTTTTACTGATGATATGACATGATTACATTAATAGTAGGACATTTATAAATTCTAATCATGAGTTAGATGTAAAGACTGATCTCATTCTTCTAGGCAAGAAATCAAATAATATACTTTTCCGAACTAATGAACTATTTCAGTTTGCCTATAAGGCTTCAGGACCTCAAACCATTATTTATCTAAAGGCCACTAAACCGTAGCTGCCAAATAACAAACATTTAAGCCTGCTTCTTTTGTCATGACTCAGTGACCTTGCATGGTTGATCAGAGGTGCCATTAGTTCTTTGCTAATGGGATCAAAAGATAGTCAGGGTGGGGGAGTGGTGGATAGAGGGGGTCTTACTGGGTTTCAGGGAGAAGAAACAACCGGAATGAAAGCCCCTCTGGGGAGAAAGGAAAAACCATCAGAAGTTTTGTCCCCTCATCTTTTCAGCCACTCAGAGTGGCTGGCCGATTGATATTCGTATCAATGTTAATACTAAAGCACCCCTTTCAAAGCTCACCTTGATGGAATTGATTTTTTTCAAAAATAATTTAGCTGAGCATAATGGAAACTAGAAAAAAGTGCCTCAAAGGCTGGATTCAATGGTTTTGCAGTGAAAAGGTTTCTGGCGTTGAGTCTCTTCACTATAAAAATGACTCTCTGTTGACTGCAGGTCCAATATCTTCAAACTTCAAAAATTTAATACAAGGACGTCTATGTTTGACTTTATGACTTATCGTCTCCTGCTCCATTTTAAAACACAAAACATTCAGATTAATAAGCTTTTTGCTCCTGTTGCAGGAAATTCTCAACACTCTTCTCATGTTTCAGTTCTTAAAATTTCAAATTTCTTTATGCATCATTTCCTGATTCGAGGGTCTCATAAATCCCAAACCCTGATAAATAAATAAAAACAGCACAGTGTGTGGTCGTCAGTGTGAAAAATAAAGCTTTCACTTTTTTTGAATCAATCTGAAAGCAGCAGAATGAAAAGACCCGACGGGGTTTCCATGAACCTCCTGGTTAGAAAATGGACACAGGCAAACAGAAATCTGGACACTTTCACTTGATATTGCATTAAAGCAGCAGTCTCCCATTATGGCTTATGGATTAGCAAGTCGCAACTCTCCCACACACATACTCATGCACACAGACACACACGCAGCTCTCTCTGGCACAAGCAAAGTGTCAAACACCGCCAAGTCTGCTGTCTGCAACAAAAGATGGAAAAGAATTAGAGAAATGGAAATGCTGATTCAATGCTGTTATAAAAGCTGCCAGCGCAGCGTGCTAAGACAGAGTGAAAATGCATTCAAATGGACTTAATGCGAATTGGAATCTCTTCCCAGCCCCGACCAGCTGTCTGTGGCCCTAAAAAATGCAAACAAATTAGCGAACCTACTGTATTGTCCCCAAGATTTTACACACAATCACGCTTTCACACCCATCTCTCCCTTTGCAACCAGTCTGTGTGGCTTTCTACATTTTCATTCAAAATTGGAATTTGTCTGTCAGAGCAATTATTAAGGAGTCAAATGCATAAATTAACAATATATGAATACAAATTCAAGGTTAATTCAGGGCGAATCATCATTCCCTTCTGAAATCTATGCTTTTCACTAAAGAAAAACAGATTTTTAAACTGCAAAAAAGAGAATTAATCTAAATACCATATTTTACACATTCAGTGCAATTTATATCCATGTTCCCACACATAAAGTTGAAGCGCAGACCTTTCTGACATTTATTTAACCCCTCAGTTATACATCTGAGTCTGGGACCAATACAGGAGTGGTAAATACTCACAGAGTCAGTGACACTGCAATGCTACAGAGGAGATTGGTATTCAGAGTGCCAGCTTGCAATGTTGGAGCTGCATAAATAGCTCAAACTATTATATCAAGATGAAAAAAAACACACTGTGCTGAATCCCATCAGCTCCACACTGCAGCAGGTGGAACTCTCAAAGGTTGCTCTGCTCATCAGAAGATATAATAATACATTTTTTGGTTGTATTAGTTTCGTGTCAGAGCACAGGCCAGAAGCTGCTGAGATAGAAGCACAAAGAGAAGACAATACGAGAGCAGGTGCAGAAATAAAGCAGAGGTAGATAGAAAATAGGCCAAGCAGCTCAAAGTGAAGTGAGTTGTGAAGTTTTAATCTTTCAAAGATATCTTCCTTTTGCCGGGCAGCAAAGCGTAGAGTAATGTATGATAGATGATGTCCCGCAGTGGCTGTCAAACTTTTTTTTTGTGGAAATAATAGCACATTGCTCAGATAATGAGCTTTACAAGTTTGAATAAAGGACCTCACACACACACACACACACACACACACACACACACACACACATAAACCCTGTTTATTCTGTTCACTATGGCCCACTAACAACCCGACATCTCCCCACCACAGCCAGGATGTGACACTCATGTCTGTTTGCAGACGGAGACATAAAAAACATCTTTTACTTTCTGTTGGTGTTGTATCAGCCACACAAGCTGCATCCAATTTAAATTGAGTCAGCAGCCTGCCAGAAGAGGGAATCCAATATGAGAGACGGTGAGAGGAAGATGGAGACGGGAGGAGTAGAGAGCAGGATAGAAAGGAAAGAATGCTGCCAAGAAGAAAAGAAGGACAAGTAGGTAAGAAATTAAGTGTGTAAAGAGGGATAAAGGAGGTGCTAATAGGGATTTGTGGAGCTGTAGCGGACTTCTCATGGTTCTCCCACATGAGGGAGGTTTGTGGCAAGCTGTCTGTGCTGCTGTCAAACAAAATCAACACTCTCCCTCAGTCTGGAAACAAGAGTTGCGGTTGTTTATCCATCCAAATCCAGAATGACTGTTCATTTACTTTAACTCCAACAAAGTACACTTTTAAAATAAATCTGTTGAACATTCAATTATGATGTCAGAATAGCCTCGACTAGTTGATTAGACAATGATCTGATTGGACACCCCTGACGGGTATGATGCATTATTTAAAGTGACAGTGATGATGGAGATATATTTCATTGTGCTACAAATATGAATACATCCATAAATATTATATCACCATAGTTGTTGCCTTGTTGCCCATGTATCTGTCCTTATGTCCCAACATCAATGTTTTGATGTTTCCAGAAGCCTACATCCAGATACAAATGACATCACCAGCTACTGAGCCTGCTTAGAGTGATGCATATTTCTGTTTTGTGCAAAAGAAATTCAGGTGGCACGACTATAAATCAAAAAGGAAAGATCTCATTTCAAGAGAACACTTTGCTTATTGTCAGTTTGGACTTACAGCTGGTTGTTATTAATTGATATTATTTTATATCAGAATACATCACGATGTGTATCTGGCAGTCCTTATGATGAACTAACAATTTAACTATTAATAATACAGTATATAGTTTATTATTTCCTGGAGGCAGGGCTTTAAATTTGAAAGCAACAACATTTTACTTGTGGCAGCTTCTACAGTATGTTGGGTTACAGCTTCTCTCCAGGTCTATGCATGTATTGTTTGAAGACTTTTGTTTTCTATTCACAGACCACAGACATGAGTTGAAGTGGATCCAAATGGCCTCTTCAGAGACAGACTAGTGACCTAGACAAGGTGGAACAGACCTCTCACCCATACAGTCTACACCGTCACTCAACTTTTTACAACTTTTTCCCATGAGCTCAATTGGTGCTTTTCTGTGGCTGATATCTGACCTCCATGAAACAATGTCACAGTAAGAGAACCGATTTAAAAAACTGACTCATTTTACCCGGAACGTGACTTGCTATGCTGTGCTTAAAACCTTAGAGCAACAGCGTATATATGAAACAATATCTGCAGATGCAGAAGGTCAGTAAGTCATTGAACATTTGCAGGAAGTGTGCATCATTTTGATCAACAGAAATTGTCAGATAAGGATGGATGCATGCGCAATGCATATTGCCAATAGGGATGGGAATTGATTTTCGTATTAGTATTCACGATTATCGTTTTGTAATAAAAAAAAATGTTTTTCCCTCATTTTTACCTACGCCTGGTGGTAATGCAGCACTAAAACCAGAAATCTACAGGCTGCTTGCAACCGCTATAAACAAAAGAAGAAGAACGCACTATGACCACAAGGCAGACAGCAGAAGCATGCTTGCCATTAAAAAGTCTGGTGTGGAGCTCCTTTAAAAAAAATAAAGAAAAAAATGAGGTGCAGAACCAACTCTGACAGGTAAAACTATCTGATCACAAGTCTTCCACAACTATGCACAATCATTTGAGAGCAAAGCACCAGCAGAGGAAGGTCCGTCTACAGTTCAACAGTCAATGACTAGTTTTGTGAGCAGATGAAGTAAGTTTGATGTTAGACCTACAGAATAAACAACAGCCATCATCTCACAGATGATACCTATAAAGACATGCTTCCCATCAGCTTAATGGAAGATGAGGGTTTTTGCCATCTAGAAAAAATGATCTCCTCAAGACTGGAGAAACTATATGATGATAATTCACGTGAGCTGCAAACTCATTTAGCAGGAGTTGAAAAATTGGTAGTCAATTAGTAGTCGAATCGTGCCAAGCGATTATCGATTAGTGTTTTTGCTTGATATGTCCAACCCTGACTGTCAATATACAATAGAAGGCAAAAAAACTCCTGTCCAGGAGTCCCGTTGTTCTGCTGCTGTTCACCGATTGATTTTAGGAACACGCTTCAGGTTAGCTCAAGAACCAATCATTTCAGCCACAGGTGTGATGTAGCGGTGGCAGAATGTACAGTAACTACTTGCTGATGAATGCTTCCTGCAGCGTAGGTTTTTATAACTTTTCTGCTTCAACACAAGGCAAAGTGAGGCTACCATGGTTGACATCAACACAAATTTTGCAGGACATAAATCATAAAACAGACAGTTCTAGGTCTCTAGAGTTGCTATGGTTGAGAAGCATTTTGAAGCGGCACAGCTCATCTTAAATGCCAAATCTTCATCCCAGTTCAGAGCTGCCCACATTCATCTGTGGCTAATTTATCTCAGACTAATTTTCTCCAGGCTTTTAAACAACAGGGACACAGAACAAAAGTCTGCCATGTGTGATGTGCAGTACAGTGAAACAGACTTAGCCTCTGGAAAAACTGCTTCCATTTACTCCAGCAAGTAGGGGATAAAACGCAGCCTGCGCCACTTCATTTATGATACAGAGTAAATTAATGGGCCTGACAAGCTCAATAGTTTTTCCAAGGCAACAGATAACAATTATAATTATCAGCCATGGAATTAAGCAGTCAGTGGGAGAGACAGTGGGCACTTATGGATGTGCACACATGTGTGAGTGTGTGTGTGTGCATGTTCTATATCGTCTCCTGGCCAAAGCAGGGCCCATTAACAGTGGACCTTGAGTGTTAATGTGATATTGTTTGGTTTATTATACTCTACTGAGCGCCTGGACCCTGACTACAGAGAGCTGATTTCATGCCAGTTTCTCACTCTGTGTCACCCTCTCCCTGCCTCCACTGCTTGACAGAAACACATCACATTAGAAAAGGTTTTTCCAGAACCACCTGTATCGCCAACAGCAACGCAGCTAGCCGTGCTCTGGAAAGAGCTGCTATTTTTTTTTCTCAGCCTGCCTTGAATGCTTTAGTGTCAGGAATTGACCGTTCACTGTGATATATTTCATTAACCCCAGTCATTTAAGGCAGTACTAATCAATGGTGCATCGTGAGCTTATCCATGTTTGTGGCTTTTAAAAGCTTTTTTAAGTTAGAAGGATTCAGATAGAGGGAAGCAGAAGGAGATATAAAGTAGCATCAAAACAGGTCGTTGAATTGTCTCTGACAGATGCCTGCCTCTATTAGGAACTCGCCTGCTGCTTCACACACACTCCAACACAGAAGACTCTTTCTGAGCAGTAAGCCAGGTCACTCACACAGGAACCCACCACTTTGGGTCTTTTGTGTTATCTGTCCCTCTCATGTGTGTGTCTGCTAGTCTATTAGTCAATGAGGAGAGATGTGGAGTGCGCAGCTGCCCTCTATGGGTGCAACAACATTCTAGCACGCTGGAAAAGAGGCAGGTCTGATTTCTTCTGCTGCTGCTGCTGCTGCTGCATCATAGCTGCAGGAAAGAGGGAGATGCTATTTTTGGAGCTCAGGTGTTTAACAGTAATTAGCCGGATCATCTTGCTAATGTTACGACGCCGTTAAACGTAGCCCCAGCAGCGTGGAACATAAGGAGAATACTCAGTGAAGTGAAACACATTTTTCTTGGAATGTGAGGCATCTGACATTTGTTCACATATTTTTTTGAGCCTGTGGTATTACTCTCAACCCCCCAGCACACACAGCTCTATCTCCAGTTTCAAATTCCATGCTCTCACACGCCAAGTTCAATATAGTAGAAGGAAAGGCAGTCATTGTCTTTTCTTCCGCCCCGCTGCCGCATGCTGAGGACACAAACCATACAAAGCAAGATGAAAACAAGTAGTCTGGTTATAGATGGAGCGAGCCCAAACAAATTGGGCTGTGTGTACACTGACTGAGCCTTAAGGAGGCCGAAGGTCTTATTTCTAATTCAGCTGGCTTCTACGCTGCGTGACACCTGGAGATCCAGGAAGCATGTAGCTCAGGAGGGAAGCTGTGTATGTATCCTCCCAGCCACTGAGAGGTCTTCCTCTTGATCACAGTGAACACGCTGGGATGTGCAATCCCGTAAAGACTTGAGAGGATGAGAGGAATATATAAGGCCTCCTGTGAAAACATTTATTACCATGTTAAAGCTGCTCAACTTGTGTTTTTTTGTAGAACATGTGGTGTTTTCTCGTAGATAATATGACACTAGAAATATTAGTGGATTTTAGAGGACCAAGACAGCAGGATTGTGGGTTTCTTTTATGAGTGGTGGAGATAAATTGAGTCCTGTGATTGGTTAGTTTACGAGGAGACCAGCCAGACAATGCTCGGTTTGTTGTATCGTGGCAATATGAGAACTAATAGTTTCATTTTTGGGACTAAAAGCCACATCCAGTTAAGAAAGAACGATGGGGAGAATCAGCAGTGAACGATACAACATGAAGGAGAGAGTTGAAGAGTTTCAATATTTTCTGTACCTTATGAAATAAAACAGCCTATTGGTTGAATACCGTAGATAGTTTTTCCAATGCAGTTACACACCAAGAAGGTATAAAAACAGCACATCCACATAAAAAGTGTGGAGATATAAAAAGAGTGGCTGGTAGATTTTGCAATAGTTACAGTGGCGTGCGGACGAGGAAAAATATTTCCAACACGTACAGTGAGCGAAATAAGTGGAAAAAAAAATACACCACTATAATACAGTTTGACACTTTGGCACTTCACCAGACAGCTATGCATATAGTCCAGAGCTGAAATAAAGCAAATTCCCTCCGCCAGTGTCAGGAAGCTTGCATAAACTCCCCCATTACAGTTGCAGGAGTCAGGTAATGGAACGAGGCCCTGCCCTGGCCGCTGCTCCTCCTGCCCTGTCATGCATGCCAAGGATCTGATACAGGCCGTAGAGAAGCTGAGCATCTCTCAAAGGAGAGGAGGAATGTGAACACAGATCACAGCAGCGTGTGGTGAGGCTAAGAGCTGTAGACAGAGCAGCTACACACACTGTTACACTAGTTACTGCGACAACATGCTCTGTTATAATGGATTGCAGACCTTTGGCTGCCAGACAACATTAAACACATTGCAGCAACACTTAGAATAACACGGAAAGAAAACACACTGTATGACGAATAATGAAGCACTCATTCACACACTCATTTCATAACTGTCTCATATGCTCAGCCACTCACCCACACACTCGTCTCTCGCTCACTTACTTGTTTGATCGTTTGCTAGCTCACTCTATCATACACAGCAATTCACACATGGGAAAATGCAAAGGCAAGTACATGCAAGCGCTCTCTAGTTATTCACACTGCCTGTATAGGAGCACAGCGACAGAGAAAAAGCACTACAGCATGTCAGCTACAAACACACATTCAATTAATATTGTGTTTTTCGTTTTACATTAATATATGTGATTATTTCTCTAGGTTAGCTTTGACTAATCCAAATATCACCTGACTTTAAGATAAAGTCAAAGGCCACAGAAGTCATATCCATAGTAACAATAGTGATGAAAGTAAAGACAGAAGAAACTAGCCTTCTGTATTCATTTAACTTTCATTTTAGTGCTGGCTTCAGTGTCTGCTATTTATATAGGTTACCTCTGTGGGGGGTGTCTGTGCACTTCAACTTGAAGTAGTAGAATATATTATTCAGCTGGAATGTAGGAATGCACCATATTCCACGCTGGGATCATTTAAGTGTTACGTTTTATTAACTGTTACCAGTTCATCTCTTCCTTTTTTTTTAAATTTTGTCTTGCAGCAGCAGCCATGTTGACCTGTGTTAACAACACATGGACATACAGACAGAGACGACAGATGGGTGTTGGCTCACTGCTTTTTGCATGTTCATCTATTCGTCCCTCAGACACCTCTGTGGTCACACAACCTGGAGTTGGGGATGAATCTCATCACCACTATGCTTTTCATAAAAAATACACTGACCTGTACCTGTGGTGGCATTACGCTGAAAAGCTGTTTTAGTTGGAAACATTAAAGTCAAATTATGAACAGAATGTGAAGAAATAACAGTTTTGACCTTGTGTCAAAGATGTTTGTGTCGCACAGATATCAACTGAATGCACGCTAACCAGCGACTGCAGCCTTGGGCCATACAATCTCATAATATGAGATATTCTGATTGTGTGGCTCAGGCCTCTGGAGGTGGGAGCTGACTGATGCCCATTCATGCTCCAGGGCTCTTCTGTGCCTGCCTGAACCTCGCCATGCGCCCCATATGATTCCCACAATTTTGAGTTCCTTGAAAATCAGCTTTCTGGATACAGCACATGGTGTAAATGCTCCACTGGTGGTCCACGATACACAGCTTTGTTTTCATTACCATCAACCAGCATGGAATAAAAACACAAAAAAAGACTATTTTCATATAGAAAGACTGTAACCACAGAGTCAACATTTCATTTCTGAGATATCATCTACATGTAAACAGACCTCATGTTACAGCCAGAATCTTCAATGAAAATAACACACAGCCTCACACTCTTCAACAGAGTATAATGACCTATGCTGCAGTAGTTTGAGAAAAGCATACATCTGATTTACTGTATTTTTCTTGCAGAAATATGCAGAGGCCTAGTCCAAGCTCAACAGCAGCAGTGTATCCTCAGAGAAAACCAGTGGCTTAAACAACAGTTAAGATACTGGTTTGTTAGAAGAGGTCAGAGCAGTCATCCTGCAAATATTTCACCGCTTCTTGACCAGGAAAATCTTCTAATACCTTTCAGCAATTTCTATATTTTAGGACTTGAGTCTGTGTGGTTGTTTGAAACCCACCCTCTATACATCCGAGCTTAAAAGTATGACAGCTATCGTTTTAAGCAACACCTCATATCTGTAATTGATGACTATATTAAACATTATCCAGTTGCACAGAGGCATCGTCGCATTCTCGACATTATTTAGATATCTTATTGAACACAGGACTACAAACTCCAGAAAGAGCCTTTTATGGTAGCATAGAACTTTTCCTTTTTCATGCCATTGGTCATTCTCTCCATCTCCTCTCATACCTCTATTTCTGGATATCTCGTCTTTTCCCCGCCTATCATTCTATCAATCCGGTCAACACCTGCTATATAACTGATTTAGAATTTGCAACTGATGAACTCTGCTTCTGACTAAGATCATCCAGATGGTAGAGCTCTTGAATGCTTTTCCAACACTAATGCCGGATGAATGATGTACGACCTTCATCATCCCCAAGACACAATAGCAAAGCGAATTCAAAAGACAATTTGGCTTTACATGCGCTCTAGTAATATAAGGTAGATATGGGTTTGAACCTGCTGAGCTGTCAGATGTCTTCAGAATGTAAAGCAGGATTGCAGGGCCAGGCTGTTTAATAGCACACACAGGAGATGGTGGCCAGAGCAGTTCTGAATGGAAGAACTCATTCAAAGTCAATGATGGGTGACCTAAAGGTATATGAATCACTCTTATTGTTCTCATGCATAATTGTTAGTAAACCACGTGACAATTTGAATTAAGAAGTTAGTGCTATAAGCAGCACACATCTGATACAAACCTGTTCATTTGATACCGACTGTTGAATATAATTGATTAGTGTCACATGAACCTGAAAAGCCCTGGACTGCAAAGCTGCACTAATCAATATTATGTTAATATGTTAATGATGTATTAAGAGAGTGTTTGTAATGTGAATTAGTCAGTCACACTGATGAACCCACAGACAGTCATCACCCAATGCTGCATTTCCCCTCACCTCTGAATGCTTTTAGCATCCGTCTTGGTTTTGCGGCCTGAACTTTGCTGCTCTGGTTCATTCTTGCTCCTCACATCAAACTCGTTTCCAGCCACAGTATGCAACTATTCAGTTATTGTATCATCAGCGCACCAACTATAAAGACGTTAGCTGCAAGATCGCTATCAACCGTGTGTGTTTGTCTAGCAGCTCTAGTCTCCAATTGATCTCAGGACTCAGCAGTTCTTTCTGTTATTTCCCTCCAGTCGCTTTCATTTTTCCTCTAGTCTCTGTCTCAGGCGTTAGAGAGCAAAACAGAAAAGAGAGTGAATATTAGACCTGTATTCATCCGAGCGCAACTGCAAAAGAGTGCTGATGTTGTTCTGTGTCTGCTGGATGTGTAATTATAAAACTGTTCACTAACATATCCACCATGTCAACGTTATTAGGAAATATAATCAGCCACAACATCAACGCCTGACAGATGAAGTGAATAACATTGATAGTCTCTTTACACTGCAGTGTTCTGCTGGGAAACCTTGGGTCCTGGCATTAACGTGAACACTGTTGTTGACCAAGTAAACTCCCTCAAGGCAAAAGCATCCCCAAATGTCCCTCATAACTCCAATCAGCATGCAGTGACTTATACATCCCATCCATAGGCAGCTCTCTGATTGGTCAAGGCATTGACATAGGGCCTCAGGAAGTGTCCTGTGGCGTTTGGCACCAAGATGTGGGCGATGCATCATTTGGGACCTGCATTGCTATTAAGGAATGCTATTGCCATGAGGTGGTGTAATAGTCTGCAGTGATGTTTAGGTGGGTGGTACATGTCAAAGTAACATCCAGTGGTTTTTAAAATGTGGCTGTTCAGTTTCAAAAAATACATTTCGTTCCAGCTTGTTTCCAAAAATCAAATCAAATCAATGTTTAACTGATTTCAAAGTAGTATTTTAGATTTCACACTACTGCCTTTGCATACCAGCACCAGTATCTCACTGATCCAAGTAATGATAAATTCAGGGTGGCACCTCCTTAAATAGCAGCCCATAAAATGCCCCATGCATCACCAAATTCCAAGAGGCACATGGCCAGCTGGAATACAGGTGAGATTAACTGTGGGCATTCTCATTCACGCTGTCTCATAAGCAATGGCTGGGACTTCAGGGCCAAGAGCCATCGAGGCTTTAACTGGTCCCAGACAAACATAAAGCACAAAAACATTAAATTATGTCCTGGGACATCTGAGAATGGGGAGAATATATATTTAAATATATATGCTCTCATATATTTGCATTTAAACATATGAGAGCATGCAAAATGTACCATGTAAACAGCACGTATACGTTGTAAAGATTCAGTTTAAAAACAGCAGATATATATATATGTACATGGTATTAACCCATGTACCGAGGCTATAGTCCTCTAGCGGTCGGCGCGGGTTTGATTCCGACCCATGGCCATGTGCCGCATGCCTTCCCCCCACTCTCTCTCCCACATTTCCTGTCACCTCTTCGGCTCTCCTATCCAATGAAGGCATAAAATGCCCCCAAAAACTAGCTGTACATCATCAAGCCTTGATTTGAATGTGCACATGCTCCTTGGATGATCCCATTTCCTGAGTTGAAGTCATTCTTCTGACTTCAGTGTGTTCATTACTTTTTAAGTCATAATGTGATCACAACAAAAAAAGTGTTGTACAAAGTGTTGTATTCCATCGCTCACAGCCTTTAATCAACATTGTTGTTAGCTTTATGTTATTGTTGTTGCACCAATAAATAACCTTTCTGACTAATACGTGTCAACTCTTCTGTATGTGGATAGCAAATTATGGTGGCAACCTAGTATCATATTACAAAAAATTTGTATTCAATGAGGAAACTATTGCATTACTACTGCAACGACACATCATCAGTAGGGTAAAACTAACCCGTCTCATGAAGGTGTAAACCCAGCTCACGTTCCCTATTTGTGGAACATAAAATGTTTCTAACCACGAAACAAAGATTTACTTTTGTCCACCGATGAAAGACGTCAAAGTCAGCAAGTTGCCAAATAATGTTTTTGCATCATTTTTGAGTTGTTGTTCCGAATTTAGGCAGCATTTGCGTGACTTTTGCAGACAGAAAGTTACTATTATTATTCTGACATCACATTAATGCACTGTAAGCAGCTGAGGCAGGAGGTACGCATCAGAACCTGCCCATCAGCTTTGGCATTTTCTCACTTGTACATGAGGGACGACTGAATCCTGCATGAAGAACTGTGTTGAAGAGAAAGCCTCCTATTCAGCACCAAGGCATTTAATCCAAATTAACTCCACCAAGGCTCTCCTAACACTCCTACACCTGTCAGTTTAACCTGGGCCCTAAGCCGAGCAGCAGCGCTATAATTATCAGACCTCCACAGGAGGAAATTACTCAGGAAAGTGTTCAGAAATAGAAAGAAACTTTAAATATTGCTAAAATAAAATAAAACTTTGCCAAGCATGTTTTTAAAAATCATTTAAATTAAAGTGTATCTTCCTTATGTTGGCCTTAACTGATAATACTTTAAGCTTTAAGATAACATACAGCCTTACATCAAAATGGATCACCTCTGTGAGGCTCTGTTTTAACCTGCTGAATATCTGCTGAACCTGGAAGTAACACTTTCTACAACATCAATATGGAAATCAAAACATCAAATAGAGTGCAACAGAACCATCTAAGATCATCTCACAGTAAGTCATAGAAATTGAGGAGGCAGGGAAAATAGTGTCTCCTGTAAAGAAAAGCAAATCCTTGCACTGTGATAAGAAAGAAAATCACTGTGCGTCTTCATCTTAGTAAGATAGGCTCAACATGTTCACCTCCCATATATTGGAAGCAGTTGATATTGTGTCTATGGCAACAAGCGAGGTTCAGAAAAAGAGAGGGGAATGATAACAGCCAGAGAACATGAAGGAGAGATGACAGATGCCATAAATGCACGATGGACGTGCGAATCAGTCATTCTTTGCACAATCCCAGCATATTTGCAACCGAGTGAAGTACAAGTGTTATTGAACAGATGATTCAACAAATAAACAATTAAGAAATATAGAGTAAAACATGGCAAACTGAGTAAATGTCATGGTTCTGTAGTTTGGTTGTTATTTCCTGTTTTATTTTGAAGGTTTTCTACATGTAGTGTTTTGTGCTTTACACTTCCTGTCTTCCTTTCCTATACTTAGACTTAGACTTAGATATACTTTATTGATCCCAAATTGCAAGTTGAAATACACATACATACACACAAAACACTAGAATATAAATATAAACCCCAAATATAAAGATAAAAGTAAAATATTATAAAAGTAAAAGTGTGCTATATAGGCCAACAGAGACCGTGTGCAAGTAGCAATGAGGTAGATGAATATATATATAGTGCAAAAACATGTACAAAGTTATTACTGTGCTAATGGATCATCTGTTGAGGAGGAGTGCGTTATTGTACAGGGTTATTGAATTAGGCAGGAAAGATTTATGGAAACGGAAACTGGACTTTGCTTGTGTCTCGGATTTTGCTTCTGCTCACTGTTTTAGATTTGTTTGCTTGCTTGTTTTTGTTCGGTCACCTCCTGCATGGACATTGGTTGCATGTCATCGACTGCTTTACTTTGCTTGTAAGTTTTGGATATATTTATGTTATTAAACTACTGAGCTGCAGTCCCCTGTCTCTGGCCTATGTCTGCATTTGGGTCCTTATCCTCTGTTAAAGCTGAAATGTAACAGTAAAGGTGCAATGCAATGAGATGATTAGTGCTGGATGAAATAATTAACTGCATAAAACAAATCTTTGAAAGTCACTACTTAGAGCTCTTGTGCCATCTCAATATTCTTGCATCACATAAACACATCGTAAGGTACAGCCATAGAATGATAATTAAATGATAAATAAAATCATTGTTATGCAATCCTATCAAACCTGAAGGGAGTTTGACAATATAGAGAATGATATGGAGTGAGAGAGAAAGATACGAAGGGAACCAGTAAATATAAAAAAAATCTCCAATTTAAAAAAACAAAACATCCAATAGGTTTTTAAAATGATCACCGTAGTTTCTTCCGGTCCTGTATGTCACTACAGTTGGCACACACTGCCATATATTTACAGATAATGACTGCACCTGATATCTAGACAGAGCGGTTTTGTCAGTGTCCTGGTTATGTTTCACCCAGACTGTAGTTATGTCACAAATCCAAAAATCCTCATACTGTATGCAAATATATAAATATATATCACCCTGACTGTCAGATTATGATGTCCAAAGCTTTGAAGGAGGAGGGGAGGAGGAAGAGATTACAGTTCCTCATTTCATAGCAGAGCAGTGCTTGACAAAAGAAGAATGTGCTGTCATGAAAAGTGTTGATTTGTGACCTTTCACAGCGCGATAGTAACCTGACGCATGCTGTCCCTTGAGGCGTACCAGAAAAAAGAGGGAGGGCGCCACCATTATATGTTGTCTGTTTACACCTGCGCCTGGGAGGAGCATTTAGTTTACATCTTAAGCCATTTCATTTTCTAATAAAAATGACAAAAGTAGAGAGGGGGAAGACAATATTTCCTTGTAGTGAAGTTCCTTACATAACACTTTTTGTAATCATACTGTAAAAGCCAACAGTGTGAGAATTCCTGCAATATAAGCAGATTTTAATGCAAGATCCCTGAGTCTTAATGTAAGAATGTGGGCAGAGACATAAAGAGCTTTACTCTGCAAACAATCTGAGCTGCACATGGAGGCAGTGCACAACTTGTCCATATGTGGATCTCAGGAGGGTTCAGGCCGGGTGCTCGCTGTCATTTACACACACTTGTAGGTGCTGTGAAGTTGTGAAAGCTTCAATCTCACAGCGCAGCTTAAAACCACTTGTCAACACCTCACACAGCCTCCTGTAAGTCCAATTGACACCCCAGCCATTTGTCCACACATTCTGGTAATGAAGTGGGCGGGTTGGAGGGAGGTGTTACCATTCCTTTTTGGGAGACGTCACTCACCTCCTCTACCTCCCACAGCTGCTATTTGAACTAGATTTCAACTCTACCGCAGTTCTGATATGTGCCGTGCCCTAGAAACCGCTGCAGAGTGGCTTATAGCCTGACCTCGATATTTCCAGACAGACCACATCGTTAGCTGCTGGGCAAACAGGGGCTTGTCCATGGCTGGATTCGTTGTTCAATGACTTGTCACTGGGGTGAAGGAGCAGGCTGTGAGCCGCTCTGGGAATTGGTCAACAGCTTTAGGATTACAGAGGTCACACAGAAAGATGTAGCCAAATGCTGAAAAAATGGAAGGAGAATTTGCACACACTGATTCTAGCTACCAGTATACTTCTTTCCTATAAAATAAGCTACCCTAACATATGTTTTTGGACATTTATCCCCTATTTGGAGTGATTTACAAGAGTTCCTACTGTACTGCATGAATTCTTTATCAAGTATGAATAGGTCAAAGTAATTCCAGGTAACAAAGCAGGACTTCTTCACTGTGCTTTAATGAGGAGCATGGTATGATTTTTGAGAGGTTGTTAGCCAGTGCAAGAGGACACAGTCCAACTGTGGAGGCTGGAGCGAGGGGCACATATGGCCACAGGGCCTCCAGGGAGTATAAAGGCCAGGCTCCCATCCTGACAGACTAAATGGCATATGGAGCAAATAATACTCAAAGTGAGGTATCTACCAAGGGAATACATAAAGAATAAAATCCAATTAACAATGCTGGCATCATCCAGCAACTTGCATCTTATTTTGAGTTTTGAGTTCTTGTATCTATAATCAATCAAATCACATCTGTTAATGTGTATAATAATAATAATAATAATAATAATAATAACTTGAATTTATATAGCGAGACCCAAGATTTATATCAAGACACCCAAGGACGCTTTACCTAGTTGGGCAAAAAAGAAAAAATAATAACAATAAACTCACTCATAGAAATACTACCATGTAAACAACAACCACAGAACAATACTGATGTCCAGTGTAGATCCACATGAAAGCTGGCTTCCAGGTCTCAGTATATACTGTATGTATACTGGTATAAGTATTTACATTTAGAGTGTATGTGGTGAGAGTACAGGTCCCAGGCTGCTATTATTAGGTCTCTTTTCACTAAACCTATAATATAATAATAGTCCCTACAATGAAATAAATACTTTTTAGATTATCTAGACAAATCCACAACTTCACAAGGTTTTAGTCACAATGCAAAAATATACCATATCATGAGTAAAAAAGTAAATGCAACAGAAAAGCATCAAATGGAAACACCTGCTCTAATTGCTCATTAACCCTGACCTGCCTCTTTCTCTAGGTTCCACTATTGCAAAGGAAATAAGGAAATTCACTAAAAGTAACTACAGTTACAACTGTATACCTTTTCTGATCAGACTCACATAATAGATGTAGTGAAGACTTTTTAATAAAACAAATTAAATGTAGTTTTTATAGTTATCGCTATATTGACATGTATGACTCCAGTGCATAATTTCCAGTGAGAGACATGCTGTCTTCATTTATTTAGAGACTGTTATGTGATGAGGACTGATATAAATCTTTGTCACATGATGTCAGTCAAATTCCTTGTATGTGTTCACATACTTGAAGAAGCTACAAATTCTTAAATGTGGATGCTTCATACACACACATATATATAAGAATAGTGTCATCAATTCATTATCTGACTAATTATGGCCACAACATCCCCTTCTGTTCCGGATTACGGTGTTGAATAATGACCATAAGTATTTTTGCAGAACATCATAGCGTCACAGTGAAGTTGACCTATTGAATTTAAAATGTCATCACTTCATCACTTTATCATTTGTGGGCAATTCTTTTTCATAATTTTGCATGAATTCTCAGGTTATTTCCAAAACTATGTTTTGTGAGGTTCCAGTGACATTGACCTTCCAAATTTCATTCAAATCACATTGATTAAATTTCAATGGAGTGTAATAATAGTCATAAAAAGGAGTTACAACTTATTTTTTGTTTCAACAAACTGAAAGAGTCATATGTAAACATCCACAGAAGCTTCTTATGACACTATTTCCAGCACAACTTCCCTGGTGTCCATCCTATACTTAATATGTTCCAGTCAGAGATTTGCTCAAATATAACTAAATACACTGATCCTACTTACTTCTGGCTCTTCATAGGAGAGCTGCTCTGTCCAACCTCACTTAGTGACTAGACTTATAACTCTTCCTGTTCACACAGAAGGGCTGAGTACAGACTTGATGGTCATTAGCCACCAGGCATTAAGAGATAATAAAGAGAAGGCAATAAAAAACAAACTGCCTTAAGTCTAGTCTTGTATAGAAGACACTGTTGAAGTAATTTGTGTAGGAACCACCAGTAAATTACAACAGGAATTCAGATCAGGCACAAAAAAGAGTGATTATGGTGTAGTGGCTAAAGAGTGAACTAAACACCCCAAAGAGACTCTTAGTCATACACAATGCTCCAGCCCTATCACAAGAAAAGAATGTGAACTCTGCAAAATCATGAATTATCCAATGCAGCCTACTACAATGTAATATATGTACATGTGAGATATAGTTTGATGAATGTTAGGGAAGCAAAACATGAATGATGGTTAGGCAACTAAAACAATGTTAAGATCAGGGAAAGATGGTGGTTTTTGTTGATAAAAACTATTAAATACAGGTCTCCAGTTTTCTCCATGACAATCATGCTCAGGAGCAGTTGGACTTCCAAAATGAATGCAAATCAAATTAAGCCCGAATTAGAATTGCGTGCTTCCATTTGAATGCAGTGGATCTAAATACTGAATCACAACTGTAAAATGATGTTTCTTCACTCCTCAAAGAACACCCCCGCCCCAGAAAGGTATTACTTTGGTCCGACCATATTTTCATCTTTCATTTAAATGTAAAAGACATGATGTGCTCAAAATAAAACCATTATGTTTTATAGAACCAGTGTCATGCTGCTTTTTGTTCCTTTTGCCTCAAGAAGATCGTCAATCATGGAGGATGCAGCAAATATAAAATGGACCTTGTCTACTGTAAATGAGAAGAAATTGTTACCCTGGTTTTTACCACAATAAAACACAAATTTTCACACTTTGGTATTTTGAATAGATTTATCATGCAAGATATAATGTGTTAGTTAGTGAGCTTTTAGGGGTGCAGGTAAGTAGATTTGTTACCTTTTGATTGGGGCAGACCGTTTCCAGCCTTTTTACTAAGTTAAGTTAACCAGCATCATATTGAATGGACAGACCATGAGAGTGACACAGTATCTTCTCGTCTGACTCTCAGCAAGAGAAGTGTATTTCCTAAAACAGTACATCAACTTAAACTACAGACTAAAATTGAAGTTCTGACAGCTGAAGCCAAACCTTTGAAATAATTTGCATTAAGCAAGGCAGTCACACCGTTGCATAACATCTATCAAGTTGTAAACATGCAACGGTGCTTGGATAATGCAATTTTACACGTGAGACTTTGCAGAACATGGCTGGTTCACATAATGATGACTGATTATAAAGCACAGAGCACACAGGGACAACACAGAGCTTGTAATGTACTCAAATATAAAAACATGATTGTTACTGACTTCCATAAGGTCTCCTTCATAACAGCAAACTATTACAAATGGCTGCTCCTTCAGAATCACACTCCCTATCGATCAGAAATGGTTTCCTAAGCATCCTGTTTACATGCCTAACAGAGTCCAAGAAAAATGGGTTATAAACTGAATCCTCCCAGATAAATGCAACTTATATTTACAGAAAGGAGTGAAAAGCACACTGAAATGTAAAGGTGACATATTATTCTTGTTATTATTATTATTATTATTATTATTATTATTATTATTATTATTATTATAACCTGGAAACCCTTTTCAATGAGGAGAAAAAGTTCATCAACGTAATCTGTATACTTACATACATACACTTGCACAAAAAACAAAAAAACTCTAGTGCAGATTTGTCTATAATTTGAATTTTTTTTATTAGTCATATTGTTTTCATTATGTTTATTAATTTCATTTTTTTTCCAACATTTATTATGAAGGTAATATAAAGATAAGTTATTTATGTTTCACTGTTTGCACATTATTTGACTTGTGACATTTTCAAGAAGTCCTTGTTTAAGGTATACTCCCAAGGTTAAAGGTATTTTCCTTCTCAAGGTGTGTGAAGAAATTCGAAAGTAACCACGATATTTGTGTATTCAGTAGGATGAATGCTATTCTACAGACTGATATAACCGTCATATTTGTAGCACAGCGGAATACAGAGAACAATTCTGATTCTAATCCCCTGAGGGGAGAATATTCTACAGTAAACAAAGGGCCATTTTCAAATTCAGTGACATCACGCGTGACATACGTCTTCCCCAAGGGCTTTCCCAGATTTGTAGGCCACACAAGGCCAAACGCACATGCGTAGAAGTTTCAAATCTGCGATCAAATGGAGAACATGGAGAAGAGAAAGCGTCGACAATGGATCGATGGGAGCTACTGAAATTGAAATCTCGACACACATGGCTGGCTTGCACACGCGCAAGAGCGACAGGAAGGTGTAGGGAAATGCCTGCTAGGTAGCAAATCCAAAACAAATCTACCCACAGGATTCCCTTTCGTTTGGCATGTTTTCGTTTGAATTATGCATTGAAACTTGACCAAATAATAAAATGATATTTATTAATTGATATGCCGCATTTTGGGTGGAATGCATTTTGTACACCTAGGCTGCTAGTTGAGTGAGTATACCTTCAAACTTGTGGAAGTTTGGCTCTGCTTTCACTAGCTTTACTTCTTTAATGCACATATCAATGCAGATATAACTACTATGGGGAATTCATCTGACATCCTTGCAAACTAATACTAATACAACATGGATTAAAAACTCTCCCATAAAGTTATTCCATTAGAATTTGACTGGTTTTACACTTTTGTTGTTGCTTTGCGCTCTTTACACGGCAGGTACAGTCAATTGTTGCTCATCATCCACTTCAAGTTTTGTCTTAGGATAAACCAGAGGTAATCACACATCCATGACTGTGGCCTCAACCGAGAAAAACTATTCTGGTGTTGCTGACAGAATTAGTTAAAATTCCTAAAAACGAAAGTTATGATGAAAATGCTGATCATTACCCAACTCATCCATCATTGAAATGAGTCTCACATGCCCCTCCCCCTTGTCACAGCATCACCATATGACTATGACATATGAGTATGTCTGGTAGAGCCGCCTTATGGTCAACACATGACAAAGTAATACTACCGACTACAATTTTCATTTATGTGCAATGCATTACATTCCTTTGTTGAACAGGACAGATTTGACATGGTTCCCTTGTGCAGTGAATATTCAAACAGCAGCAGAGTCTCTGAACTTTATCTGTCAGCAGACGAGAGATTTAATCCCTATTTTTCATCTGAGTCTTTTGCCCTGTTAAACTGCACAAAAGACTGGCGTTGGAGTTCATGTGCACTGGAAAGCTCAAAAGACTTTACTCTGCTGACAGAGTAAAGATCTGGCAGTGACTGGAGACTGGCGACTGGAGACTGGCAGAGATCAGAGATCAAAAGAACGATTATGGGTTGTTACAGTCGTTGAGGATACAAGTGGTTTGTTTGCCTGATGGAAATCACGTGAGTCATTAGCATTGTTCTCAGTTTCACTTAACTCAAGGTGTGAATGTTGGTGAAAAGAGATGCTAAGACTGCATTATATGTGGGTGAGAGATGGAGATTCCAGTTTGACATAGATGGCTTCCTTCACTCCCCTCTCAAACCCCCTCTCAAATGGGAAACTCAGGTTTCCCACTGATAGTAAGTCACATTTACCCCCCTTTCTCCCAATAACCACTCACTGTGTGTGTGTGTGTCTATAACTGTGACTGCTGAGCATTTATATGTGGGATGAGGGTGCATTTAAAGTGGCCACAGAGATTAATTGCTAGTGACATAGTATTACTTCTTGTGAAAGGATCAAATCAGCAGCTACAGTCACGTGTATCTACCTGGTCTGTATAATCAACAAAAGAGCAGTTCCCATGCTTAGCTATACATTACATATAAGTGTGAGCATGTGGCTTTAATGAGAAAAACATGGCAGTGTTTCGCAGAGGTAGTTCCCAAGCCGTGGGTGGAGATTCTCTGGTGTGGGCGGTATTATGCAAATGAGCCTGCACTTTAAGCAAGGAAGGGAGCTAAATCTGAACAGCATGTTGAATCCAGTGGTTTCTGATCCAGGCAGCTCACAAAAAACACAATGGGTTGTCTCATGTCACACTTTGTGGGGTGGTAGGCACTTTATACCCAAATGCACGAGCATTTAATTAAAACTGATGTTTTTTTATCATATGCCCCCTTTACCCCAAAGGTATAACAAGGTAATAGAGTGGGCAGAATCATTTAATTAATCCCTGGCTAGCAGCAGATGGGCTTTGAGCTTAGTGGCTCCTAGTAAGCGCTGCTGTATTTTTACACCCGATGTAAACATGATGACATAAGGAGACCAGGAAGAAAATGGAAAGCACCCCTTGGTCAGAGGTTCCTGTGACCTTCTAACTCACAGAATACAGGACCAAGGAGAGTCTTACCTCCATTTAATCCTCCACATAGGGAATCCCGTTGACTACAAGTCAGTGTGGTCTATAGGATACCTCTTGTTGGGGTAAAAGAGCTCTCAAATTGTGCAAGAGGATTATATCATAACTGGTATGAATAGCAAATGTACAGTGATTTATGGTATTATTTCATATTCAGATGGACGACTAATCAATAAAAAGGTTTTTGTCCTGTAACACTAATGTTCTGGGCATGAATTAAAGTTGTTGCAGGTAGAGATCCTACAGGTGATGTCATAATGTCTAACAGATAAACATCCCAGAGATTTATAGACATAAGCCAGGGGCCATGCTGCTTATGCTTCTTTGATGCTGATATGCTTGGAGCCAGAGAAATTATGTTAAAAAAATCTAAAGGTTATTTATTTTTAAAACTATAGACATTGTTACAAAAGTGGCATTTTGATTTGTAAAAGATAATGTACCATAGTAATGAGTCAGGGGACATAGCAAACAAATGCTAAACTCTTTTATCTAAGTTAAGGTTAATGTCACCCAGCAGTCTTCAAGTGAAATTTGTCTAACAAGCACATGTGGCTCTTATTTCAGTGGAGTTATTTTATAAAGAAAGAAGCAAAATGCTTTGTCTGTTCTGCCATAATGTATTTCAAGTTAGCTAGAATATAAAGAGATAAAGGCTCCTGTGGAATAAACCTGAGCTCATTTGAATGTGGACAAAACATTTCACCTCTTTCATTTTTTTCCCGTTTACCTCAGAAATATAAGAAGCTTTATTTGTCACATTTATTTATACACAGTACAATGTAGTGAAATTCTTTCTCTGCATTTGACCCATCCCTGAGGAGCAGTGGGCAGCCAGTACAGCGCCCAGGGAGCAGTATCTCGCTCAAGGATACTTCGACATGTGGACTGGGGGAACTGGGGATCGAACCACCCCCCAGGCCCCCGTTGATGGGGATATTGTTCACCAGGTCAATAACTTTACAACCAGATGTTGCTAAAGTTGATCTGAGGTTGCATTCAATACCATGCTGCTAATTTAATTAAAATGTTCTCATAAAAACACTTTTTTTTCCTAAATGATTCTTGTGCACCTCTGCAGAAGATGAAAGGTTAATTTATAGCATTATGAGTTTCTTGGTCTTGTTAATTTGAATGTTACTTGGTAAAGATGTCCATGATTCCTAATCATGTTTTTTCCTGAACACGTTTTTTGTTGGACAAGGCTTTTATTTCGACAGCCAGTAAAATGTAAGTCAATAAATGTACTGAACCTGATATAAAAGCAAAGCAGTACCATTGCTACTTCCTTACTGATACCCCAAGTATAACCATAGAAGCACCATTACTCAGCACAGAGGTGCAACCAGCGGTACTTCAACAATATTACTTATAATATCAGCATAATTCAGAAATGAAAGCTATTCAGATCCAACATATCAAGGGCAGTCAGTGAAACTAAGATAAAGAGATTGCAATATCTGAAGAGAAGAAAAAAGGTTTATTAGCAAACTTTGACATTTTGCAACACAGTGACTCCTGAATTGTCACATAATCTTTCCTTGGTATCGAGGCTCACTTAAGTACTCCTAAACTGAAATTAAAAGCCACAGAAGGTTTGTGCAGGGACCAAATGTGATAATTACACACACAGTTGAGGGACAGACTGTATTAGCTTAGTGGATGCTCACTGAGAATAATCATCCATCCTCCAAATTCCCTCTGAACGTTACCAGGGTTACAGCTGCCTTGAGATTTCACATGCATGCCTCAATTTCCCTCATGTGCCAGCTAGTGAGGCTCTGCGTCTATGTAGGAGAATTTTTTTTTCCCATTGCGTGACTTAAACATCATCTCTGCGCAGAAACAGCAACATTGATTACCTGCTAGCCAGACCATATTTTAACAAGAGATATTACAAATGTGTCACACAGTAATAATATGGTAGCATATTTTGATCCCCTTCAGCCTTATTAGAGCTTGATATTCATTTTCATGCTCATATGGGAAGCTGAATTTTCAAGTCATATGCATTTATGTGCAGAGAAATCTAAGGTGAGTGTCAGAGATGATTAAATGCAGAAAGCCTGCAAGAGAGGGGAACGCATAACTGTCCTGTTTAAGAATGCTGCATGGTTTCCATGTACAGTCGAACAAGAGGAGATAGGGAAATAAATTACTCGTTCACTGTCTGTGCTTCATTCAGAGCTCTTGCACACTTTTACATGCAAATGGCTAATATGAGAAGGCATGTATTCCCCAGAGGTGAACGATCACGATTGATCCTTCTTGGACAAGAGCAGACATCACTGATTCCACTGCTTTATCATGACCTGTGCTAATATCCAAAGTTCCTCTAAAGGAGTTTGAAAGTAGCTGCGCCTTTTATCTGTCTTGAATTAAACAATGAAAAGATTAACACCCACTATTAAGTCTAAAGAGGTCTGTATGTAGGTTGGCATGTATAGGAACCCGGTTGCACCCAGTGGGACTCAAGTGGGTTGGAAAACACAGTGGATCAAAGACACCAGCAGAGGCTAGAGGCAGAGAGGCATGTGGGATTTCTTCAGGGTGCTGCAAAGACTCATTTAATCTCTCTATACCTCCCTGTCCTCAGCAGCTGTTGGAGACGGAGGGGTTTAAGACGCCACGGGCTGAGACCTATAAGAGCAGATTAGGTTGGAACAAGAGGGGGCAGGAGATGAGGGGGAGGACAACAGGGACAATTTTTCATCAAAAATATGGAACATGTTTAAGGCCTGGCTGTTACACTACTGAAGCCCTGTCAATCATGCATGCAGGGAAATAGGTCCACGGTTTGAGCCGCAACATGGGTGTGCAACGTGGGTCATTTCCTTGCACAGTGAGCTCTCTGACAACTGGTGGCATCTCTGCATCTTTTAACAAATGCAATGATTGTGTTTGCAAAAGATCTACTCAGAATATTCATATCCTGTCCCCAACAGCTGAATGCAAATTGCAGATCCAGAGGGAGTCGTTACAAAATGATAGAGAAATGCAAGAGGGTGGCATGGCATTTGGAATTGGAGTCAAACTGCACTAGGATATTTGTGTTACCTGCAGTCAAGCAATTAATTTGCAGAGCTGTAATATACATTCAAAATCCCCCTCGTGCAACCGAGGTTACTTATTTGTGGGCGGTGTAGTATGGACAGAAAGCACCAGTACATTAAGACAAGAGATTATTGGAAGCCATTTCAAGCTGTGACCATTCATGCCTGAAACCTTGAACAAAGACAGTCAAAGGGATTATTCTGTGTTCAGAAACTTGTTTAAACAGTTGAATACACTGTAATTTTAGAGAATCACCTTAATCTTCAGTTATGCACTGCAGCTATAAACTCTGGAATGCAACACAGGACAGACCAGCAAATATTAAATAGCAGTGAATCAAATTAATTGTCTTTTTTTCCAGATGTTTATACCTTGAGTGAATAATCCTGATTAGGGATGTGTGATTCTGCAAAGATCCTGACTTTTGCAGTGCCAAAGCCTTGCAGTCATGTGCATACTCCTACCAGAGCTAGAAAGAGATAATTGAGGTCGTATCACTATTGGTAGAGTTTAATTATTTTAAGATTCTCTCTGCATATTAAACTGCGCTAGCGCTGGCAGAGGAACATCTGGGGTTTAATAGTAATGGGGTGAAGTGTATGATTGTGATAGAAGTGGGTGAGATCCCAGCAAATGAGGTGGGATTATTACAAGTGGTGCTGCAGAGTTTTAATCAATTTATTCCCTAAGGTTATTTGGAAATAATGATTTCTCCTTTTTAATGTAATTTAATATCTGCATTTGGAAAAGTTAGGAAAAGGTCAGGAATGATGATTAAGATAAATCTTCATTGAGGAGAAAAAATAAAGAGTGAACAAAAGTTAGAACAGTCCTAATTACCTCTGCCAAGGAGGTAATGTTTTCACCGGCACTGGTTTGTTTGTCTGTCTGTTAGGAGGATTCCTGAAAAGGTATGAGTGATTTTGATTACATTTGTTAGAGAGGCAGAGTATGGCCCGATGAACAATCCATTAGATTTTGGTGGTGATACGGATCATCATGTGGATCCAGATTTTCTTTTTAAGAATTCATTACCATTGCTCAATAGGGACAATTACAATATTTTTACTTCTACCTTCATAAATAATCCCTACAAAGGTTGTGTAACCAAATGTAATATAATTATAATTACAAAAATAAATTAGATTCTATTCTCTTTTGTTCTTACTCTACCTGACTGCTAGGACCTCCAGCTTCTTCTGTGCTTTGTTTTTTTGGTGTATGCCCTTCACTTATTTCTTCTTCATTGGTACCCATATGGTTTAGACAGAAATTACACAATGACATCCCGATCAGATCTACCACATATCAGTCTGATCTGGACCCAAGTAATATTCCAGATCTGGTGAGCCAGAAAGTTTAAATTTATAGGACTCACGTAAAATTCACTTCTGTGAGAAAACAAATAACAATCCTGCAGACTTGCAACCAAGATCAAATTGTATAATTTTTCTTAATAACTATCAAACTAATAATGATCTCAGTGTGACTCCAAACACTATGAGTAGGTTTTCATGGTCAAGAAGTCATATTATGAGGGCCAAACTGCTGTATCATGAGACTATTGCTTTTAGGTACAATGATCTGCCTTGGCGGAGGTTTGTGCTTTCTGAGTGGTGTCATTTTGATTTACATTACTTTGTTACAGAGAGCTTGACTTGAAACCGTCATGCCTAATTAAAACATACCTAAAAGAATGTGTTACACTTATGTGAAAAACGCTTTGAGACACCTGAGAATATTCAAAAGCACACATTAGTTTGATGGATAGTTTGTGTAAGTAGTTTTCTCTCACTCCAAAGAAATAACAGTGGCTTATCTTTCTTTGATATTAATCATCACCTCTTACTGGAGAAGTCTGCAAGTCCCAAGGAGTAGTAATTAAATTAGTGACAGTTGTGTGAAAGTAAATGTCATCTCATTCATAAAGTGAAATGCTTTCAAATCCTATTAGTTTAAAAAAGGCAGCTTTCATATTGATTTTTCGATATAATGTGATATTGTGTTAGTACTGATTGAAAGAAATTAAAAAGTGGGCAAAGTAGCTTTATAGTAGCCTCTTATCAAATCAGCTTCCCTGATTAAATCACCTTTCATGTTCGTCTCAGAACACAGCTTGCTGCCACTCACACCAGTGTAACAAGGTGTAAACACAACAGTGGTATAATATCACCTTGTAAAGTTAAAAGCTAATGCGTTAGCAAAACATTGCAAATGAAATATCCAGCAGACTTGGAGCAATTTAGCAATTATTTGAATCATTCTGGCAACCTGGTGAATGGAAGTCCAACATTAATGCTACCATTCAAGTCTGTTTAGCTCTGAAAACTCAACTGCTGAGGAAAATGTCTGGTTTAAAACATGGTCTTTTTTGTTTGGTGTGTGACAGGTGGCCCACAGTGGGTTTATCTAAGCATCTGCTGACTTTTTTTCACAGCTGCAGCTGGAAATGAAGTGGGTGTGAGCTCAGAGAATGAATCAAAACAGCTAAAGCTGTAGGCCGGAAAATAAAAACAACAAAATGATAGAGCTAAATAGATAATAAGCAAAACACAATTATGTCGTATCAACTATGCAATATATAGTATCAACTTGCAAATGGATAAAGTGTGAGCAAAAAGTGACCCCAGCAGACTCAGAGCAGCGTTGCCATTCATTTGGTGGTTGTGTGATAAATGTAAACAGATCAAAACAGTTAGCCGCCAGCACAAAACAATTATCAAATGATAAAAGATTAAACCATTTTATAAAAATGAAGGAAACTGCAGAGCTGGGTGGGGATGTCATGATTGATACTTTTTATTTTACAGTCATTTGATCCATTCTTAAAGTTGAATTATTGACAAGTAGAGCTTTAATAGATCAATACCTCACATTAGTCTAAATAAAGTGAGGTGAGAGGAACTCGGATAAATATACTGTCTGTAGCACATGTTTTATTTTGAAGCCTAAAAGTATAATTATGATTATATATGTAACCGCTAGTTTGAATTTCAGATGCCTCTCATCACGTCACACAGTCTGTGAGTATCTAGCACCACAGATCTTTCTTGGTTTAGTCAATCTCAAAACACAAACACAGAGTGAGGGAGATCCCTTTAGAGCCATCAAATATGAGAAAGAAAATTTCCTCACTACAGTGTGTAGTGCAACATTGGTAACACACAACTCTTATCATTCAATCCACGATGATGTGTGGTAAGTGACAGGTCTTGTTTACCTCTCATAAATGTTTAAAACCAAATATGACAATAAAAAGTCTGGCTCATGGCTCATGTGATAAATAGGAGAGGTGAAACAGCGATAGAAACTTAAATTAATTCAGCCAGCGCACACAGTGATAACATTTTCTAAGGAGGGCAGCTTGGATTTATGTCATGCAGTATATCAATGCACACTCACAAATAAATCAACAAGCACAATCCTTTAACAAAGCCTATAGCATCATTCACCACGACAAATGTTTGGGGCTGACTGGGTCCTGGAGGGAAATGGCTTCGTCCTCTGAAATGCCATGCCAGTGACACCAAGGGATAATTTACCATTCAATCCCATCAGCCCATGCAGCCATCCCTCCCTCCCTTCCTCTCATTCCTGCAGAGCATGCCTCCACTCCTTCCTTTAGTCCCTGTGCTGTCAGTCATGCTGCCAGCATCTGTTTGAAGTGATTCAGTGATGAAAAGGGGGGGATGGGGAGGAGAAGGTATTTGTAACAGAGTGACATAATGAATTGATATCAGCGTAGAGGATGACTACGTGAGCACTGCGCTTAATTTGACTATATTTTCAAAGCTGCAATAATGGATATTTTTTATATTTGTACATATTTCTTTTACAGAGAATCATCATTCTGCAGTATTCAGCTCAGTATTTTACTATCCTTAGCTAAATGTTTTGGTGTTATGGCGACTTTATCAATCAGTAATCATCAGTTTACCTCCAAACATTGCTTTGTGTCTGCTGGATGTATAAATAGGTCATTTCTAGCCAGCACATTCCCACTGTGATGAGTTAATGTGTTCACAGCTTGTCCCCTCTAAGTGACCAATAATTCATTGATGAAGCTTTAAGCTTTCATATACAACTGTATCAAGAAGCATGAGCTGTCAAATAATGAAGCAGGTTGAAAAAAAACTACACTACTGTCAAACTGATAGAGTCTGACAATGGAAAGTAGAAATTAATGCTTTTCTGAAACTATTCATGACACTGATGCATTTTAAGTGCCTAAATGGGAACTGAACCAAAAGCTTTTCTTTTTTCTCAAATGCACGATTTACTATCCACCTTAAACTTGGACTCTCTGCCACCACTATGTCTGCTCAAAGACCTTATTTAATTTAAGATCTCCTTATTTGATTGTAAATTATTTTAACTATACTCCAATTTTATTTGTTTATTACTCATATTTTTTTAAAATTCTGTTTTACATGTCATTGTTCTTTTTATTCTGCTTTATTATTTACACCATAGAATGTTTATTAAATTGTACTTGAACTCATATCTAGCTGACATTGTATATATATATATAATTTATTTATTCATTCATTTATTTATTTATTTGTTATTATTATTAGCTGTTGTTGCATTGTTTGAAATCTCCACAATAAGGACACCTCCTAAATGGTCTTTAAATTATTCCTATTAAAACATAATTGCAAAAAAGAGGTGCAATTCATCAACATATCACATCAATCTACAGTGGAGTTCATTCATACTTAAAACAGCAACTTCATCTCATCAGAGCAAAGAGATCACAGCACGAACTCTGTCAAGGTTAGCAGTTCGATTGCCATGGAGGCTGACCCTGCTGACTGCCTCCTCATCATTATTAGTGAACCTTCCCTGAGCTGGCTCTCTATACACCTCCAATACACACACACACACACACACACACACACACACACATACACACACACACACACACACACACACACACACACACATATACAACACAACCTCCCACGAATGCTCTGAAGCTCCTGTAATGCCCAGTGTTCTTTCTGTTTCGCTCCATTCCTGCTCCCTCCCTCTTTCCCTCTCTGCCTCAATCCCTCCTTCCCTGCAGAACTTCTAGTAGCTGAGGCCTCCTGTCAGGTGTGTGCGGCTGACGTGGAGCTGCAGGGTGAACACCCAACACCCATCAAATAGCACCCACCTGCAGGCCTGCATCGCTATCATAGAGCTTAACTGACAGAGAAGTAGAAGCTCTCTGCAGGAACAGCTCAACCACTTGGGTACAGAGGAGTATACAGAGGAGATGCACATTTTGCTTGTTCATTTTGCGCCACATCATTTCATGCCTGGTGCCTTCGGGGCTCCCATGATGCTATGTGGTAGTACAGCCACAGGATGACTTCAGATAACTTGCTGAGGAGCAGAGCTAATGCAAAGGTAACACCTCGATACAAATGGAGGCTCACACAGCAGGAGCTTGGTCAGGGCCTGTCTGAATTATAGTTTGCAGTGGGGATATGAGCAGAAGAAGAGGATTACAGTATTTCCCACCAATGTGATGATGACAAGATAGTGCAGACAACAAGGCAACAACAGAGGACATGTGAAGTTCTTGAATTTATTCAGCACACTGGTCAAAGTAGGGCACAAAATAGCTTAGCCAAGCATTAATTGATGGAGAATTATAAAGCATCGAATTTCACAATCAGTAACTAGCCATAATGGCTAGTTACTGATTGTGAATTCTAGTACTGAGTAACCTTGATTTGTCCTGCTGTCTCATAAAATGTGTCTGTTTAGAACATTTTTCATACTTTGTGTGGAGGGTGGTGTATCTATTACGGTGCATCTGGTTCCATGGCTGAAGGAGCCTCAAACACAGTGCAGCACTGTCCTATATGTTGCAAAGTTCTGCAACAGCAAGAATTGATTTCATCACATTGGGCAGAGCAGAGATTCTCATTTGCCATGCTTCTTCATGGTACACAGCCCTATATCTGAGAAACCTTCACTTTAAATAGAGGGAGAGATAGAAAGGTGGGAACTCATGCTTTATTAATGAGCCAGGACCTAAACAAGGACTTCAGTGAAGTTCTTAATTACGCTATCGCAAACTCAAAACTACTTCGAATCACTTCGAAACACCAATGTTTCTTGTAATAGAGTGTATACTGCTACTCTCCATGCTCTAATCCTTTGTCTTCCAGCGCTAGGAGAACTTTCTTCTGTAGGAGGCAGAAAAGACAGCTTGCATCCACCATTGCTCAGTCCCAGCTGGGCAAAGCTCCTGGCTTTCACCCTCCAGAGAAGACCACTGCAGTGCAAGCCCCGCGCATCAAAAACCCTCCCACACATAAAGCCAGGCATTGATGAATACGTTGGCTCCATTTCGACCAGCACATTCATGTTCTGACAGTGTCCCTTTATATTTGCTGCCAGATCTTAAGTAGGGGAGAAAAACATTTTCCTGTCTTTATTTGACAGCCTCTTCACGAGGCCATCTCGCATGACCCTCTGCATAAATTAGGTGTTGCTACTTGGCCAGAGCAACAAATATGATGAAAATGGACACACAGAACGAGTATTGTTTTCCAATCATTCAAATACGGCTTATATATGATTTCTCAATTAATCTAAAGGAGGGATAAAAATCAATGCCTTTTTAAATGTAATTTGTCCAAAGTAAAGGGAAATCCCACACTCAGGTAATCCATGTTTCCTGTTCTACTATGTCTGTCAGCCTCAGTGACTTCCTGCAGTCTTGTTTTCAATGTGAGTTGGCCAGGATGTAACATGTTTCAGTTAATATGCTGGTGGGCAGTTTTCTTAAGAGCAGAAGAATACTTCGCTGATCAGTTGTTGTTTTTTTAGCCAGTTGTGTAGGAGAGGGTCAAGTCCATCAAAAAAGAATATCAGCACACAGTCTAACTTGCAGAATTCCATTTATTTGTAACGTTTCTGTACTAAACCCTGATCAGAATACTAGACCTTCATTATGCCTGATGAAGGTCCAGAATGTCACAAATAAATGTAATTCTGCAAGTAAGACAGTGTGTAGAAATTCTTATTGAAACACGTATTTTTCAACCTTTGAATTTTTTTCAGGTTTTTCAGGTAACCAGCTGGCTGATTCCCTCATAGTCTTCATACTATGCTACCCTAACAGGCTGCTGGCTGTTCTTCATATTTAACAGACAGATATGAGAATGGTCTGAGAGAATTATTCATCTTCTCATCTAGTTCTCAGCCAGAGGACAAATAATGTATTGTAATGTAATGTATGTATTTATTCCTTTAAGTCAGACACTCTGGCTTTTCCCACAATGCAACAACTCTAAAAGGAGACGTGGATTTTGCATCTTTTCCCCACGCTCCGGTTTCCCCCACCACCAAAAGTATCTATATTGGGTAAATTCTGCTGCCAGTGCCCTTGAACAAGGTACTGGCAGACAAAGAGAGTTGTACAGAGGCTACCCACTGCTCCTTGAAGGATGGGTTAAACTCTCAAGTTTCACCTCTTTGTTCTGAGTATTTCATTCTTTCTATTCTTCTTCAAAATGATTGCTTCCACAGTGTGTAGGTAGAGAAATGATTGTAATGAATAAGATTTGAATTCAAAATTATCTTTGCTTCAGGAGATGATGGACTCTTAATTATGTTGTTACTGAGAAAACAAGAGTCCTTATTTAATTCGCTGTCTCTGTAGCTTAAAAGCCAGGCATAACTCACCACATCAAAAACGAATTCTGAAACATGCATCTCATTATTCTGTTCCAGCTGTAATTGCTCTGAGTATTTGTACTATGATTATTGAATTAAATCCCCCAAAGTAATTGATGTGTCACTCCTACCTTCCAGACCTCAATTACACTTCCTTTGAATTCTCAGGAGAACTTAATAGTTTTGCCGAGCCCAGCGAGAGGGCAAACATTAATACATTCACAGGAAAAATTAAGTATCTCCCTAATGAGGTCTACACATATATGCATACATTTACAAACATAAGGATTTTTTCTCTGTGTATTCTTTCAAACACAGTTTCAGGAATCCCATGTTATCAGTGGACTGTTTGCCTGTACATTTTACAACAACAATATTCATAAAGTTTATCTTTAAAGCTCAATAAAATGAAAAAAAAGAAGAAAGTTAGGTGGACTTCCATTTCTCATCCAAGGCACCTCAGTTTCCCCATTATGTCATTGTACCTAAAAGCAATAGTGACCATGAAAACCTAGAATTTGTAATTTGTAATCACATTGGAATTATTATTACTTTGATAGGGATTCCAGATGATGGTTCTGATCACCAACAAATTCTGCAAAAGAAATCATTGAAATCAGCTCATAGCTTTTGAGAGATCCTGCTAATAGACAACGCAAATGTGAACAAATGTGACATCAGTGATAACCTTTTCGTGCACAGCAAGCAATTCATGATATGTAGTGCTGACCAATATATAGCACCTTAGCACACTGTTCTGCACACAACTCCAAACATGGTGAATATTATTACACCTGTTAATGTTAAAGCCTTGGGGATCTATTGATTTTTTAACTAGAACAAGGATAGTTAAGCTGCTAAGCTACACCACCCAGTTGCTGAATGTAGTTTCATATTTACCATAGTCAAAGTGAATTCATGTATTTCCAAAAATGTTTACCTTCAACTTGGAACTGTTTGAGTGGTATGATAGCACAAGAAGCAAAAACACAACTGATATATATCATGTCATATAATGAACTAAATGAACAAGTCATTGTAACTACCTCCTAGTATTACCATCTAAACACTGGGGAGGAAAATGGGACAAAGTGCATTAGAGGGGGGATTCTAAGAGGGCAGTAATTGGCTTTAATGGTGTAGTGCACGAAGGACAGGTTACCTAAGAATTGACCTCAGATCTGACACAAATAAAAGGCCATGATAGCCAGGCTGTTCCAATACAATTCCTTTAGCATATTATTTTCTTGTTCTTCAAAACATTGAGGACAATGAGGACAGGGTTTTCCCACACTACAGACCACCTCCCAATGATTCACTTTTTGCTGCTTATCTAGATTAAATGAAGCCAGCATAAAGCAAGAATGTAATCCAAAATGTATGCTTTCTAGTCTTTGAATGAGTGCATTAATTCTATTTTAAAAAATCCCAAAAGTACATCTCAGCAAAAGTCCAATCCCCATCAAGACAGAACTTGACTAAGAGTTAACCAAAAACCTTCATGTATCAGTTTTAAAACAGAGCATCACCTCATTTGGAATAGGTAAAAACAATGTGGGATCTTTGACATGTGGGCTCGCGACCCGAAGGAAAAGCATGAGACTTTAGTGCACTATTTGCCAAATGGTGGGGAAGACAAAGACCTCACGCTCCAGCAAATAGGTGAAGTGTTGTACTATGTCATCAAGTTCCCACAGTCATTCTTTGTGAAGCAATTACCTTCTAATGCAAACAAATTGCAGCTACTGTTCAGGAGCCTTAATTCTCCCCTTGAACTATCTAATGAATTGCCAACTTCATTCCACACTTTCAAGCTCAGTGCAAACATCAAATAGGAACAAAATCAAAATTATTGGGGGGAAAGGCCTGAAGCAAATGAGCATTCTGAAGATTTGCAAAATGTAAAATCTGTCAGTAAGTTTGTTGGAGCTTTTCGGTAAAGAGTGGAAATAAAAAGACAAAATAAATGATGATGAATTATACAAAATGTCGTGCCATACTGATTTAAGGTAATTCAGTATAATTCTCTATCATGTCACACTTTAAAATTATGTAACTTTATGTCACAAAGACCATGTCATGTCTAAATTCATTGTATGCTCAACTATTGCTTTTCTTTTACACAAATCAAAACAATTAAAAGTGTGAAATGCTTCATGAGTTTCATGTAAATATAATAAGTTGTTTCTTGCAAATCAATAAACAGAAAAGGGTATTTGAAACATAACCTTTCAGAGATAATAAATTAGTGATAAAATGTGGTTATCTTGGGATTTTTGGTGAGGTAGGTAAATGTTGCTTTTCCATGCTCTAGTGTCTCCAAGTTGTTGTCTGTGGGGCTGATCCATGCTACAGTGTTCACAGTGTTCAGGGTAACTCCAATGATTACAATTAAGCAGCTCTTATCCCTGGACATAATCAAGGCAGACCAGTATGTAGAGAGCGGGTTAATCCCAAAGTCCCAAGTCTGGGGAGGGGGGGAGGAGAACAGACATCTCTCACTCAAGTGGAAGTCAAATAGAATGTCAGATAGAATGCACATTACCATACACTACACATACAATATTCAGTTTTCAAATGGGAAAAGAGCATACTGCTATATCAATAAAGGGAGTGAGGGGGCGAGTGGAGTGGAGATCAGAAAGGTTTCAGGAATATTCAGGGGAGGAATTCAATCAGCGCTCTGTGTAGATGCAGGGCCCTCGGCACAGGGAGGGACTAAGAATGGGTGTGGATTATCAGCGAGTCAGTGTGTTACAAAGCACAGGCCAGCCGATGTTCTAATAACAATTACACCCCAGGTCCCAACACCTTCGTAGAGAGATGATGCCACGAAATCTAATTTAAAACCAATTTTGACACACACGTCATCATATGTCTGCATTGACCCAGGTATTTAAGGTGATAACACAGCATCCCTCTGAGAACAAATGAAAGCCTCTGAGGATATGACTTCTAATAACAATTTACAATAAATAAATATCTACACTGGTGAAAAACAAAATTGTAATGGCAGACATAAATAATTCTTCAATAGACATGCATTTTAAGTTATAAATTGGTGGTTTATTGGTCAAATCAAAACAATAATGATACGATAGAAACATTTTCAGCACTGGTAATGCTTTCACAATATGTACAGTAATGTAATGTATGGCTGGGTGATGTGCATTTAGAAATAGGATTGGTAAGGGTATGATACACAGACCATGCAAGTAGAGACATTCACTCTTCATTAAACTCAGTGGCAACTGGCAAAGCACTTATCTGTAATGTAATAAAGGAAATATATGTAGGCAATATCACATGATATTCCACATTACAATATAATACAAGTCTCCCACTTTGGTAGAAATATTATTGCACTGAATCTCCCAGACGTACCAAAATTCACTCAGCAGGAAAATTAATTTTTGAATTTCACTTTGAATATTAAAAAAAAGTTTCGTAAAGTTTCATAAAAAATTCAGAACAAAAACATTAGAGGGTTACAGAATAGGATGGAGGTGAGAGGGGAGTAAAAACACTCCTGAAAACATGGCATCTTCATTTATGAGCCTCCTGTCAAGCACCTGGAATAAACTTTACAGGCAATGCTCAGCAGTGTGATACCCTCCAAACTGGAACACATCCCTCCAGATCCCCTTTTTGTCTCCCCCAACTACGACTCCATGGGTACTGTCTCTGACCTCCATGTAAAGAGGCGTGCCAACCAAGACTGTCAAATAATGTCCAAAGCTGAAGAATCTCATCCAAACTCAGCACCTTGCTACAGGAGAACTGACTATCTTAGTGACATTCTTCACAGAGGACGTGTTGGTCTGGTTCAGAAACTCCTCAAACTGCTGTTTCCACCATTATAAAATACCCCTAGTCTGGGTCCGCAGTTCTCCACCCCTGCTGTAAACAGTATGAGACAAGCCCTTTTTCCTGGAATGGTTTGACAGAACTTCCTTGAGGCCAAACAAAAGTCTTCTCCAAAGCCTCCCTGAACATCTCCCACACCTGGGTTATTGCTTCAGTGACTCCCCAAACTGCAGCCCATCTGGCCTCTCACTAACTGTCTGCTGTTTATGAGGCTTCTACCAGCCACCGCTACAACAGAGGTCCACAATTTGGATTCCATGTCCCCAACTTCCCTTGGGATGGACAAGAAATTCTTCCAGGCCTGGGGGTTGAAGACTTCACACGCAGGAGCCTCCACCATACATTCCAGTTCACCCCTCATTACACATTTGGGTTTACGTAGGGCAGCCCGCCCCAGGTTGGTGTCCAAGGGGTATGGCTACAGGTGTGAGTTCTCGTACCAAGTACATTTATGAACCACCTCATTCTCCAACATTGTTTTTGTTAAGACCAATCAATGACTAGCACATAAGTCCCTTAAGAAAGCTCTGCACTGGTTCAGATTAGGCAGGCTATTCCTCCCAATCACCCACCTCCAGGTTTCTCCATCATTGCCCACGAGGGTTAATTTCTCAGAGTAGAGCAACAGAGTCCCAAAGTCGAAATCCTTCCAGAGACTCAAAGAAGGCTGGGTATTTGGAGCTGCTGTTTATATAAGGACACAAAAGACTCAGAGCCTTCCCCTTGTTCTCCATCAAGAACTCCAGCATAGCAACACTATTAGCTTAAAATGTCAAAAAGACCGAAGATAAACTTTTGTTTGGCCAGTCAAACATCTTGCTTTCTGCTTTCTTACAGATAGTTCAATTAACCTTAAAGGAAGTCTTACTTGCTTTATACTTTTGGAGCAGAAAAAAAGATAATGTAAATCATGCTTTGGGATCCTACTACTGGAAAAAGCACACGAAAAATGGATATAAAAAGAGGAAAACCGATTGTGTTCACATCAAAAAAAATCCTCTTCTAAAACAAAACTGTCTAACTTCTACAAAACTTTTAAATTGAACCCCTTGCCAGAGGCAATTAATACAATTACAACATAGCTGTGCAACAGCACTATGTTTGCTCAGCCAAAAGACATGAGATAAAGCCAATGCAGGATGGGAGATGTAGAACAGGTGCCAAGACAACAGAGCACTGCCAGGATGGGTGGCCGAGAGACTGGGGAGAGGGAAGGCCAGGGAGTTTGGAAGTGCATGTTAATCACTTCAGGAGCAGGAGGCAGAGCTCTGCAGGTGTTTGTTCCACAAAGGACCATTCACTATGGCTCCGGACTAGCTTTCCCCTGAACACTCCCTATCACAGACCTCTTCAGTAACTCATTACTGCCCCAAAACACAGCTCATGCATGTTCCAACACATCAGAAGAACCCTAAATCACAATCACATCAGTCTCCATTTGCACTAAAGTAGAAAAACTAATTAAATTTGCTGATTATAACCACTGCCACAATGTGACTCATACTACCTACAAGAAATACTACCTACATTTCGACGGCTACCATTTTACGCATTAAGCATTGAAGGCTGTGAAGCACATCATTTTTGCTCTAATTGAACTACCATGAACACAATACCATTTTTATGTGGTAATGCAGCTGTACTGTAATTCCCAGGCACACTCTGTAATGAAATGCAATACTAACCATGAAACAATATTGAGGTCGATATAAGGTTAATATGGCTAACATAACAGTGGCTCTCGATATAGAGTGGTAATATATTTATGTGCAAATGCAAAGGGTAATTTCAACTGGTCATTTGTTATATTGTGCTGAAATTGGGCACTTGTAAAAAAAAATAGATACATGGTTAAAGTTACATATTTGACTACAGAGTAGTTTAAAGGGCCTACACAACTATCATCCACCTGGGAAAGTGTTTACACTTATGGTGCCCGAATGGACCTCATCTGACTGTGTGGGTGTGTAAAGACCGACTGACTGACATCTTCCTGTCCTTTTGGTTTTGTAACACTTGCTAAGGTGGCCGATGTTCAGTGACACCCTGTAATTCCAGCATATCACCACCCCGACGTCAATCTGAGAAGAGATGTAATCAGTTGTAATAATTGAAAACAGCTGCGTGTATTTGCAGGGTCTTCAATTGAAATTTTAAATTCTCTAATAAAAAGACATGAAGCGATCTATCCATGCTGTCTCTCAAGATAATTTGTGGTAATCAATAGCAAAGACTACTAGAAACAGGCCTTTTTAACAGCACACAATATGACATTAACAGAAGAAGCACAGATGTAGTTAATAATATTGACAATGGTTGCACTAAATTAAATTTTGCCTCTTCCAAAGACAAAATGTCTGTTGTGAAAAAGGTTCATTTCCATTTTTGGATGAGAAAACATCATGAAACATACTATTTTGGTGTGACTTACATTATTTCAAGGTAATTCTAACTTTTATTTTTGTTTGCCGTTGAAGTCCCTTAATTCTTGTTCCTGCATGCCTACTACAAGGTCAGTCCATATAATTGAGGCTTTAAATCCCTTAATTTATGGAGCAAACTATCCCTGACAAATTCAGAGAAAGCAAAGAAAGAAAAAATATATATATATATATGTGCAATTAATACTGAAGTTGAGAGAACATTCACCTGTTATTACTCTTAGTGAGCTTTATGGTGTAATTAAAATGACTGGCCTTGCCAGGTAACAAATCCTTGGGAGAGAGAAGAAACCAAAGCAGCCAAAGGAGTGTGTGTTATATGTGTTTATGTCTCTGGTGTGGTTGATTAGTCTTGTTTTTAAGACAATATTAAAAAAGAACATATGATTTTAAAAACACCTGAAGAGTCTGCAAGAAGGAAATATGTGGGGTTCCAACATTTCATCCTTAATTTGTTGGTGTAAATGTTTACTGAATTTATCTTTCATGTAAATAATTATGGTGCAAATGCTTGATTTGTAACTCAGTAAGTCCCACTTAAGATTTTTCAAGATATGATCTAGCTTGAAAAAACTAAATATCTGTTAGGAATACTCATTGTCTGGATATCCCAAATCTGTGAATGTTATTGCCTTAATATATTCCTAGTCTATTGCAATGCATTGCAGCAGTTATTGCAGTGTATTGCAAAACCAATTAATGCATAGTGGCTTCTTTTTCCTCTGTTTACTACTCTCCTTTTTCAAGTGCATTGAGGACTTATGATATAAATAACAATGCAAAATATAAGCTACTGGCTGTTTTGTTACAGAAACATAAATTCAAGCCTTCAGAAACATGTGACTGAAAAACCCAAGACCTTCATAGGCCTCATCACATCAAAAAAACCTTCTTCCTAAGTTTTTTTCTTGCCAACTAGTTTCATACTTCCCACTGACACAGTCAGGGAAACATTTCACACAGGCGTAAGAGCACAGGGTCAGTCAGTATTCACAGCTTTCATGGAGCACTGTATTTTTATGTCTTGTACGTGCATCAGGGTGCCATCACAAAGTAATAAACACCTGTCATGATAAAATTACAAAAACAGTACTGTGTCTATTCTACAACATGTGGGATGATGTTTATGTTGGGTAAATTTTTGCTCCTGCTGTTAATTAAAGGCCACATGGAGGGCATATTCCTTAAAGAAAAGGAATCAAAGAAGAAGAAGCTTTTATTGGTCACATATAATTATACACGCAGTAAAATGTAGCGTAATTTGTCCTCTGCATTTCACCCATCCCTTGGGAGCAGTGGGCAGCCCTTATGGGGCCCAGGGAGCAGATTGGGGGGATTGAACCACCGACCTTCTGATAAGTGGAATCGCTACAAAGCTACATCACCATCACTAAACACAAGTTATGTCAATAACAATTATGAACCAGTAACTACTTGGCAACATGAGGAGTAACATATTTGCTTACTATTTGTGGCTTTTCTTCTCAGTCAGTGCCTTTGACCTGTGGTGTTCCTCAAGGGTCTATTTTGGGTACAATCCTGTTCTCATTGTACATGTTGCCTCTGGGGTATATATTTAAAAAACACAACATAGCCTATCAGTTTTATGATGATGATTCTGGAATATACCTCCCTCTGAAACCTGACACTAAATCATCTATTAATTCACTCTCAAACTGTATGGCTGAGCTTAAAACATGACTTGCTCATAATTTCCTCCACCTCAACGAAAATAAAACAGAGATCTTAGTTGTAAATCCCTCTTCCCATTCACCAACGTCTCCTGATAATACTTCTTTGTTCCTAGGTCCTATAGCAAGTTACTGTAAACCTCATGTGAAAAATCTCGGGGTTATTTTTTATTCATCCCTTAAACTTGACATGCAGATTAACTCAGTTGTCAAAGACAGCTTTTTTCAATTTAGAGTTTTATGTAAGGTCAAACCCTTTCTTTCCTTCAAGGACCTCAAGAGAGTCACACATGCTTTTATTACTTCTAGGCTGGACTACTGTAATTCCTTATATGTTGGAATGGGCCAGAAATTCATAGCCAGGTTGCAGTTACTCCAAAATGCAGCTGCTCTTGACTTGCACTCGCAAGCGTGAGCATATCTCGCCAATCTTGGCATCATTACACTGGTTACCAGTTCAGTTTAGGATTACTTATAAAGTTTTATTGATTGTTTTTAAATGCCTGAATGGACTAGCCCCTACTTATCTGTCAGACCTGTTACATCCTTATGTTCCACATCTCCAGCTGAGGTCACTGGACCAGCAGCTTCTAGTAGTCCCTAAAACTAGATTGGTACTTAGAGCCAACCAGGCCTTTTCAGTGGCTGGCCCTAAACTCTGGAATGACCTCCCTTCTCCAGATCAGATCATCAACATTACTACCAGTTTTCAAATCTCTGTTCAAAACACACCTTTATTCACTAGCTTTTCCTGACTACACTTAATTATTTTATCCCTTTTTACCAGTATTTATAACAACCACTGTAGACCTTTGTAATATGTATCAGCCTAAATCTGTTTGTTATGACTCAACTGTTATCTTAAGTGTTTTCTTAATTTGATTTTATGTCTTACAAAACGTATGGTTTTTATTTTGTTATTTACTGTGAAGCACTTTGGTCAACTCAGTGCTATGTTTTAAGTGAGCTATGTAAATAAAAGTGACTTGACTTGACTTGACTATTTTTTCAAATAGGGGCCAATTACAAATCTGTAATGTGATATTTTCTAATGTCGATTCCATGTCATCCATTACAACTCAATACTGGCCACCTGTCCAAGGTGTAGCCCCAAGCATGCAAATATAAGCTCTGCCACCAAGCCTAAACAGGATAGACAATATAGAAACTAGAAAGCACTCAGAGAGTGCAGACCTCCACCATTGGTCGCATCACTGAAAACTATATACAACAGTATCATTTAGTTTGAACCACAAATAATAACTTTTTTTAACGTCATTGACAGAGTATGGCAATGCAGTGCTTACGTCTGATCAAGGAAGAGATGACTTTGACCAAAACACGCATGCAACCACCTACGTCATCGAGCTGCACTCGTCGCCAGACATATACACACAAAACTCAAAATCACATACACAGGCAGGAGAAAAGGAAGTATATTAAAACGGGTAATGTTTTTTTTAAGCTGTAATATGGACATGAATCAATTAGATACATTTGTCAGGATGAAGATGTCAGTGACTTTGTGGCAGACAGCCCCATCTTGTGGAGCCTTGTAATCATTACATTACAAGTGTACATGTGGCAGTTTAATCCTATAATAATAAAAAATAAATTAAAAATTCCTGGGTCCAGATGGTGATTCAGATCACCACCAAAATCGAATCGATTCTTCCTTGGGCCACGTCTGACATCTCCTGAAAATTTCATCAAAATCCGTCCATTACGTTGTTTTTTTTAATCCTGTTAACAAAAAAACCAACAAACCAACCAACAAACAAACCAACAAACCAACCAACGCTGGCAATAACCTCCTCTCTTGGCGGAGGTAATTAGATGGAGTCAAAGTCTGATTTTCAGACCACAGAATCACACCCTGATTGCTACTTCTTGCAGACTTTAGACAGAGACAAAAGGCAGGATCTGAAAGTAGCCAGCTTCTACCACATTTACATCCAAATTGCCAACATACCGCAGGGCTGACAATTTGAATACTACATCGTCGTCAGGCATCATACTTCCTAACAAATTAGTGCACTAGAGCATGAACTGATCTTGAGATGAAAGCTGACCTCATGTCTTGTCAAGACAATTAGAAAATGACATTTTAACCTTTAAGATTTTAAATTTGTGATATAAGACTAATATCAGTGCTGTAGACATATTAACTAGCTTGTTAACAAACTAGTTTAATAATAGTGATTTTGCCTAATTAAAAACAGAAGCGAGGACAAGTTAAATTTTTTCAGTTTATAGGAAACGTGACAACTTCAGCAGGAAACAGATAAAACAAGATTTTTTTTAAAAATCTTAGCATGCAGGACATGTCTTCTTGTTTACCCCTGGTTATGGCGCATTTTTTAATTTTTAGCACAGCCACAGTTTGTATGAAAATTCTCATCCTGTCCTGACTGCTCTGTTTGAGGTGCAAATATTTTGTGTTCTAAATGGGCTACACATCCTGACTGCCAATGAGCCCCAAACATATTTTGTGAAAGTCGAGACACAGAGGCATCTAAGGAGACCTTCATGACAGTATGACTGGTATACGCTCATTGACAATATAGGTAAATATTGACAGAATTTATCAAAATGTTTGCAGTGATGATGTCCCTTATATTACCAGTTTACATAGTGTATATTAAACAGATCCTTGAGAAAGTTGGCTGACGAAATCTGGAGCACCTGGCCTCAGCACTCACTCCCATGCAGTGATCAGTGTGTGGATCTCTTTCTTTTGCTGCACCTGCAACCCTTTTTTTTCTAGTTTTGCTTTTCTGTTTATTCTATAGTACACAACACTTTCCACAAAGACACACACAGTCAAAAAATATGCCACCGAATAACACGCCTTGTATACTTAATTACAATGTAAAGATAAATATGGTACCAATTATTGCATTGCATGTCCATTTTCTACTTCTGCATTGTCCTAAAAACAGGCTCATAACAATATGTACTGTAAGTATTACAAGATTTTGCTAAAAATTATCATTAAACTCTTCCATCTTTCCAACACAGAACTTGAAGGCAACTGGGTGCAAATGTACTGTAATGACCAATGTAAACACTAACATGGACCAGTGTGGTTTTTTTTTTTATGTCTTAAACCTCCTAATCACTCTTAACCTCTTTTACAAATGTATCTTTATGAGAATTTAAAATAATACAATATTTCCATTATAATATTGAGACGATATGTTACAGCTGAGCTATTGCTGTTACAGCTGAGCTATTGCACTATGTCCCACTGTCCCACTTATTTGCCACAATAATAGTGCTAAATTAAAAATGCAAAAATTGCAAATGAAATGCTCACAGTTAATTGCTATTATTTCCTTCAATTACATTCTGAGGCCATTAGTGCTTGCTGGGTGTGAAAGAGCTGACCAGGACCTATCTGTCTAAAGAAAACTTCATCTGAGGCTTCCTAATGGCCTGAGCTCAGGTCGTTGTTAAAAAGCATTCAGTCATTCTGGCGGCGGCTCACATGGGACATGAACACAGGACCATTAACCCAACAACACCCTCAGTCCGGCCACTGACAGACGCCCCTTCTCCAAATAAGGTAATTAGCGGAGAAAAACCGGAAGACTCTCCATGGTAACTCACTCACAAACAGGAGGGGCAAAACAATGGATGAGTAAGGATGAGATGATTGACAGCTCATTGCGGCTCGCGCCTGCTGCCTTTGACTGCATCCATTGGCGATAAAAGCTACCAACAACAAACAGGATACAAAGAATGTATGAGGTTTTAACAATGTATTTGATACAAGAAGCTATTCATCAGCAGAAAATCTATTCGCTCGGTCAAACCGCATTGTAAAAAATGACTATTCAACCAGCGTGAAAAATAATTTCTAACATACCGGGTTGTGTATACTAATCAATGTGCCTCGTGAGCACCTGCGCACTGAACCGTAAGGATGGCACCGGTTTATTTTCATCTTATCCTTGACCTCTTTGTTAGTTTTCTTCTTATATTGATATATATCATATTATTATATTACATTATTGTTATTACATTACATATATTACTGTTGTCTCACCTTCCTCCTGAGTTATAAAGGCACGGGCTAAAACTTGGCGTTTCAAAGTAATCACCACATGGATTTGCGCGAAAAAGCAAATAGCAGCATATAAACAGTACCTCGATTTCTCCTTTTCCTCCTTGTTCTTGAGAGCGAAGAGACTCTACAGTATGCAGTAGTCCGAGTTTCAGCTGAATAACGGTATTTTGAAAGCAACTTGGCTGCCGCAGGGATAGCCTACCACTGTTACAAACCTCTAAATCTCAAATGGTTGTTGTCAGGTTGCTGCTCGCGTGTTCTCCTCAGTCACGCGCCTCATGCAAAACCAAACTATCCGAACTTAAAACTTATTTCTTGCGCTCAAAGCGACTATCGGTAATTGATACTAATTTATAAATGCGGCGTTGTGCTGTATGAAAGGCAGAGCAATCCCTATCCCTCTCATCCACAACCGTGCAGGATGCTGTTGGTGGTCACAGCAAGTGTCTCCGCCCCATCGCCACTCGCACAGTATTGGAGGAAAATTGTAATTGATTTTGTGATGATTTAACTAGAATTATTGACTGAGGCATTTGTCCATATTATTCCTTATTGCTCTCGTTTACAGTCAGCGATTATCCTCATAGTTTATGTAAAAAGAGTATTGTATTAACTCGACCAATACATGTACACAGAACGTCAGTCTGTAATGCCTGCATTAGTTATATTTTATTTCATCACCTTTTTTCCTCATATTTCTCCAGATTCGACCATGTATAGTTATAATGTGATGGTACTGTGACATTGTCAAGTCACAAATACAAAGAAAACAACAAGTGAAGTTTTTTCAAAGTAAAGCGATACAAACGCCATGTTAAAACTGTAATATAGTATTGGTTGTGCACTAAAGAAATCAACATTCATCATTGATCTGATTTTAAGGAATAGTTGTTCTAAATGTGCTATAAACATACAGTACTAAACCTTTGGCTTCAGCACTGGGACTGAAGCATGAGTCAATTGAATAAAGGTGAGAGCTGCTCCGTGTACTAGAAAAAATCACAAATAGAAAGTTGCGTGTTTAAATGTTTCGTCTGGCTTAAACCCCATATTTAAGATAATTTCAGGAAAGTGTATTTTTAACATCAATACGTTTATTTTGAAAGGTCATTGCCTCACCGGAAAAGCACACTATGCTATTTGCTGTCGATGCTTTGTTGGAAGTGCACTCGATTTAAGTATTTACAGTGCCACGGTGGGCGGGAAGCAGAAAAACTCACTTACAATAAACCCCTAACCAGCAGTGAAGGTTTATGAGACGACTGGAGACCCAAATCGAGGTTATATAATGTGAATACTTCCTTTCGGTTATCAACAACTAGGGTAAAGCAGTTCAACCACCTGATAGTACACGTTCTTCAACTCTATCGGAGACATTTAGCGTCATCTACAGTGTAATGTGTCGCACATAACTAAGGTAGGTAGACAGCTAGAGTTTCTTTGGTTTGTCCTTACGTTTATTGACTGTAGTAATGCTAACTATAGCTAGTTCTTATTTAACCTATGCGACCAAGTTATGCTGAAACTAAATTTCCGGTAGTGGTAGAACTAGCCAAATGTTGTAGTGTCATTTAGCTGTTTGCTCTGCAAGTAAAGACTTGTTTCAATCACATTTATGACAGACAGTGGCTAAGGCTATGCTATTTGACAAGCTTATCTTGAGGTTAGATTGTAGCAACTCTTAATAGCGTACCAGAGTGCTATTTGATTAAACGCGGTATTATTAGACAATAAAACATTATGCAATTATTTCTAATGCTATAATAAGTTGTTCTGTCCTGCTAGCTTGATAGTAACAGATGATTATAGCACCCTCCCCAGCAGATAATAAGATGCCATTGTGACTCATGGATGAACTTTTGAATTTATTTGCTACCTTAGCACTCATTTCAATGAAAAGATTGACAAAGTTAATAAACGTTTATGATACATTGGCAAACACAGGCTATTCTTGACATGGATCCGGTTCGCAGGAGTACACCCAGCAAGTGTACTGGATGGTCCATTCGTTTGTCTTATAGCCAGATACACAGCTATTAAAGATGAATCAGCCTCAGTGTCTTAGTGAGTGCAGCCCAAAGGCATGGCACATTACCAATGCTTTCTCTTCCAGCTTTAGATGCTCTGGTAACACAGACAGTGAATAAAGCCTTTAACTGCTGATATTTCAGTCTATATAATGTTGCACAATTTTAACAAATATAACTCTGTCTTCCTAAGTCACAACATTGATTCCCAGCAGATTATATCTGCAATTATCATGCTAGTTCTAACACACCTATGCTCTTATACACATCACTTAATACTTGTTTCATTTTTGTTTTTCTTCTCTTTTTCAGATATGACATATATTTGCTAGAAATTTTGGCATCAATCCTCACAAAACATCCATGTGTATAATTTTTTTCAAGTTTGACCCCCGGCCTGCATCCAAAAATGCCTACAGGTAAGCAATTAATTGATATTTGCTGTGCTCATTGCAATGTACTTATATAAGAAGATTATTTTTGTCAGCCTTTCAGTACAGAAAGGGGAATTAAAAAAAAAACTTTCAAATATGATGTCTGAACTCTTGCTCAAGAAACATCATTTAACACATCATGTGCAGAAAGTGCATCTTAATTAAACTTAAAGCCAAAGTGAGATACCCTGAACTACAGCTAACAGCTATGTTATCCTTATAAGCAGCTCTTGAATTTAAAAAGGAAGTTAACCAGAATAACTCCTCCAAAACTTACTGCTACAAACTTCTAACCAAAAATCTTAATCCTTTTAATCAAACTGGCTCCAAGCACTGAGGCCAATCACCCTCAACACTGCACACGTGAAGCTAGTAGAGATGAGAAAACAGTGTCTTTAAATAACGTTAATGTCAAGACTAATTTTAAGGGTCAAGCAGCAAATGGAAAACATAAAGATGAGGATGAAACATAATAAGCACTTTTAAAATCAACATATGCACTGGGTTTTTCATCTTGATAAACAGTTGAGGCTTATTTTTAAAATATGTCAGCTGTGATTTTTGGGAAATTTGTACACAACATATGCATCATATTTCTTTTTCATGGAGCTATCCAGTATATGCATGTATAAAAAACACTACTCAGTGGTTGGATTGAATATTTCACCCAGTTTGCATCATATATCTTCAGTAAAGTGTTGGGAAACACAGCTACAAAACATAAAGATATGCTTTTTTAAATAAATATAAAGAGAAAAACCTTTCAGGTTGTCAATCCCCTGCAGTCAGTGCTGCAATGTTCCCTATTTCATCTTGTTCCAGTTTGTCTAGTGTGCCACTGAGCAGAGGCGCAAACACACACAAACAGTAGTATAGAAGCAATGGAAAGGGAAGCAGATTTTTATGTATTTATTTATTTGTTTTAACATCTATTTTAAAACCATGGAACTAGGGGACTAAGAGTGATTTTGGAGGTATCAGTCTCCATGAATAGTCCTCTATAATGGGCACACAATGTGCTTAGCACTGGTGACATAATAACTGCTAAGGGAAATACATCACATCTTTTGTTAAATCTACAGTTTCAAAGAGCAAAATGAATGTTTGCACAACCTCCATGTCACCTACCCAGCAGTAAATGCTAACTTCTTCCAGTGGGCAGCGCAGACCAATGCATTATGAGCAGTCAGTGTGAGTTACATGGTGATACGAGTCCAGCTTATTATAATTCCCCTAAGCTTGAGAGTCAGCACTCTACCTGGCCAAAGTCCATCTCTGTCCTTCCCTGTGGGAGTCTGACCCCACCTAAGGAGATCACAGCAGAGGTGTGGCATGAGTACCGAGTCAGACCTGAACCTGGGGTAAGGTGAAATGTACTGTGTTCCAATGTGTTACATCAGTGCTATATATAGGCTGCTATTTGCAGATGCAGTTTTCTTTTGCTGCAGTGATGTTAAATCAAAAGAAATATGCTGCAATACGTGGACTTTATTGGGTTGAAAGCAAAATCAAAGTTTTATTTATTACATTTATTACACCCCAACAGACAGGAATATACCCGCAGAGGGTAAAGGGGTTAATTTTTAGCACCAATGACTCAATGATTACCCACATGCTGATTGCTGTATTTCAAAACTGTCTAGCCCACACTGTTTTTCATTTCAGCTTTTCCAGCTGCTCAGAATAAGAGTATGTTTGCACTCCACTATAACAATGAATTTCACCTGTAATTATCACCTCTCACACTTACTTTAGGCTAGTCAATGCCATATGATATCAACAGCTTCAGTAGCAGTTCCTTTCCTCGAAGGTTGAACCAGAGGCAACTGGACCTCTGTTTTGGGGTTTGAAGACGTTTCACCTCTCATCCAAGAGGCTTCTATAGTTCTGACTGACTAGTGGGGAGTTTCAGGTATTAACAGTTCCTTAAGTCCCAAAAAAGGTCAAAGTGATGGATGAACCGAACATCCTATGGACAGATTTAGTTTGAGCTTGGTGGGGTTGAAGTTGTTGATCCCCTTAGGAGTATGATGCCACTAATGGCAGTTTACCAATTGAATTATGATGTGTGCTGTAAGCAGGTTGATATTTGGTGCAACACTGGCTCAAGAGGAAAGCACAAGGAGTGTCTAAAGCCTAAAAGGTTGACACTCTTGGGACCATGAATAAGGTCATTGTGTAACATGACAGCCTTCCAGTTAGATATTATCTCAACATTTCTGGCCATCTTAGTGGTGTTATTCGAAGGATGTCAATGTGTGTGTGTCAGTTTGTTAATCTGCCACCTTGGTGACAAATATCCATCACTACTGGCTGGATTGCCATGACATTTTGTGCAGCTATCCAGGGTACCCAGAGGATGAATCCCAAAGACTTCGGTGACCCCCTGACTTTTCCTGTAGCATTACCAGAGGGTTTTCTCTTAATCAGTAAAATATCTCCGCATCAACTAATGGTTGCTGTAAAGTAAAAAATCACACCAAAAGCAGCTTCCTCTAGGGCCAGTGCATATCTAATTTAAAGTTCATAGAACCGTGCTTTTTTTCCAAAATACTTTTTCTTGGATTAAGTGCTTGTTCAGGTGGAACTATAACGTGACATTGATATGAAATGAAAGGTCATGGGCTCACAAATATTATAAGAATCGCAACTGTCGTTGAATAGATAATTACACAGCAAGCCTGTGACTCCTGCCAAATCCACAAGATTGTTGATTAAGAACCACTATAGGTCTGTGCTTATCACCATCCCTCCTACATGATGCAGCTGGCTGACTGTGATCAGACCATGTGATGTCCCCCTCAGGATCCGGCAGCAGATGCTCCCTCTGGTGTGGCATCATTCGTGTTAGCTTTGTTTTCTGAAGCAGTGGTGGCTCACTCTGTGTCATGGGAACAAGTTGTCGTCAGCCCTTGATGCACAGAGGTCACCCCCTATTTGGTCACTTTGGTTTATATGTTTGCTCATGACAAGATCCAAGCTGCCATCCTAAAAGAGTAACAGGGGGACCATTGCCAAGCTCAGAAGAAACATAGAGCTATTATACAGGTCAATAAATTTCACTGGCCTTTTTTTTTTTTTGTCTCTCCTGATGTGTTCAGTTTGCCCAAAGTGTGTAAAGTGCCTGATTACAGCAGCGTTTAAATACATGCTGTATCTCAATTATGTTTCCAATTAAATTTCTATAAATGTACATTTGGTTTTATCAACAAAGATCATTTTTACATTGTTCCATTGTATGCTTACACACCTTGAGTCAATATGAATTTCTTCCAAAATGCTAATCCATGTTTATAAAAGTTACATGGTGTGATAGTAAGAGTTCATGCTTTCCTTTGAGGAAGAGGATAATTGCCTCTGCCGAGGAGGATATGTTTTCATCTGTGTCCATTAATTTGTTGATTTGTCAGCATGATTACACAAAAAAAACACTGAACTGTGCCCATGAAACTTGGCGGGAGAATGGGTCTTTGGCCAGCACTAAATAAAATTTAAGAGTGGATCCAGATAAAGGGGTGGATCCAGGAATTTTTTTCCACTGTCAATTAACATTGCAAGAGACTGTTTTTCAACATTGGCTATCATTTCTCAACTAATAAAGCATGGAGCTTGATGAAAAGAATCAGGCATATTTAGGGGGTTGATATCTGTGAGTGTGAGCAATTTGGTGTGGATCCAAATAAAAATTAAGCCAGATTTAAATGGTTTACTGTTAAAAATCCAGTAACTTTAAATTATGCTTACAGGGCTTGGAGTTTCCTGTCTTCTAGAACTGCTGAATGGATGTAATGAGCTGGGTTTTGTTGAGATCCTGTGTGCTGCTATGTGTGTGTTATGTTACATTTCCTTGCTATGTGATTGACATTAGTGGCCTGTTCATAAACACATGTACAAACTAATGTCTGCCTTTGCATTAGATACAGGACACGATGCAGTTTCTATTGTTAATAACCATGAGCTTAATGGCCTCATTGCTCTCTGATGGCTTGAATAATAATGCAGGTCAAAGTGTAAGGCAGTGTTTAACTGACAGACAGCTTGTGTCATTGTAAAAAGCTCATTCAGGTTAATTTTCATTTTATAAGCTCATGTTTGTACCTTTTAAATGTTTGTGATGTAGCCTTACTTTTGCAATAAAAACAGATTTTGTATTGGAAAGGTTCGTGACGCGAAGCAGGCACAGACAGCTTTGCAAAGTGAATTGATGTGAGGCATAGATTGTCTCAGATTTAGATTGATATTTTTCTCATTTGAAATTGTTGTAACCCCTAAAATTGAGTTTACCTCTTAAGTAGCTTTAAGGTTAAAACAACAACGGTATCATCTATCAGCTATATTCTGTGTTGTCTTGGTTTTTAAAAACAGCAACATCCCAAAAAAAAGGTTTTTTTTAGACCCTGTTGAATCAAAAGTTCTTTTTCACTTTTTTTTTTAACTTCCTTCTCTATAAAGACTGGTTGTAACTTTTATGTATCAGTGTTATCTTTTCATGTCACATTCCTTTTGATGCTCTCATCTTTGGTCGGACCAAAGAAGAACCTCCTCCTACTTTTAACCACAACTTTCTACATCCTGCTCAACCAGTTTATAATATCATGGACTTGAAGACTCCTGGACACACCTTCAGAGAAAGTCGGGGAGAGACTCGGGTTGTTACACGACATCTGTAACAGTGTGTCCAGAAGTCAGAAGCAAACATTCTGTGGGTCTGTCTACCAGCTCATTAACTTCTGGGAAGGGATATCATGTGTTCATGATGATGAATGAGTCCTTGATGAGGGATCTGCTGTTGAAGCCAGCGATGGTAACACCTCATTGGTTCACATCCAGGACCAATGACGAAGGCTTGTTGAACTAACAAAAATAATGGACTAAAACCCTCTCCCTCCCTCCCCTCAGGCTAATTTTGGCGGCAAACAGGGATGAGTTCTACAACAGGCCGTCCAAAGCTGCAGACTTCTGGGGCACCAGCAGTGAGATCCTCAGCGGTGAGTGGGTTCATCTCACCATTTCAGTACCCCACAAACGGACATCTTGAGTAAAACAGTCAAAATAAATGGAAGAACATCCTGCTTGTTTTCTTTAATTAGCTATAATGAGGAGAATAAGGAGAGTAATGGGATAATAAGTCAAGATGAAGCAAGTTAGACAAGTTAGTCATGTTTTGAAGTGTCGGCTTTTGCAAGGGAGACGAGAACATGGTAAAAAGTTAATCATGCAAACAAAGGCGAGGGGTAATAACTGATGTAGAAGAATGTGTTTTAAATCTAGACAAATAGGATATGAGATAAAAAATTAAAATGACTCACTATGTTCGGTGACTATGGGAAAATGCAGCAGATGTTTTCTTTTATGTAAGGCTAAACAGATTTCACTAATCAAGGCAAAATCTGTCTCCCTCATCACACAATCTAATTCTCCTCCACTCTGTCATAGGACATCCCCACCCACAGTAAACTATATTTAATTGACTGATGTCTAAAACACATTAAAGACGAGCAGAGGACATCAATCATCCTTTTTTTTTCTTTTTTGCAGAACCAGTGAACGCAGAGATAGCCTCGTTGTTCATCCTTGTCCTTCTCCCCTCTCTAATAGAGGGGTCAGGATGCCAGTAGTAGGCCCTTAATTGATGGTAGCTTTTATGCGTTGTGACAGAAATAAATGGCTCTGCCTTATCTGTGGGGCTGGGGGTGCCGGGGCAGGGCCTTAAGGAGGCATAGCATGACAAGAAGGGAAGCAAGCTATTGCTCCCCGTGGGATCAGGCTAGCTTTTCCATCCAGCTCCCTAGGGAGTAAGACAGTCTGGTTCTCTTGGTCACTGTCAGTGTAAGTGGGCCTGTCTTTGTTGATCACCAGGAAGTGCAGCAGACTTCCAGTGCCCCACATTTTCCATCTTATGTGAAGAAGAGGAATGTGGAAAGAAAATAACGGATTTATTGATTGGGTTGGGTTTTGTGAAGGCTGCACATAGGAGGAGCCCAATATGAAAGAATGTACTCCTTATATACTGGCTCTAATTTGTGATATTTTTATGTCCTTCACAGTCAATGGAGATTACAGTACATCATTTGCTGGTTATCAAATTTCACTTCTTTGCATGTCATTATACTTAAATACTTAGAAGAGCAATTTTCCATCATCAGTACCAAATTACTTTGTTGTTTCCAACATGAAAGTTGTGCTAATTAGTATAATTTTTTACCCATTATAAATCCTAAGGGAGACTGACCTGTGTGGAAAACCGGGTTCTTAAACCATTGTGCAAAATCAGCAGAAACATGAGAAACAACTTAACTGAATGGATACATTCTTTAGTACTTTGTGGGCACTGTTTAAAAGCATGGAGGAAACATACTTAATGTGTTCTGCTGTGATAAATGTAAGTTATTTCAATCAATATAATGGCTTATCTGTTAAATAAACATCGCACCACTTTTATGTGAATCAGGCCTGGACCTGGAATATGGCAAGGAAGGAGGATCATGGCTGGGGATCAACAAGCGGGGCAAGTTAGCTGGAATCACCAACTACATGGAAGGACACCCCAACCCTGATTTACAAGGAAGAGGTGAGTCGGACATGGAAAAAATCCCATCATACATCTCAAGTCTCCACAATCCTCTGAAGTGCTTTGCATGTTGCGTACGGTGTATCCAAAATTTAAAGCAGAATATTGCATTTTTGCATTTTGAAGGGTCTTGTGGCATAATTTTTGCCGCAAATTTAATATATACATTTTTTTATTAAATACATATTTACTATGTATACATTATTATTAACAACTATCCTGGTTTATTAAGTATGCGGCTCTTTTTTTTTGCCATTCTGCAGGGTCCCTTGTGTCTAACTATCTTATGGACAAGGATCAGGACAGCTACTCTTACCTGAAGAAGGTGTCAACAGAAGGCCAATTGTACAATGGCTTCAACCTCATCACAGCAGACTTCAAGTGAGTGAACGGTGTGGGGGAATACCATGTGAGTGTATGGTCCATCAAATGATAAAGCTCAGTCAAAGAGCTGTGTCCAAAGGCATGTGTCTCCAGTAGGAGCCACACTCTCAATGTGATGCATTTCACAAGTTAAAATTTACTCTAGAGATTTAGGAAAAAATATATGATATGGGGTTTTTTGGTTTTTTTTTTTAGAAACTGGTTTAGAATGGGATGTAACTCCGTTCCTCTGAGTTCTGGTCTTACCCCAAAATGAAACTAGAAAGGCTGGTGTGCTAATCAGGGAGATCTGAACAGGAATCTCAGGTGCTGAGCTGTGAAAGAGCCAACAGTAAAATTCTAAAGGAACAGCTGATCATATTTCAGGGTCCCAGACAAAGAAAATCTAGACAGCATTAAAAATAATGAGGTTTTTTTTTCTTCTTCCCCTCACCCCTTTCTGCCGGCCTGACCGCATTGAAAGTGGTGATCTGTTCAAAGGAGAAAAATCAAAGTGGGATGAGTGCATACAAAGATAGCTGCAATGGTGGAGGACCCAGTAGACAATTGGCATGGAAATGGGTCTCAGTTTGTGCCAGGGAGAGGTCGGAGGCTCAGCTCCAACACACACACTGCTACAAAACTGTATTCCTCCTTGGAGAGGAAAAAAAATCAGGGTTTCCACTGTGGAGTTAAATGTCATGTACCGTCTATCTTGGTAAAATAGCCTCAAGCAGGATGTCGACTCAAAAGGGATTATCTTGTACACCCCTTCCTCCACATTTTTAAAAATTTGCCTTTAGGTTAAAAATATCCACTGATTCTCTGCTGTATTCGGCTCATAATCTGATTTTTTTTTTTGGTGATGTTAGCTTATAATTGCTACCTTCCTATATGTATATCCAAATCCAATATGATGGATAGGATGCAGTTTTTTTAAACAGAAAAAATTCCTTAGAATTCTGATCTTGCATTTTAGTTTTGTAAAAGGACAAAACAGACACCACCCTCCAAGCTCCTGAAAATGCGGTGTGTCTCTCATGATACAGCACAATGTACGCTGCTTCAGCATGTGGACAAATCCAAAGCATGACAGACCTGATGGGCCTAGTTATGGTTTCCAAGCTATGATTGGACATATGGGGATAGGTTCATTGAACGGGCCATTGAGTAAAACTCCATCAAGACAAATCATGCAATGTCAGGAGAATTTTTACTCTACCGTGGTCCCAGGGACTTAACATCAAAACGAAATATCAGCTATTTGCAGCTCAAGTCTAGGAATATCTGTAATCAGGCTTTGAATATCCCCTTTCTCTTCTATTTTTGTGTCGTACTGAACAGCAGCAAGACGGCTTGACTATTTCTGTGATTGGCAGGACCATCAAGCTATACAAATGTCCCTCTGAATCCCACCAGCATTCTTCTGTAATGATACTTTTTTTGCAAGTGCCACCTTAAAGCGAAAGACCCCATGTGTTTATGTCGTGATAATACCTTATGGTTTTCTGCTGGGCTGTCATGCTGTTAGAGTGCTGCATATGTTGTTTTTTCTACACATGCCTGTCCGATGGGAGCCGCGTTCACTGCAGATAGAGATGACAACCAGTGACAGAAAAATTCCTACATTTTTTATTAAACGCCAGTATCAACAGCCTGTTGGTTTTCCACTGTAGTGTCTTCAGCAGCCCAGAAGAGATGAGGCATTCAGTTTCTTTCTAGATCATAACTAAATCTGGTGGATATAGAGTAGCCTTATATCACAATTAGAGGATTTTTCATTCATCTGTAATCAGAGACGTGCACGCCACTTTTAAGACTTCCCTCAGCTTGAGAGTGTGTGTGTGATTACCCTCAATGAGATGCATATAAGAGAATTGTGTACACTTAATCCACAACCCATAAGGCCATGATTTCTGCATTGCTCATTTTTTGCTTGTGATGCTTGTTAGGTTAATGTTGCCTTGATTAATAATCTATAACCATATTGGGTTGAGTTCTTCACATGAATAATTTGGTCAATGGCATTCCTCAAAACTTCTGGGCCGTCCCTCACTGGAGCTGCTGCCATTTATATTAAAATTTAATGTAAGATATTCTCTGCATGATGTTCTCAAGGCTGCACATCCAACATTTCATCTGACTCTTCCATAGCTTCGGTTTTTGATCCCACTTTATGTCACTCACTTTAAAGTCAATGCCCAGAGATTATCCATTTTAATGACTATCTTCTCTGATGTTTGCCTGCGAAGAAACGCCGAGCATAATGTTTCAGTCAAGCACAGTCTGACTGCTTTACAAAAACAATGTTAGAAAATGATTCAATCTTATGGCCTCAAACCATGTGTTGTAATTCTTGGCAGAAACTTGTTTGGGCTGAAAAAGAGCAGTGGTGCAGCAGATATGCCGTTCCAGGGGTACAGTATCAGGGGTGGAAGAACATTTTAAAGAGGAACGTCCATGAGTATTTGTTTTTATCTATGCACTAATGAGATTACCTGTGTGGAAAGCAAATTCTCTTTGAGTAAAAATACATAATTTTGTACAGAATATTATTCGCAGTAGAAACTCACAATAAACGGCTCACGTGTAACTTGCATTGTTCATTGAGTGAATCCAGATGTCCAAACATTGTCACAAAAATCCAAGTAACGTTGATTTTGACTTTACATTTGTTAGCATAGGGTCGTATTTTACATCAGGAGGAGATCTGAATCCCACTATTTGTTCCTGCATTTATGTTTCCATGAAACTCTGTCTGATTCCACGTAGGCTGATTTTCATATGGTGACTTTTCTGGGTCCCATGACCTAAGATTTTGCTTCTCAGGTTATTTAAAAACATTATTCTATTTATCAAGTCAGTGGTCACCTTGGGGTCATGTTATGTTGAAATAGGGTACCTCATGAATATGTCAGCATTATTTATGATGACTAAATCAAGTTCGTAATTTTTAACTGGATCTAAACATAACAAGACTTAAGAGTCCACAGCCTTGCTAGTAGGTGTGTGTCTGCTCATAGGAACATCGGTGTTTTGAGCTAACAATAACGTCACACGATGACGCACAAAATGAGAATGCAAACATGCTGATGTCAAACAGGTATAATCTGTTTACTGTGTTCAACAACATATTAACATCTCTTGTTAATATGCTAATATTTGCTAGTCAGCAACTAGGTGTGGGCGGTCTGATGATTTTAGGTGATCACTGCTAAAGGCTTCCACAATCTACTGTCCAGGCGAATCGTAGAGATTGTTTCCACACTTCACGTAACCTCTGACTGGCAGATGCACGTTGAATAAGCGTAACAGTAGTGTTGTAAAGCTAACCAGATGGCTATGCTGACTGGACAAATTCCTTCACATAACTCTTCCTTGGTTGATGTAGTGTGTGTGTGTGTGTGTGTGTGTGTGTGTGTGTGTGTGTGTGTGTGTGTGTGTGTGTGTGTGTGTGTGTGTGTGTGTGTGTGTGTGTGTGTGTGTGTGTGTGTGTGTGTGTGTGTGTGTGTGTGTGTGTGTGTGTGTGATTGGATACAACTCTACATGCTGTCATTACCCAAGAGCCCACACCAACATGTCTATCTACATTCTGAACTGATGATGTTGAAAGCTCATCCAAGCTCATCTCTAGGCCAACTACACCACAGCTGGTGGTGGGGACCTGCTCTGCAGCCTCAGTAAAGAGGACTCCTCATTAGAATGTCTCCCTGCCAGCATACTGATTACCTCTCTAACCGAGATCTGAAAAAGCCTGTTTTCAACTGGTCCCTTTCGTGTTCTTTCTCTGCCCGGTGGCCTTAACCTCCTGCTGTTCCCTCATCTCATCCTAAATCAACCTACAGCACACCTGATGGGACTGCAGATTCTTCCGTTTCCCTTCAGGTTACAGTGCCATCTGGATTACATTGAGCCACTACTGCACATGTATGTATGAGGGGTGAACGCTATCAACCGAGTCAACACTGTCCAGTGCCACTGCTTTCATAGTAACCATAGGAACACAGAAAAAGCATTTGTTTATTCAGACTGTTCATTTGGTCTAGAAGCTGTAAACGATATTAAGGCCTCTTGTTGTCACAGAGATGGTGTGGGGATTTTCTAGCAGCTGCTCTCACGCACTTTGTCCTGCCTTTAGAAAACGCCCTACCCCAGAAAATCGACACACGTCAGAGGAGTCCTTGCACAAACAGCAAAGAACGGACTCTGCAAAGCAAGTTTATCACTAATTTGTAGGCAGTAAACATGAGCGTGTCAGTGTCATCGTGTAATTCCTTCAGTCTTTGTCACTTTGCTGAGGTTGAAAAGAAATGGCTACATCCCTGCAGAAAGCATGGAATGAATTATGATGATCAAAGATAATAAACTGACTAATCATATGAGGGGCAGTGATTTGCATGAGTTCACTCAACACCTACATGTTGAAATGCTGATTGCAAGCATGTGTCTTGTCATGTCATAGCGGCTCTTACATCATTACATCATCTATTACATTTGGCTGAGGAAAACAAGGATAAGCATTTCATCCTGTCAAGCCTTAGTGAAGTCTAATTTTGATATGCAAGTAAAATATACTAAAATCTTCATTTGCATGAAGTGCTACATATTTCATGTGCTTAATAATTTGAAACAAATATGTCTCAACTGAATTCTTGAAAAGTAATGCAATCGATCTATCAAAAAATGCCCATCATAATAAAGTCTATTGTGATGTCTTGGCATTGCTTTTGTCCGGCCACCAGTTCTAAAGCCAAAGAGATTCAATTAGCAACAATATGAAAAAGAGAAGCTGCATCAGTTCAATTTTTTATTTGCTTAAAAAGTTTATCGAAGGTTTTATCAGTTATCAAAATAGTTGTCAGTCAAAAAGTCAGTTCTAAACATCAGATATGAAATGGCTGTTAATAGGTTTGATGGCCAACATTATGTTGTAGACTAAAGGTCAGTTTGTGTTTTACTATCCAGTAATGTAACTATTCAGAGCTATAAACCCAGTGATATATTCTGTGTTTTACCTCCTGACTGGGAAACTTTCCAAGTGAGATGTTGAAGCAGTGTTGCACCACATTTCAGACTGACTGCTGCCGCTGATATGGCTGTCATAGAATTGACATTAAAAAAATCATTCCACTGCTGGTTCAAAGGATTTGGTCATAATTTATTATTCACTCTCCTGTACCAGAGCCGTCACTGATGCCCTTGATGTCTGACAGATTTTTAGACTGAATAACCTCCATCTAACTGAGGACTTTGCAAGATCTAACACTGTAACTAAAGGGTTTTGTGATAGTCAAAAGTGTTTGCAGCACTATTTGTATTTCTAAGCTATAATTTAACCAAGTTGTTCCTTCAGGGTAGATTTAAATGCCATTATTAACTATACTGTTAGGTATTTTCTCATTTGAATTGCTTCTACAAATGAAACAAGATTCTTAATTTCTATTTCCCAGGACTGCAGAGAAAATCAATCATTCAAGAATGCTGTATGGTGCACTGTTGATATTCTCTTTCACCCTAAAAACCCATTTTGCATGATTCTCCTTCGAGGTCTTCTTTCAACAGAGCTGCATTTGATTTTACTTCAACACCATAGATGCATTATGACTCTTTACACAACCTTGATAATTAGATGTAAACAGTTTTGATCATCACTCAATGCGATCTCTAATTTTCTATCTTACTGTGTCCCATGTAGAGCCAAACAAGACACTATGTGTTACTATGGAAACAGAGGCAGCCCTGAACCCATCCATCTAAAACCAGGTCTGTGTTTTTAATTTGGTTGCTGTAGAAACCGTTCATTTCCCATTTACCTCCTCTCTTGGCCTATGGTCCATTCATGTTGGCCTGGCTTTTTAATGCCGATATTCCTTTCAGGTTGTCTAGTTATTGTAGGATGTGGCACAAGGTCACTAACCGAGCTTAATAGTCTGTACATTTGTCTGCATGTTTCATGTATCACTGAACAGGAATCTATGGCTTGAGTAATTCATTGCTGGACACTCCATGGAAAAAACTGCTGCAAGGCAAGCATCACTTCTCCAACGTTGTCAACGACCAATCCCTGTCCTGTGATGGACTGGTCCAAGAGCTGCTCAACATCCTGAACAATGAGGAACTGTGAGTGTTGATCTCCCTCTGAAACATTGCTGTAGATCATAACATTATAAGAATCACATATCATCTTGATTTGAGTTCATGAATAAAATTATTATAATACTTAGTTTTTCTGCACATTTTAAGGCTTTATGTTGGGTTTAAAGCAATTTGATGGGTTGAATATGTGTGAACTGCCACTGGTGTCATGAATACTGGATGTTTACATCTGTATAAGGGCTGCACAGTATATTGTTTCAGCATCGACATTGCTATGTACGCATGTGCAATAGTCAAGTAAGACAAACTAACTCAAATGTGTTATGATACACCTTTTTTACTGCTCAATACAGAAGGAAAACACTCATTTTCCATGACTAATCTACAAGATAAGTCTGTCTGACAGAACATTATTTGCTCTGATTTAAGGGATCTTGAATAGCTAAAACTGGTTGCCTGTGACTGACGTGCAGACTCTTCTTGCACAGTGAGAATGTCTCACAGCTATCAGTGTTTTTTTATCAGTGGAGGAGAGACACGCCAGCTTTACTCTCAGCATCAGATTACGTTGTGATTTCCGCCTCACCGTAGCCAGCTCATAGTAAATCGTGATTGTTTCTGGAGTCTGTGTCAGGAGGAGGAATAATCTAGTCGTTGTATGTATTTCTCAGTTGGAGTTTCTTCTGAGTTGACCTGAGTTTGATTTGTCTTTCTTCGTGTGGCCATGAACTGGATTGGGACTGGGCCTGTTTTGTTTGGTTTGGTTTAGTGGAGCTACAGTACACTCTTCCTTTTTATCATTATTTTTCAGACATGACTGGGACTAGAAGTCATCTGTATTTGAAAGAGTCAAGCCTGTTAAAAAAAGAAACTTGTAGAATGATTCATTCTTTCAAAACAGAGTATTTCAAGTCATCTGATGAAAATTCTTTTAATTTTATCCTCCTGTATTTCTTGTATTTTAAGAAAATAAAAATATTTCATTTTTTTATTTTCCCCCCAATATTCTGTAGCCCTAATTTACATTCACCTGTACTGTAGAGTGGTATGTGGATGGTGAACAATTTAACCAGAAACGGTTCCATATGTGGGGTCAAACACTGAACATGACAGTTTCAGATATCGTGGACAAGGCAGATTGAGGAACCATTTTTGCAGGTGTTGTTTGTGCATGACATTAATCATGGATATAATAGATCTGTTGAATCCTGACTTGAATGTGCCAATATGTGAGAGAATGTCATATATATATATATATATATATAAAATATTGGTTATTATCTTGGGTTTGTTTAACAGGAACACCCCTGATCCTATTCAGGAGACCCAGGGTGACGGTTTCTCCAAGGCCATGGTCCAGGCTTTGTCAGCGGTGTGTGTTCGCTCCCCTAATTATGGCACAAGGTCAGTGTTTTCCACCCACACCAAACCTCTCTCTCCCCGTTTGTTTCAGCCCTAGGTGAATGACGGGCTGTGCTCGTTTGCAGGATCAGGGAGAGAGCTGTTGGTACACAAAATTACCCAGTGTAATGAATCCTCTAAAGCAAGGAAATGAAAGGGGATCATCTGCACTGTGATGTCACGGTGGATTAGTGAATTCTAAGACTGTCCTGTAGCCAAAAGTTCAGACGGTCAGTCTTTGACAGAGCCATCAGTGTCCTTTAGCAAGACACTGTCTGCTACAAACTGCTCGTACTTGATACTGGTGTTTGCAAAATACCTCAAATGGAATATAATATATTGTGTTTGTTTGCTTCTATCCCCTGTGTCCCTGCCCAATTAGGACCAATACAATTATCCTGATAGACGCAGACGGTAACGTGACCTTCACAGAGCGCACCATGCTCGACTGTGACACAAGCAAGTGGAGCTCCAGTTCTTTCCAGTTCAAACTGCAGGTGTGAAGACGGGATTGAGGAAACCAGCTCTGTGCCTTTCTGCATCACCCCCGTTGCCCTCTCCTCCAGCTGCACCTCAGTGGAGCAGCTGTTAACATGAAGACTCATTCGCACTTTTTTCTTCAGCTAGTTGGCACTAGCTGCCTCAGTCACATATGTGTATTTCTTATTGATGATTTAAGATTAAATGTATATTCTAATTTAAAAGTTTGCCAAAGAATCCTCTACAAACACCAACCTTTTGTAGAGGAACATATTTCTCTTACATATCACAAAATAGCAGTATTAGCCTGCCCCCAAAAGTCTGGAAGCCTACTTTGAACTGCAATGAATACCATTGTGCATAAGATTATTTTAATGTAATCTAATTTATTGCTGTTGGTGTTTTTTTTCCCCTTTAAATCCATTATATACATTGAATATATGCATCATGCACAATTTTCCAAAATAAATAGCATCCTTAAGCTACAGCAATTTCAAAAATGTATTTTTAATGTAAAAATCCAGCAAATTATTGTCACTTTTTTAAAATAGGAATTCTTTCTCACCAACATTTTTCTAGAGAATCTCTCAATTTATTTAAGATTGCAGTAATTTTCATAAATTACAGTTCCCTCCTACTTTTTGTTTATCTAATTATTGCAACCCTATTTATTACAGGTAATTCATGATATATTCCCCAACCCTGCACAGTGTTGTTCACAACAGATGTTTCAGTGTTGAATGCGAATAGTTTCAGGAACTGGATCTCTGACTGCTTCCATGCATTTTTCAGCAGCTTGACAATAAATACAATTTATCCAAACACTCACTTGTAGCTTACTATATAAGGACTGCTGGCATGTATACACAAACACACGATGAGGAACCCCATTTTTTTTCACTTTTTGGATGATTACTACATTTCACCATCAAAAATACAGCTTGTTCTCTTTTCCCATATGTATTTTACTTTGGTTCCTATATTTCTTTTAACCTGCACATCTTACTGATACAGCTTGGATGCTAATTCAACACAAAAAATAATCACAGCTGCAAATATTTAACATACTTTGGTCCACTATAAGTTTTTCGAGCTTTCATGAACCAGTTTGGCTGTCCCAGGTAATGTAGAGCAGACAGGTTTTATTGTTCACATAAATGTGACACTGCCATGTCACAGAGGGAATAGAACAGGTGAAAATAATTAAATGAATTATGGCTGACTTCTATTCAGCATCTCTGGTCCTTAACAATGTTATTATTAACACCAATTTGTTTTTCTTACAATGAGAAATTAAAATGTATGTTGTGATAACTAACAATGGCCAATATTACAATAGGCTTTTTTCACAGGTGACACTGACTGACTCATAGAGGGATGTACACAGGTGAAAATAATTAGATTAATTATGGCTAAAGCTTCTCTGGTTTCTTGGCCCTTGATAATGTTCTTAGTCCTTAATAATGTTAACTAGTTGTTTTTTCTTACTATGAGAAATTAAAATGTCCTGTCTGGTAACGACCTATGGGCAATATTACTGCATTGACCAAAAATCTGAGCTAAATATTATGATTACATAATTTATGTCTTTGGTATATGCACAAATTACCTTAACATTGTATCAATTAAAACAATTTAATTTAAGACTTTCCACTATTTCTGTATTATTTCTGGAAAGAAATTAATAACATGAGTAACGTTGAACTTGAGCCGCTGCGCTTGGGCACTGATCCTCTATTGGTGGTCAACAGTGACTCCAACTGGTAATTTGAGATATCTCATTTCTCATAAACCTCGTGTAATCTACCCCCCCCAAGAGGTCAGAATACTGTAAAACCAATATATTTATGTGACACTGAAAGAGATCAACTCGTTAACCACATAGACGCTGGTGGTATCTTCCATGAAAACAATAAGAAGTATCGCTATTGTTGCGTTTACATCCTAACTTTTTGCACATAGGTTAAAACTATGTACCGCTGTATGATTGGTTGAATGACACCAGAAGCTGTCGTATATGGGCATTGTGATTGGTCCCTTCATCGATCAGTCAAAAAAGCCGGTCTTTGAGGCGGGATGTTACTTGCTTTGCCATTGTGGTTTTCTCCAAGATGGCGGGGCTACAAGTGAGGCAGTATGACAGCGCGTCGAGAAATAAAAACATTTAAATAGGTAGTTAGGTGGTCATTAGGAGCCAGTCGTATCACATTTATCGGTGAGTATTTTCATAATAAACTGTTTACATGCTAGCTGACCATTTATGCTGACCCGGATATCTGCAGTCTAATGGTTGCTTGTTAGCATATTAGCACTGATGTAACGACACCAGGGGCCCTCTATGCAGCTGAACAGATGAGATAAAACAGCGGTTCTGCCTCGGTTTATTTTAGAATTACATGTCCTGTTATTTGAACTGTTGTTAAACAGTAATCGTGTAGTCAAGCAAAGGAACCCATATGAAACGCTGAAATCAATTTTCCGCAGCTACACAGTATTAGTAGAGGTTAGTTAAGGTTACATATCTGGTCACTGCACAACGTTTTACGTCACTCTCACGGGTCCTTTTTTCTAGGTACCTGAAGATACCAGTGGAGGATGATCAGTGCCTAGATCCCACATTAAGCTGAATGCATTGTGATTTCCAATAATTGAGACAGTGATTCTGAAAGCTGTCTACATTAATGAAAAGAACAATGTAGTCAGCTTAGCATTTTCACCTCTGGTACGTGGTCTATACAGGGATGTTCTTCTGCATGCATTCAGGGTTTAAGATAAGAAAGTCTTTAAACAGCTCCGATTTTAGAATAAAGTATCAGTCTGTATAAGTTGTAGTACGTTATAAAGAGGACATGGAGATAGATGATGTTCAACCCCCTCTCCCCTTGGAGCCACCTGATTATTTGGGCCAAGATGAGGGCATAGCACCTCCACCACCTCCCCTGCAAACGTCCAGTGACGCAGAGGTAATGGACGTTAGCTCTGGTGGTGATGGATACACAAACACCCCAGGGGACGGGGAAGCCCAGCCACAGCATCCTCTCAGCATGGGCTCAGTAACTTTCTGTAGCCACCTCTCAGATGAGTCCAATCCCAATCTACTGTGCCCCAGAACAGCCCGCCACGCTCCCCCGGTCACCAAGTTTCTACCTGACCTCAAGCTGCTAAGAGATGTTAAGATCAGTGTAAGCTTCACTGAAAGCAGCAATAGCAAAGACAGGAAGGTTTTGTACACAGGTGAAGGGCAGGGAGGAGGAAGTGATGTCGGTACAGATGGTCAAAATGGTGAGTTGCATGACTTAACTAGTGAGCAGGAGGTAGCTGAGAGTAGCTCTGGAGCAGGAAACATAACGGGTAGAGCATCAGAGGAGGCTGACGTAGACCTGGAAAACAAGGTAGAGTTTGCTGTCCTGGATGAGTTGGATGACTTCTACGAGAACTTCCTGGATCATGACGATGGGGAACATGGCGGCTTTAAGTCTGAGGTCATAGTGCAGCAGGAGCAAGCAGATGACGAGGCCTTGCCTTACTCTTATGAGGTACGTTTGCTCTTTTGTCCGCAGTCTTTTACACAACCAATTTGTCCCTTTCTGTCAAAAATAAATTGTGTTATTCTTGTACAGTCCATACAAAAGGGCATTTTAGCATTGTGTCATTAAACACACCCTCCCCTGTCATTTTCAATGATACCGCTGCAGTAACACTACAGGGATGATGTGGCAGCAAAAAATTAAAATCCTCATGGATGCTTGGTTTGAAAAAAGGCTTGCTGCAATGCATCCTCTGGCAACACACAGGCTGGGCCAGTCCAATATATGCAAGCATTAATTTTCTGTAGAACCTCCTCTAACAAGAATTACTAATTATGCTGTTTACTTCACCAAGGTTCAGATTGAGAAAAAAATGATTGCTGCCTCAACAGCTTTCTCATAAACTGACGACCAACAAAACCGATTATAGACATCCTGTATTGGGATCGATCAATGGGTTTCAGGACCAACACAAAGGATACCAATATCTGATAATTGCACCAGTATACATCTACAATAAAAACTATCAACCAGTGATGGAATGTAACTAAGTACAATTTACTCAAATACTGTACATAGATTCAGTTTTGAGGTACTAATGGCAGCCTATGAATTTTTTTATACTTCATACTTCCTCTCCACTACATCTTGGAGACAAACACTGTACTTCTCTCCACTTATTTCATAATTTAAGTTTATAGTTACTTTGCAGTTTCAGATTATTCAGTGTTCATAGGTTCCTTTTCTTAATATGTCAACAGTCAGATAGTGTTGTCAGCAAGAGATTAAAGACCAGCCAGTAGTGCAGACGGAGAGAGAGATGCTGCATCAGAGCAGAAGTAGCACAATTTCAATTTATTTGATCTGCATTTGGACCAAAAAAGACAGCGTGACCAGTAAGAGTGGACCCAATAATTGGCTAGGTCGATTAACGGTCTGTCCCTAATCCTGTATCTTAATAATTACCGGGAGCACCACTACAAACCAATGTCGATGCTACTGTCACAGCACAGCTGAATGGAGGGGTGGTTAAGGGTTCTCCAAATTGAGAACCCACTTCCAGAAAACTTGTAACTTGTGCCAAAGAGGATGTTGATACTTAACTGTCTTCCTGGTGTCAGGTCACCCACATTAAGAAAAAAAAAAGTGTTGTTGCTGCTGTTGTTTATACATCTATGCAAATACAATGCAGCTGAATGGTAATTGATTTGTGGCCTTCAAAGCATCAGGAATTACTTTTCGAAAACCTTTACAACTTCACTTCTCTTTCTGGAATCAAATCTACTGGTTACTATAGATTATTAACATGGTACTTTGACACTTGTTATTTATATTAGGAAGTGTTGATGACAAAAGTATAACTGCCAAATACTCATAAATGTTAAGTACAAAACAATGCAAATAGGAGACATCTGTCATAGTTTTCCTCGAAGAATGTAGATTGTTGTGGCAAATACATGCTGGGTTGTATGTTTACAGTTAAACTATTGTATACAGACAAAAAAAAGGGGACAAACAGCTTTAATGTAAAATGGATGGGGAAAAAATCTTTGGCTTTTTGCTCAAGTCTAGCTTGAACTAAATCAAAAGGCCAGCAAAAAAACAAAAAAATTAAATTACCAGAAAAAATTACTATACAGTAATGTTTTATTGATTTAATATTGCATCACTTGAGATAATTTGTGCGTCAGTAAGAATGAGTGGTTAAATTTAAATAAATGTTTGTTTTTTCATTTCTTTGTTTCTTATTACTGAAATGATAAGTGGGGTGCTGGAAGAGGTTAGTACACTTTTTAATTTCTCCCATTAAAATACTGGGTTTCCATTTGATGCACAAGTTGGCAACAGTAACAAAATAATTGCAAAAAATTATCATTTGTCGTAGGAGTTAATATAGAGTCAAAATTACTTATTTCTAATTTCAGAAGTATTCAACTTGCCCCAAATTGGAACTGATCATTTTTCATTTGTTTCATACTGCTGTATGGTTTTGATTTATTTCTCTCTAATTATTCACTAATAACATTACGATTCTTCTCAGGCGAAGCATTCAAAACTTTCTGTAATGGTGACCCATCCCTCTCTACCGGCCTTAACCACTGACTCTTCCAGGAGGAGTTTGACAATGATGTCGATGCTCTGCTGGAGGAGGGCATGCCAGTCCCAAAAAAGATGCGTCCGGCAGAGGACAAATATGGCGCGGAGAGCGATCATCAGTCAGATGGTGAAGACGGTGTTCAGCCCATGATGACCAAAATTAAGACTGTCCTGAAGAGTGAGTGGTGGATCTAAATGGTTGTTATCGAAGTACTTAGAAATGAATGTGATTTCAGTACAAGGCCATAATATGATATGGTAAACAGTACGCTCAACACATCTTTTAAATAAGTGTGTTTAGGTGAAATGGTGGGGGGAAAAGAAGCATAATTTAGTGTTTCTTGGACTTAAGCTACACAATATAAAAAGTAACATACAGGGTTTCTTTGGGCAAAGTGGTCGGTTAGCAGAAGTGGTAGGAGCTGCACAACTAAAATGGAGAACCAATTACCCCTCTTTTGTGCGTTGTATTTGTCTTAAATAGTGTCACGAATGAAACACACACCTTCACACATGCATACTGATGGTGGTGGTCAGCTGGTGAAATGTAAATTACTAAAGGAAAGGACTTACCTAACCACCCAAGTGTGAACTCCTAAATGAATGCATAAACTTTTGAGTCTTAAATGCATGACTTTTAGCATAACTGTCACTCAGGCAATCTTAATGCTGACAGTTACCTATTTGGTGACAAAACGCTGATGTTCTGTAACATTTTACAGCCTTACCTGATTTTCAAACCTGAACTAAAAATGAAATCTGTTTTTTGACATTTTATTCCATGTCTGAGATTAATCGTGGCCCAGTATGAATATCTCTGGACTGCTTGTCACATAATTAGCTTTTGTAGTAATGCATAATAAAAGTATTATCGTACTGACTGGTGGCTGCATTTGTTTACGTTTTCCCATATTCCAGGTCGGGGACGTCCTCCCACTGAGCCTCTACCTGATGGATGGATCATGACATTCCATAACTCGGGCATTCCAGTGTATCTGCACAGAGAGACCAGGGTGGTTACCTGGTCCAGACCCTACTTCCTTGGCACCGGCAGTATTAGGGTAAAGTGTAACACAAGTGTCCTGTCTAGTTCATTTTTGCAGAGATTTTGATCTTAGTATTTGTTAGGTGCACATCTGTGTTTTGTTTAGGCATTTCTCTTTTGGTTTTGTGAGTAGTCAGAAGTGACAAGTAGAAACTTAAACACAATACAGTCAGTGAAGAGAGATTAGTTGTTTTCCTGTCCGTATTTGACAGGGCTTAATTGTAGTCTGTCCATTTTATATAATAATAAATTTTATAGTTGTATGTCTATTGCTGGTTACTGTGATATTACTTTGTTATCACAAGCAGGTGTCCTTGTCATCTCCTGACATAAAAATGACATGGGATATAGTCGCCAGTGTGTCTGCCTGTCCATACATAGTAATTATTTGCATATCTGTTGAACTATACATTCTAGCTTTACCAACCTTTACACACAAATTGACCGTGATAAGTAGTTGTGCATTTAATGATTTTTCTACAAATCTTATTTTCTGAGTTTTCATGTAAAGATGATTTTAAGGTATCTGAAGGTTGGTTGGTCATCTTCTCCATAGCATTTATCCAAAAGAATAAACACGACACAAGTGTGGGAGGAAGGAATGAAGGATATGTCATATACTGATGTATTTGTTATACAATGTTTTTGGGAATGTTGAGAGGATATGTCCTCTTCTGATGACTCTTGAATGAATTGTGTAATGGGAAAAGGAGGTTCAAGTCTGCTCAGACCATTTAACAGAAAACAAGTTTGTTTTTTTTATAGCTCTTGGTCTTCTTGTTTGGTACAGAAACATGACCCGCCTACAAGTAGCATCCCTTGCCTGCATTACAAGAATATGAAGGAACAGGAGGAAAGGGAGCTGAATGGGGAGGTGACAGTTAATGCAGAAGAGTTTCCAGTCAAGCCCAGTCAGGAGGCCAATGGTGCAGAGGGAACAGGAAAATCTGGGACTACAGCTGAGGAGCAGGTTGACATTCCTCCCTCCAGTGTGACCGGTGGCGTGCAGAGAAAGGAGTTCCAGCCTTTTGAAACAGCCCATGGAGCCTTGGGACAGGTCAGGGCCAAGGTGGAGGTCTGCAAGGACGAGTCCATTGGTAAGTTCATAGTTAGCCCGTGAGGAATGTTCAAAATGTCATTATTGTGGGGTTTTTTTGCTGTCTTTCATTAAGTTGATCTAACTTAATAAAACCTCCATGCAGAACTTGAAGATTTTCGCGTGTACCTTGAAAAGTGCTTTGACTTTGAACAAGTCACTGTAAAGAAGTTTCGTACCTGGGCTGAGCGGAGGCAGTTCAACAGAGACATGAAGAGGAAGCAGGCAGAGTCAGAGAGACCTATCCTCCCTGCCAACCAGAAACTCATCACGTTGTCAGTCCAAGATGCACCCACTAAGAAAGGTACCAGCCATATAGACTCATACGCTGTCAATTTTAAGTAAATCAGTAACCCATAAAATAACCTCTCATTGAGCCTCATAAATCATATCGTCTATAAAACTATTAAAAACCCATAAGGGCATTTGGATGATATTTTTACACTCACATGAACATGGTCAGTATAATTCCACTTCCTTTTAGCCTGTCAAACTAACAAAGAATGGATGAACGCCTCTGAAGTGTTGTTACATGAACTTTGTAAATGTCAGCCTCGTGTATTGTATGAAATGTGGAAATAAGAACTAGAGTTCAAGTGTAGGAAAAAAGCAATTCTGTCTGTTGTAAGTGTTTACTGTGGCATTTAGATTTTTTCTGTTTTACAGAATTTGTCATCAACCCGAATGGAAAGTCTGAAGTTTGCATCTTGCATGAATATATGCAACGTGTCCTAAAGGTTCGACCTGTTTACAACTTTTTTGAATGTGGTAAGTGTCTTGAGGTATTTTAAGTCACTGTCTCATGTCCGCCACGCTTGCCTTCTCAGGAATACATCTTCATTTAAGAACCAAATTCATGCATCATGTCTGTGATATATAAATTGACCTTTAAGTCTATGCTGTCAATTCTACAACCCTGTAAACATTTGCATTACCTCCCTCTGTGGTGCACACTAAACTGTAGCTATTACATCTGAAAGCTTGAAGTTTGTTGTTATATATCAATTTTTGTGCCCACAGAGAACCCAAGTGAACCCTTTGGTGCATCGGTCATTATAGATGGAGTAACTTACGGCACAGGAACCGCAAGCAGTAAAAAACTTGCCAAGAATAAAGCTGGTAATTTCTGTTATTTACAATACATTTTTGATTTGCAACTGATTATACTGTATTGGCTCAGAGTATGACTGTCGGTGGGTAAAGACAATGGGATTGCGGTAAGGTCCTCTGGATGAATTTTGAAATCCCCATAATTGTTAAATATTCTGTTATGACTATCAGTTTGTGTTAAATTTAGAGCAATTAAATAGGTTTAAGAGCTTCTCATCAAGAGCCAAATTGGTCATGATGTATACTAATCAAACTAATCATTTAAACTTCAGCTCGAGCCACACTGGAAATCCTCATCCCTGACTTTGTGAAGCAGACCTCGGAGGAGAAGCCTGTTGAGGGAGACGAACTGGAGGTAATTATATTTTTCCTGTTACACTTAATTATGTTCCCACCTACAATCATGTTTATTAGAAGTTCAAGTGTGTATCCCCAACGTTGAAGTTACAGAAGTTAGAAGTTCAGTTGTTACCAAAGGTAGAAGATGTCTCATTAGAAAGTTGGTGCATGTTTAGAATTAGAGGTAAGATAATAATGGTAATGTTGCGTGTACTTTGTTCCACAGTATTTTAATCATATCAATATAGAAGACTCGAGGGTGTATGAGCTGACTAACAAAGCAGGACTACTTTCGCCATATCAAATTCTTCATGAGTGCCTTAAAAGGTAAGAGGAAACACATAATATCCCCATTAACAGTACACAGGGTTCCCAGGGTCCATGAATTCTTTGAAAATTTGTGAATTTGAGGAAAAGAGCAAGGCTTTGAAGCTTTGTGGAAAAACAAATAAAAAGGCATGGTTCAATAAATCAAAGTTCTTTTGATTTTTTTTAGGGTAGGTCTGTCATATTTTTTATGTAATCACTTGATTGCAATTATTTGAGCTAACCGCAAATTATTATGCATAATCGTTAGAATCACTTACATTAATCTGTACAAAAACAGCAGCATGAAACCTAAATGTCATTTTTTCCATCACTGTTTCCACTTCATTTTTCCTCTGTTGGATGTTTTACTGGCGCTTGTTAATGACATCATCTGGTCGGACTTACAAATAAATGAGATTTGATGATTAAAGATTAGTATCAAAATGAATGGTCAGCTACACTTTTGCCTTTCGGCCGTTTACATGACGAAAGTTTCACTCAAAACCGGAAATCTTTTGATCCATTTTGGCAGTCGGTTCCTAGGACAACGCCGTTTTTGGTGACTGAAAACGGAAACTTTTAAAAACGGGCTCCAAAGTGTAGACTTTTCAAAACACCGCCGTATCGTTGTCGTGTAAACGGGCAAAACGCAACTCGGACTAAAAACGGTGATGACACAGCCCCGCTTCGCGCATGCTTTTTCCAGTCCCTGTCTAGTACACGTGCTCGGATAGAACAGCAACAAGAACAATGGTGGATTACCGAGTGTTGTTTGTGCAGAGTCTCCTGAGTTTATTAGCGCTACTCCAGCAAACTGTATATTTGCTTCATCATTACGTTGAGCAGCGTAGACGCATTATTTACATGCACCCAATACTCAATCCTGTACCTCTGCGTCGACGGAGGGTAACCCGCAGACGTTGTTGGACCAGACCTGGGAGAACAAACAGATGGTGGGAAAACTTTGTGAATGGCGTTGTGGACGAACACGAGTGGAAAGAAAACTTCCCAATGTCCAAAGCCTCCCTTGGTACACTGAGTGAAGAACTTAGTCCTTACGTTCAGGGGAGAATAACAAATATGTCATCAACAGTTGGCATCTTAACAAAGGTAGCTTGTACCTTGTATTGTTTAAAGGTACACTCACTCAACTAACAGCCTAGGCGTACAAAATGCATTCCACCCAAAATGCCGCATATATCTGTTATTTTATGCACAAACACATGCCAACCAGCCAGAGTGCAGAAAGAGGAAGTGACCCTGTCCTGACCCGAATATATATAGCGATCCAGGATCGGGTGGTTAAAAAAAATAAAAGTCCTAAATAAATAAAATGGCTTTTTAAACCTGGGTTACATGTGACGTCACCGAATTTCAGAACGGCCCTTTGTTTACTTCATATTTTTCACCCTTTAATGGCTTAAAATCGGAATTGTTCTCTGTATTCCGCTGTGCTAAAAATATGAGTTATATCAGGCTGTAGAATAGCATTCGTTCTACTGAATAAAAATATTGTGGTTACTTTCAAAAGTCTTCACATGCCTTGAGAAGGAAAATACTGAGTGGGAGTATACCTTTAATGCTGCAGCTGTACTTATTCCTCACTGTTCCCAAAGACAGGTTGCATATATGTATTTAAACTGTACTGTTTCATGTTCCCTATAGAAACCATGGAATGGGAGACACCAGTATCAAATTTGAGGTGATCCCAGGGAAAAACCAGAAAAGTGAATATGTGATGACATGTGGGAAGCACACTGTGCGTGGTTGGTGTAAGTAGACTGTGATTCTCATCTACCCACATGGTGTGACTGAGCCAGTCAATGTGTGGAGCTGAAGAGTTGGATGTTTATTGAATTATTAGAATTGAATATATTATAATTGAATGTTTTTTTTTTTATTTCAATTTGTGGAGCCAACTCTTTGTTCACAGATTGGTGACATACACAAAGCGCTCACCGTCATGTTTTTGTACATTTGCCACCAGGCAAGAACAAGAGGGTTGGCAAACAACTAGCATCTCAGAAGATCTTGCAGATGCTTCATCCTCACGTAAAGAACTGGGGCTCACTGCTGCGCATGTATGGCAGAGAGAGCAATAAGATGGTCAAGAAGGTAAGACAGTCTCTGGTGCTTCTTCTGTGGTCGTGGAAGAGTTTGCTTTTATTTATCTTTTGTTAATATTTAACATTTTAAGGATCTGACGAGCTTGTAGGACACACAGTGCTGCTTACTAATACACACATTACTGTATGCACAACAGTCAAACTCTGACAGTAATTGAAATGTTGTAACTTGAATCTTTACAGCTTTGAACCAGCAGTTATCTCATAACGGTCCACTTGCATGTTGGTCACTCATTGCCTTTTTAACTTCACTTCCTCCCACATTAGAGAACAACCAGTGAGATGTAAATGGTGATAGACTGGAAATGGAAATATGTCTTAATTATACCAGCAGGTCTCCATGACATTTATAAGTCCTGATCTTTTGCAGGAGAACTCTGATAAGAGTGTGATTGAGCTCCAGCAGTATGCCAAGAAGAACAAGCCGAACCTTCACATCTTGAACAAACTGCAAGAAGAAATGAGGAAACTAGCGACGCAGAGGGTGAGAATTAACGAATGCAGAAGAACTTAGACTTTTATCCTGTTTTCTACAAACCCCAATGCATACATTATTTTTTTTAAATTCAGTACATATTGTTTTGGCTATTTATGTAGAACCCAAATGAAAGTCAAAGTCAAAGCATGCATTTTGACTTCTTGCAATATAATAACAGTAAGATGGCTCTGGCTCTCTGTCTCATTAAGTCATGACAATTTGACAATAAGCCCACATGGCTACTGTAATACGTACCTGCAGTGTGAGCCTTTGTTTTATTCAAGTGTCTCATTAAATGTAGGGCTGGTGGTTTGACATTTGTTCAAACGTCTTCCCTCACCAAGAACCAAAAAGAATGTACAGTATTTGTTGTACATCACAAGTTCTGTCACCACGGAGCTCATTGAAGGGAAGATGAGATGGTAGACTTGATCATAACAAAGCCCAGAATTTCATTTGGGCAAATAGGAAATCTGCAGGGTCTCAATTAGTTAGGAAAGACTGTGCTTCTCTATTGCAGCTAAACTTGAGGCTTAGAAGAAGACATTCTCTCACTGATAAAAAAAAAAAAATGTATGCCTGGATTTCTTGATTAAAATTGAGAATAGATTTAGGTTTATTTTCAACGTCTAGTGCCATTTCTAGAATGTACTCACCTTATGTGTACTTTATTGTCTTTCTACACCAGGAGGAAACTAGGAAGAAACCCAAGATGACCATAATGGAGTCTGCCCAACCAGGGAGTGAACCCCTCTGCACTGTTGACGTTTAAGTCTCCAAATCACGAAACTGAAGCCCAGTCACTGTCAACCATCCATCACTTCATTTTGGGTCACAGATATCTAATGGCAATATAATAACCATTTTTACCAGACCAGTAGAACCGCCCTCCTCCTTTGCCCATGATTTATAGGTTCAGCTGGTAGATGTAAGGGTAGGACTAAATGCACTAACACACCATTGAGCAAATGTCATCTACCTCTTCAGATGCATCCTCATTATAGCACTAGAAAAAATAACCTGGGGCTGCATTGACCTTAACTAGACGTGACAGCATATGAACTACATCAGAATAAAAATGCATGCTTCTCCGACCGCAAAAGAAAGAAGAAAAAAAACAAAAACACTGCACACCTTGGTTTTGTTTGGAAGTGTCGTTTTCATCAGTTGCAAGTCGCAGTGCCAGCGCCTGTCAGTTTTGTTTGTGCTTCAAGTATTTGAAAGGGACTACTAATACTTATAATTATTGGCTATTTTAATGGTTAGTGTAATGGATATTTTGGATGATGAATACAGTATGTGCTTTTGTTTTTCTCAGAATGAACAGTTGCTGTTTTGGTTTGCATGATTAAAAACATGCGTTGTGAAGTGATCACTGTTCAGAACTATTGGTATGCACTCGTGTCCTGTCAGATATTTTTGTTGACTGATCATGCTGTTGGTAAAGGAGCCAACTGCTTCTGGGATATTTGGGGTTGTGTTTTGTGGGACTTGTTGCCTTTTTTTAATTATTTTCTCCTCTTATTGGCAGTATATGAAATTGACTTCCTGCTGCCCATGCCAACAGTGAACCTAAGCACAGGGCCGCAGAGTATGTTAATGTGTTGGGGATTGTTTCTTTTAAGCTCTTAGTTCTTGCTAGCTTTTTATTAAAGTACTAACACCATGCACCCAAACAAACCACTTTTTACTACTACATTTTAGTAGCTTTTCATTTTTGGTGCCCTTAAGAGATCATGGAGGCTACTTGTTGCCTTAGTTAATTAATTTAATGAAGGGCTCAGAGTATGTACATGATACATTGGACCTAAAATGCCCTTCAGCAGGAAGTGGAAAGACCGTGCCCCCTTTACTTGATAGAGAATTTATTCTTTAGCCGCTTAGAATTTGAATGAAGAGAGCTTGTTAACATCAAACACTAGAGGAAAAAATGCCCACAGCATGTGCAGATTAAGACGTCTCAATGGATTGTATGTTTTATGTTTGCCACCAGTTAGTTGATCATGACCACAAGTAGAATACACTTTTTCAAGTTGTACTCTGACATGAACAAAATACGATCAAGTCATTTAGCCCAACACAAGCTGATGAAACTGTGTATACCAAAGCTTATATACAATCTTATGCATTTTACAGAATAATGTTGCTGCATACTGTACAGTAGAAACATCTAACACAGGACAATGCATAGACTCATTACTTGCTGGAACAAAATACAAACTGCTGTGCTTTCTTTGTCAAATATTTGGCCCACGATTTTTCTACAAAACATCCAAGGACACGTCACAGTTGAACTACAAGGCTGTAGTTGTATTGTAGATTGCTTTAAGAATGTGATTTCCTGAGTTTGTCATCTGCTGGTGTGTCAGTGTGAGAAAAAAAAATGCTTTTACATGGTTTGAAATGTTGCTGCTTATAATGAAGTACCGCAACCTAAGCTCATGACTTCAGTGATATTTGTTATGCAAAATAAAGAGTCTTGACTAATGACTTTTTTTTCTTTTCTTTTTTTATTGAGTCAAAGAATGACAAGAAGAAACAGGAGTGACTGAAATAGTCGGGGCTCTTAATGCCATAGTGTATCTTAACATTTCAACAAAGTATCAGTGTCAGGAAACCAAAAATGTACATTGAATATAGGTAGCTTTATGGTCCTAACAGAGCTATAAAATAACCTACATGTGACTGAAGTTAAACTAAAAGAATTAACCTTGCCTGTTAATACAGTACAAATGATTATTTAGATGAACTGGCCTTTAAAGGTAAGACTATGTCCTAACAGATAAATGATAGACTGAAGAATATTTTTGTAATTTGCATGAATACAGGGTGTGCAGATATTTCCTGTTCAGACAGTCCATGCAACCTACTGTACCGAACTTGCACACGGTTTGATTCTAAGGTAAAGATCCTGTGTCTTCCTGGGTGCTGCTAGTCTTCTGCTGATGGGAATTGTAGTCCACTCTCTCCAGCAGCAGAAGCATCTCGACGTGCATGGTCTGGGGGAACAGATCCACAGCCATGGCTCGCACCGGACGGAACGGGGCCCCGTGAACTCTGTTAGATGGGGCTCTGCACAGACTATAAGACAACACATTCCAACATAAGGTTTATTTTTATAGAATTGGCCTTTCAAAATAATATGTAGTTTGACTAATATTTATTCAAGGTTTTATTTTCTCTTTCACTAAGCTAGCAATGACAAATTGATTTAATCTTAAATGCTGCTTTAATAACAGCCAAGTTAAACACCTCACAACTTACTCAATGAAGTTGTTCATTGCTGCCTTAGCATTGCATGATACATAAACCAGCCTCTTCAGATGCTCTGCCCTCCTGATGGCAAGTATCACCTTGGAATCTGTGTTTAATTGAGACAACTCTTAATGTGACGTCTTGAAGTGAGTGAGATTTGTTGTCATGCCTTGGCTGCTGTTCACTCACGTAGGCCTGCCCTCGGAGGATCCACAATGGCTGTGATGTTGGGTGACACGAGAGCATTGAGAATGTTGGGGAACACATCCTCAGCTTTTCCACAGTGAAACTCAACATTACTTAGACCTGCAAATACAAATGAAAACAATCAAAGAGCCAAAACAACAGAACAACCACTAATGCACAAAAAGACTCCACTGTATCCTCTATACACAGATCAAACTTTAACATCACCATCTTCATGAATCCAGTCGTAGTTTGATGTTTCTGCTCTTACCATTGAGCACTGCATTTACTTTGGCATCCTCCACTGCCTCCTGGCACAGCTCAATCCCAATCACCTTCTTTACCCTCTAGAGACAAACAAACAAACAAACCAAACATCAAAACCTTCATGGCCCTCCATTTTCATCCCAGAATCTAACATATAAGGGTTTTGTTTGCAGCCCTTTGCCAATGACTGTACAAACACAGCTATTTAAAATTCAGCATTATAGTATTGTTCTTTGAAGCATTCAAGTAAACTAAACAAAGGCCTTCATGAAAAGGAAAAACTTGAAATGCAGAAGAAATTCAACAAGTTCATATGCAGTATCTTTTATTCACTCCTCAGTTTAAAAAAGTTCCAGTTTGTGGGAATTAGGGGCACATATGGAATACAATATTCATAATGTGTTCATTAGTGTATAATAAGCCATTTACATCTACAGAGAGAGCAGGTTCTCCTCCACGGAGTCAAACATGTTGCACCATAATCTTTCTACAGTAGCCCAGAATGGACAAATCAAATACTGGATCTTCTCAGAGCCTCTCACACATTTTTATGTTGTTAACCAAAGGGGAGGGTGAGACAAGGGGTATTCAGTTGATTGCATTCCTCAACCTCACCACTAGATGCCACTAAATCCTCCACACTTGACATTTAATCAAAGTGGAGTCAAAGTTTCTGTTACAGAGAACCAATGTCACCTTAGCCAGAGAGATTCCGATGGTTCCTGTCCCACAGCACACATCCAGCACTGTGCTGTTCTGATCCAGCTGGGCCCATTCTCCCACAGCAGAGTACAGCACCTCTGCAGCTCCTGTGTTCACCTGGCAAGTAACACAGACACCCGACACTGGCAACGTTTGCATGAACCATGTCTGACTGAATGAAATTCATCAGCTGGGTAAGTGGCAGCTGGGAATCTTCAGCTAAAAATCTTTGAGGTAAATCTATCTTACCTGAAAGAAGGAATGAGGGGATATTCTGAACTTCAGACCCAGGAGGTCCTCATGAATGCAGCTCTCTCCAGCCACCAGCTCACAGGGCAAGTCTTCTATGTTAGGAGATGTCCTAGGCCGAAACACAAATGCATTTAATATTTAGAGGTTTTTGTAGTCTGCTCTCTGCGTTTTATCCTGTAGTCTTTCCGATACAGTGATTCAACTTCATGGTTTTTCTTACCTTTGACCCTCCCTAACAAAGTAAAGAGAGGTCACTCCACTGTCTTTCCCCTCTCCTTCTGTAAAGTGCTTCCTCATGGAGTTCTTTAATGCACTGACATCCTCTTCTTCAAGTTTCTAGTCGTTCAAAAAGTTAAAGGTTAAAAAAAAAGACAAATCCGACAACGTGTGAACTTTCTTCAGAAACAGGTTCACACAGATTTTCCCTCACCTGTGGGTGGAAGAACACTATAGCCATGGCTTGTTTGGTCCTCGTAGTCCGTACTGTCAGCTGCTTCCAGTGTCCCTCATATGTTTCAGGACTGTACACAGAGTATGGTGTTGTCCTGCATGAAAAATATGAGATGAACAAAGCAAATGTGTTTAAAGCCAAAAAGTAGCTAAACCAAAGCTATTGGAAGTCCAAGGCAAGGATGCCCATGTTCATTTTGTCTCTCGTCTAGTGTATGTGACAAGGTACGTTATGTGATAGTACTACCGTTTTCCATGTCCATTCCTTGCTGTGGACTATTATGTAGTAAATAATACCTGATGAACTTCTGAAACTCGCCGACAACTCTCTTGGCTTCAGTTGAGACGTGGCGAGTGTCAGCCGGCCCGACCACAGCGCAGGAGCCTCCTTTATATTTTCCCAGGCGGAAACCGATGGTCTTGTCCTCGCCGTCTGCGCCCTTTGAAATCAGGAACTCACACTTGTTTCTGTACTCTGTCTGCCACAGTAAAGAAATATGAAGAAGATTAGCAGGGAAACAGACACTACTGCATTACATGGTGTAATACAGCAGAGCATACTTTGGTAACTTAGATCTGAGGTGCTATGTAAAATTACAGAATGCTTTGTACAAAGCAGTGATACTTCTGCATACTGGGTCCTAATCTCTACTATGGTAGTGTGTGTTTTTAAGTATGACATACAGAATATGCATCTCGGTAAAATATGAAATGTAAGCGACCCAACATGTAAATATACCTGTGTAGGAGATGGTCGGATAGCTTCCAGAGAACAACACATTTTGTTATATTTCCCTTTCTGTGCAAACAGCCACGGCAACATGGCTTTGTTGGTGCTGCCAATCTCTCTGAAACATGAAAGTGTAGTATTGACATTTACCATCACAAAATGCCCACACAGAGACAGAACTTCTCCCCACAAAGTTTTATGAAAGTCAGTAAAATATGCTGAAACGACAAAATTATTTTCAAGGAGGCATTTGGTAAAAATCTGATGTTGATACTCTGCAACACCTGCAGCAGACATGTTATGGGCACCTGTGGTACCACTTGTATGTATGCATGCATCAGACTCATGAAAATCCCACCACTCACTTGGCCAGCCTCTGCAGAACCCCCACCACCTCCTGCTCCTTCCTCCTCAGCTGCTCCTCATAAGGAACATTCCACAGAGGAGTCACCACATTGGCTATCTGGACACTGAGCGGCTCCTCTTCCTCATCCCCGTCTGTTCGCTTGGATTGGGGCTGCCCTCCTGCTCCCTCTTCCTCCTCCTGCTTCCTCTTCCTCAGTATAGGGTCTACCTTGGGTTTCGCCAGCCTGACACTCAGTACCTGGCCCTTCCACTGCATGCCATGAACCATCTTCATGGCCTTGTCGCGCTCCTCCTCATTCTTGAAGGTGACGAAAGCAAAGGTCTGCTTGCCAAGCAGTTTGATTTTGTGTGGGTTGATGCTGTGTTTTGCCAGGAACTTCTTTAGGTCATTAAAGCCGATGAACTTGGGTAGATTCCTGATCTCCACTTTGTAGATCTCAGATGTGAAAAGATCCTCCTTTATATAGCGGTACATGCTGGGGTCAGAGGCTGCCCCGCTCTCCCTCTCAGCTTTGACATCAGACTTTACATCATCATTGATGGAGTCCTGGGGGAGGTCATCAGATTTCTCCTCGTCCTTTGAGGGTGGAGGATCAGCTACTGGGCTGCCACAAACATCTGCCATCACTCTGCTGGGAGGTCAAATCAACATTGCAATTAGCAGTTTGACAGTGATCTTACACGTAACGAGAAAACATGTGAAAAGTTTCTGACAGTCTTGTTAACGTTTCAAGGCTAAATTAGTTCGGTCAATTAAAATATTTGTTTTTACAATTAGATGCCTTGATATCGTGACAGTGTGCACAAACATCACAATGGCTGGGCAATATATCGTTTCAGCATCGACACTGCAATGTGCCAATGTGCAATAGTCACACAATGTCGAGTAAGCCAAGTAACAAATTACATCATGCAACAACTTTTCTTGTTTTCTGATACAAAGAAAACACTTGCACGATTCTCATTTTCCAAGAAACGTCAACCATTTACCACCATGTAGAATACGCGTGGTAACTTTGAAGTTTTATAGCAGCTAACGTTACACATGTATGCTTTGAGTTTTAGCACTATGTCATGCTAATAACATGTTAACCACTTGTTTTGGATGCAGAGCTATCGAGTGTTAGCTAAAGGCTGTGGAACTAATTAAACTCGCCGAAGTAACATTTTTCCTGGTTAGAAAAAATAGCTCGTCGGTATCTATTTTAATGTTTGACAATAGTTTCCTATAGTGCTAATTATCAGTCATGACCACATTCAATAGAAGTCCACAAAATGTTTTTCTTGTGCCTTAGCTCTTTACACTTACTTTCAGTTCCGCTGCTCACTAGCATGTACAGGGCGCGGCCATATTGATTTAAGCACGTGCGGAGTGAACTCTGAACTTTGTTAAAGTGGCAGTCATCATTTTAGGGCCCGAGACGTTGTATCATTTTCATGTTTGTTTTTTTATAGCGCCCATTTGCCGCTTTAGATACAAATTATTAATTACATGTTTCCTTTAAGTGATTTATGTTTTCTATTCCGCAATAATTGACCTTTTTAGATACATATATTTTTTAAAACACTTCAGCCATGAACGTCTCTGCCTGTCAGTTCTTCATCAGGAGTTGTTACAATGAAGACAACAACTCCCATGATCCCACGCAACCTACATCTTTTGTTTTGCTCTTATTGAGAGACCCTGGTGACAGAAACTACATGCTGTGTATTCATTAATTACGACACATCTGAAGTTTGCTAATTTGTTGTCTTCGTGTTCTGGTCTGTTTCTTGTATTGATTTTTGCAAACAAAACAAATGAAGAGAAGTAAACATAAGTGATCAACAGTGATCAACAGTAGCTTTTACCAATTCTAGTTTCAAATAGGGCTCAGAAATCCTCCTCAGTCACGTTGCCCATGAGGAAAAGTGATCAGTCATTGTTGACCCCAGAGCTGTGCACTGATTGGTCACCATTGGTGACCACACCCATGGCTTCTGGTTTTGTCCAGCTATTCAGACTTTTTGGAAGAAAATAATGACACTTATTCAAAAAGGTGTGTTTATTTGGCCAATGAGACAGACCTTCATAATTGTTGTTTATATCATCTGATACCTTTCCTTTATATCAGGCAAACAAAAAGACACAAATATATATTTCTGTTACAACCCGAACTCCAAATAATTTGGGACATGATATAAATGATCAATAAAAACAATACAATGATTTGTGAAACGTTTTTAACATAATTACAATTGAATACAGTACAAAGATAAGCTCTTTAATGTACAGACACACATTCTGGATTTGATGCCTGCAGCACAGTTTTGAGAAGTTGTGACAGGATCATTTTTACTGTTGTGTTACATCAGCTTTTCTTTAACTACACTCAGTAAGCCTTTGGGAAGAGACGACACTAATTGGTTGAGATTTTAAAGGTGAATTCTGTCCCATTCTTGCCTGATGTAAGATTTCAGCTACTCAACAGTCTGAGGTCTCTGTCATCATATTTGGGGCTTCTTAATGCTCCACACATTTCCAATGGGGGACAGGTCTGGACTGCAGTCTAGTCCCTTGACTCTTTGACTCTGAAGCTGTGCTGTTATAAGGCAGCAAAATGTTGCTTCATTGTCTGATGGAATAAACAGGGACGTCCCTGAAAAAGACGATGTCTGGATGGCAGCAGATGTTCCTAAACCTGTATGTACCTCTTAGCATTAATGGTCCCTTCACAGATGTGCAGGTTACCCATGGGCAATAACACACCTCCATACCATCATAGATTCTGGCTTTTGAACTTTGTGCTGGTAACAATCTGGATGGTCCTTTTCCTCTTTAGCCCAGAGAACACGACATCCATGATTTCCAGAAACTGTTTGAAATGTGGACTCATCAGACCAGAGGACACTAACACTTTACATCAGTCCATCTCTGATGAGATCAGACCCACAGTAAGCGTCTTTCTGGATGTTGATATCTGTCTTGTGCATCACATGGTAGAGGCTTAACTTACATTTACAGATGCAGCGATGAACTGTCTGTTTACAAAGTGTTCCTGAGCCCATGTAGTAAAATGCTTCATAGAATCATGTCGGTTTTTAAGGCAGTGTCGCCTGAGGGACCGAAGGTCACAGACATTCACTGTTGTTGTTCATCTTTTCCCCTTACTGCAGAGATTTCTCCAGATTCTCTGAATCTTTTGATGATATTATGGTCTGTCGATGGTGAACCCCTTCTTTCCATGGAATACACCTTTAAGAAAAGTTGTTCTTGAACTGCTGGACTATTTTCCCACAAAGATTTTAACACAGTGGCGAACGCCACAGGCCACATGTTAGAACTTTAGACTTGATCTTAAGTTGAGTGAGTTTAGCCTTTAAAGATATAATATCCAGCAATTCTGCATTAAAATGTCTTAAGACAAGGGGACATTGTTATATTTTTTGATTTATGGACTTTCGTTGTCCCAAATGTTTCCAACAGCGTCAAACTTTTACTCAAGCTAACGTGTTTCATCTGGTCACCTGTTGCTATAACTTCCAGGAGAGAGTCAGAGAGTGACCAATGAAGTCTGCAAACGAGACCAAATGTAGCCTGAATACAACTTTAACAGAAATGTTGCACATTACAAACAGCTCTACCCTACCCCTTCCACCAACCTGTAACAGCAGCTGTAGTAACAAGGGTGAAAATATAATAATGACAAAAAAAGAAACAATAATAATAACAATTAAAATAATAATAATAATAAATAACATTTAAAATAAACAATTAATACTTTACAGTTTAATTAAAACACCCAAAACAATGATTCATATTCATATTCATATCGTCCTATATGGTATAAGCACCATTTGCTGGTAGCTTTGTGCCTGAGAGTAATCTTATGCATCAAGTTCAACATATTACAAGGCCATCATTGTTGTGCGCAATTGTTGCATTTACAAAACAAAAACAAAAACAAAACACACGTTTGTTGATGCATGACGTTGTCGTCTGGTTTATCTGATTGTGCTGCTCCATTTTGACTCATTGTTTTTTATGTATGTAAATATTCATAAAAGACTCCAATGTACCCACGCCTGTTATGTATTTATTTATTTTATTTGTTTGTTTTTGCAGTAGATACACAACAAGTTGTCACTACTTTCTAATACTAATCAATTCGAGGGAGGTTTAGAATAGAAAGACCCTTTTTGATGAAACAGGCAGTCTCACAGACGACAGAGGCGGTGGGCGCGGGCATACGTAGGAAATTAGGCGCGCGAAAGCTGTAGCAGGAAGTGAGTGTAGCACGGCATCCAGTCGGGGACTTGAAATTAACAAACTACTTCCATAATCTACAAACATCTACATTAATATGGCAGACCCGAAGGTGAGGCCACTCATTTTGGGTCATCTAATGCGTTATGTTCGCTTTGACATCGGAATTTTCTGTCGAACTTGGTATTTTATGTGTAATTATACGCCAAAGTTTGTAAAGGAAGCGAGTCAGAAAAGCGACAATAATGTAGTCTTTTCGTGATGCTATTAAAGCTGATAGTATGTTTTCAAGGCCACGGGATATAATAAAATCTTGAGCACTTTCTGACGGACAAAGAGAGGTATTTATTGCCCTGAGTAAGATGCTATCGTATTTATATGAAGTTGACTAGCTCAGAACTACTCCGATGAGGGAAGCATGTTAGCATTAGCCTCTGATCTATAGTTGCTTAGGAAGGCAATGGCCACCACACTTCTAACTAATTAATAACTGTATACTGTCGCTGTCTGTCATTGAAAAGAGATGTTGAACAATTGCTTTGTTACGAGTCGGCCGTATGGGGCAAAGTCGGTGGTGTTAAATCCCTTTGTTCTGCCAAGCACAAGTTGCTAACATTAGTTGGCTAATGTTAGCGTTAGTAGCAGGAGACTGGAGCCTGTGACAGCATATTGTTATTGTCAACTCGGTGTAGTAGCTGGTAGCCCAAAACGATGTCATCTAAATTCCTTTCAAATTAATTACGACTGTAGTCTGAGACACATTGCGATGCGAAAAGACAAACGAAGCTATCAGTTAGCCTGATTGTGAAAGGCCTTGTCAACTAGCTAAGCAACTTCACAATGAGTTGCTTTAGAAACACAAAGTTGGAAAACAATGCAACATTGAAATGCAATAGCGACTAAGCCAGATTTTTAAACGTACCCACCAATAGCTAGCCAGTCTAATTAGTGGCCTCATTAATTCATCTGAAGCGTTATTTTGTGTTGTATCTTAAATGTCTGTAACAGGTTTTGCGGGTACCTCATAGCTAAGGCACAAAGACTAGGCGTTGCATAGAGATACAGCTAACTTCCTATGCCACTAAATAGTAGTGCGATGGGCTAAAAGTCGGTTTGCCACCTTTATTTTTACATTTATATAAAAGAAGTCTCCCGTATTCCCAGTTCAGTATCTGCCAAAGTTTCATGAACTTGTACACTTTTTTGAGGACAGGCATCTTTGTTCTCAGTCATTTTCTTGCAGGAACAGCATGCATGTTCTTGTCATGTTAGTACTGTGCATTAAATCTGTACATCAACAACCCCCAGTAGAATAGAGGAATAATTAGATGCTTGGCTCAGCAGCAACACTATAAGCTTCACCAGTTCCCCTTACAAAAGATATACTTAACCAATGAGCCCTTAAATCCCTCCATTGAAGCATTCAGGGCTGTTGGTGAGTTGTCAGAAGTCGCTTTATTCCAAAAGTTTGCCACGTGCCTAATTTCTTTAATGTAATCTGAATACCTGACACCAATAAGTGATTTTTTTTTATGCCCCCAACATGTGTGCGTGGGTGGGATGGGGGTCATATAGGGTAATCCTTCCGTAGAAACTGGCAAATATCTCAGATGCTTTGTAGTAGCCTAAAGTTGTTCATCTCATAAATGGTTTCTTCAATTTGCTTATTTTTTACATTTTTAGCTACACTGGAATTTAGGAGATTTTCTTGTCATTCTGCTGACATTCGGGGGGTTCCAGTTGTGTACTTGCACACAAATTTTCCCTGTTTGCTTTGCGTTACCTCATCCAATGCTTTTTCTTTTAGGAACAGGAAGACCATGAAACCCCTACAGAGGAGACTAATCATGATCCCCACTTTGAGCCCATCGTGTCCCTTCCTGAGCAGGATGTGAAAACGTTAGAAGAGGATGAGGAGGAACTCTTTAAAATGTAAGTAGCTTTAATAGCCGCATTTGTTTGCTCGCATCTCATTTGGATCAAATATAGATTTTTCTGGCCAGCATGGGACTGTGTGGAAAGAGGCACATTGGTATCTCCACTAGATGTGGTGTCTCAGTAATTGTGTGAACCACTGTTTTTTATTTTTATTTTTTCAGGCGGGCTAAACTATATCGTTTTGCCTCTGAGAACGACCCACCAGAGTGGAAGGAAAGAGGAACCGGTGATGTCAAGCTGCTGAAACACAAAGAGAAGGGCACAATTCGCCTCCTGATGAGGAGAGACCGAACCTTGAAGATTTGTGCCAATCATCACAGTGAGTCAAGTTTTCTGATGTACATATATTAACTCAAGAGGCCATCTGTAATGTTTCAGTGTATCTGCATTTCATTTGTGGTAAGCAGGCAGCTGTGGGTGAGGGATTGAGGGGGGCAAAGGAAGTGATGCTATCTCACTGCAGTATGTAGAACAATAAATAAAAAAAAAAATGCTCATACAGTCTGTCATGCCAAAGTATGGATGCATTATGTTTACATGAGCAGCAGATTTGCTCAGATGAAATCTTCATACTGACTATTTGTATTCGCCCAGACAAAATTAAGTGCAGTTGAGTGGAGGTCAGACTTTAAGCTATGTGTTGGTGGTGCAGTGGTTATCACTTTAGCTAGCAGCAAGAAGGTTCTGGGTATGAACCTTTCTGTGGAGTTTGCATGTTCTCTCCATGTCTGCATGCATTTCTTCCGACTGCTTCTGCTTCCTCCCACATTCCAAAGACATGCCGCTAGGTTAATTGATGACCCTGATTTTACCCATGGATGTGAAGTGCTAGCATGAACGGTTGTCCCTGTGTCATCTCTGGTTGACTGGCGACCTGTCCAAGGGGTATCCCATTTCTTGACCAGTGTCAGCTGGGATCGTCTGCAGCCCTGCACGACCCTGCAAAGGATATGCTCTTATACACAATTAATTATGACTAGTATTGGGGTCACAGGGGTCAATAGTTTGCCTAAGTGCAGCTACCAGTGCAGTGCCAAGTCGCTCTGGTAAGAATAGAAACAGAACCCAACAACCTTAACAGTCTGACTAATTCATATGCAACCACGAGATATAATTACGTGAACGTTTATGTCTCTGCCTTCATGTGTTGTCCTTGCTTCCCCTCTTGTGGACTCCAGTTACACCTGCAATGCAGCTGAAGCCCAACGCTGGCAGCGACAGGGCATGGGTGTGGAACACACTAGCAGATTATGCTGATGAATGCCCCAAACCAGAACTCCTGGCAATACGCTTTTTAAATGCAGAAAGTAAGTATTTACACATTTTATCTTGTATTAGACTTGTCAATCTGTTTTAATCTGGATTTATATATGGTTTCCCTGAAGGGAGAAACAACTATGAAAAGGCAATGTTCTGCAGCCTAAGGGTTGGGTAACAACACTGAGCAGCTGTTTTCTCACTGGTTTTCGTTTGTCAATGCAGCATGATTAATCAGCCTCATTTACCAACATTAACACCACGATGAGAATATGTGTTGACTTTTCTGTTCTGTTTGCAGATGCTCAGAAGTTCAAGGTGAAGTTTGATGAGTGCAAGGAGGACGCCAGAAAACATGTAGACGAAACGGGTATGTGAACTTTAGACTCGAGGCATTTTTCTAGTGCAGTATGTTTGGTTTGAGATTCCAGTGAAGTTTTTCACAATTTAAAATTTGAACTACCGCAGCAATTGATGCATTGGTTCATCAGGGGTTGTAATCCATTTTACATGGTAACATGCAAATATGCATCATTTTCAGACCCTCAACAAATCAGACCAGGTGTAAACACAACACTTGACATGGGAAGTCTGACGAGTATGCAGACTCACTCTGTTCTTTGCTGCTCTCTCCAGCTGGGGACTTTTTCTGTCTGCTACATGGACATGCAGAACGTAATACTTAACTGGCTTTCTATAAAGCTGGTGTCACTATGTTCTGCTACAGTACAAATCAGATTTTAAACAGGTTAATGCTGTTTTCTAATCTCATCACAACAGCAAAAGGTCACATGGTCAGTCTGACATTACAAACAAAATATAGTTGCTACATGGAGAGATTGCTCTTCACAGTTGAGATGCAAAGTGACAATGACATGAATGTTGTGTCCAAACATTTTAGATGACTGCACATGTCACTTTCTTACCACAGACGAATCTGATTGTGCAAACAAAGTGGCAGAGAAGCTGGACGAGCTCTCCGTAAAAGACAAGGCTTCGGAGGGAAAGAAGGAAGAGGACAAAAAGGAGACTGAGAAAAAAGATGAGGAGGAGGTCAAGGCTGAGGAAAAGAATTGAGAACCAAGAACTTGCTTTGCTGATCTTCAGTTTATCGTTTTTTTTTCTACAATAGACTCTAAATAAACTGAATCTGGACTCTTCATATTATTAGTTGTTTTTTTTTTAAATCTGTTTTGCCTCAAGATCACAAGTCGTTGATGCCACTGGGGGGAAAAATACAAAATAGTTATTTGAAAAAAACAAAACAAAGAAGCCCTTTCCCTCTGCTTCATGTGCTACATCTGGCTCATCTACAGTTCAATGTTACTTTTGACAAACTGAGGAGGCTTGTGAGAGTGATAATTCCCACATTGGGGTATTTCTTGTTTTGTTATTCTGAAACAGAGTTTGTTTGTAGGGAGAGAGAATAATGTAGCCTGCTTGATAGCAGCACAGGGTCCAGGCATTATGGAGGTGCATTATAAATGTAAAATCCCATGATGCTTCCCAGTGGACTTTTTAACCTGTGCACTGTCTATGCTTCCACGGTTAGAAAGAGCAAATAAGGTGAAGACTTCTCAGTGAATTCCTTGTAGTTTTTTTTTCTTAATTCCTTTCATCAGTTGTCATGGAAACTGATTGGTAGAAGAATCCACTCCAGACAGTTGACTGCCATCAGACGCATGCTGCATATCGCTGTGTCCACTGATGTGACTGATAAAAGAGCAGATGCACTTAGCTTAGTATTTACAATTCTTTCCTTTGTTTTTAATATAACCTCCTTAAGTCCAGGTCACTGGTTCATCAGAGTTAGATGCAGCTACTCTAAAGTTCTCCAGGAACTCAAGTTTATATTCTTTCGATCATAACATTCCCAGATTTCAAGCATGTAGTGTATAAGAAACAAAGTGTGCCCTTACTGATGTGTGTGCTCACCACTCTCCATTTCTTTCCACTAATCTGAGTTCATAACCTTGCCTCCAAAGTGCACGTCTAAGTGCCAGTGCATCTGTAAATACATGTATATGGATGAAATGTTGCTTTTCGTTTGCACTTCAATGATTTGAAATGTTTCCTCCACCTTCCAATAAAAGCTGTCAAAGACCACGCCTGTTTTTTTTTTGTAAACATCACTGTTTCCTGAGGTAGCTGATGATGAAATGTACTGTTATAAATAGTATTCTACACTACAATGGCACTCCAACAAGGCCAAACTACATGTCTGTTTAGCTTGTTTCGTGGGAATTGGCTCAGCAATTTTTGCATGATTGGGAAAAATGAAAAACTTCTTATCACAGTGTTGATTGGTCTTGGCTCAGGCCCTGTATTTGCTCAAGTAATGGTTCCTTCCTGACCCAGGCACTATCTTTCAAATTTCTAGAAATCTCTTCATTAGGCTTTGTGTAATTCGGCTATTAAACCAGCAGACAGGTGAAAACATGACATTGGAGGTAATGAAACCAGGTACTTAAGAACATGTGACTGATAAACTCACAGTCCTGTTGCATTTTGACTTAAAAAAAATTCAACTGTTGCTCAATAGGTGCAGCCACAAAGAATGAATTTGATAGTGCAGGTGTCCCACCTTGTGCCCTCTTACCAACAAGAATCAATCTCATTCACTTAAAGAGTTGGAAACTTTATTCACTCTGCTCAGGTCATCGGGAAGTATGTTCTCTTCACAAAAATAGGAACACATGTACATTTAGATTATATATTTTAATACATATTGAATTTTCTATTGGAGTTTCAGGAAACAGCCGGTGGCTGATGGAGCAGATTCACTGCTGACTGTCAGGAATGTCCCTGACCTGCAGTGATGTCCAGACAGAGAACATTGGACTAATGGCAGTCATTAAGAGGAATGACATCGATAGTGTATTCGTTATGTGGTCAAACAGCTGTGAAAGTCATGACAGACTGGAGTATTTTCAGGCAACTCAGTAGCTAACAATCTATTCAGGTAACTTAAAAAATGATCCAGTTGGATGTTCAATCTTACCCATCAGATTTACCAACTTATTAGCCCTATACACCGAAGCCTTACAGCAGTGACAACAACTGAAAGGTGCATGATGTGAAAAGAGCCTCACATTACTGTGTTCATACTAAGGCAGCTGGGTGAGACCATAAAAGGTAGATCATACTAGATGAAAGGTTCTAACTACTGTACGTTGAGTTTGGGTCACATCCAACCTTGTCAGAAAGCAAGACTACCACAGCTACTGGCCTTTATGCTCTGATCGCTGCAGAAAACGATTTCTAAATGTACCAGAAGTGAGGAGAAAAACGCCCGTAAAGAGTACTGTAATTGCATAATTAAGAAAGATGATGTATTACCTTGTATTTTGGCCTTTCTTCCTGTTGTTAAAATATTACCCAGTCTAACCTGCTTAAAAGTGTCACTCCTGCCATTTGCTGCTCAGTACAAAACACTAACCACTTCAACTAGACACATTTCATTGTGTATGAAACGTAAGATATTCCTCTCAAAAGGCAACAATGGTTTATTCTTCCATGCAAATGTAGCCGAACCAATTTACATCCATGTAAATTCACCATCTCCTTCTGCTTACCCTGGGCGGTTTTTCATACTCTGCTGAATATAAATAAAAACCTTTCAGTTAGATGTTGGCAATTCGTTTTTATGGTCAAAATTAATACATATCATGAAAAAAAGGTTCTGTAATACTGGAGCTGTACCAGACAGCTGCTGAAAATTTACCGTCTTTGAGAAATGAAGGGGTGCATAGCCACTTTTGGCACTGAAATCTCATAGCAGCTTCTGTTGTAAGCCCATTCCTTGACTTGTGTACAGCACATACTGACTATTCACTATGGATCATGTGACTGTTCACTAGTCAAAGATTGTGTTTTCAATATTTCAAGTCTTAACACATCTTCTCACTGCATTTCATTATACATTTTCACTATGCAAGTAGAACAAGTTATATTTACTTTATGGATTTTACTCATTATCACAATCTCATTTATTTACTGAATTTATAATATATCAACATAAAACTCCACCTAAAATATGACATTAAGTCCAGGCTTAATTATCTGGTATATAAAAAAGATGTATCAAACATAGTCTTTGAAAGGTTTGGTGTATAAAAAAGAAACAATTCAAAAACTACCAAAAATATGGATGGGTGACCAGTTATCATTTTACTACGTGAAATTGTCTTGTTTCACTACACTTCTCAATTCCTATGATTATACAAACATAACTTACATAGCAAAGTTTTTTTTTCTTTGTGAAATCATAAATAGAGGCCGGACTGTCTCTGACCTAGGTGAAAACCATTGGGATGAGGTATTCTGAGTTTTCAGAACGCTAAATATCTGCCCAGCACTTGTGTCATGTTGAAATCACGAAAGGGAACTTCACTGCAACAAACAGAAGTCATGCACTGCACCTTTGAGAGGGGAACGAAGCAGGTTAAGCTATACTTAAAGCCCTAAAAATCTGAGACAAGACACGTTCAGGGTGTGTGAATTTGATCAGTAAGCATCTCTGATGGTTGCACTAATTCCTGAGAATTTTTTTTAACAGTTACGAACTAAGTTTATTTGACTTTTAATTAGATGCAAGTCTTTCTCAATTTGGAATGTAACCACCAGCCATGATACAATGACTTTCCCCTCTCAACAGCCCCTATCCCAGCTTCTTATCTCACTTATCTTGTGTTGCCTGCAGTTGCAGTTGATTACAGATCTTACTGATCTGTCCAAAATCACTTCTCAAAGCGGCACACCTCCACAAATATGCTGGAGATGACATGAACAGTGAAAGTTAATGTGAAGCACCCTGACTTCTTGAGGTCAATTGACTTGGAAAGGACATTAGTCTTCTCACAGGTGAGGTGTCAGACTTAAATTCTTCTGTAGTGTTTTTGTGCAGCCTTCAGTTCCTGCTGGACAAACGTTTGTGTAACATTTACGCTTTATGAGCACAGCTGAGAGACAACAGTAATAACGTTGACAACCTGTTGGATGGTCCACTCTTACGACCGAGAAGATGAGCTACAAAATGTTATTGACATGACAGTCCTCAAACATAAAGCCTGCCGAGGTATCGACTGACAATCAACCCTTCCAGTACAAACACACTCATTTGGCATTTGGCTAGACAGACCCTCTGATTGGTTGATAACTCCAAAACGGGGTGCTGTGTGCCGCTGATTGGCCGTTATCTAGACGTCACAAACATAATAGCGAGTAGAGAATGTCTTTGTAGCTGGGTGGCCGTTGTCGTTGGAGGTGGTTGCGGTGTCCCTGCTCACACTGATATCTCATATGTAGTGCCTCCTACACCTGTCACCTTTTTGACATTACTATGGCGACTGGGGCTGAGGGTGGCACCCTGGGCACTGGGGTGGCAGTCCATCTGCCCATTAACTTTCATGGCCTCTCTGAATGGAAAGAGAAGAACAGAAACAAATTATTCAACTCAAAGAGATTAAATGCAAACCAAATGAAAAGGATTGTGACAGCATGCAGATTAGTTGTGTGGTGCATTTTACATGACAGGAACAGAATAACAATATTAATGATGAATTAAAAGTGTACTTGTTAGTGAAGCAAAAGGCTTGGGAATGTTAGACAAGCAGGTGAAAAACATGCAAAAGAAAAAGAAATGAGGAGTCACACACACATCTTTATTAATCTGACATTTGTGAATTAATACAAAATGGTATTTTACTAGAAAGGCAAACATAGAAATCAGAACAGAACATGTAAGAAGTCGCACCAGACAATACTTAACATGAATGAATTGATAAATATCATATACCATACACAATGCTACACATTGCTTCAGTTGGTTACACTAGTGCCCATGAATTGCTGGCTGTGCCCAGCAGACAGAGCCCAGAAGTCCCCATTGACTCAGTACAATGCATGCAGTCCCACAGGGGCAACGTTAGGGTTCATACCTTGGGCCCCCCAGATGGGGCGAGTCTGTCCTCTCATGGGCACTGATGTAGGAGAGTTTCTGATGGGTGTAGGAGGGGGATCGGGGCATAGCAGGGGAGTGTGGCTGGTGGGCCGGAGAGCGATAGGGCCCCTCAGCGGCAGTGGCCCTGCTGTGGCTGTTGTTGGTGCTACTGTGATCTGTATGGAGAGAGGTGGATGAAGTTCTAGGGGCGCGACCCAGCGTGGAGCCGGCATGGCGCAACACAGGGGTTCGTTGCCCATAGCTCACCAGCCCGACCCCCATCAGGTTGTCCCTGGATCCTCCACAGGCTGGGGGTGTTGGGCCTCTGGAGCCAGGGCCACGAGGCCCATCTGGGTAGCAAGCATTGGGGGGTAGGCCATAGCCCCCATCAAGCACTCCAGAGTCCTGGGCGTAGATATGGGTCTGGGAGCGCCCATGCAGCATCCGCTTCTCCCTCTCCTCCATCTCCTTTCGCTCCTGGATGGAGGCCATGATGGTCTGAGAGAGGTTATCATAGCGCACCGGTGATGGGTCCCTGTCCCTTGGATGAGGGGAATGCCTTCCCACACCCCTGGGTGGTATCACTGGACTGTAGGTGGGGGCGACCTGGTGCCTCTGCATTTCGGGTTCCCGGATGTGGCACATTTTGGAGGGCAGGTAGGGCGAGTGGAACCCCATGGAGGGCATACCTCGATGGGACGTGCACTCACTGGCAGTGGCTGGGGAGATGCTGGGGTTGAGCAGGCTGTCATAAGACAGGCTGCCATTGCGGTTGGAGAGTGTGCTGGGCGAGAAGATACTCTTGTACGGAGTGGAAATGACTGTCTGCAGTTGCAGGGCTGGGAGCTGGCCCTTCTCCGGCCGGCGGTGACCTTGTTTCAGGCTGAGAGAGCGTGAGTTGATGGGGTCAGAATCCAGCTGAAGGGGAGAGGACTGGAAGGTTCGGTGGAGGGGAGCATTGGTGTACTCCGGAAGGTCCAGGTTTGGCTCTGATTTGTAGTCATGACCACGGACACCCTCTTCCAAGATGGCCGAGGGCTTACGGTCATCTGGCATGACAATCTGAGGAGCAAACAGCAGAATAGCATGCAAAATTATAGAGGAAATGGTCTTTGTCCTTCATAACTTGTGAAGCTTTTGCCTCAGACAATGAACCCCTGGCTGATTGTAGCTACAAACCAAACAGTGATCCATCTGGAACATTTAGAATTTATCTTATGTGTTAAAAAATCTTACCTTCTCTCCAGTAGCGTGGTAGTGGACTTTAGGCATGGTGCCAAAGGACGGCCTGAATTTGTACATGGCTGGAGTGGACGGGTGGGTCTTACCAGAAAGAGAACTCTCTACAACAGAGGAAGACCAGAACAAGACCAGACTTAATGCAGAGATAAAAGTCATTATAGTACTATAGCAGCTCTTAATGAAAGTCATTTCTGGGACCTGAATTCTATTAACAGAGTAAAGAGGCAGTAGGGATTGATTTCTTGAAAGCCACACCATTCCTGCAGAATGAAAATGAACTGGAGTGTGTAGTCATATGGTTAGAGCCCATTCTAACTAATATGTAACACACTGGAGTCTACCTTATCCTTGAGGACCCCAAGCTGCTTCTGTGCTCTGGTGCTAGTATGTCTCTTGAATGTCAAACTCCAGAGCAATGTGCTTAAACCAACTACAGTACTCTGAAGTACCACCAGGCAGTGGTAGTGCTCCATGGAAGAGTATAAAGTGTTCACTCCCTGACATAATGCACCATGACACTGGAGATATTCCAGAAGGAACCTGTTGTTGAAGTTTCATGAATCATGTTGTTCATCATCATGTTGCAATGATTCACCCTGAAATCTCTTCATTGTGCCACAAATCTGGTGCTGATCCAGTGAACAGGGCTGAATCTCACCTATTCTCTGCCCCTGCATGAAAAAAGGCTTTTGACCTGCTGCTGAGATGGAAATTTAGCTTGCTAAACTAGCGCAAAGTCACACACTGGGACACTGGTGATGTGTGGAAGGAGTTAGGGAAATCCCTGTTTGGGGGTTGCTGGTGCAGCCCTGAAGAGAAGGAGGAACGGGACTGATGATGATGATGTTTCTTACCTTCGCTGGAGGTCAGCTGGCCTTTCAGCTGGTTGTACCTGTCAGCTTTGGGTGGCAGTGGTGGCTGGGTTTCTTTTTCGTCCAGGGCATCCAGGCTGTTTTTCGACTACAGGGAGGAGAGCATAGGGTTAAAAGCATCCAGAACAGTTGGAGGGAAGCACATGAAATACAGAGAAGCCTGTGTTTGACTCAGGATCCACCAACACGACTCTCACAGATAGTCGTAAGGTTGCAGAGCTTACAGGCAGCTCCTCTACTTGAGCTTAAATTTAATTGTGAATTTTTTTTTTCAGTATAGAGTATTAATTTCTTCACATTACAAATAGTAATCAAGCTGTTAAGCATTGTAGAATAAATGCGACAGAGATGTCTTCTGTTTTTGATCCACAAATTCTTCTTCCCTGTCAGGACCTGATTACCTGCAATGCAACTTAAAAGCTTTAAGCCAGGGACAATTTTCTATTTGCTCCTAAATTTCATTTAATCAGACTGCAGAACAAGAACATAAAAAAAAACCAAATAAAAAAAAAACTGAATCTATAGGATTACAGGGAATAGGATGTTTGTCTTGCACCTTGCATGTTATCTATCCCACTTTGTGTTTTAGGCTGTGCGAGATAAGTGTATTTTTTACAGGTACAGAAAAAAAATTCTATGATATTTAGGACCTTGAATTATCCATGTCAAGCAATTTAAAACTGGGAAATTTGATTTTCACAATATATTGCATAAAGTGAAACCAATATCAGTGAGCTACTTAGCTTTAACATTGAGTGTCTAGTAAAGCTCTGTTTTAATAACAGGTTAAATTCCGATATATCTGACTCTGATGCGCTACAGTACCCTCTTATATATGAGTATGAGCCTGTAGTAAAATGGGAATCTAGGAACAGAACTGGGGATGCCCCATGGTATTGGACAAGAAACAAAGGGCATAAAGCAAAAGAAGATGGTTACACCAACACAGAAGAGGGACTAAATCAACTGGATGATGAAGGGAAAAGGGAGGTACCAGTGGAAAGCTCTGTAGTAATTGTGAACAACTCACCTTGGAGCTGATGATGGTGCTGTGGATGCCGTTGTCGCTGACCTTGATGGTGACCTGCCTGTCTGACAGGTCAGGTCTGATGAACGGGGGCTGAATTTTGACACTGGGGTTTCTCCTGGGGTCCACTATGTACCTGCAGACGAACGGGCAACAGATGCGAACAAAAAAGTTCTTTATTTTCACGTCACACAACTGCTACTACAACACAATGTGCATGTATACATGAAATATGAAGTGTGGACATTTACACAAAAACAGCCAACATTGCAAATGTTATCTCAGTTCTGCTCTCCTACTGGACTCATAGGCAATTCAGAGTACACTAATTAAAAGAGTTAAGCACGTTGCATTATCCCATTTGAGTAGCTTCAGAGTTTAAAAACAGACATTTCAAACACAACTTCCTGACAGAAGTAGAAAGTTTGGACACAGATGCCCTGCTGCTGGAAAAACTTAATTTGTACTGATGTGAATTGACCATAACCTCTATCAAACCTATTATGTACAGACTTACTAACAAGGGTAACCATATGTGTCCCCTTTGGCGAGGGCATAGAAGCAGCATTTATGTGAGCCTTCCAGGGGTTTCTAATAATAACAAGGGTCATTACTGTGATTTCTTGTCATGTTTAAATGGCTAGTGTGGAGACTTGAGCAGTAAAATATGTATAATACATTAATTCTGGGCAGTATTAACACATTTCAAGTAATCACCCCTTCATGCTATTTCCAGTAAATGAATGTTACTGATTTAAAAATACTATTGTCACAGTTCATTCAGTAGCAGTCAGGTCCAACATGCTTTGAGCCAATGGTTCAGTGAATCCAAGAACCTTTCATCAGGGATTATGACAGAGCTTAATGGCAGATGCTTGTCACACATCATTTCATCCCCGCACCTGCTGCTAACTCTCTGCGGTCGCACTGTTAATTTTTATGGAACGACACTTCTCCCTATAGGTTGTAAAACTCGCGCTCTGTGTCTCAGCGTTGGTGTGTGTGTGTAAAAAAGCACTTTGACTTGCGCTGCACTCTGTTTCCTATTGAACTGTTCAACAGAGTGATTCAATTCTCTCGGCCATCTACTTTCAGGGTTGCTGGTTGCTGTCATGCAGAACTAGGTGCACACCTCCACACACCCTAGAGTACGTGTATACACTCATATATGCACACACACACACACACACACACACAATGCTGCTGCCTATTGTTGCAGTTATATGTTGTTGCACTGGATGTCATGGGCTATGATGTGCTAGTACACACACATATCTTCACAGTAATAATAATTAGGAGGTAAATGTGTGCTGAAAATAAAACACTGAAAAGCATCTTCAGTAGACACACACACACACACACACACACACACACACATGCAGCTTTGTAAAGCATCTCACCTAGGTGCCAGAGGGCTACATAAGACATACTCCACGTTGCCACAGCAACCCTTGGTGAAGGGATTTACTCCTCCACGAAACTTTCCTGTCACCTGAGGAGCACAACGCCTTCTTTTAGATACGGCAGCAGAAGTCACACACATGTACATATACACACATTGATATACACACAGATGCCTGAATACAAAGAGGGTGATTCACGTTGTTGAAGCACATGATTACTGTGTTACGGGATAAATACTGCTGTTATTCTTCCTTAGACTGTACTGCTTGTGTTTACTATCTTTATTATTGAGGTTAATGTATTTCTGTCCACATGGACAAATTAGACTGTATTATTCTTTCAGTCATTCTCTGTGGTGACGAGAAGTTTGTGCGACACAGCTCTGTTGACCTTCACTAAATAAATAACAAGCCAATGATTGTCTGTGTGTATACATCTGGAACAAGCGCATCTCCATGCACGTCTCCTCACCTGTTCATTGGTCGTTCGGCCTCGAGCTACGAGCACCATATGGAAACCTGTGAGCCCCACGACTGGAATAAAGAAAAGCCCTGCTATGCACATCACAACCAGACTGGCCACAAAGGTCAAGGCCAACAACAACGATATAAGCTTACAAGAACACGATCGAATCCACTGCAAGAATTGCTTTGTGGACTCCTTACTTCAGCACAGAAGAAGAAGACTGAAAAATTAAATAGACAACCAACCACTTTGTCTGTTTTAAAAAAAGAAGTAGGCTTTGCTGTGAGGTTTCTAATGGTGAAAGGATACGTGACAGTGGTGTGCAGTGCTCCCAGTCTCTCTCGGTGGTGGAGGACAAAGATGAGCCCGAAGGAGAAAACTCCCACCATGTGGATGCTCAACGACAGCAGAAAGAGGAAGAAGTATCGGTAGTTCCTCCGTCCAATGCAGTTGTTCACCCAGGGACAGTGATGGTCGAAGTCCTGGGGAGGGAGAGAGGGAGTTACACCTCTCAAATCTATTGACGTTATTCATAAGGTAATGTCACCGACAGCTAGTCTGGGATTTAAAATGTAAATATAACAGAACACATTTGGCCTCATGCACCATGTCTGTGCACTGGAAATGCACAAGAATGAAAATAATAAGGAAAACAAAATAAAGGAACAACATGTTTTTGGTTGGATAACAAGACTGCAAGAGGTTGTCATGAAATATTTATATTTATTCAATTTCATAGTCCGTCTTTTGATGTCAAACATTCAGCTTTTTTGATATAAAATGTGGAAGAAAACAGGATCCAGGAAAACAACCTGGGTAATTCTGCATCTGTGTGTGGGTGTATATCAATGTCCTGATTTGTGTGTACATCAAAAAGCCAATACTGATAATAGTATTTTATGCTTGAAGCTGCCAAAAAGCTGATTTATGCCAGTAATTATAATCTTTAATGATGACAATACGTTTTGCCAAAACAAAAACGTTGATATTTACAAATATCTTATATTCATATATTCAGTGTTTGTCTCAGATCTGAGTTCTAGGCAGGCTAAAAAAAATACAAAATATGCATTATGAACGAACAAACTGCATCATCTGTTACATCAAGCATGACCAATGCTAACAGAATAGCTGCAAATTATTGACAACATTTTATATTTGAACTAATATACTGTATATAAATCTAACCATGTTGGATATTTAGATTTTGGTACTTGCATGTGAATAGTCTCCTGTTTGCATATTTGTATTCACACACACACACACACACACCTCCACACAGTTGTCACAGACGCTGCAGTGCGAGCAGCGAGGCGGCCTGTAGAAGTGACAGGTGGCGCACCACTTCATCCGGACCTGAATGCCCTTGATCTCCACGTTCTTGTAGAGCGGCGCTCGGAAATCATCATCTTTGTCCTCGTCCTCGTCCGCTGCAGGGAAACACACGATACGCTCACACATTAACAGGACTCAGATGCACATGGTGGCGTGTGTGAACTAACACAGACAGCAGCATGGTTTTGGGATGACAGCGAGCCTCTCAACCCAGCTGTTAGCTGTCTGCAGAGAGAACAATCACTGAGAGAAATGAGCATTTTATAGACATTAAAGTTGTTTAACAAGCACACGCAGCAGGAGTCGTGTATAATTTCCATACATCCTCACAATGGAGGTCTTATAATGGGAATTAAACCCTCAATCCTGGCAGAGTTGGTGTCTTTTGGCCGAAACGTCCACCCATAAGCTCTAAACTACAGTATGAAAGTCCCAGAGGCATTTCCATCAAACAGGTCACGAGAAGCTTTGTTCTGGTTGCCACTTTGCTGCGACTGAGAGCTTAAAATAAAATGTCTTTCAGCTGATAAAAGGGAACATTGATGCGATCTACACAAAGCGCCAACCTGAGAAAATAATTTTACAGTCCAATATCTGCAGGGAGATCCAGGCAGCTGAATGCACAAAGAGAAGGCAGCAAAGGAGGAGCAGAGAAAGAAACTGTTCCAAAGGCAGAGATTGCTCTGTTATCATGGCCTTCTAGTCTCAGCAAATACTTTTTAAAGGTAAACCCGCCAAGCCAGCAGAAAATATTCAAACAATATACATTTAAACATGCAGTTCAGTTCAATTATAACCAGTTTCTAGTGTTATCACCTATTTTCACTGAAACTGTTTACTTGTATTGTGCATCAGCGATGACTGACTGATTTTCAATCATGACGTTTCCTCATGCTTGTTTTCAGCACTGCAGAGTGAGGTATTTAAAACTTATAGTATTGTATCTATAAGTGTGTGCAGACTAAATCTTTATTAAATGCATTTTAGGCTTAATCCAGGTTATCACCATTTAAGTTAAATTGTGGTAATCTTTAAATAGAAGTTTAACCCACTGACATATGCCCTGATAAACGTTTGTGAACAGGTCAGGTGAAATGTTAATGACATTCTGAGGAGCATCTCGTTTGTAACCAATATATTACACACCACAGCAACAATATGTGTGTGTGTGTGTGTGTGTGTGTGTGTGTGTGTGTGTCACACATATAAAGTGTTTGGCAAGCAACTCACACTAATTGAGGCTGCAAAAGCTTAGTATTTTGCATGTTGACACCTGGGCAGCATGAATTGCCATTAATGGGGTTCAAACCACTGGCTTTTCTGTCATAAATCACTTAAAACACTTATCCACTCAGTCTTTGCAGATGCATGATTATTATTTACATTAGCTATTGCCAAGAGAAATATAATGACTTGTTCACAGAAACTTGACATGCACAACAGTAAATGGCACATATCTGCCTTAAAGGGCAAAGTGCTTTATATTTTCACCAATTCTTGCAAACGTACTCGCACACTGCTGGTGATGAAGCTGCCATGCAAGGTGCTGGCCTATAAATGTAATGTCATGTTGTCTAAGACCATATAACTTTTGGAAGAAGACATACCTCATTCTTCTTCTGACAGATGAAAAGTTGAACTTGCAGCCTGTCCAATAACTGTAGCTACAGTCCTAATTAGTGTGGTATGACCAGTAGTTTATAGTGACTATTAGCGAACCTGATACTGCTCTATGATGGACATTACTGAGCAAATTCATTGACTTAATGACTCCTGTGTACAATGTGATACAGTTATACCATGTTGTAGAAATTGCCATCATCCAGTAATTGTGAAATTTAGTTAAAATGTCTTCTGTTCAACTAAGCATTATAAATATATGCTCTCTTAAAAGCAGTATTAAGCGATGGCCACTAGGTGACAGCAGTATGACGGAGTATTAGGGCCACATTGAGAAAAGAAAAATTGGAGAGTTTGAGAAGAAAGTTGAATATTTAAGAGAATAAAGTCGTAATATGAGGAAAAAAAGGTGTAATTAAGGGAGTGGGGTGCATGGAACACAAACCACGACACAGCTCATTGGTGTTACTGCCTGTCCTTTCGTCCCTGTTTGTCTTGTTTTGTCTCTCTGTTTCTCACATGGTGGATCATGCTCTCTTTGATGAGAGATGGGTATTAGTTCCAAATAAAATGTAATAGGTTAGTCTTTCAAAGAGGGCTGGTGTAGGTCACATACACTCTCACAAGCACAGAAATACTAATTATCTGCTGCAAGATCAAACTGCATGTATTTTAAGAAATGGTTTTTACCTAATCCTGACACAAACCATAAGTATATGTGCAGACAGGTATTTAAAAAAAAATTATATATACAGCTATGAACTGTATATTTATTTATAGTGATATACTATAATTCTAAAATACAGTAGGAAACTGTAAAAATACAGTACTTTGCAGGTGAAGCTGCTGCCAGTTGGTTACTGAAAATTTACAGTGAAAAGTTTTACAGTGTATCTCATGTCTTTAATTTTTTTAAATCACAACTTCACTGGTGGGGCTGCTGCTTATGAGATATGACATTAATAACATAGTAAAGAATCTGCCCCTCTGCTGTCTTTCAAAGGACAGGACAGCGGCAGCAGAAGGCCACTGTAACCTCTGGGGAGCCAGATAACCTGCACTTTAAAATAAGATAAGCTATACTTTATTATCCCCCCATGGGGAAATTCTGTCTCTGCCTTTGACCCATCCCTGAGGAGCAGTGGGCTGCCATTACAGCACCCGGGGAGCAAATTGGGGTTCAGTATCTTGCTCAAGGATACTTTGACTTGTAGACTTGCAGGGGCTGGGGATCGAACCACCGACCTTTTCGTTCCATAACGACCTCTCTACCTCCTGAGCCACAGCCACCCCAACCTAATAAACAACCTTACGATTATTACCCTTTTATGAGCGTAGAAAGCGCTTCCTAAAGACAGGTGCTTATCATTTACAAGGGCATTACAAACATCCCTGGGGATGAGTTCAATCATCATTACATAACCCAGATAGTCCTGAGGACAAGAAGCCTGCAGTCAGTGCAGCTTGTCTGACAGACCAAGCAGCTGAGAGACACTTAATAAACCTTGCAATGTGGAGGCTTGTATAACTTCCACAAAAGTCCGTCATGTGGAGCATTTGGACTTTTAACAAGCGAACAATGGTGTCATAAAACACTGGGCATGCTGGCGCTGTGACACAATTAAAGGTGCATCCTTGGCATGAGGACACAACAGGAAGGAAACATTACTCGTACTTACATGCAGACACTACACCAAATACTAATATTTTTAGATGTCAGATGAGTATTGCTGGCTTTCCTGCACAATTCTGTAAAGTCAGAATACCATCGCCAGCGACTAAAACGCAATTATTCACACAGTCATGCATACAAACCTCTGGGGTAAACACCAGGGTCCATGAAGGTTGCCATGCTGAAGTTGGCCAAGACGAAGATGAAGACCAGGCCATTGTAGAGAGGCACAGCGACAGAGATTACCTTTGTCAGCCAGGGGCACCTAGAGACACAAAGTAAGACATGAGGATTCTTTCTGTCCATCCTGTGGCACTTAAACACATTTAAACACCATTACATTTACATATTCAAATGGTCTTATCCTATTCTTATGTATCTTGGTCTTAAACTGGAGATATAATCAGAACTGGAAACATGATTACAGAGTGAATTAGAGCAGCTGTAGATGCCAGAACTTCAGCCAGCTTGAATAAACAACTACTGTAATTCTGTGAAATGGATTTAGTGCAGACCTGATCCTTAGCCTGAAAGGCTTCTTTAGACATATCTCTTTAAAAAAGATGTCTGGTGTTTCACAAAATAAAACCAAGAGGTATGTCTCAAAGGCAATTTCTAGCATCCCTGTTCCCTGGTGTTGAAAAATAGCATGACAAGAACAGAAGCGGTGTACTGCAAACTGAGCCCAGTGACAGTACTACTACTACTACACAAGAGGGTGGGACTCTTCTCACTTCTCACTCATCTGATGACACATGCATCTGAATCTACCAGTCAAACAGAATATCCGTAGGGATTTTACTTTCACTAGACGTAAACAGCACAAGTAAAATCTCCATACCTGGTGAATCTAAGTACCTGAATGGAGCTTTACATAACAAGACAAAGAGTCTGTGGTAGCAGCTCTGTGAAGTTGTATTTATGCACAGTGGTACTTTGAGAACAGTATGCTAACATGCTAAGAATGAAGATGTTAACATGATTGTATTAATGCACGTTCATTGTTTACTGTGTTAATCTGCATGGTAGCATGCCATCACCAAACACCGAATGATAAAGCTGAATTGTTGAACGTCATTAGTTTTGCAGGTAATAACCAAAAGTATTGGACATTTGCTGACTGTTGATGAAAAATTAAGGTATCATTATCACCAAGGTTGTCTCTGATGGCCTTTGTTTGTTAGCAGGTTTGCTCAAAACGCCAAGAACGGATTTTGATGAAATCTTGTGTTGGGATGCATCTTGATTAAACTTTGAGGAGGATCCGGGTACTGATGTGGATTCTGCATCACTTCTTCACTTTGTTCAATGTGCTCTAGTGTGACATCTAGTGGCCGTAAATGTCATTTATAAAACCTTTTTAAACAGTCATTTTCCCACAGGACGGTGTGAGATAACAAATAATAATGCTACAGATTTACATTTAAGATCAAATTGTGGCTGAAATTGTGCTGAAATTTAATGCATTTTCAGCTAAATCCTGAAGAAAACCGGCATTAGTGACATATTGGTTTTCTCTAAGTCCTCAAAGGTTGATTTAATATAATTTCATTTCAGTTCTGTAGAAGCCTCTTGGATGAGAGGTGAAATGAAGTCCAGTAGCTTCAGACTCAGCCTTCGAGGATTACCATAAACTGGATTAATGAGAATCTACACAAGCATAAATCAGTAGGGGACCTTAAATGTCAATGAGCGACAGAGCCATCCCTAACCCATGTCGCGAGCATGGCAAAAAGTCAAGCTCACCAAACGTGGATGACCTTCTATTTCAGCTCTGATAGACTTGATTAAAAGCCTTCCTCTGAACCATGGGTAACTCTAACAGTGGGGTATCTTCCATCACATACATCTGATTCAACTGTGCTGGTAACTGAGGCAATCCCAGAGGCTATCTGTCGAGAACCTCCCTTAAATTCCACCAGCAATTTGCATCAAGGTTGACCTTCTCTGCTGCCTGCAAAACATAACTCAGTCAGTGCTGTGAAATATTCAACTGTGGAGACATCTAAATCACACCTGCAGTCCCGCTCAATCCCCTGGACTCAAATGTCAAGACGACATGTGCTTCCTAGGGTGCTATCATTCAAGCACACTGATTTGTGGTCCATCTAGAGATGAAACACTGTCAGAATGAAGATTTGTTAATGCCTACGGTCAGACATATTGCAGAAAACCTGCAGGTCAGAGACTCACAGAATTTATGAATTAATAAAACAGGAGGAATGGTTTTCAAAGAGAGACCCTCACTTATGATGTAATGATGAATACACCAATGCTCACTTTACACACATAATAGATACACACACTTTCACATCTGACGTCAGAAAGTCAATTTCCTGATACTTTGGCCCCAAGATCATCTTTGATCCATTCCTCCAGTCCTGCTCTGCCAGTCCTCTTTTGCTTTGTCGAATTATTCAGAGAGCTCTCTATGCATAGAGAGCTGCTAACAGGGATGAGGTGGCCTCTAATAACTAGTCATTCCTGGTCTACAGTTTTGTGACGGCTAGGGTAAGTAAGTAAGTCAAGTTATTCTGGTATTGCACCTTTCAGGTCACCTGGTGCTCCACAAAATTTAAAAAAACAAACAGAAATAGTAAAAAAGATTGATTCATTTTTCCTAGATATAATGGCCACATAACGACACCGATGGCGACAATTATAGTTGACTTATAAATGGAGCTATACATTACAATCACTTCCATTACAGGCATATTATGAAGTCATTAGAGGGAGAGGTACAATTTCTTATAATTAGAAAATCACCAGGAAATTACATGTCAAGTGTTTGAAGGCATAATATACTGGGTGCGATGGGCTATCATTATCTCTATCTGTTTTTTAAACACATTTAACCATATCCCATCAAATATTTCCCTATTTTGAGACTTTTTATTAAAATCACTTTTGTAAATTCTGTCACTTCAACCATTATTGTGAGTGTCCATCAGTGTTCCTCGATTAAGAACAAGAGCAGTCAGTTTAAAATAAATAGCGATATTGTGCTAATGAAAACTACACATAAAGGAAGAATACATAGTTTATAAGATATGCTCTGATAAGCTCTGGAATCGAACCATACCCTCTTCTGAGGGCAAGGCCAAAACCACAATGCTGGCATGGAAATGCACATAAAACCCATCATTTCTGGTATACATGTACAATTTGTCAAAGACAGAATACACAGTTTACAAGATGAGCTTTAAAAACAAACCTCACTTATTATTTTACTACTATTACTACTTGTTCTTCATAATAGGTATAAGTTGTTGCCTTGGAAACGCAAAAAAATAAAATTGTACATAGCAAAAGGCACCACTCCAGCATATGGTTGATATGTGTGATCAGTTTCATGCCAAGGACAAAAAATATTTACAGACAAAGCGATAGCAGCATCCCCACACATCAAATGCCAGGGGATAATATTCATATGCTCCACGTTTATATCTTATATACTGTATATAAATAAATATCCTGCCTCGCAGTCTAAAAAGACTCGTAATTTAAGTTTCGGTGCCACTTCATTGGCTTATTTTATAGCACATATTTACTTTAACAAGATAACTTCAAAGTACATTTACACAGGGGACTTCACCGAGTCGTATACCTGAGCTGTGTCATCACAGCTTTGGCAGCAAGTAGACAAGGTACTAACACTTCATAATTAATCAAAGACAAGAAATAGCATGCAGCTCCATCGAGCAAAATCCCTATTTAATCGCCGTCAAAGGTTCATGTATTTTTGTTTCTTTGCCCACGCTGTGATACAGTCAAGACAGAGAGAGGGGGAAAAAAAACGCAGTGGACAGGAACCATTTTAGAAGCCTGGGAGGACAGTGTGGGAGGAAAATGTGACTGAGAAAAAAGCCAGATTAAGGCTACAGACATTGGTCAATTGTGGAGGAGTATAAATAACCACAGATCACTTATCGACAATGTTTACAAGCCACTTTTACTGCTTGTGTAACCATGATACCTCAACTGGGGCACAAAAGCTTGGACCAAGTTCATTCTAAGGTACAGTAATGTAATGGGTTTGGTGTCATCACTTAATATCCTGAGGCTGGCCAAATTGGAAGAAAGGCCCGGATTCTCTGTGCTGATTAAAATGACTGTGAGCAGGGGCTGGAGAGGTAACAAAGCCGACACCATCAGCGTTTAAAACAGCAGCACAAAAGCCCCTGGAACACGCACAGCGCTCTCGACAGATGTATGAAGATAACATTCATGCTGATGATGGAGAGAAATGAAAATCACATTTCATGTAAGATGGTAAAAGAGAGGGATTAAAGAGGAATAATCCACAGCTTGCTCCTCAGGTTGGCAGGCAACACTCTTTCTCCTCGCTAACCATAGGCAGACTGCTACCAAAGGCTACACCATCCACACAGCAGCTTTCTCTTTGTCTTCATACATTAGCATTTAGGTGAAAATGAGTTTCAGCTAACCTTCTGCAGCTTTTCCTATTCAAGTATGACTCATTATGTTTTGGTGGACAAAGAGCCTTGGGTTACCATGATAGGCTTATGATGCAATCAGTGATTCAAGCTTCACGCAACAACAACACAATTTACGTAATTAAAGCTTTGGCAGCAAAGTGTCAGTACAGAATATTGTTAATTTTCTAAGTCATAAGAGGCTGCTAGAATATAAACATGGATGATAATAAAAATGTTGCCAAAAGTTATATACTGAGCAACAGTAGAAACACATATTTTCTTTATGTCATGCCATCCTGTTCATATTAAATATCAAAGGCAAATTATGGTTCACACAGCTTTATTCACTCTTTAGCCATACAGGAGAATCATTTTTGTGCAAATTAGTGGTTATCGCCTTAGTGTTTACAAGTCAAAAAGTGTGGATGGCGATACAGAGAACAACAACAACAGCCAGTGATCACCTCCAGCATTTATCACAGCATCTCATCTCCTCTGTATTGAATTGATAAGACGTTAATCTGGACTTGTAGGATGACATGCCATTCTTCCTGCAGTGCTGTGACAAGTTGTTCATGTGTTGCTGGAGCAGAATCTCTCCGTCTCACTCGGCGATCCAGAACATCCCACAGATGCTCTATTGGGTTGAGATCTGGTGAATATGGTGGCCAAGGAAGGACAGCCACATTGTTCTAGTCCAGGTAGGCTCCTCCTGACAGACATGAGCCACATGTGGTCTGGCATTGTCATGCATGAAGGTGATGCCTGATTGCAGTATCCTGGGAATGACATGTGGACCTAGGACCGTATCTCAGAAACGGATAGCTGTCAGTGTACCGTGGATGTGGACCAGGTCTGACCCCCATCCATTAGCAATGGCTCCCCACATCATGACAACGCCACCAAAACGGTCCACTTCCTGGATGTATGCTGCAGGATAGCCTTCCCCACAGTGACGATACACACGCCACAACCACCAGTGCAAGTTAAATCTGGATCCATCCCTCCAAAACGTGCCTTCAAAATCTTTTGAAGATGTCTTGCGGACAAAGAAAAACCTGAAATACACATGTCCAGAAATCATGTGCACTATTCACATGTTGGGCATCCACATAAAGGTTGTGACAAAATTTGCAGTTTCCTGGCCAACTACAGTTCACCTCAGCTCTGCAGATGATTTTAGCCTCTTTCAGCTCATTGTTTTGGCTGTATATGGCCAACAACTTTAATGTTCTGTTTTAGTCTCAGCTTTAAGTCCCTCTCCATTTTAAAGTGGGATTGGTTTCCCCTTCTGTATCTTCATCCCTTCTGCAGGCCTCGTCTCATTTGTGGATGGATACCAGTGATCCTGCATTCGACATCCATCCCTGAGACACAGTGAAATCATAAAATACATTCAGACAGACACTTGGCTCCGTCCAGCATCAGCTTAGGGACTGGGAGACAGAATCTTAGCTGAGGGTATGCGATAGCCTTCTAGCAGTAGGGGCGTCTCTGGTTGGGTATTAAGATTAGAGAAAAGACCCTGGCTCTCTGACGATTACCCAGCTGTCTTTGAAAAAAAAAAAGCCTGGATACAAATCCTAAAAACTCAGATGATTGCCAGCCCCCATAAAAAATAGGCTCCAGTCTGTTGATTCAACAAAACCTGGGTGGAACACTTTGAAATGCAGCCTAATCCCACTGCTGTGGAAAACCTATAGAGGGCAGAATATGCTCTGTGGTTACTGTAAAGTAATTAGAGCTGGTTGAAGTATTTCTTTTTAAGGTGGTGGGATTGATCTGTTGGCACAGTTGCAGATTTAAATTGAACTGTGATAATCAGTCACATCTACTATAGAAGACCGTCTACATGCTTACTACACACCTCACAGCTATTTGGATACTCAAATCTTCCTGTCCTTCATTTGCTTGCTTTTGGATCAGGGCAGAAAAAGCATTCCTGCCTCTGTGTTTGCTCTTATCTGTTCTTTTAGTAGCTCTGGGAGGAGGTTAGGGGGTCGTGTGTGGAGTCTGAACAACCATCAATGAGAGAACTGGGTCAATCCTACTGATGAGTGGCACTTTTATCAGCCCACATGAAAAGTTAGACATTTTCACCTAATGTCTTTGTGAACGAACTAATATGTATGAGAGGCCATGTAGGTCATATTATATACTTTCTCACACACACGCTATCATAACTTCATACAGACACAATCATACTAACACACACTACTATACTCTTTTACATGCAAAATGTAATTTTTTTTCTTTTCATTTTATTTTAGTTACTTTGGCATCAAGAAAACTGTCAAACTCAGTTTACTTGAGTTTGGTTCATTTAAACAAACCAAGTACTGGGAACTTTTGCTTTTTTCAGTACTTAGTTACATCCCACAATGTAACTAAGTATATTACTCTTATACTTAAGTACCTCACAAATTAGATCTACTTTACTTGAATAGCCTGTTTTCTGTTCATACCACTTTTACTTGTCCTCCACTACTTTTCATGGGAAACAGCCCTTTTGTTACATGAGAAGAGTTGGATAAATGGTTTTGTTTTGTAAAACTGTACTCAGGTATTTGCTGTCCCAGCTTCTAAAATCTTTAATTCACATTCAGATCTGTCACATGGAATGCTCTTATAGCACACACCAGAGTAGATTCACATGTACTTGTTCACTGTTCTGCAGATGTCCTGTTCAATGTTGGGTTACTGACGTCTTTTGCCATTATGAAAATAAATGTTTAATGACAGTTGAAACAACCACTCTGGTTTTGCACAATGGGTTAATAGATACTGCGTGTTGAGGACAGGCGGGTGGAGTTTCCCAGCATACCTTGAGACAATGTGTTTGAGGCCATTAGCCCAAGTAACCTGTGTTTAAATGTGTTTTGAATAATTATCAGTTAAGCAGTAATTAGTTCTTTAGAAATATTTCTATAGAAAATGGTTCGTTATACAACACCATGGCACCATGAGTTACGTCTCTCACACTGTTAGTGACGTCCCGCCTGGCATCCCTGATTGAGGATTGAGGAGACCCTCAAAGTACTCCTTCCACCGCCCAACTATATCCCCAGTTGAGGTCAGCAGCACACCATCCCCACTGTGCATAGTGCGAACAGAGCACTGCTTTTTCCTCTTGAGTCATCTGACGGTTTGCCTGAATCTCTTTGAGGCCATGCAAAAGTTATGCTCATGGCCTCACCGAACTCCTTCCACACCCAAGTTTTTGCTTCATTGACTGCCAAAGCTGCACTCCGCTTGGCCTGCCGATACCTGTCAGCTGCCTCAGGAGTCCCACAGACTAACCATGCCCAGTGAGACTTCTTCTTCAGCTTGATTGCTTCCCTAACCGCTGGTGTCCACCTCCGGGTTCTGGGATTACCGCAGTGACAGACACCCTCAACCTTATGGCCACAGCTCCAGGCAGCCGCCTAAACCATGGAGGTGTGGAACATATTCCATTCGGACTCAATATCCCCAGCCTCCCTCGGAATGCAGTCGAAGTTCTGCCGGACAGGGGGCTCTGCCAAACGCTCCCAGCACACCCTCACTGTACAATTGGGTGCACCAGGCCTGTCCGGCATCCTCCCCCGCCATCTGATCCAACTCACCACCAGGTGGTGATCAGTTGACAGCTCAGCACCTCTCTTCACCCGAGTGTCCAGAACATATGGTTGTAGGTCTGCTGATACAACTACAACGTCAATCATAGACCTACGACCTTGGCCATCCTGGTGCCAAGTGCACTTATGGACACCCTTATGTTCGAACATGGTGTTCGTCATGGACAAACCATGATACATGACTAGCACAGAAGTCCAATCACTGAACACAACTCGGGTTCAGATCAGGCAGGCTGTAAATTAGCTTGCTTACTGTTATTGTGATAACTTAATCTACCAATATCCTAAAAAGTATTCTAGCATGCTGAAATTTCTTATTGCATGAATTTGACAAAATGATTTGCTTTTTACTCTGGAGTGCTTGCTATTACAATATATCACACTACTTTATTTTATCACCCTCTTGCATCACCCAGGTGGGATGTTACTAACCGTGTGAGAGACTTAACTCATGATGTAATGGTGTTATATAACTAACCATTTTCTATAGAAATATTTCTAAAGAACTAATTACTGCTTAACTGATTATTATTCAGAACACATTTAAACACAGGTTACTTGGGTTTATGGCCTCAAATACATTGTCTCAAGGTATGCTTGGAAACTCCACCCACCTGTCCTCAACATACAGTATCTATTTACCCATTGTGCAAAACCAGAGTGGTTGTTTCAGCTGTCATCAAACATTTATTTTCATAATGGCAAAAGACGTCAGCTACCCAACATTGAACAGGACATCTGCAGAACAGTAAACAAGTACATGTGAATCTACTCTGATGTGTGCTATTGCCACAACTGTTAAGAACATTCCATGTGACAGATCTGAATGGGAATTAAAGATTTCAGAAGCTGGGACAGCAAATACCTGAGTGGAGTTTTACAAAGCAAAAGTACCATTTATCCAACTTTCCTCACATAACAAAAGGGCTGTTTCCCATGAAAAGTAGTGCAGTACAAGTAAAAGTGGTATGAACAGAAAACAGGGTATTCAAGTAAAGTAGATCTAATTTGTGGGGTACTTCAGTATAAGAGTAATATACATAGTTACATTGTGGGATGTAACTAAGTACTGAAAAAAGCTAAAGTACTTACTTCTCAGTACTTGGTTTGTTTAAATGAACCAAGTAAACTCAAGTAAACTGAGTTTGACAGTTTTTTTGACGCCAAAATAACTAAAATAAAATGAGTTTATTAACAACTTGATAAAAACTGAGTTAGGTCAACTCAGTATCTTACATTTACCCCAATCTTACATTTGACATGTAAGAGATATAGTAGTGTGTGTGTGTTAGTACGATTGTGTCTGTATGAAATTATGATAGTGTGTGTGAGAAAGTATCAAATATAGCCTACATGGCCTCTCATAAATATGGACGATATAATTTTACATTCTCTACATTGTTGATTGGCAGATTTTATATCCAACATGGAAATATGTTGAATGATTTGAGAATTAAAGGGACACTCCAACTATTTAGTATTCCACTCCCATAAAACCTGGGAACTCACAAAAGACAGATTAAAAACAGAATTGTTATAATTATTGCAACAGAGGCCAAAACATTCAGTGTTTTGTTGCTAGTTTGGGTCAAGCTTCAAAAGAGCTGCATCCTACATTTCCCATGATGCAACCAATAGCATTTCATTAGGCACTCTTTGGCATGTAAATACCCCAGTCTACAGCTCATTTTGTAATGCAGGCTTTCTGTCATTAATTTTGAGTGATGCATAAATATACTCCTTAGTGTGACAGTGCGCTTACCAGAGGGGCCAGTGAAATTCTGCTTTTCATGATTTTAAGCTTGCTATTAAGTTACAGTTTAATATTAAATATGTTAGTGCTAGCTTGCTTTTGACAGAGAATAGGAGAGGAAGTAGATTATTAGACTAAAATACATACATTCTATTTTCTTTTGGTTCTACTCTGGAACCCGTTTTCAGGGCTGAGAGCCAGTTCTTCGGCGGTGGAAACACGAAGAACTGGTTCCAAATTAGGCTCCGGCCCGGTACCGGCGCTGGAACTGCCTCAGTGGAAAAGGGCCCTTATTGGAATGACTCAGGACCTGTCTCTAGTCTCCTGAGAGGGTGAGGCAGTGACACAGATAAAGGAAATTACTCTTCAGTGAGTCGTCTCGTTCACTTTATCAGGATCAGGTATTATATCTTATGTATTATGTTATCACACTTATCTGTAATGCCTGTGAGTGTGAATGACACGTGTAACACTAGACGATGCTGGGAGAACTTACACTAATGTATTCAGTACACATTTTCCTATTGAACTAGTTCATTAACGCTGAACCCAGAGGGACTCACATGAGTGGTCTGTCCTCCTGCAGATGCCTGCTAGACCCAGAGATCCAGTATCTGCTGCAAAGCTGGTGTCACTTGGTGAATTTTCATTATCATTTAAAACACGGGAATTATATTCTACATGGGAAATGATAGAGAGAGCTCAATGATTATGTTTCAGTGACGATCTGCAGAAGAAATCTTGTCACATCTGTCTCACCAGACCCATGGTTACCAGTCCATCACCTACTTTCTGCTCCATTTTCCCCCCGGAGAAGCCCTGCAGTAACTGAATCACTGCTGAGGTTTTATTCCAGATTCACACTTCACCACAATTTAAATTCTGTCAAACTTATTTTACTCCCCGTAGGACTCATGAATGGAAGCATCACTCTCTGGTCCCCGGGGACCTGCCAATCTCTGACGTAAACACACCCCTGACGCCCAGCATCTCACACACATGGCATTTAGTATTCCACACACAAACACACATAGCAGCAGGCCTGTTGTCAGCGCAGGCAGCGATGATGTTTGCTGGAGCAGCAGAGCAGGTCAGATGAGAGGCAGAGCGGCACAGATTGACTTGACTATATGACATTCATCTTCTTAAGGGCTCAAGTTATTCATTAGGGACGGGCATTTTCTCTTTTTTAACCCCCAAACTGCAAAGCAACGCAACGTTAAGGCAGATGTCTTTATTTCGTATTTATTATTTAATTATCCCCCGTCACGAATGAAGTCAGCAGGGGGCTATAGGAACGGGCTCTGACTGTCCCATCTGTTCATCACATTTCCTTTCTGGCACATAACTCAAAAACTATTTGATATTTTTTTCACTAAACTTTCTACAAAAAACAACCAAGTACTGAAGTGGTGCCTTCTGTAATTTAGGGATTTTTGTTGGGATTTGTCTCTGTTTACGTGGTTACAAGTTGAATCTTTGGTGATTCTCTGATTGGGATTTGTCTCAGATGTGGGTGTCTTGGGCATAACTCAAAAATCGTTCAAAATCTTTCCACAAAACTTTATATGCACATTTCCCATGTACTGGAGAGGTGTGTTTTGACATTTGGGGTTTTTTAAGCATTTTGTTTGTTTTCTCAGATATGTAATGAACAGGGGCAACTTGAATAACTCCTTTCTAACTCTTTAAATTAAATACACTCGTGGCCGGGCATCCTGAGTATTTCATGCTGGATTAAGTTTGGCCTTTAGCCTGTTATGTATAAAATCTCTGAAAATAGTTAATATGTTACCCAGAGTCAAAAGAGGTGTCTTGCTGGATTGTTTTACTGACACCTCAGACAAAACAAGTAATTCAGTGCAAATCTTTACATTTAAGAAGTCTGAACCAGGAAATGTTTCCGTATTTTGGCTTAATAAATAACTCAAATGAGGAATTGATTATCAAAAATTAAACAAAAATACTCTGTTTTCCTCCTTGAGCAAATTAATATGAAAGCGGCCTTCAAATGTCAAACCAGAAGGTCAAACATCAAAGTGGAAAAAGCAAAACTTATATTTGATCTAAAATGTGGGGACTTTTTATTATGCATAGACAGACCTGCAAAGGAATTCAAATTTTGGAGACTGGAAAAAGAACATACCATTTCAGGTTTGGTTATTGATGATGAGACAGCCTCTTGGAACGGTTGACTTCACTCTAACACAGAGCAGGGGAGCGACACAAGGTACACTGTATTCCATCTGCATTTCAGCTCAGAGCTCACTGTCATTTGCATATTCAAAATTGCATAAGAGGTCCATTTGAAATCAAATAAAACGCTTTGCGCCCCCGCCCCAAATGCTGCCCTTTTGTAATTTACATATTTATAACCCTGCTTTTACTGTCTGCAGACAGAAAAGAGCAGAAAAACTGTTGTGTGACTCAAAAACACTTCTATTTCCCTTTAGCCACAAACGTTGTCTAACCATCCTACGGAATTAAATCAGATCCCCACTATAAATAAGCCAAGTGACCACTGATACTATTACAAACTCTGCCTGGTTCCATAATGGTCCTTTGAGGCCTGTGCTTAAATGAACAGTTTCTTTCCAAAATTATATTTACAGCTGACACATAACATTCATTTGAGCTCAAGGAAGTCATTGAAATATAAAGCTGCATCCCTGCGACCCTACACAGGATAAGTGGTTACACAAAATGAATGAATGCATGAATGAAAATTGCATTTAAAAAATGCACGATGAATGGTCATGCAGCTGAAACTAAGAGATTGTTTGTTGTAACATTGACTACAACATAACCCAATTAAAGGCAACACAATGCCATTCATATAACCTGTAGAGCTTCCTCTTGATGTGGGTGAGCATTTTGTGGGAGCAGATGTCACATTTGTTAAACATGGATCTCACTTGGTGATAAAACAATATTTCCATATGGGAGAGGAACGGGTTAGTGTGTGTGCATGTGTCAAGGGGAGAGGGTTAGCGTCACCTCTCTTCCCTCTATCCTCCTACTCACTTTCTCTGCTGCATTAAATGAAAAGCACACACATGCTTTGTTAATCTCCCCCTTTATTTCCCACATACAGAAGGCACAAAAGCACAAATCTCTCTCTCTCTGTCCTCACACTCTCCAGTAAACCTCGAACAAAACAACATCTGCTCTCATAATCCAATAACACAAATGTCAAAAAACTGTTTGCATTGACTTGCGCCTATAAACCGGCACAACAAGCACACCCACATGCAAGCATTCATAAACAGTGTGTTGTGTGAGCTGTTTTGTGGTGCAATCTCCCCAGGGGGTGATGACACATGTACTGCCTGTCTTTCTGGACCCCCGTGGGAAACTGGAAACCAGCACAGTGTCATGGGTCAGTTGGAATAAACGGGGCTTACGAGGCCAAAGACACTGAGGCTTAACTAGACAAGTACAATAAATATCTGGGGGTATTTGGACCACAGGAGGACAGTTCAGCCAGTGCAACTGTTAACTCTGTGTGTGCATGTTTGAAATTGGAGTGATGAGTGTGTGGATTCAGCTAACATGGACGCCCCTTGCTTCAGACAATCATTGGGGCTGCTCAGTCAGTTGCTAGGCTCATATGCACAGGGGGGAAGGCAATGCCTGCAGAGGCCGACTTGCCTTGTGTCACATTCCTAGCCACTCTTATTCTAAGCCCCGAGCACGGCGGCCTGCGTGTCTGGCCGCTGTCAGGAGCGTTAAGAGTTATGGCTCAAAGAGGCGTCAGACAGAATCGTTCGGTCTGTTTCAGCAGCCTGTTTTCATGTGATTGGTTGCTAGAGTTATAAATGCAACATAAGACAATGAGTTGCATTGTCTAATGTTGTAAACATTAGTGGGTTTTTTTTGTGTGTATCTTTTGTATGGGAAATGTTGACAATGTGAAAGTTAACCACATCCTAAATCCCAGGTCACACCTGAGAGGAGCACAATAAAAGTTGTGTGTCCTCTCTAAATATGGGCTCTAGAGGTTAGACTGTAGACTACTCGCAGGGCAGGTTAGCAAACTGTGGCTATCAAGTTAACAGCTAACACACAAGTCAGGAACATCCTAGCACTATCTCTTCAGGAAAACTAGATGCTAATGAGACAATAAGTTCACATAGTTAAATAGAAAACTGCGTCTCTTTTTTTGGAGCGTTACATATTACAACAAGCTGTGTTATAAAAGTGGAAATACACACGGCTAAAAAAACTACAATAATGTCCTCTCTTCATCTCACAGAACTCCACCCTGTAATGAAGGCTTGCTATCAGGGAGCAAGGCAAATTTGTTCACCACAGTCAATGTGATTTGGAGGGATTTACTTAACCTCCAAGAGCAAATCTAGAGATGGGATTTCACTGAAATAAACCAATTTCATCAAAACCTCTTGCCATTCTAAATAGTCTTGTGGTAAACCTTAACATCCAGCATACAATTTAAAGGTCTGGTAGACCTATAGAACAGTGGTTTAGAAACATTTTCATGTCAAGGAACCCTACACTGACACAATTACACATTCACATTCTTTTGTGGATTTTTTTCCCAGCGTCCCCCATTTGAAAATATTGTTGCTTTTAGAGGTTTTATTACAGTTAGTGTATGAAACCCATGACAAAAATAATCATACATTCTGTCAATTTGTCACATATGGATGAAAATTTAGGGAAAATAAATTACTTCCCATTTTGCTTAGGACCCCACTGGAGCCTCCTCAAGGACCCCTGGGTGTCTCTGGACCCCACTTTGAAAACCACTGGTATAGAGCACTGGTTAAGACGTGTGTCATCTTTTACCTGTGTATCTCTCCAATGCATTTTCCATCAAGGTCTCATGATGAAGCATAAACCTGACTTGGTTAGTGAACCAACTCTATGAAAACTGAGCAAACACTAAGCGATGGAAGTCTTGGGGAAAAAGTAAGAAAGAGGCCTTGAGTACCGAATATTTCTACAAACTATGTCAAGAATGTGTTTTCGTGTTGCAACCAGAATCGCGTTTTTTGATGTTTTCCAACAAATAAGTAAATTTGATAATAAGAAAATTCAGTCCCTATTGCTTATCCCTCATGTCTAGCCGACAGAGGTCAGTCAGTGTATTTATGCAAATGCAGATGTATTCTCAGCCAAAGCAGGGGACAATGATGCCAGAACCCCGTCTGCCAGCCAGTCACTGAAGGCTCAGCAGTTCTAAGAAGAAGAGCGATAAGAGGAACGGAGCTGAAAGCTGAGGAGGTACTCCAGAAATACAGCAGATGGGAGACATACACAGACACATATACACTTCATCGTAAAAGTCAGATAAACACACAGCACTGAGCTTTAAAAAGCAAGACATGTTGCTGACCTTAATGTCCATGCCTTAATTGCACAACAACCCTCTGCCAGCTAGCCCTCTGCCCCAACCTGCTCTCTCCGATACAATTAAGACTGTTATGGCTATTTATCTGCCAACGCCATCTGCAAGCTGCCTCCATCCACACCCGTGAGGTCAGTCCAATTCTCTTCACACTTCCTGCAGGAAGCCGGGCTTGAGCTGGGACTGGACAGGCACACAAACACAAACACACAAACACACACACACATTGCTCTCCAGAGACCAGAGCAATGCCCTCTCTCTGCAGCAGACACAATGTGGAGATTTTGGGGACTTAAATCTGGGTTACCGTGCATATTAAACCAGGTTTTAACTTAAACCCACACACAGAGGGAGCAGCATGCAGTCATGTTGCCTCTCTGCAGGCAGCGTTGGCAGGTAGTCTGGTCCTGGTAATGTTTACAGTACACACTCACCAACCTTTCCGAAATGCACTCATTAAATGGGATGAGCAAACGACTATATTCACAGCTCAAGCATGCTCTTCCTGCTTATCCACTTAATCGCATAATTAACTCATAACATGTGTAGCACAGTGCCAGTAACTGTGCCAACAAAAATAAGCTATGTTTGTGACTAATAACAATCATAATGGATTCCCAGATTTAGAAAATTGGCCTCGCAGCACAAAATCTATCACAAAGGCTGCAGAGTCATGCTTAACAGCTGACGCATGCAGCCACAACAAATTTGAGTTGTCTTTTAAATCCGCTTGATGTTGCCGGACGCTTGTCTGCCCCAGCAGAGCCCATCAGCCTAATGAACTGTTCATCAATCAGTTTAATGTACTCACACGTACAGGTCTTGGCCGGCACAGAGGTTGGTAGAGATGGATGGCCAAAGACTTAGCTGCTTCGGTAAAGCCGGAGATGTCCACACAAATCCCTCCTCCCTTACGGACAAAGCATCAAGTCAGATAACAGGAGACAGTGAAGGTTTACAGAGTCATCCTGGGGAGGCCGGTGTTGATGCAACTTGAGGCCAACAACTGCTATAAATTGGCAACGCATCAGGAAATTCCCCTCTGGAAGAGTCAGGAAAAACTTTCTCTCATATTGCAGGAATCGTCCATTGACTCAGAAACGGAATATAATTACTGTTGTTTTCGTTACCTCTGAATAAGCTCTGTATATCTGCAAAGGAGTGGGTCCTCTTTCACAGAGTATGCCATGATGCTCCGCCATGTTTCTACAGTATCCCAGAACAGACAAACCCAACACTGGCTTTAGAGAGGATATTTCTTCTTTTTTTTCTTTTTTCTTTTTTCTTGCAGCCAAAAAAAAGGGTGAAAGGAGGGGTGTTTCTCACTGCTAGATGGGACTCAGAGGACCTGAGCAGCCTTACATACGTACGGTAATAGTCAAGAGCAACTGAAAGAATAAGGAGCAAATGTTTTGCACAGTGTTGTGATATTTAAAAGGACGTTTGGATACAAGAGTGCGATCAGTGAAGAAGAGACAATCCTGTAGTTTTTTAGAGCTGTTTTGTTTAAAGGGAGCATTTTTGCTGAGCAGCAGCCACTGGCCTCATTGTTAACATTAAAATATACTGCAACAGTAGCACAAGAGGAGAAGTCAAAGAGGTGCACAAACAGACACCTGAAGTTTCCATAATAGTAATAATATTCTCCATCATAAGCTGCTGGTCTTATCAGACCGAGTGAGGCCGCAGAGAAAAACACCTGAACGTTTTGAACTCAACACGGGTGTTCTATTCCTCACTGATTCAGTTTTTCATTTGTAAAAGAATAATGTGATCCTCTCAACCCCCACTTGATATGATTTTGTCCCATGGGCCAAATCTGACCCATGACCCATGACCAGGGTGGTCATACATTCTAACATTGTGTTACTTGTGGATGGAATTTTAGTGGAAAATAATAATTTTCCATTTTGCTGGGGAGACCCTGGAACTCCTCTAGAACCCCTGGGGGTCTCGGGACCACACTTTCAAAATCACCATGTTAGCTGAGGTTCACTTCCACCACAAGTCATAGTGACCCACACGAGTTTAAATGAGTCATAACCTCAGGAACAGTTTCCAGAGCAGGACCTCGGCGGGAACCCATGGGTCACTGGTGTCAGACCAGACAGACACTCTGACCAAACCATGAATCCAGCAGAGAGACCAGAAACTAAGCAGCTCTGGCAAAAATCTCTGACACTTAAGCATCATTATTCAACATGCTCAATCATACAATAGCTTTGTTAAGCTGTTTTAAAGCCAGAACACACACTCCCTCCTGTTTTGTTTTTGTGCAATGTCATGTCTTGAGTATAGAATTATTGGCTCACATACCTAGACAGGAGAAAAGAGTCACTAGCTTCCTTTACAAAAAGAGGGAGCAGTTAAACCAGCCTTACAGTAACTTTCAAATCAGCTGCATCAGTCAGTTTAAAACACTGATGTAATAGTAATCTCAGATCACACACAACCTGTACTGACTCCAGCTGAAGCAGCCTTCTTCAGCTCAGTCATAACCCAATCTTAACACCCACTTCATTTGGAGTGATTCGACCTTCTGCTCACCCCCTCATGCTGAAAAAAGTAATTATTGGACTTTCCCTAAAGACAATGATATGGACTATTAAGAGCCAGCGTTGGAATATGAAATTCTTAATCCTAAGTGATTGTCCATACGCGACCTAATAATGCTGTCCTTTCCAATTCAATGTAGCCCTTGACAGATGTGGAGAGAGATTGAATCCAGTCAGGCTTTATATATATTTAGCAGAAACTCATGGTGCACTGTGAGGGAGGCAGGGGAAGTGTGGCAGCGCAATGCTGGCAAACAATTTGCCGGGTATTACAAATGTGATATTAAAATTGAAACATAGGGAGATCTATCTCTACATATCTATTTTCCTTAGGCTTTAAAATGTTCTGAAAATCTTTCAGCCTGTAAGGAGAATGCTTGAAATATGTAGCTGTGGTATGAATAAAAGAGACTCACAGCTTTCAACACGGCACAAGGAGCCTTTGTTCTGGAAAGTGGGTGAAACACTGCTGCCTCACAGGATCCTCAAAGCATAGTAGATCTTTCTTTTTCATTTACAGTATAGCGCATGTGTGCCATGTGTAGTGCACGGCCTCTGACTCTGAAGGGAGGTTTCTGTGGTGTGGTGGTGCGATGTCAATGATAGCCTCGCCTTCACAGCAGCCCTGGATGTATTATAACAGACTGAGTTTGAGACCAGACCTGCTCTCCCACCACTCACGTCCAGATGTGCTTCACTGTGGGTTTTGTTCTGATGCAGCTGATGGGGAAAAAAAGCTACGGCTAGCGTAGGAGTTCATATGTTTATTTCATTGAGAAGTTGCTAGTTGTAGCCTTTGTGAACTGCGATAGACTTTGTCAAAATACCATAAATTAATGTCAAAATGATTGGTAGTTTGGTTGTTTTAAGGTTCTTTTTTTCTTTCTGTTCTTGTCCTTTCATTCAAATATGTGTTTGTTTGTTTGTTGAATGTTTTTATTATTATTATTATTTGTCTATTTATTCTCAATTTATTTTCTAATAATCCTTGACATACCTGCCTATAGGTACATTGCCACATTCACATGTCCCATAATACAGTGCGCTCTATTAGTTTTTGTAGGCCTACTCATAATTTGAAATTGCAATAAAAAAGGCTTTGATTTAATCATTATTGGTTGTTTCTCTTGTTTCTAAACATTAAATGAATAGTTTGACATGTTGGGAAATACACTTATCAACTTTGTTAATATACAGTATGTGCATTAAAAATGAAGCTATAGCCAGGAGATGGAAGTTTAGCTTAGTTTAACTTAGCATACAAATGGGGGAAACAGTTAGTTTGGATGTGACCAACAGTAACACAATCTGCCCACAGGCAGCTCACTACACTACCAACAAACACTACCACCTAATCCTATGTCCTGCCGTTAATGACCATTTATGCTATAAATCACAAGCAAGCCAGCTGGCAGGCCATGGAAATCCAGTTAAGATAAGTAGAGGCTGCCAATCTGGTTGTTTTCTGAGTGAAAAATGAATGTGGTAATGATTTACTGATAGCATAAGCAACAACTTCAAATCCACTCTGATGAAAATGTAAACTGTGTCATAATAGCAGAGCTGCAGGGGTTTAAAGAGGAGAATTGAATTAAATTAGAGCATCTTTGGATCGGAGAAACTTTCAGCGTTAATAATAAAACCTATCCTGAAACATGTTAAAAGAGTGTCCTTCTTGAATCGTATGGATTTAACTTTAACCACATCCCCAGTGTCTTTGTGTCTGCACTGCATTGATGTGTGTGCTGAACAAGCTAAAGGGAAGAATTTGCAGGAGGCCAAATTATCCTTCACTTCAAGCTCAAACCTGCTACGCCTCCCTCCCTTCATCTCTTCCTCAGTTGTTCCCCTTCATCCATCATGAGCCCCGGAGCTGACGCAGGTGCATTCACTAAACCTTCTTAAAGAGCTCCCCCCCCTTCCTCTTCAACCCTTCACTTCTTTCTCCTTCTAAGGGAACTCATCAGGGGCCCCTTCACATCTGCAAGAATCTTAATTGTACATTGTCAAAGTGGGGATTTTTCATCCAGCAAGGGAGGTGATCTAGATCATCTGGGGGACTGGAGGGAGGCTGAACACGGACACACACACCGACATACACTTGAACACATAAAATACACGAGGGTGAGTGTATGAGCATGACATTTTTCCAATGCAAGAGTATGCATACTTGCTCCCTGATGTGTGGACATAAACACACAAACCACATACCATACATATGGATGAGCATGTTTGCACATGGGGATGCGGGCACACTTATTTATGGAGGCTAATAGAGGGAGAAAAGGCAGGATGGATAACCTCTGAGATGACGTATGGCAGCTCTGTGACATCATAGTTCCTCTTCCTTCTTTTTGTTTGTTTGGGATAAAATGCAATTATGACACGTCAATATGGGCCCAGGCTCCACGTACTACATGCTGCAGAGTGAACAAAGAGTCCCATTGATTTACAGAGCTTCAACAAGACAAGACAATGATCCTTTTAGCAACAGAGGCTGGTAGCATTGGGCAGAATCTCACCAGTGTTCTCTGGGGACTTGGGGACAAAGAGAGGGACAGACAGAGGGTGGGAGGGTCAATAAACTGTGTTGACCTTCTTCAATGCAAGCTGTGTGCAGCGAGTCAGAGCACAGATTGACATAACGGCACATACATGACTGGTTGGCATAATTGATATTACAGCAATGTTAGCGTTTTATGGAGAGCGTCAATATGTTGTTTCACATCTAGCGCTAATTCACACGCCACTGCTCAGTGAGGCTTGCTTGGTTTGCAAACTTGTTGCCAGTGGACAGATGTAAATATAAGGTCACTGACGTTAAACTCTCACAGGGACGGTTACAGCATCCAGGCTGCACCGGCCCAAAAAAAGTGCTCCTCCTGTGATGCACACTCAATTGAGCATTCTTTCCGAGGGAGCATCTATGAACCTGCTGACTGAAATATAAGACGGATGGATGGCAGTCAGAAAAGGTTGGGCTAAAAATGTGTCATGGGGTTAATGTAAATGGTGGCCCAGGGGCATAAAGACAAAGCAAAGAGGAGCCGAGGAGCCGAAGTGCCTATAGACCAGATCAGAAAAATTCTGATTAAATTCTGACAACATGACACAAATCATTTCACGCGCAAAGAAATTTAGTCAAAATGAGTGATATATGTATGTGATACACACGTATGTGTGTCTGAACTGACACATACGGTCAATTTAGAATCACAACCCATGCAGACACAATGGAGAACATGCAAACTCCACACAGAAAAGTCCTCAGGTGGATTTGAACCCAGGACCTTCTTGCTGTGAGGTGCCACCATGCTGCCCAACATAAATATTAATTCTTGTTATTATTTACACCCATTTTACAGGATTATCATTTTTAAAAATCAGTCAGTGAGAAAAATGTCAAGTTTATCTGGCAAATTTCTGCCAATTCAAGAAGCTACAATGAGCTTAATTAGCTAGTTTGCTGCAAATGATGCAAAAAAAAATATTCTGAATAATTTTCAAAGTAATATCTGCCACTGATATCAGTGTAAAACACATATGTGCCATGTTAGAATGTAAACCTTGATGGGCAAAGCAACAGTAGGCTAACAAACGGATTGGAAATACAGTATTCTAATGAACCAGCCAACTGTTCAGTCGGAGCAGGAATGGTGCTTTTAAGACTGCATATTTTACAGACAACATTTCAGCATGGTCAAAGACAACATTGAATGTGCAATAGAACAACTAGAAAATGTGTGTCCAAGGACACAGATGCCCCCGCCACTGGAAAAAGTCATTGTGTGCTGATGTGGATAGAGCATAACCTCATATCATAAATGAATGTGAGGAACCAGTGTAAAAGTTGGATGGAAAGCTCACTGTTTGCTGATAGAAACAAACGTACAGCATTGTGATAAAGAAAAATGAAAAGTGATGCCCTCTGACACGTTCTCATCGGGCTCAGCTTATACGTGAAAAGATGTTTGGAATATGACATTTTAAAAAAAGGCAGGAGTTAACCTCTACAGCGCCTGATGCTGGCCTACTTCCCTTGTTAAGGGGATTCCTCTGGATGCCTCTCACTTGATGCTTGGGTCACACCATCTGCTCCGGCTGCACGGGGGAGTTTATTATGGCATCGACAGCCCTGCGAATTGTGACCTTTAATGAAATTGTGCAACAATATGTAAGGTTTGATCCGCTTACGGGGCTGTTGAGGTCTGTCTCCCTGCAGCCGCGGCAGGAAGGAGCTGTAGAGTCACAGCAGCGGGAGCCCAGCTGGAACCATATTGCAGGGATAAACGCTGATGTCAGGTCACCACTGATTCAATACCGGGGACTCCAGGGCTGCTCTGCCAGGCTTTTACAATTACTACATATTCGTATTAAGGCTGTGGGATTTCATTATGGAATTGTTAAGTGATTCATGGGCATATCTTTTTCCTGAAAGGCTCAACACAGTGCTGGGGAGTAGCAAGTTGGCGACACACTGGAATGGAGACTGTGGGTCTTTATTAAGATAAATGTATTTTGCTCTTATACAGTTCCAACTCCCACTCTGAGAGTACAGCCCTGGAGCAAGAAGGTGGGAATGATTAAGATTTATTTTCTGGTCCAATGTTATGTAGAGTCTAGCAAAGAGCCAACACTGACTGTTTCCTCCTTTCTTGTAGTTTCATTACAGCCTTAGACCTGAGCTTCAAAAGCAGTGTGTTTTTCTCTGGATGATGCTCTAAGTGGCCGTTTCACAGGACGCTAATGAGAGAAAACGATAGTAGCTTAGAGCACAGTTCAGAACATTTAGTGCAACTAGCGCTGTTTCCTGTTTAATGTGTTTGTAAAGACAGATTCTGTCTATAAATACACATGATGGCCCAATTATAGGTGGAGAAGCATCATCTGTGATTTAGTCTGTTTGAAGCCAGTCAAAAAAACATTCCCATAGAGCAGGTTGGGTGTGGCCAACACTCTGAAAACAGTAAGAGTAAGATGTTTACAGGAACAGCTCTAAATACATTTTGTAGAAGAATCTATGCATGGTGGTCGATTGCAAGTTGTGAATCCATCATGGTAGACCTGCTGAGCTGCGAGACATCATGTTGCCTTTTGAGCCATTTTATCAGAGATCCAAAGGAAGTTTTTTTCCACTTGCCATCATCTTTTCCCTCTCTGGGAAGGGTACGAGGAGCCCTTGATGAGCTAAAGCTGCCATCGGTGAAAGGTGGAAGCTCAAAGTCACCATCAAGCCAAGCAATATGGGGGGAAAATGAAGCACAAACTTCCTAATTGGCTTTTAATGAATAGTTTGACATTTTGGACATGAGCTCATTCATCTTCTCCCTGAGAATTAAAGGGCAAGATTAATACAACTCTCATGTTTGTATGGTAAACATGTGTCACTGGCGTGACTTGGTGCTGGTGACCTGGCAACTTGTCCTGGACAAGAAATAGACCCCTTGTAAAACAACAAAAATGTTATTTTGAGAGTAAAATTCTTTGTCCTGTTATAAGATACTACTACTTTTGGACAGAGCCAGGCTAGCTGTAGTGTAATATTTCACAGATATGGGAGTGGTATTAGTGTCTTTCATCTCAAGGAAAGTGAATTTGAATTTCCCAAAAAGTCAAACAGTTGCTGTGAGCTTTTAGTCAAGGTGCTGGCTGCTTGCTTCCAGCAGATAAAAATTAAATGTAAGCACAAAAGCAAAAACTGATCACTAAAGGCATTAATAAAATGTTTTAAACAGTTGCTACCTAGAATCTAATCTGTATATTCTTATGAAATGCACCATTTTGCTAATGCTAATGTTTGCATGGCACTTGGCCTCATGGTCACGTGTTGTGATGTGCCTCAGGCACAGCTCATTATTGGATCAGCCACGTCCTTTAATTTTACCTGCATTTACTCAGGTTAGCCATGTTTTTTTTTCAGTCATGCATCTGGGAGCTGAACAGTTTTTCTGCTGTTAGCCAGGGATCAAGTGTTGCTGCGGGAGGAGTGTCAAAGCAGATGGAGAGTTTTCACACATGACAAGCTCAAAGCAGAGCACCAAGGACTCTGCTTCATACCCAGGCACCCATTTGGACCCAGGTCAACCAAAACAGAGCTCTGCCTCCTCCTAATCCAAGATGAACAGGTGCTTCTATTTAAAAGACCAAATCCTCTCCAATCTGCCCAATGGAATCCCAACCCTCTTTCTCCTCTCCCCACTCTACTGTCGTATGTTTTTCCCTGTTTTTTTTAATGCCTTTCCTGGATTAGCAACAGAAACGAAAGCACAGAGTCCTGAATGAGCTGTGGAAATCTGCACGAGGAAAACCACTTAAGGAACCAAAGCTTCCACCACCCTTCCGCCAGACAGCGTGCCAAAGTGTTGCACTGAGCATGCCATTTTCAAACACAACAATGAGTACTTCTCATTCAATTCATTATGACATTTTCTGTGTTTAAGTCAATAAAACCTAAAGATGATTATAAAGGCACATATTTCACTCAGGAGTTGGTTGAGATCAAAAGAGCAAAAAAAACAAACCTGTTGTTGCTCTGCTGGTTACATTGTCAAAAAGTAACCCCAACAAATCGTTAATGCTTATCTAATATATTTTATCATTTCACATTCACGCATTAATACATTAGGAATTAGCTAAATCACTAAAAACATCATAACTTCAGTTATATTTATGCTGTGGACCTCATGAAATAAAGACTACAATGAAAATAACATATTGTGTTAACTTGAACAAATGACATTAAATATTGCATCACATAAATAAAGATAATAAGCAGGTTGGTGGCAGAACGTCTCAGTCTGTATACAGGAATAGCAAGAGGTTGTTTTTTTTCCTCCAGCCGAGCAGTTAATGAAGGAGAGTCTATAGTCACAGCAGTTCTGAATGGACTGAGATTTTATCAGCTCTATCATTCTGCACCATCTGTACTTCTACTCCCATTGTATGAAGTAGAGTCATTAACAATCCGGGCAGCAAGCAGTTGAGATTTCCTTGATCCCACACCGAGGAAATGTCTTAGGAAAGTTCACACCGAGTGCTTATAGGCAACATGGATGACAGAGAAGGGTTTGGATCAGAGTCGGAAGAAGAGAGGTACAAGATTTAATTTAGGCTGCTTTTTTATACTTCAGGGCCTCTTGAAAAACTGCGAGGACTATCAAGCCGTGCAGCACCTGGCGATCATTGAGTGACAGGACAATATGGTGCGAGTCTGACTTTGACAGCAGCCGCAGCACGGATAGAATGCACGCTTTGAGTACAGGATCATCACGGCAAAAGCACAGCATGGCAAACCAAAGCTCTCGTGAAAGCAGCCGAGTTTGAGGTCTGCTAATTATACTTTTCCCCTTGGGCTAGAAACCAATTTGTCTCATTCTCTGTACCACCAATTTCCCCTATCACGCTGACAGAGAGGCTCAGAGCACTGTTTGAAAAGCTGTAATGAAAACAATTTCTTCTGAGAACCAGCGGGGTCTGGATTCAGCCTTGAAAACTAGCAGAAGAAGTAATCCCTCCACTGCTATCGCTGAAAGTGAGTGAAGCAGCCAGAGAGAAAGCAGACATAAATTCTATTGTAGCAGTCCAAATGTGTTATGCTGTTAATAAGGTTGACAGACCCCTGGGCCAGTCTGGGGAGCCAGCTATTCACACGAGCACATTCAAGACCTTTCTAAATATGAACTCCGCTCAGCCTGTGCAGCCTTGGGTTTTGTTGTGGACATAATGTGCATGGGCTGTGTCTGCAACACACAAAGGGAGGGGATAGGCCCGGGGTCAGCCCATCTGAGTGTAGGACAGTGTTCCAGGCTTTCTTAAAAGCTCTTGTTTTTGTTTTGTGCATGAAAAACAGAACAGCACACAGTGATGCCATGGGTTGAAGCCAGAATACGTGGTTTTGTACTTTAGCTATTGATGGCTGGTATTGCTGCATGTGCTAAAAATTCAATATGCTGGAATATCTTATGCTCAAATAAATTACATGTCTTCTTTTTCCACCAAAGTTTACTCTTATAAGGGTGAGAAAATGTATGAAAATGTACTATGGGTCACGATGAAACTGCAAAACTTATTGTGTAGAAAGACTAGAAAGACTAGCGCTAGCAGCTCTCTGAGACTGTACTGCACAGGGATGGTTTGAGCTAAATGCTAATGTCAGATTGACATGCATATGCAAAGCAGGTAATATCAGAGATCTTCTAATAGTAGTAGAGATATTCCAGTCTCAGAACTACCGGGTATGTAGGGGGCGCTTGCGAGGCAGTCCAAAATGAATGACGCCCTATGGAGCAGAAGCCCCAAAATCAAACGTTTATGGTGAAAAAAATGTTTTTCTGTCAACTTTCTGATATTTTTTTCTTTTAGATACTGTATTAATCCCACAGGGGGAAATTCTTTCTCTGCATTTGACCCATCCCTGAGGAGCAGTGGGCTGCCACTACACTGCGGCACCCAGGGAGCAAATTGGGGTTCAGCATCTTTGCTCAAGGATACTTTGACTTGTAGACTTGCAGGGGCTGAGGATCGAACCACCGACCCTTCTTTCCATGAACGACAGCTCTACCTCCTGAACCACAGCCGCCACCCTATAATGGGTTGATACAATAAACATCAGTCCATTAGATATTTTTTACTGCTTCAATTGTTGTGAAATGTCATTATTTAAATAGTAGCATTGGTAGCACTCTCTGGTAGCGCCACAAGCCGTTTAGCTCCATTCACCTCCATTCATTTGGGACTCCTTCTCGAGCGCCTTCTAGGTGAATTGCAGCCGATTTTGGTACAACAGTGTGAACAGAGAGTGAACAGGCTGTATGTAGAATGGCTGTGGTAATATACTGCATGTTCACCATCTTAGTTTAACTCTTTAGCATGCCAACATTTACAATAGGGGCAAAGATAGAGGGCATACAACCACCAAGGTCCAGCAGTCTCTTCTTACATCGAACCCTTATCTAAAAACCATCAAAATGGCTGCCCTCAGGTTTCTGTAAATGTAAGTGAAAAACAAATTACGGCTCCATCTCTTTATCCGGATCTACTTCAGACTTCACTAGTTCAATTTTTTGCACATGTCCCACTCCTCCACAAAATTTCATGAAAATGGGTCAAGCAGTTTATGTGTAACAGAGGGGAATGTTGAGGGGAAAAAAAGAAATGTGTAATTGACAAAGAAGGACCAAAAAGCTCTATCTTATACATCAAATCTAAAAAATATAAATAAAAAAAGGCCTGTTAGTGCCATTCGTGATACTATCTGATATTCAATACAAGACAAATAGACATCTAACATGCTATCATTCCATTTAAAAGCATGACTCAACACTCTAAGCTAAGCCATGCTGAAGGCTGTTTACACTCAGGGTTCTATGAAGTAGAATGAAGTCATCCTTCAAACTGTGTGTCTGGCGGTTTAAAGAACCATCTGGGAGGGAGAAGTTGGAACCTATTGAAGCCAAACCCATCCCAACATCCCTGGGGCTGAAGATTCACTGTGAGCTCCAAAAAAAAAAAAAAAAAAAAAAAAAAAAAAGGATCTCATCAGTGAGGAGGAGTGTGGCGCTGCACCCTTCATGACTTGGCAGAGATACACTCAGCACTTTGTGTCCACACTCCTCCTGGTGCTGCGTCTCACTGACATAGAACGCCTGCAGACGGCCTCTGAAAGACGGTGGAGAGATAGGGAGCAGAGAGGAGAGGAAACAGACAGAGCAGTGACCTCGGTGGCCTGAAGCTCCAGGTGGGATATGAGTGATGTAGGGTATCAGCAGGTTCTCACAGTTCTTGAAGGTGAAGAACAAATGAGTGTAGTCACTAAACATTTCCACAGCGTAGTACCGACTGGCCTTGGTATCGGGTTTTCTGCAGGTCCTTTTCCATTACGGGATAGTACCTCCTCAGGGTAGATGGGTGCCCCGCGACACTGCCGTGGCGTAGTCTTTAACTCAACACACACCTCTCGTCCACCCCTCGTGATCTTCTCATCAGCTGTTTAAGACAGGAACGTTCGCTAAAGTAGCTCGGCTGTTTGAGTGTGGCGGCCATCATTTTGTGCTGTGCAGGATATTGTGTGCATGCTGGGCATTGACCAAAGTTTCACGTGACCTTTCAGTACCTGCTCGGCTCACTTGGAACCACAACGGAGGAGGTTCTAAAAAAGTAGTGCCAGGTACTTTTTACCTAAGGGAGACGTAAAAAGGGTGAGTTGAGTCGAGTAGAGCCGGTACTATGCAGTGGAAATGGGGCTTATGTGACCCTTTACCTCAAAAGGCTCATGTCTGTGTTTCTGAATTGCAACTAACTCAAAAAATATTAAATTCAAGCTAATGTCTCTCAGACTCAAAGGATAAATACACATTCCTTGTAACAACGTCATGTTTTCTCTCTTAAGGCCTGATCACAAAAGCTTTCACTGCATTGGAATTTTGTGATGAAATCCCCGTATGACATGGAAACTTCATCTAAATGTTTTGGGGTCAAGATCAACCTTGGTGGACTTCCAGAGGTGAATTACCGCTGTTGACCAATAATCTGCAATGCATCAGCCATATTTCTGAATCTGTGCTACTCGTGGATGCATGTCTTTAAACAGTGGCTTGATGCAGTTTGTAATGTACTCAGCTGACCAGCCTGCATAGGCGCCTTGCTCTGCCCCACTTGAGCACTCCTCTTTTGTAACATTATCAGATGAGGCCGATCCCTGCTGCTCTGCCCGCCGGATCTCGGACTGAACAAGCACAGCCATTGTGACGACTAGATCAGGCCCGACATCACCAGCGTGTCCCATGACGCTTCTTCAGCTGGCTGAATCGTGGAGGTAAACCATGTAGCACAAGACCAACCTAAGGGGCGTGTCAGAGTGCAGTTTTATATAAGGTACAGTGATGAAGATCACATACTGTAGGTAAAGCCTCAGTAAAAACACACTGAGCACTTTCACACAACCTAGTGGATGGGATGCATAGGAAACTTTTTGATCCTCCGTCAAAGACTTCTCTAGGCCAAATACTTCACTTACTCCTGGACTTGACTCCTATAGCAGACATTAAACCTGGCAAAAGGAAGAGCCAATGAATGAGAATTTTTCTTTCCCATCATTCTTCAGTGAATGAACGGTTCAGCTTGGCTCTGTGTGATCTGCACGGCTACTTCCAGGAGTAGCTTTCTCTTCCCTGCAATATCTCAGCCATAATATGCTTGTTTTAAAGTTTTAAAGTCTCAATCCTGTAAACGGTCACTTTGTGACTCTCTCTCCGTCTTTCTCTGACATTTGCATTTGTTAAAGTCTTGTATTCTTGAAGTGCCCTATGGAGAGAATTAGCTCACTGCCTTACATGTTGCAGTAAAACAGCCAAACCAGCTTGTCTGAATCGAACAACTCCCTCCTGGCAGGACACAGAAGAATTCTTCACTTTCTATCAGATGTAAGGAGACTCATCAGCAAAGGGAATTCTTCAAGTGAAATATTGCTGAGCTGAGAGCAGAGCTTTTGACTTCATGTCAAACACATAGGTGTTTGTAGCACTACTGGTGGAGGACTTTTTAGCATTGCAAAATGAAATAAGTATGAAAACACTACATCTGCCAAAGCTCTTCTGTGAGGGTAAAAATGAAGATTCAATTCTCATTCAATTTGTGACGGTGGCAGACAGCCAACTGGAACACAGACTTCACACTGTGTCTCTTATGGCTGGTTCAGTGTGTGTGTGTGTGTGTGTGTGTGAGTGTGTGAGTGTGTGTGTGTGTGTGTGTGTTTGAGTGTGTGTGTGTGTGTGTGTTTGAGTGTGTGTGTGTTTGAGTGTGTGTGTGTTTGAGTGGGTGTGTGTGTGTGTGTTTGAGTGTGTGTGTGTGTGTGTGTTTGAGTGTGTGTGTGTGTGTGTGTTTGAGTGTGTGTGTGTTTGAGTGTGTGTGTGTTTGAGTGTGTGTGTGTGTGTGTGTTTGAGTGTGTGTGTGTGTGGCTGGCTCTTCACAAATTATCTCTGCCAGTCACATGATTGTGAATCTTTGAAACTGAAATTGTCCTGATCTGCTTCCACTATCTGGCTGTACTATTAAATGAACACGGTTGAAATAACTTTCCGGCCCAAAAACGATTTAATTAGGCGATTGTTCCTCTTATTTACTGCCCCCTGCATCGTTGTGTTCAGCATTTTTCTGACAGTCGACGATGGCAGGCTGGTGGTGGGGCTCAGTCTCATGCTATCAGCGGAGAAAAGCAGCAGAGTGGTGTATTAATTGTTCCACTGTCAGCGAGACGCACTCATCTCATCCCTGAACCATTAATCATTGAGGGAGAGTCGGGAAAAGGGCCCAGGGCCTAAATTACATATGCGTGAAGGTAATTTGTGACACCAGGAAATTGGTCAGACAAAGCTCATTTTGACTCCAGTGCTTGTGCATATTGGATCATCAGTTTAAGACTGTTTGTCTTTGAGCTCCTCAGTAGAGCAACACCTTGCACATCAGTGCATCTGACTGAGAGGAAGACTTTACAGTAAACACACGAAGGATCTCATTAAATAACCACCACAGACAGAGCAAAGCCTGTTTCTCTCCACGCAACAATGCGGCCTCTTTTTCATTCCTCATAATCTCCCTGGAGTCTAGATTATAACCAGCACCGGTCTCTCCTGAGCCATGAATAAAAGCACCAGTTCATGACTTTCACATCCACACCTATTCACGAGGAGAAGAGAAAAGCAGTCGTTACAGGGTGCAACCTCCACCTCCCTCTCTCCGTTCAGTGAATGAATGGAGGCTCTATTGAGCCTGGATGGTCTGTTGCTTTAAACCACAGTGGAAAATATGATGAACAAGCAGCAGGTAGGGGAAAGAGGCTTCTGGGGCTGCATGGGTGGGAGGTCTCGCCACCAACGCTCCCACTTCACACAGTCGTTTGGACGTCTTTGCAGATGTTAAACTGGCAATTATAACCAGAGTGACCTCAAGGTTCAAGGTTAAGCCTTGTCTTGACATTGAGTGACTGCTCTTTGAGCGTGCTAATTAAGACCGGACTTGGGAACTTTTCAAAAACTCAAAAGCATCACCTCCAACTGCACCAGAGGAGCCCGGATCTGGAGCAACCATCAGACTAAAGGCTCATTTATACTCCATTTACGCACGGAAATAGATACGTCCGTTTCAAACTGTGTGTCCATCAAATATGCCCACATACTTCCATGCATCTTTTACGTTGGCATCAATACATCCACAAGAGGGCAGTGATGAGTCAAAAGTTTCGACAGCAACAAATACGGCGGCGGTAGGAGGAGGTTGTGATGATGCACCTAGTAAATACAAAGCAGCAAAAGCGGAGATAACAGTGTACTCGGCGGTGGTCTGTGAGGCCATGAGGTACATCACTTTTTACTTCCTCGTTTTGTCTGTACACATTTTTCATGCCTTGCTTGAATTGTAGCTGCAATGCCCAAAACCATTTCCAATGGTGTTGCTCCATTTCGTCCATGTCGTCTGTATCTGTAAGCTATCTGAAAATGTACGTCTTATAAATATACGTTTACTTTAGCCCTGTGTTAAAAAGCCCAGCCCCTCATGAACGTGACCAATCCAGCGGAAGGCCGTCTCATCAGGTGTCAGAAGAGATGTGACTGGACCATTTATGCCCAGTCTTGGGTCTGCTTGCTGTAAAAACACTAATGATGTCCTTAAAATAAAAATAAATAATCAGGATCGTTCCAATCGAAAGTATGGCATCAAAATGAGTCATTTTTAGAATTACATCACAGATACAGAGGGAAAAGTCATCGTATAAATATGATAGTTATCATGCACCTGGCTTTGCTTCATTATTGATCATCATTCATCATTGCTTCAGAAAAACTATTTTGCCATATTTGCTCCCCTATTGAGCACATCTAGGCTACTGTACTTCATCTCCATGTCATATGGCTGGTGTGTGTTGCTCTTTACTTCATCCTGGATCTTTTATTGAAAATATTACACTCCCACAGTGAGGTCAAGCAGCCCCTAAATGACAGGAGAAGCATTCAGAACCTGACATCAACGGAGTCAAGGTCATCCTGCTCTCATGCTCTTGACCGTTATCACACATGCTTGACATTGAATGAGCGGCACATTCAGAGCATCATAGCCCATATTGTCAGTCTAATCAGAGACAGAAATGATGCATAATATTGTGAAGTGTCTTTGGAAAAATCTTCATCTATTAGGTGCTCTGTCCTGTTTCCTAAAATGTTCCATATAATGACGGATATTGGGAGATTTTCTTTGCCCGTCTTGCTTTATTATGAATTCAGTGTCACAACCAAGAGAATCAACATGAGCGAAAATCATAGTTCTCATGACAATCGCTGCAGCTAATGAGCAGCTACAGAGCAGAGCTCTGGTGCAAGCAGTCACTCTGATTATACTGGAAGCTTTCAGGAAAACACACAATGCCTCTTGTTTCATCCTCCTCTGCTTCCATCCTCCCTCTCTCCTCTTTCCACTAACCTACACACTCAGGCTTTAATGCCAGAGGGTGAAACAAGCTGCCCCTGGGGGGATTAATAAAGCTGTATGAATTGAATAAAATGAAGAAGGGCTGCGCATCAAATGTCTCTCTCCTCTACAGGAAAATAGCTCTACACGGTCAGAGATCGCCGTGACATTTTGACTGGAGGCAGACAGGATAGTCTGGATAGGACACATTTCCCACCCCCCCCCAAAAAAAGTTTGTGAGAACCAGCAGCAACATTTTTGAGTAATTAATACACAAGGAAGAACATTTTTTTCTTAGATTAGACTGAGTTGTTTGGAATATTAAAGTGTTGCATGAAACTTTTTTCCTACAAATTACCCCAGATGTATTTTAGTGGCATTCAAGTGTCATATTTTTTAAGATCTGACTACAGAGCAAGCTTGAAAATGGTTAAGATGTTAATAGCAGATATCTTAGCAAAAGAAGAAACACCAGTCATCAGAAACTTAAATTCCAAATGTGCTGTTTTTAGCCTTTGAACACATTCATCGAACCCTAATTTCAGTCAGGCTTGCCTGTGACCTTTGATGCTGCACCGCAACACGCTACATTTATATTTATCTCTGCATCAGCACCTACTATCATCCTCAAAAATCCTCTCAACTTGCGACTATAAACTCTTCGTTTTGAAATACACAATCGTAAAAATAGAACCCATCACAGCCATCTCCCCATCTCACACAGCCAGGTCTGGTTGCAGTTATGCAGAACAAAGACAAAAAAAAAAGTTTTCCATTGAAGGCTGTGAAATATTTATAGCAGCCGTCTGTAAGAGTAACATGTGCTATTTCAGTCAGGCTGCTAAAGTGCTATTTAACAACTTTGCAATCAACACATATTCGGGTGCTTGAGTGCCAAAAAGTCCTTTCAGGCTGCGCTATGATATGATGCTCTGAATATGTCACATCCTTTACATATTGTCCCAGAGCTAGTTTAAGGGTGCTGCCATATTTTGGAGGGCTCTGTGCATGGTGTCACATTCAACCCTCAACAGCAGCTACAGTAGAAACATTGATTGATGAGTTGTGTGACTCAGTTCAACAGTTCAATTATCCTAAAATTAATTAATTACAGAAAACACATTACAGCAAATCAAAAAAATATAGTCTCAGATAATGAAAAAACAGACCTCTTTTTTTTTCTTATTCAAAACAGAAAATTAAAATTTGTTTATTTTTTTAATTTAACTTCACTCCTCAAAAAGGCAAACATTGTATTTGAATTTTGTTTTTTGTATTTTAAAACAAAAAATCTAATAACCACTCTCTTCTGAAACAAAAATCAAATTACCAAAAGATAAACAGACCTTGACCATATTCGTTCCTACCCCCAATCAAGTTCTGTCCATCAGTTCAGTTAGCTATAATATTACATTTGGCTGTTGTGTGGTGCAACCCAATCATTTAGATATATGAGTAGATCCAAATTTAAAGATTATAGTAAAGCCAAGTTTCAACAGCTGCTGCAGCTGACTCCAGTTGCTCTTCAGTAAGAGTGGGTCATGCAAGCACTCAACAAAGCCATGCAGTGCTACATTTAAGATGCAGCAGGAGATCCTGGGGAGAGTTAGTTGATTGTTGACTCTCAACCCCGTTAATACCTACAATCTGTGAATGAGACTCAACAATCAGCTATCCTTCACCAGGATTGCCTACTACACCTATAAAGGCTTCTAAGCTAAGCCCTCCTTAGACCCTGATTGCATAGCAACAAGGGGAAACAGGACTAAAGTCGCTCCAGTTGAAATGACTCTAACTTTAGGTGGGTTCATCTTGCACTGTTTCCATGCTGCCAGAGATAGTGTTCCCATTATTCCCGAAGCAACCCGTACTAAATGTGCATGCCCTCAAATGAAGGTACTTGCGATGAAAGCAAGTGTCTGCATATTTGTTATGGGTGGCTCCGGAAATGTGCTTTGCATAAAAGCGTCCATTAAACAGCAGATGATATTACATAAAACAGCAGAATGTGCTGATACAACAAGTAGTTATAGGAAAGTAATCAACGTGTTGTGATGTCATGGGGTGATTATGTCCCATCCTGCAGGGATTAGTCAGAGAAAGCTAGGCCAGGCATTCACTTTGCCATGAATTCACACTTTGTTTATAGCTCTGACAGGTCACAGTTCATACACACACACACACACACACACACACACACACACACACACACACACACACACAGCCAAAAACAGGTTGCAGCCTTAGTTGAACACCTTGCCCTCGGCTTGCCCTCATATTGTGTGCGAACAGCTTGTTTTGTAAACTCCTGTGTGTTTTTTCTGTCTATGCAAGCCGTTAGGCTTCACAGAGGGAGAATCTCAGCATCTTTGTGTCCAAATGCCTAAATCTGGACAAAGCACAAAGCAAACAGAATGCTGCGTTTCTTCTTCACGCTGACTCTGCTGCTCTGTCCACCGCAAAGCTCACCTCCGCTCTGCGGGGTCAATCTAATGAAACAATCCCAGCTCCACACCAAGGGGGAGATCACTGTCTCTAGCCTGCCGACACTCTTACAATGACTGAAACAATTTCATGCTGAGAAGGTCAGCCCAACAAAAGAATGGAGAAAATCAAATTATGGCCATTAACACGAGCTAGAATAATAATTCAAGACCCAGTAAATGATTTGAAACCCATCCAATATCATCATTTAAACAGGGTTCGCATTGAGCTTTGCAAATATGATCTACTATGAAGCAGCAACAAAGGTTATAATTGCAACTAAACACCTTAAACTCCTGCCCTAAGGTCACATTTTCTACACAGGGGGAACCAAGCTGTAATTATGGTGTCAATCTCTTGGTGTTTGTTTATATGGTGTAAGTTGTTACCCCCCCCTGCACACATCAAACACTAATTTCCCATGTGTGCCAGTAAAGATTTGAGCTGCTTTGCAGGAATGAGGCGTTGGCTCCGGACCAACATGATCTAATTCAGTGCAGTGGAGGATTGGGACGAAATGTTACAACAACCTGCTGCGTTTCACTGCCTAAACAAAGAGGTGTCCGTTTTCTCCAGCTGCCACTGTTTTTCCAGGAGAATCAATTTATACATGAAAACCAGTCACTGCCCACTGTGTGTGTGTGTGTGTGTGTGTGTCTGTGTGGTGTGTTTGAGTAAATGCATAAGCATGACTTAAGGCAGATGTGTGTGCTGGACACAGGCCTCCTGCAGAGCTCCTACAGGCTCATACTTTCATTACAAAGTATTCAAAAGAACAGAAGAAAGCTAAAAGTACTTTTACATTGTACTTTTTGCTAAATAAATAAAGTGGGTATTATGGCTCTCTGTACATTTATAAGTCACTAATGTAATACTTGAAGCTCCAAACATGTATTTAGACCTACACAAATAATGTCTGACATGTTTAAACCTGCATTTACTCCTTCTACCTCATTAGAAATACCAAAATTTATGAATATAAAAAGAAGTTTTCCTGTTAAGTAACAGGTGTTTCCTTGGTCAATGCAAAGTCCGTTCTCAATGTATGTGAACTGGCAGCTTCAAGTTTCTACATCTCACTTGTGTCTGCTAAAAATTGGACCAGGATTGCCTTCCAATCTTTTTGTGATGTCACAAATCATATTCCTTAAAAATCACATTTTCAATGAGCGCTGACAAACTTTCTATTTTTGGAATGTGACCGTGAAAACAGCCTACTATATTTTTTAATGGAGGTTGTGTTTGGGTTAGAATTGTGACATTTTAAAGCATAAAAAAACACTAGTTTATCAGTTTTACTGACATGCAAGCTAGATTTGGTGTGAACTCATCTGCTAGTTCCAGGGTTCATAGAGCTTATTAAGAGGAAATTTAAAGCTCTTTTCAAGCATCCCTAAATATTATACAGGTCGATCTCCTTATTGCATGTTGTGCAGTATATATGGATAATACAGCAGATTTGATTCAAATCAAGCATTTTTCAAATAGTATATTTGAGTCTAAGGATATTCGTAATGATGAATTGATGCTGCTAAGATTGTCTGTGTTGCCACAGCCTTATATAAAGACTACAGCTGTCACTTACTCTAAAGTTTGAGAAACATTTAAAGAACTACACAATTTGTTTGAATTAAACTGAATGTAACCCAAGCAGGATAATGGAGCCCAAGTACCCAAAAGTCTTCCACACACTGTCTCAGATGCCTCAGTGCTGTGCTTATCTGAGCAGCAGAGCTTTAGTCGATAGGGTCTCTTCCATTTTTATGTATTAGTTTACATTTAGTTTACTGATAGGTCAACAGAGCATGCAACAGGCCAAGCTAATAGTTAAGGTAAACTATGTCAGCTTGTTGTGTTTATGGACTGTACATCATTAATTCACACAGGTCGTTATATCCATCCCCTATAGCGGCTTAATCCTGGGCACTGGAGCCTACCTCAGAGGCGAGGTACACCCTGCACAGGTTGATTCATCACAGGTCTGATACATTAAGATGCCAGAGCACATAAAGACAAAAAGACAGGAGGCAGAGATGGAGATGGCAGAGCTGAAAATGCAGGGATTTTCATTGGGAATCATGAGGATGGACAGGATTAAGAGTGATCACATTATACGGACAGGGTGGGTGGGATGGTTTGGAGACAAAGTGAAAGAGATGAGATTGAGATGGTTGGGGCATGTGCAGAGAAGGGATGAGGAGAGAAGGATGATGAGGATGGAGTAGCAAGGCAAGAGGAGGAGAGAAAGAATAAAGAGGAGGTTTATAGATGTGGTGAGGAAGGACAGCATGCAGGTGGTTGGTGTGACAGAGGAAAATGGGGGGGGGGACAGGGTGAGATGGAGACGGATGATCTGATGTGGCAACCCCAAACGGGAAAAAAGCCGAAAGAAAAAAGAAGAAGGTTTTTTTGCCAATGAGAAATAATGGAGCAATGCCAGCCTTATCCTTTATTACTGAGAACCAACATCACGGCTGTATGAGTTACATCATGCTAGGCTAGCACGAGGATATCAAATCACTCTGTGTGCATAAATATGCAGAGATGGCCTATAATCACGTAAATTTTATAACTCCTGTCACTTGATATCGTTTTGATACAGTCGCATCAAATAAGTAAGCCCATCTGGTTGAGTCTGATCCGACCTCAGCCTACATTATGAGATGTGTACGTGGCCACCAGCAGCTCCAGGAGCACGGAGCTCAGTCGTGATACACAGGTGTCATCAGCAGAGTCACTTGCCCACTTAAGCCCCAGGTCCATCTGTTCTCTTTATACCAAGTGGAGACAGGTCACGTCCAAAGCCAGACTCTACAAGTGGACTGATGATGGCCCGTTGCTCAGAGGTGCTCTGATTTGCACTGTGTTTGACAGTGTTTGCACTGTCCTATGCCTGATGAAGTATGTGGCTGAAATGTTCAAGTGGAGGAAGATAAAAATGTATCAGAGTTGTTTGCTCAGTAAACTGCTCGGGTCCTGGTGGGTCCTTGGGTTTGTACACATGGAAGTGTGATAAAAATGTCCTCTGGATATGGTTTGAAGATAAGGGCTGGCAGGCGACCAGCTCGGAGCAACCAAGATTCCGGAGTCTCACAGCGAGTTAAAGTCCTAAATGCTCCCAGAAACAACATTTATAGCGAGGTGAAGATGCCAGAACTGCCACGCTGTTGCTTAGAATAAAAAAAAAAAAAAACTTTTTGAGCCACAGAGGAGGTAAAAGGAGATGGGAAATGATCATAAACTACAACTCTCTGTCCACAGTTACTTATTAAAAACTACCTGCCTTTTAGCCTTGTTACCCATTTCAATGCGAGCCCTGTGCTCCAGTTACAGGGGGAGTTAAAAATAGGCCTCACTCAGTCACCACTTAGCCTGGCAATGTGGAGAGCAGATTGCAAATGAGCACAGTGAAGTGCCTGAATGGCAGCTCTTGTTGCTGGCTCACTGGGCTCTGATACACACGCTGAATGAAAAGCAGTAACACAGACTGCTAATGATTGAGCAGTAAAAACACTTATCATGCATTAAAGGTAGGTATGCAGGGCAGATAAGAACAACAGCAGCACTGTTGCTACGTTGAGAGCATGAGAAGGAATCATGTTCCGTTTCACGATTAGACCTCTACACCTTATTGCTAACACATTGCTATCGCAGCGCGTCTGTAGTAAACTTCACTCGAGAGCCTATTGCGAAGCCAGAAACAGTGTTTCACAAAGTTTGAGGGCCCGAAAGTAACCAAATTGGTCACAAGCTTATGACAGGAAGCCTTGCAGGTGAGGTATTGTCTGACACGAAGGGGTGAAGTGGTTCCTCTGGGCTATAGGGAATGTAACAGACTAATGCTTACTGCACCTGTTTTCCACCTCATTCATCAACCAACAAATGTCAATTTTAGCATGTTGTAAATCACGGACACATTCCCTATTATGACCACAAAGCCAAACACAGTTGGATTGTCAAACCTGTGTTAATTGATTGTCTGGCTACTTAGGAGTGGTGCAGCAGCGAGTTGTAAATACAAAACTGCATGCATGGAATATCTTGCACAACACAAATCAACGGCCGCCACACTCAAACAGCCAAGCTACAAAACTTTTTTATAAAACTTTTTTTTTTTTTTTGCAGGCGCTACACTGAGGAGGTATAGATGTTATTGATGAGGTTAGATAACACAGTTCCTGTATTAAACAGCTGATGAGAGGATCACAAGAGGTGGACGAGAGGTGTGTGTCGCGTTGGAAGACGACGCCACGGCAGTTTCATACGGCGCCCATCTACCCTGAGGAGGTACTATCCCATAATGGAAAACAAAACGACCTGCAGAAAAGTACCCGAGACCAAGGCGAGTCGAGTCGAGGTGAGTAGAGCCGGTATATGCAGTGGAAATGTAGCTTTAAAGAATGTGGGTCACTCTCCTCTTCACTCTGTTTTCCTTTCCACCAACTTTCTAAAGGTTTTACCCCAAAACGGTAAACTTGTGGTTTGGCCATTTGCTTTCACAACAATGGAAAGTGCTAACTTTTGACAGCGGATTCCAGAGTGTGATCTTTTGAAAACGCCACCATTATCGTAGATGTGTAAACGGGCAAAACGCAACTCCGCACTTCATGCATGCCTATTATGGTTGCAGCCGAATTCGCGTGCATGAATTCGAACTCTATGGACAGAACAAATACGAAAAACAATGTCAGACTGTCCGGTTTTGTTTGAACTGCAGACCCTGTTGAGTTAGTTGATGCTCCTCCAATGTAGATTTGCTGAACCTCTACTGTGATTCTGTGGTGTTGATTTTGAAAAGTTACATCGCCAACTATTGGCTTGGCAAGCATGCTACAGCATTTTCAACCGTTTTCTGCAGATCCATGTGCATGAGGATCATTTCCCTGTGAATGCAGAACTTTTTTTAAATGCAAAGGAAAAGCATGTTTTCAGCAAAACCATTGTCATGTCATGTGACCAGCTAGTCACTAACTTTGTATGTAATATGCTTGTTGGGGCTTGGAAAGTCGTGTCACAGTGGTTTCATCTTGCTAAAAACAGTTGCTTGTAATTCTGGAAGGATCAACAAGAGTATTCGGAATGACCCAGTAACAGTAAAGGTGGAGGTCATATAACCAAAACAATAAGCTGAAAGGTGCTAAAATATCCTATAGAGGTAAAGGGATCTGTTTAAAACTTGTTTAAAATTCAATCAGACAACATCAATTTATGTTACTTAACCTGAAGTGTGTATGCTGATGACATGAACCCAAGACTGAGTCATGCCACTCTGCCTTAATGAACGTTGTCCGTTGTATAGTGTCAGATTACATCTGAGAATAATTAGCTCCTGCTTCATGCGTAACCCGTGAGAGGGAAGATCAATATCCCTGCTCATTCTGCATGTGCTTCATTAATGCATCGGCTCAAAGGGGCTTGAAAAATGGGCTGGCAGCACCAGTAGTGTAGTCGACACCACTCTCAGGGCAGAGCCTCACGCCTCAGGTCTGCAAACACTGCAGCATCACATGTCCGCAGGCCGACTCACACTGAAGTTTGAGCCTGTGAGCCAAGGAGAAGTGATTAAACACTAATTACACTAATGAAACACATGTAGGTGTGGAGGGTCACCTGCAGCCATGCATAGTGTCCTAGCTAATCGCAATTGTTCACATAAAGCACTTAAAAGGTTACACGCTATGCGAAACAAAAAAGTCTTATCAGGCCTTTAATGTTTTTTGTTTTTTTTAAACCACATCATATATTTTTTGTCTTTGTAAATGTACGCCTATATGAGGTGTGAGGTCATGCCAAGCTAGGAGTCTGATGGAAGGACATGACCTGGAGTCTGACCCAGAGAGACTATTAGCAGCACCGACCGGCTTCTCTGCTCCCATTGGGCCTCAAGTCGCCCAATTCATATGTGAGACTCCAGGTTGAGCCAATATTCCTCTGATGTCTTCATACATGCAGCGCCAACATCACTACCTGATTGAAAATTGGCTACTGTCCAATCACTGTAAACCACATCTGATATGATCCAGTTTGTATGATCTCATATAGTTTATTAATACAACACTAGCAGTCTCTGGGAAGCTTTCCAGCTGAATACAACTCCTCTGTCCTGCTTTGCTAGGGTTCAGTATGAGTGAATATGTTGCTATCCTTTAATTTAAGGGAGCATGGGTGTCGTGTGGTGGAACAGCCAATTCTGAAGCTTTTCCTCCCTTGCCAGGAATGTAATTACGCGAGTGTGAGAGCGCTGAATGCTTTAAATTTACACGTAAATAATACATTTAAGCAAAATGATACACAGCAGTGCGGAGAAAGAGTATTTGTTGTTGTTCATACTCTGATTTATTGCACATTAGACATGTAGCCTTTTTTAACCAGATTTAATTGCTATACTTTTCACAGAGCATTAGGAGAATACCTGGCTATCTTTCAAATAATTCATGTACTGCACATATACGAAGTCCCCTGTTGATATCTTAAAATACACTACACAGATTTTAATCTCATGTGAAAAGTCTAAAAGTATAGTTTAAAGAAGCTATTGTGAATATAGACACTGGTTTTTTTCATGTTTTTTTTTGTCTGTTGTGTTGGAAACAGTAACTGTAGGTAAAAAGATATCAGCACCGTCTGAGTGGGAACTTGGGCTCCGTTTGTAACCATAACAAATTATGCATTACTCACATCTCACAGACTGCAAATAGCAGTGAGAGACACATTTTTTTAAAGTCAACCTGATTAACACCATGACAGGCTCCTGAAAGTGTGAGACAGATGCTCTGATTTATATTAGCGATGGTCTAAAAATACCATTTTGTGGGAATGTGCAGTAGAAGCAGGAGGCCGGTGCAGAGAGGCACGCTGTTTTTTGTGTGGGTTTTTTCCTTCAGTTTTCTCGCTCTTTGGCCTCGGCTCTGTGTATCTGTACCGGTGTTGTCCTGTTCCAGCTGCCACCACACCTCAACCCATGTTACGTGAAAGCAAGGCTCCACAGGCAGCTGTTGTCACATTCCCTGTCAGCCCTTACTGAGGGACGGACCTTTTGTCGGCCACTCCAGACACAACAACGCCGACTCCTTGCCAATCACTGTCAGAGCTGAACTAATGTGTTTCTAGGGCTCAGGCTGAAAGTTGACATTTGAGCTACAGAGGCTCCTGGGTTGGGACAGCTGTACCGCTGCTACTTTTGCACTATTCTGAGGAATTGTTTATGCTGTTGGTGCAGAACCAGGTGTAGTTTCTGACTGCTCAGCAGTTTCTCTGTGATTCCTCCACCTCCTCTTCCACCTCCAGCTTCGGGAAACTATTCATTTGGGGCTTTCAATCAAATCAGTCAAAGTTCTGTTGCTAAGAGTTGTCCATGGTGGGTCTCTCCTGTTCCTGCACTCACTCCTAAAATATCCTCACCGACAACTTTGAGACTGCACACCATTACTAATGCAAATAATCTCCTTTTGTGAACACATCGACACCAGAGAAAAAAGTCATTTAGCTCTTTCCTCAAATGTTCAGAAATACAGAAATATGCAGGAAATAGGATAAAAATGTGAAATAGTAATCCTCCAATGCGGGTGTATTAAACAAGAGTCATCTGAAGATGACATATCCCCCCGACATCCACCCAAAAATTATACAACAAAGTCATCCTCCATTCTTTTGGTGAGCCTAGAGTACAGTGCATTATTTTGAATACATCCTATGATGAAGATGGTCAACTTTTAGAGTCACCTTAAAATCATTTTTGCATGGAAAATTTAAAAAAAATCAAATTATTAAAAGATGAGCCTACTTAACATGGCTAAAACATGTGTAAAGGTTTTGAAACTAGACCATATTGTTTCTGAAATATGCTCCAGACATAAAATGATTACAGATGGATGGACTATACTATATATCCCAATCATTTTAATCATTTTTTAACTCACTGTCAAGAGTGTTCCAAGAAGCACATCCATAAATTCTCCTGAAATCAGGCAATAAAACTTTGGTCTGAAAGTGAAATGTGAGCGAGGCCTCCAGGGAACACCTACGACTCACTCATAACATTCTGCACACATCTTCACGGGGACCTTGTCAATTTGCAGCACCCAGTGTATTAGTGCAAGTAGAAATATGCTACTGTCACAAATAAGCTCGGATTTCATTACCATGGAGCGAGATGTGTTGTGGAGGGGAGGTTAAACCCACTGGAACATATCAGTGGAGGTTCAACCTGCCACAGACTGAACGTAAAGACATGGCAAATAATGGCTATACTCATTACAAGTGTTTGTGCAGCACTTGTCACTGTGGAGGTAACATAACTGCAGGTCTGCTTAAACCGTGGCCATATTAAAACTTCCAGACGGGTGAATATAGCCGGGAGGAAACTGATCTCACCCACAATCTTTACAAAGCACATGGCACAGGAGGATGTGCAGGATGAGAATGCAAAACGAATTAAGGAGGGCAGTGAGCACGGTGATAAGTATGGGCCTGTATAAAAATGGATAAAACAAACTACCTAATTGATATTCACATGTTATCCTGGCCGATATCCAGTGATGCTAACAGTCAGCGTGCTCATGGGAATGGAGCAAAGAGGAACATTATAACTGCTGCATTATTAATCTCCTGTGGCTAGGAGGGGAAGGTATTGAGATACTGAGCTGTGTAAATATTTGACTGGAACTCATTGAAGATTTCACTCTGCTGTTTGGAAACTTTATTTTAAGTGACTTATTACTTATTACCTGATCAGTATCCTGCCTTTTGAGCAGGGTGGCCCCTGATTTCAACAGATACCATTAAAACTATTTGAGGGATAGCTAGATTTGACCAGCTGGCTAATAGGTCTATGGCAGTTTAATCAGGACTATAACAATTATTCACAATGCCCATGGTGGCAGCAGTGATGGGGCAGCAGCAGACTGAGAGGTCTGCTGTTCATGTCAGCTCTGATCAAATGTTTTTAAGCCTCTGAACTAAGTGGGTGCAGCCAGGTCACTGAATTAAGACAGCCGTGTGCAGGTCGGATTAAGATTCCAGACTTAAGACTCAGTCCTGACACTCGACTCTGTTTTAGTTCATCCCTCAGTTTGTTTGAGGTCTGCTGATGTTTTGCACGTCAGCCAAAGCAGAATTTTGTCCATATTGTTGGCCCACATTATGGGCAGTGTTTAAAGTTTGAGCCTTTTTTTTTTTTATCCAGAAGTTTCAAAACTATCTCTGAATCAATCTCCCAAGACAAGAGGCAAAACAAACAAATCATCTTTACCCTGGAGGAGTTACAGCAGGATGAAGCTCCTTTCCTGGGACATCAAGTAATAGAAAGCACTAAAGGCTCCACAGTTCCTTCATAAACATCCGGACTGCCTGATACAATGTTCTACAATATAGTTGCTACATTTATTGTATAATAAATACAGCATTTAGAGTGTTTTGAGTGGTGAAATTAATATATGAGGTTTATTTTTTACTTTTTCTTCTTCCTTATTTATACAATCTGCATTTTTCTGCCAGTATTCCTCTCTTGCCTTATTTGCAGCACCAGTGTTGCTTTTTGCTGTAATATATTTTTAGATTCTTCATAGCTTTTCATTATAACAACCTGTTTCTCTTCAATAAAGTAGGTAGACGAGTGTCAAAAGATGCACCTGCAGCCCATTTTACTGGGAACGTGCATAGTCTGAAGCTGAAGGCCTGGGTTAACAAGGAAAGCTGATACAGCCATTGTGATTCTCATTAAGTTTGACTGAGGTTTCAGGTTTTGTCAAGCCAGCTCATAAAAAGATAGCCTGGCTATGTTGAACTTAGTTTGTAGTATACTCAGGTGTATGTTGGGTCTGAATTCACCTAAAACCCCTCAATGTGGCTCCTTCCTGCAGGACTGTGCAGAGGTGTTGGTGTGTTTATTTGTCCTTTAGAACAAAACGTCCATGAAATCATTAGAAAATACATTTTCATTTCTCTGATTCATCCACTGTCCAGCTCACTTGACCACCTTCGCTGTCTAGTGATGGGGAGGAAGGATCAACCTACAACAGAATCCTACTCATTCAACAAAAGGGACAATAATATATGTGTATCTGTTCATGATTTTAATCCGTTCCAAATAGGTAATGGTTTCTTTCTTGGCTCATGCTACAGCTTTTCATGAAGTTGCATGAAAATTGGGCCTCAAGATTTTCCGTAATCCTGCTGACAAACAGAAAAAAACCTCCTTGGTGGAGGCAAACATCCAAGCCAGAGCTCACAGAATGTTGAAGAACCTTGAAGAAACCACACTGCCTAACAAACAAATCCAGACCACATAATTAAAGCGATTGATTGCTTCATTTATGTGAGTTGCTGTGGTTTCTGTTGGGGCTGTAGCGGTATGGATTTGTTCTTATCGTGGTGAAAAAGCAATAAATCACCGCGCGATGGCAGCTAACCGCTGTCACTCTGATTGTACCACCACCAGGCAAGCAGATCGGAGTGTGAATCGATTTATATCAGTGACGATAAACCTCTAAAGAAGCATGATTGATAAGTGAAGAATTCTCTGCTTACAGATCCAAAGTCAAACTTCCTGCCCTTTAAAGATCGATGACTGGATAACAGCTGGATAACTCAAAAATATTCCAGGTTTTTCTGCACAATTTTGCACAATGCTGGGCCAAAGAAAACAGTCTCGCAGAAGAAAACCACAGCTTCGTCTCAGGATAGCGCCTCTGTCACAGATGCGGTCAACAACTTCCTTCCACACCATCAGCAGAGTTAATCCACATTTTTATACTGTCTGTCAAATGGTGTAACAAAAATAGCACAGCTGCATAAGTGGGTCTCTCTTTTTCTGGCTTGAAAAAACAGCACCAGCTAAATAAAGCAATCTCTGGGACTTTAGTCACTTCTAGTATTAAAGCTTGATGAGCTGGAATCTCGAAGAAAGATAAAATTGAGTCCACACACCTTTCAAGACTAGTTTCAAGATTCAAGAGACTAAATATTAAGATTCTAAGACTAAATATTAGGTGGAAATTGACCTGGAATCCACAGAGAATGGCCCAAAGGCTGAATTTACCTTAATTTTAAATATCCTCACTATTAAGCATCGTGCCGTTCTTTTAGACATTTGACAAAGGGATTACACAGTAACTGGTTCGAGCCAGAGACCCACCTACAAACTGGTTCATAGAGAAGCTTTGCTGCCTTTTATTTTGGAAGCTGCCAAGAACAACCACAGTCTGATCTGCTGGCCACTGATCAGTGAAGTTGGAGAGTGGAGTTACTGGAGCTGCTGGGGTTGAGGGTCTTGCTCCAGAGCACCTCAGTAGTGCTAAGGAGGTAATGCCTTTACACTTTCCCCACCCAGATTCATCCTGAAACGGCTGCCCTCCAATCACAAGCTCACTTCTGTCACCTTTAGGCCACTACTCCCCTTGTAAACTGTCTCTCTGTGCAATCTGGCTGCAGCTTAGCATATTGTCAGGGATTTAATCGATGAACTTGTTTAGTTCAGCACAAAAAAAACAACAAAAAAAACTACTGGGATGCATTTGCATGTTTTGACATGTGTTTTAGTGCCGGATGAGTTACATAACAATTAAAGATATGAGGGTGGATGATGCTAAAAGCGGAAAAGGTGGGGCTTGGGTGGATGCAAACAACAGCGCGCTGCACCACTAAAATCATAAAACAGGATCCAACTGTCCTTTCAAGACCAAACAACTTGTCAACGGCTAAAGCTACAAAAAACACAATTCCCTGAATGTCACAGCACAATCCCTAACTGAATCATATTATTATGGGCCTGGTGCCAAGGCCCGCACACATTAATATATAGTTTTATAAACAGCAGAGGACATTTCAATCGATAAGCACATGATATTTTTCAGATCGGGCTCTAATAATATAGCAGATGCTGATTCATAAACTGTCCTGAGAGGTGTGAAATGATAGCGTGTGACAGATGTGACAGAATAAGGTCACCTCCACAGTGAACTACAAAGGAACTGTGTCTAACGGAGGCCAGCCTGGCTGTAGCCCCTAGATCTATGGCTTCAAAGATGAGAGAGACCACTGTTATTTATAGAATGTGACCTCACATCAGACATCACACCAGTTTATTACAGCAATATTAGCTTGGAGTGTTATGTTTTAGAAAACATATATATATAAATTAACATTGTAATATTTTATTTGCTCCAAAATTATCAAATTCCCATCAACTGTGTTTCGAGTCATTTTCTGAATAAGCTGTTAAATAAATAAATAAATAAATAAATAAATAAATGTATTTATTAATTTAAAAGTGCGACATTATGGTCAACTTTTTAGCAAACAATCGCCTATACCAGTAGACACAGAGCAACATTAGCATTCATTTATTCCCTGTATGTTCATTACTAAAAGTGATCTCTTTCACAGTCACATAAGCCCCTTTTACAGCCCCTTCTACTCCTTTACTCCACCCTGCCACTATGAAGGAGTAATGGGAGGGTCTGTGATGTTCCACTTCTGTGACAACAGGTCGTAAATCAGACATCTACATGAACGCAAAGATGAAAATACAGGACGGGGGTGAGGTGTTTTGACGGATTATGTGTGCAGGCCACAACCAGAAGATTTAAAAAGCAGCAAGTAGCAGCAAAGGTTCATCTGTGCTAAACGTTAAAGATGGATACGGAAGGAGCCTTTCGCCTGTACTCTGCATTGACTTCATCTGTGTTTGTGCACGTTTTCTGAAAGATTAAACATACAGACGAAATGAGGCCGTACCACTGGATGTCATTGGGAGGCAGTGTAGCGACGATTAAGCATGACAAGACAAGACAAATGTTTACAGACACGACAGAGAAGAAAAAAAGTCTTTTAAAAACTCTGCGTCCACATGTTGCGATGTGTTTATGCGATCTCACTACAGAGACTACTACAGAGTACTATCTATCGTTGCCTCTGCCTTAGCCTTTTATTAACCAGGTACATTATAACAACCTCCTCTACCATCTGCATTTTTGTTGTTGTCCAAACGTTTGACTCTTCACTGCTATCTTGTGGATGATGATGATGATGATGCCAATGTAAAGGGCAAATGTAGCTGTTGACGGATACAGTGTTTGAAAAGGACGCATCAATTTTCATACGTAGATGATGTATAAATGAGCTTTTAGAAGAAGAAAATCAATCAAAAAATGTCTTCAAAATGTGAAAGATCACGAGGTTTGGGACCTTCTTACCCTCTGAGTAGACGACGGGATCATCCGCCAAGTAACAGGGAAGGTAAAACTGTTTTTGACATCTATTTGTTATTTACAAAGTGCTGCTCATTGCATATGTAAAACATTGCATTAAACGCCGAAGCTGCTGCGTTCTACATCACGCCTCTTTTGCTCACTATTTAAAATGACACACTGGAGTGGCATCGTGTCGCTGCTGTTTTGTTCAGTGTAACCAAACAAAGGCATCATACATTAAAAAAGGCGTCATTATGGCGCCGCTGTGCAACATGTGTGAAAAGGGCTGTTGTTTCATATTGTCATTTGATACATTGTTAAAATGAGAAAATCAATTATAGCCAATTTCAAGCCGATAAATTCACATATTTTGGTGCCTCCAGTGGTACAATCAAGACACTTCAGGCAACATCAACACACACCACACAGACTGCACACGTTGATGCCATGATTTTTGTCTAATTTGATACAAATTTTTTCAAATTTGCATTTTCCGACTAAAACTATTGTCTTGAGAGACATTTGAAAGATGCCATAATCAGATAAAATTGAATCACATCATAGCATTATGTCAAAAATGGTTCACAGTAGCACAGAGATGAAAGTTTACCACACAGTTGGATGCATGTGGGCTTTGTTTACCGCGCCCCTTCTAAAACCACTTACTTCAAAAAGGAGATACGGAAGACCTGCCCTTATAATCACAGAGCCTATCTGCTCGTCTTCCTCTGTGTCCCAGAGATGGACACTGCTTCACTCCTGTAAACACTAGGAGCCTCAGCTCGCTACAGATTCCTTGATCTCTCAGAAAGTCACTCCAACCGAGGGTGTTAAGACATAGAGCTCTGTTTCTACTTATTGCCAGTCATGGTCTCGCTCTGGCAAAACAACACAAGGGGAAACAGGGTGGAGACACCCATGGAGGGAGAGTCTAAATTAATCCCACATGTTCCTGAAGAGGAGACTTTCCAGGCAGCCTGAGTTTATTCCACTGGTGGGAGGGAGATGGAGTACGGCATACTTTGAGAGCACCTGGCTACACTTTACTGCACTTTTCGACCACACGTTGCTGTACACTGAATCCACATGGATCTCTTTAGCTTTGCTGTGGCATCAAAAGGCACTGTTTACTTTTTTGGCAGGCACCAGAACTCCACAACGTCACTATAATAGACAAAGAGAAACGAGCAGTCATGAGCTAGAGCGGGAAACTGAATTCTGTTGATCCAGACTAGAGATGACACATTCGGACAAATCTAAGACATTTCATCCCTGTTCTTCAAGCCATATTAAATGGATCTGATTCACAAATATTACAAAAGAGTGCACAAGTAAAAAAAACACAAGTTTGGACCTATCAGAAATGGGACAGGCTAATTTTAGAAAGCACCGATTTCTATTTAAGCTTCATGTCTGCTTGAAAGTCATCCCAAAGAATATGGTGAACAATTTGGAGTCTTTATCAGCTGCTGCTGCAGATTACTATGTTTATGCTTTAATGAATGAGAAGTTTATTATGTGTCAAACATGATCATTAAAAGGCAGCAGAAAACTATCTAAACTGTCTTCATCTTGTAGAACTGATGACAACACTGTGGAATTTGTTGAAAATTACAGAGGAACCAAATCAGGGGGGAACTTGCCTTGACCTGAAACTTGACGTAGGCCAATAGAAAGGTTTGCGTCATTTTTTGAGACATGTGCAGTTGGCAGCCTTCCTGCTCACAGATGCAGTGGAGAGAGCCAGAGAAGTGGATCTGCCAGCTGTATCTTAACCTAGTTATCAAACAGTGACAGGACGGCTGGGGTGGAATGAGATTAGACGACCAGGCCTTTAATTCTCTAGGCCTCTTTGACTCATCAATACCAGTGGAGACAGACTTCTCTGCTATAGTCTTCTACTCAGGTCTACTTGATGTAGGAAAGATGAGGTGGCAGTTCACCATCATTTTTATCTTCAGAGCCTTTGTGCACTGGCTACTGATTATCCTGCAGGTTGGGTCTGACTAGGGCAAGAGAGGTGACCGTCTCCACCGAGTGATCAAGAAGTAATTCTATCATCAAGATAACAATACACAAAATTAAATACTTTATTCTTCAAAAGGACCTTTGTCAGCCTCTTGGCCCCACCATATAGACTCTGAGGAGACACAACAGCTGGACATACCTTTGCTCGACAGATATATGGCAGTTCCCTGGTTTGTGTGTCTTTACTGTCGGTGTATTGACTGTTTGGTAATGATTTCTCTACAGCCAAAAAGACATGTCGAACTCCTGCCGTCTCCACTCTTTCTTATGAGACTTTTTGATGTAAGACATTTTGAAAACATTTTTATTCTACCTACAGAAGTGATGAACAAGAACGACTCTTATTCCAGAGAAAATAGCAGATACTTTTATTCAATCCTACCAAAGGAAGTAGTTACATGACTTATCATATTTGTGAATGCTCAAACACTTAATTATTACATCCACCACTGCAGTCTAAATACAGGACCGGTCCACAAGTCTAGTCTACAAGGTCTATGGGGCTATAATAATGCAAAGTAGTAAAGTAGGGCCCATGAATATCTGTACAGAATTTCAAGGCAATCCATCCAATAGTTGAGACATATCTCAGCCGACAGATCAACATGCCATCCCCAGAGCCACTGCCCAAAAACCATCCTTTGTATTATGGACATGCAAACAGACACACACTCTAATCTGATTTACAAAATGTATTAGGAACAAATATAGAGAGATGTTTGATGTTGATTAGTGAATTGCGCAACTCTGGAAAGACAATGGCAGGAGAGACAGTCTGTGATTACAGTGGGAATTCATTAACATACTGTACAGCACGCTAACTGTAATATATTCAAATTAATTCTATTAAAATTAACATTTTCTCATTTATGGACTTCTCTCAAGGACCCGTGAGGCTCCTGAATAACATGAGACTTATGAGTCTTGACCAGTGGTATTATGCATAATAAGTATAGTCTCTGAGTACTGATCTACAAAAGAACAGTAACGACACAATGGTGGTGGAAGTATCTCTGGTTGGAGCCGCATCATGGAAGAAGACATGTCAAATATATGAAAGTATAAATACTTCCATCACTGACTTATCCTTCATATTCTGGAGGAGGGGAAAGGGTTTGGTGTCTGTAGATCCCTAAGCGTTTATAGCCATAATGGTGGTTTAAGGCGGCATCTTCTGTGTCACCTAAAAACAGGTTTATTTGGGAAGGAGGCTCGCTCAGATGCATTGGTACACACTTTTTACAATGAGCCCATGTTTCCTTGAATCTCTACAATGGAGGTGGGGAGCACAAAGTCTACAGGACACAACGAGCCACAACAGGCACATTTATGGGAAATTTACCGTGGTTTGAATAAATTATCGTTGAAGGCTGTGACACTGCAGGGGCAGGGGATTGGTTTACGGTGTGTGACGATCTTATAGGTTGGAAACATGCCCTGTGGTAAAGCCATAAAGAACCAACCATTAATCCCCACACAGAATTTTAAAAAAAATGGCCTCATCTTCTGCGCTGGCTCAAAGTGAAATAAGATCCCCGCTCCATTCATTATTGCCTGTCACCTTAAGTACATTCTGGGGGCATAAGTGACACAACCCTGCAAATGGCAGGCCCTCGCACCAAGCCAAGGTGCTGATGGATAAGGACGACCTAGGAAATTACATTGTTATCTAATCGGACAAAGACAGTCACGCCCCACCCACCTGCTGCCGGTTTTATCCCTGGAGAAAAACACACAGCCGGTTATCTCAACAACAGGAGGCTGTGCCACGTGGATTTTATCACCAGGGCAAATGAGCATTTTGGCCCAGGTCATGTATACATCTATCAGCTACTTTTGATCATGATAAGGTTTCATCCTCTGTATGACACGAGAACAGCAAAGCTGTCTATCCACCTCAGCTGAGGCCTGAGACTGCATACTGTGACACACGTGCAAGGACAACATAGGAAGATTTAAAAAAAAATAATAATAAGACGAGTAGGACATGTTGAAGATGAATACTGATGAATTTGCTTCTCTCGTGGGAATCATGGGATATTTCTATAAAGTTCATTAGGAGTGTCACAAAGTGCTGCTCATTTCTCAGGATGCATCACCTGAATATTACCTCAGGGTTGGTTCTGACATATGACAGATGCTTATTCATGAGGACAGACGCTGAAAGAGCTACTCGGGCCTATTAATGGCTTGTCAATGGACAGCGTCCTCATTCCCTTGTGACATCTAAACTTGGCAATATCCTCGATCACACATTTAAATAAACAAACTAAACACAAATCAGTCCGAAAGTCACATGAGCAGTATTTAAAACAGGCAACACATAAGCAAGGGCGACTTAAACCAGCAATTCATCACTACAGTGGAACACGGAGCCTCTTGGAGCCACTAACGCCACAGAGGAGGAGGCCACAGCAGCTCTGATGGACACAAACACCCGAGCGCTGAGGCGTTAATGTTTGTTTACCGAAGCCCTTGACAGAAAGACAACAGCAGCTCAGCATACATGATCACAAGCACAATGTGGATAAGGATCAGTGAACACACATTCAATTACGCTTTTAGACCTTTAATTAATACGACAGGGAATAGCGTGATGTTACATACAGCAAACTATTTTTTCTCACGGCAAGATGAGTGGAACATGTTGCAGAAAAATACTGATGAGGTTGTCTTAAGAGCTGAAATTTGAGTGAAGTGCAGCCAGATGAGAGGATTCAGACGGGGAATCTACGTGATTATCCTCACCTCAGGACCTGATCATATGTTGAATGAATGTAAGCAAAGTGAGCTCTTTATACATGGGACAAATAAAATCATAAGCCTAAAGAGACTAATCCTGATCAGTAGGGGTGCGTGATAAAGCAAGAATACCATGTTATACAGATACGATGTACCTGTCAATATGTATTCTGCTGCGTTTCACAAAAACCGCTACATTCTGTAACGGCTGTCTTTGCCCCAGAAATCATGCATTCCTGCATCAACGTGGTGAAGCAAGACTTTTTACCATAGTGTCAAATGCATGGAGAAAATCAAATGTGTGCCAATATTTTGAGTTTGAAGAGGTTCACTAAGGACGGTAACGTTGATTAAGAAAAAAAACATGGCAGTTTGCAAAAGTTGCAGGACAGAAGTGAAAAGTTAAAGTTACCAGTCATTTACTTGTAGATAACTGTGTTTACTTGTGTTCTGTAGTATCTGAGGAAGAGATCAGAAACAGTAAATTCTGCTCTATTTAGACCAACTGTGTGCAAAGTAGTCAGGTTAAAAAAGAACTAAGTCTTTGGAGATATTTAATAAATGCACAAGAACCAAAAACAACATATATCTATGTACAGTCCACACAGAATTGATATACAATGCAACCCCATACTCATTATTAACTAATAAAAAAAATAACCAGAGTATTACTGAGTGTTCCTTATGAAAATAAGAAATGTGTTGTTTCTGCTGTTATACTGTGTTGAAAGCTACTATTAAGCTGATTTACAACTTACATGGTTAGAAGAAAGTGACTTGTAAGTTAATAAATTCAATAACAATTTATCTTTATATTCAATATCTTTTAGTATTTTTCATTAAACTGAAAAGTAAAAAAGAAAAAAATAGCATTGTTGTTGTTTTTGATAATCTGTTTTGATAATCTAAATAGTAAATATATGATGTATTTCCTCCATTTTCTGTGCATGTAATGCCCAAACAGAAATTTTTCAGTATATTGCAATAAGTATCACAATACGCCACAAAGTATCGTGATATACGGCATTATGAAAATTCACAGCAACCCTGCTGGTTAGTCCACTATAAAGGTGTGAATCAGAATCCTTACACACCTTGATGAAATGGTTCTATAAGGAGTCCCAGAGTTAAATTTCTAAATCAAACAAATATCTACCACAAAAAAAGGCTCAATTTTACATTTCTACAAAATGTTTTTACTTTTCTTGTTCTTTGACTTTTCAGCTGTGGTGCTGCATCCATAGGTCTGTGGTAACAGCATTTTTGGCTTCTTATATTTATATTTATATATATAATACCTGATCTAGAAATGACTACATAAATATGCATCGCTTAGTCGCTCAGTTTTATGAAATATTTTAAATTATTAAAGCTGCTTAGGTAGGGCTACAGGGCTCATGCTAACGTTGGTGAGCCACAGAGGGAGGTTGCAAAGCCTGTAGATGTTGCGTAGCTCCATGTGGTTCACAAATTATATATTTTTCTTAATAAATGTGCTTTATTCTTCAACTATATCCCCTTTGTTTGGATCAGACTCTTATTTATCCTATGTAACCATTTTGATTGAAAGATCACTTCCCAAACATTTCACAGTAAAACAAAGATTCTACATAATTACGCCTGCTAAATGGCTCCTCATTCAATTATGCAGGGATGCAAAGAGTCCAATATAAAAGCATTTGTCTTACTTGTGTACCATGGCTGACTGTTATCCCTCTTTCCCATATTTCAACCACTCTGCACTCTCAACCAAAATCGGAAATACCTTTAAAAATCTCTACGAGAACCTGTGAGTGGAGCGCAGACGCAGAACAATGCTTTCAGTAGGATCTGAATGAACTACAATTCAATGGACATACAGTGAAAAGGAGGAAACAGATGTGGAAGCTGAAGATTAGATTCCTGTCGTTCCTGTTCTCTGGTGCAGCGCCGCTCTCAGCCTGGTGATATGCTGGCTCCAGCTACCACCACCAACTACCTCGCTCATACGTCACCTCCACACAGCAAAAACTGCTGAACACGGGTCTTGTCCAGATGATCAATTGGATGATTCCACTCATCTTCCATGTGCACTCCAAAGTGTGGACTGTAAGGCTTAGCAACAAATGATAATGGCCAGCCTGGCTGTTCTGCTTCCTGAGCAGGTTATTCATTTGGCATATGGTCAAGGCCTGTGATGAAGCCATTCTGAGGAATTACTAAAAGCTAAAAGAAAGATTTTTCAATGCAGAGCTGGGACAAATATAGGCATCGTGAGGGGCTTAAGCTTCTATACAATAAAATCTCATTATAGACCCAGATACGGCTGGAATAATATTATAAAGGCCGCAACCATGACGAAAAGCTTAATTTATCCTCAGTAGTTTCTGTGGCGAGTTGTGGTCATGCTGTGGAGATATAAATAATTCTGTTCTAATGTGTTCTAATTCAAGCTCTGTGGGAAACACAAACTGGCAGGCGTCAGTAAGCCTAACACACCATGGACGGTGTGTGTGTGTGTGTGTGTGTGTGTGTGAGCCAGCGCTGGCCCCCCGTCTCATCCTCCATAGCCCACATGACACCAAGCGGCCTTCTGGCAACAGTGAGACCTTTAACATACTGCGGTCGAGGAATAAAAACAGATTTGCGTGCCTGGCACTCTGCTCTACAGGAGCGTATATGAAGGGCTGGTAGTTTGAACCCCTGCATGTGGCTGCCAATCAAAGGAGGCGACAGAAATGGTGATTGTGCTTTTGTTTGCCTGGTGAAGACGTTTTAGATTAAGGCATACCGCTGCTCTTTGGCTTGCACTGGTAAATGTGTGGCTTTGCACTCCAGTCAAAACATGGTTAGACTGGGTTCAACATAATGGCCTCTATGTGTGTTTGAGAATGAGGAGGCATGGCCTAGTTCACTGCTCCCTAGGGGCTTCCATTATACCAGACTCAATCCTTTGGACCTTTTTACCGGGAAATGAATGAGCAACAGAGTGAAGTCTTAATCCTCGACCTGGAACCATCTGCTGGGGGACAAACCTTCATGTGTGAAAGGAAGAAAACCCCAGCAAATGAAGAACTAATATTATTCTTAAAGATTCTGAGTGCTGTTTTATGCAAACAATCCATCTGACTTTTTAAAAACAAAGCCCTAGACAATACGTCAAGGAGTGCTGGGATTTTAAATCTACAATCCAACCTACTGACACACGCCACAAACACCATATGTTTCCTTCAGTCTCAGTCATTGACCTGAGACAGAATGCAAACCCCCCCATGGTGTGGCAAACGCATTTTCTGTGTCTTCCTACATTGATCCTGGTGTGACGAATCATTTTTAATACAAGTGAATAACTGCATCATACCTGTGCAACCAATGTAGATCTGTGTCACCAAGCAATAATTGAGTAAAAATCTATGTGTGCAAATGATAGAAATTGCTTAATGTGCAAATCCAAATACCATCAGTAACACGCGGTCTTTAAAATGCTGTCGATCCTTCCACCCTTGCAGGGTGAGGAATCACATTCAGCAATAACATACTTTGGCAGACAAAATGACTTTACATAGGATAATGGCTGGATGATCTATTCCCACAGACTTCCAAACCTCCTGAGGGTTTGTCTGGGATGTGTTGATTTCACAGACGGTCCATTCACCTGTATCTGAATGCAGTATGTGGACATGATGGCTCTGACTGGACACGTCACTCTGTCTGCTGTTCTCTCTCCTCCTACAGCACTTCTCATTCATCGCATGAGGCAGCCTGGGATGAGAGTTGTAGTACAGTAGGTGGGGGTCATAGGCTTGATTGTGATGCTGGCTGATATTTCATGACAATGTAATAACCCTGATAGCAGCTGGTGTGGATGAACCACTGTCACTTGCTTGTCAGAACATACCGTAGACACTCGCTTGAATTCAATTTCATATCTATTTTTGAGGCCGTAATGACCTGCTGGTCCCATTTCATCCACAGGAAAAACCTTAAATGACTGCATGCACATTGGTTGGAGACTCCTGCAGGTCTCCACATTCTGAACCCCCACCCTAGAATGATTACAGTGCTTCTCCACAGGTTGTTTACACTGTAACTATCCCAAATGAGCGCACATAAATCAAACACAACCCATGCTGAGGCCATTTAATGTATCAACTACTCCCTGCAGCATTTCCTCAATGAAAAGTGAGCATCTGCGGCCTAAGTTGTGGTCTCCTGCATGATCGGAGCGCTGTTTAACTTGCACTTGGTTTATTGGAAGTTTGCCTTGCAGGTATAATGGCTGAATGGTGTGCCTGAGGCTGCACAGGAAGGCAGGCTGCTTTCTGTAAACCCATTTCGGAACCGCGAAGAGATTCCCCGTTGGGATAACGACCTTCCTATGTGACTGAATCCAACCATACAAACTTGGCGGTGCAAACTCAATCGTGTCTGATTCATCTGAGATCAGATGTATGTGCAGCGAATGAGAACGAGAAGCGATGCAAACTTACGTGAAAACGAAAAATAAAGTGGTCGATCCCACAAGGAGTGTGGCAGCAGTGGATACTGGGATGTATTTGGTGGGTTTAAATCTCTTTCCAGCGCTGTTGGGCATTCTGTAATTTCCACATTCCTCAATTATTTATTCCGATTGGAGTCGCATGTAGAAAAGGGATCCAGTGCGCAGCGTATATGCCTTTCTATAGCTATTAGAGGTACAACCAGTCCGTCCGTCTCTCGCTGTCTTTGAGCCGCATAGATCCCAGTCTGGAGAGGCAGGAATACACCGCGCTCTCTGGAAGCCTAGAAATCCCACCCTTACAATCCAGCCCACTGGTGAGGTCACTGAACCGCATGAAAAGGTGGAGCCTCTCCGCAAAGCCTCCAAGTGTCTTCTTAAGAAGATCAATTACACAATTGGTTGGTTATCCTGCGTTTCCTCTGAAGCCCTGGTCATCCTGACCTCATTTCTTACCAAAAGAATTCAACAAATGTAAAAATGCATTTTTTCGCAAATGCTCACCGGCTCTTACAATCTGTCTTAAATTAATTTCATATCAAAAAGTCTCTCAAAGTTTAAAAATACTAATGGTAGTCGTTTAGTTTTTTTTTTTTTTAAAGCCGCACTGCAGGTATAGCCCTTGTCCATACGTGCTGTTCTTTCAGCACAGTATTTAGTATTTTGCATGTTTAATGTTAGAGCTCTTATATTCGCTATAGTTATTGTACGCCAAAAACGCATATAATTAGCGACAATGGATTTATCCATCCCATCCAGTATCCACCAAAATGAAAAGACGGTAAGAATTAAAGAGCATTAATTGTAAACCAATTTCTCAGAAGCTCATTCAGTTGGCCCCACTGAAAAGTTACATGTTAAATGTAGGCCTGGGTTAAATGTCGCTGTATCATTCGGACTAGCGGATTTATGATTAGAGCCCTCTCGTCTGTGGATTTATGGATTAGAGCGCCGTCAAGTGGCAAATATAGGGACGTAAGCGAAATGCGTATGATAACTGTTTTGGTTCGCGCGAGCCACCGTAATGTTTGTGGGTTTCTGCTAGCTATCCCTTATGTCGACTGTATTTTTAGTTACCGGCTAAGAGCCACCGCCCGGATTTGTTCCACAACAAGCGTGTTTTGCTTCTGTTTGTGAGGCTGGAATTAATAGGCCAACGCATTTTAGCAAAAATAAAGCCATACGTTTGTGGGGTATAGCGTTACTCCACAGATAAAACCTAATTAAGATCAGCTAATTAGCTAAAGTTAGCAATACCGGTAGTTTGTCTCTACGGCGGCTCGCAGGATGTCGTTCAGGAAAAGTTTAAAACTAATTTGTGGCTTCGCCGGAGGCTCCGCCGTCCTAGTGTTAGCTGCTGCCGCTGCCGACTCCCGTGGATGCTTCGGTGAGCATCACGGAGAGGCGGCCAGTCGGTGGTCGAGATTCTCTGTCGTGAAAGCTGCGCAGCCGGCGTGGACACCTGCCAGCCACACACCAGCACCGACTGGGCACTCCTGGGACTTCAACTGGGATAAGTACGGACCTGAACACGTTCTGTCACCAGATTATTTGAATGTAGCTCTGAATGTAGCTCTATTATATTACCTAAATTTTCCTCCTTCCACTTTCGTATGGATTAGACGTCACGCCAAAATGTTGACATATGTATAACTTTTTAAAATTGAATTTGGCGTATGTATTCTTCAAAAAGAGAAGTATGAAAGTTCTTTAAAGTAGGCCTGAATAATTGACTGAAATTTAGTCAAAAGTCACGTACAAACTTATAAATGAAGCATTGTTGTGCTCCAGAGATGCCCAGGCCTACAAGTCTTATATATTCTCTTGACATAAGGGAAAATGCTTGTTTTCCTCAGAAAAAATAGCTGTTTCCTAATTATTATAGATTTTTTTTCAATGAAAATTAAATGCAAACATTGCACAGTCGCAGTCGCAGTATTTGCTAAAGTGACGACGACAATATATCTTATCTTATAAAACTGATTGTAAAATAATAGTTGGGTTAGCTGAATTTTCCATCCATCAAGTTAACCAGGTGAGACAAAAGCCTATTCTAATCTTAAAATCACCTTCTCTTAACTCAGGAGAGACCCATCTCTGCTGTCCAACGGGAAGAAGAGGGAAACTGCCAATGAAGACCCCAGCTCTGAGCAGGACAATGACAAACCAAAAGCTACACGCAACATTCTCCTCATCAGACATTCCCAGTACAACCTGAGCGGAAACAGTGACAAAGAGAGGATCCTCACTCCATTAGGTTCTTATTTCCCACTATGTCACCTTAAAAGTTGACCAGGCAGCAGCCTAGAGAGTAATTCTAGTCAACCACTGAGTCATAAGTGCTCATTAATGCTAGAACAAGCTTCAGTGTGTGCTCTTCTGTTCCTGATACTGTAACAGCCTGCATGTCCTGTTACCACCCTGACAGCAGTTGTTGAAGAACAATCTGTTAGCTTGCCGGTCGTTCGTCCAGCGATTTTTTATTATGACCGTTGTGTCTCCTCTTTCAGGTCGCGAGCAGGCCGAGTTGACAGGCAAGCGGTTGGCAGCTTTGGGGCTGAAGTATGATGTTCTGATCCACTCCAGCATGGCCAGGGCTACAGAGACAGCGAATATCATCAGCAAACACCTCCCAGGTAGTGGCTACATGCCAAAGTGGCATTTTGAAAAGTGTTCTTTTTTCTGCCGCATTTTTTCTTTTACTGAAAAAGACTATCCAGCACTATCCAGTGCTTTGTAGATGTTAAGTGTATATCCACAGTCATCATGTAAATTGGACAAAAAGTTATATTTGTGGTTGTTAAAAGGAGTCCTGAGCTAAAGTAGGTTTTGGTTTCTCACATAAATATATATATTTTTTATATATCAAGTAGTTACGGTTTTAGTTAGTTGCTGGTTTGATCTTTTGACTTAATATACTGAGCAACAGTAGAAACGCATACTTTTAAAAACCTAATATTTTCCTTTCACTAGTCCTAATCTACTGAAACAAACAAGCATGTGTTACACTGAAATGACTTTTTTAAGTACCCACAACCAAAACATGTTAAATCATGAATAACCATCATTTAGTATTAACATAGAAATAACAGGTGCATTTGGTGCATTCCAGAGTAAACAATGGTGTTGGTGAGATTTTTCTCTGCATGATTGAAAACACCTGGCCATGGCGATTAAACCCTGGGTCTAATTAATGTCCTACTGAAACAACTGATGATGCCACGGCTTCTGCAAAACCCAACGTGACCAGGTAGTTGGGATGCTGATGATGCTGATGGCCGGAACTCAGCAGACACGTACAGCACAGATGTTATGGCTCATTGCACAGTGGAGGCAGATCACATGTAGTGACAGGTCCAGATTTAACTTGCGCAGAGCTGATGGTAGTAGGCGTGTGTATCGTTGCCATGGGGACTGCTGTCCTGCAGTCCTTTACATCCAGGAAGTGGTCTGTTTTGGTGGTGTTGTCATGATGTGGGGAGCCATTGCTAATGGATGGTGGTCAGACCTTGTCCACATCCACGGTACACTGACAGCTATCCATTACCGATACGGTCCGAGGTCCACATGTCATTCCCAGGATACTGCAATCAGGCATCACCTTCGTGCATGACAATGCCAGACCACATGTGGCTCATGTCTGTCAGGAGGAGCCTACCTGGACCAGAACAATGTCGCTGTCCTTCCTTGGCCAGCATATTCACCAGATCTCAACCCAATAGAGCATCTGTGGGATGTTCTGGATCACCGGGTGAGACGGAGAGATTCTGCTCCAGCAACATATGAACAACTTGTCACAGCACTGCAGGAAGAATGGCATGTCATCCTACAAGTCCAGATTAACGTCTTATCAATTCCATGAAAAGTGATAAATGCTGGAGGTGATCACACGCGTTACGGACTGTTGTTGTTGTTCTCTGTCTCACCATCCACATTTTTTGACTTGTAAACAATAAGGCAACAACCACTAATTTGCACAAAAATGATTTTTCTGTATGGCTAAAGGGTGAATAAAGCTGTGTGAACCATAATTTGCCTTTGATATTTAATATGAACAGGATGGCACGATATAAAAATATGCTTCTCTACTGTTGCTCAGTATATTATGTGATCCTCACATTGCTACAAAAGTACAAAATATTTCACTCTTTGGTAATCTAGATTCTGCACAGCAACAATTAAAGCTGGTGCAGAAAATGCAGGATGTTATAAATGCATGTTAACATTTTATTTCCTTGTGCTAAATGTCCTACGGGTCCAGGAGTGGAGCTGTTGAGCTGTGATTTGCTGAGGGAGGGGGCGCCTATCGAACCAGTTCCACCTGTCACTCACTGGAAGCCTGGTGCTGTGGTGAGAGAAGCTACACCCACTCTGTCTACACTATCTCTACAGTGGGCTGTAGGCCCCATTGTTGCTTATCCTTCAGGTCTTTTCTTGCTGCTCACGTCTGTGCAGGTGCCAAATGCCAAGACTCGCAGCTGCAAAAACTCAGCCAATACATCAGCGCACTGTCACAGGAATGGCTCACAGGAAGAGCTGATTTCCAAAATGCTAATGTTTAAAGAAGTCTTGCAGCTTCTTTAAACTCCATTGCTACGTAACCTTATGGTTTGGTTTACCCACTTGAAACCATTATCCTAATGATATCTAGCCATGCAGGTAGTTTTGTCTTTCTTCACGTTTGAAAAAATAGTTTCAGTGTGCACCTTTTTAGAAACACAATCCTCTTCTCTGTGTTTACTCCATGGACCCAGCTACCTTCATTAAGGGAGGTCTGGGGATTATCCATAGTAACAAGGACACTGTTTCTACAGACACATTGCTGTCGAGTGTTTATCTTGAAAGACTTTCATAAAACATCTCGTTCAGTAATGCTTTACTCTGAAACATTACTGCATCATTAATGTAAATGTAACCACTGATACTTACAACAGAGAGCAGTGCAGCAGCAGTTCTCTGGGATTCAGTGCTGATTTAGCCTTTGTTAAAGTAATGCTTTCCATATCGTTGGCCTAATTTTGGCCTAAAACTCCTCATACTGTACAATCCCTACAATCATGTATTTACTACTGACTGAGGGGTTCAAACTGAACCCTTTCATGTGACAAAGGCGCCTTTCAACCTCTCTACCATCCTCCAGCAGTACCACGAAGATGGAGCTCGCATTGAGGCAGCCTTCCGCCGCTACATCCACCGCGCTGACCCCAAGCAGAAGGAGGACAGCTACGAGATCATCGTGTGTCATGCCAATGTCATCCGTTATTTTGTCTGCAGGTTTGTGTCGCCGGCTGACTGACTCAGTGGTCAGGCCTCGACTGAGGCCAGAGTGTGGCTTTCTTGCTTTGCTAACCATTGTGTTTAAGCTATATGGCAGCTGTTATTCATATCATATGATTTTTTTTTTTGACGTGCTTCACTTGTCATTGTGCTCTTAATAGAATCCCTAAAAGAAAATATTCTAGGTGCTACATAAAGCCTTGGTGACTGCTTATCCCATGTGTCTGGTTAAAAAGGAACATTCAGTGCATCTAGTTAGTTGTTATAAGGGTTAACATCCCTCAGTTGAGTTCTTACTGGACAGTCTCACACACCAATTATTTGTTAAATATCTGAAGACACAGCAGCTCCAGTATTCAGATCCTCATACTCTGGTGCTCATCGTTCTTCTGTTCTCATAGGGCGCTGCAGTTTCCTCCAGAGGGCTGGTTACGTATGGGTTTGAACAACGGCAGCATCACGTGGCTCACTATCCGCCCTAGTGGCAGGGTGGCCCTCCGAGCTCTGGGAGACGCAGGATTCATGCCCCCGGACAAACTAACACGGACCTGATGGCTCAAAGCACCACAGGTTTGTGGGACTCAGCCCGATGATCACTCGGTTAAAGCTCGGTTTTCTCCATAAGTGTCTTGAAAAATCAGTGTTGTTGTTTTGTAACTGAACCACCATCACGTAAGAAGACTGGTTGCTTCCATTTCATTGAACGCCAGCAGAAGTGATTCCAAGCTGCATAGAAACTCCTCCTGAACTGAACAGGATTTTTTACACAAATGACTGATTTTTAAACCAAAAAGTTGTATTTGTTTAGTTGTTGTAAATCTTGCTCTCAGCTTTATACATCATTGCAGTATGCTGAAGTTTTAGGATTCTTTGTTGTATGGTGCCGCTGTAGTACATAAAAATAAAATGAAAGTCTCAGTTTTCACATTTGTCTTCCTAATATAAAAAGAGAAACGAGCCATCAGGAGGTGCATAACCCCCTGACCTCTGCAAAATGAAACTTGGTGTATTTGCATGAACAAAAGCTCATTCAGTTTAGCAGTCAATTAGAAATAGATACAAAGGTCATACGAATTATCATTCGTTATACATGTTCCATTTGTTGAACAAAGAATACACAGTTCACTCTTATTAAGAAAAGCTATAAGGTGTTGCCATGGAAATGCAAACAAAAATTGTTAACATTTCTAACTAGCAAAAGGCATCACTCCAGCATATGGTTGTCTGCACAATTGCTTTAAGATATATAAAATAGTTAAGTTACGCTCCACACTCAAAATCACATAAGTTGAACACTTTTCCCCAAAATTAGAACATTAAAAATGTTTAAAAAAAACAAAAAACGTACAGAGCAATGATATTGTATATCCCCCTGCCATTATATGCATCACACAAAGGGATAAAATATTGAAATATCTCCAAAAATGACAGACACATTGGTAGTAAAGTAGATGTGATGTTTTATTGATTAGTTGAGAGCAAATGAAGTCTAGACATACATAAAGAAGAATCCACCATGAAAGTTACTTTTAATAAAGCACTGAATGTTAAAAGCACAAGAAGCATGTTTTAAGTTTTTTAGGTGCATTTTTGCAAAGTTCCACATTCATAAACATTCAGAGACCAGAATTAGATCTGCTGTCACCTGAGAGCACAAGGATGACAATACAATCTTCTCACTGAAGTAGATTACGCTCTCGGATAAAGGACAAAAAAAACAATGTACATTCAGAACAGTGTTTCTCTCAACCGAATTAAGAGTGGCAATCGGGATATTCAAAATGATTGGCTTTTCCATCCTAGATATAACTGATAAGCCCTCATATAGCAGTGAATTCAACCTGAATTTACAAACAATTTGGATACAGCAGGTTTTTTGCACATTCACATTCCACCATGTTTTGGAGAACTGTGAGCCAATCTAAGTTACTGACATACATTTGGGCATTAAAGCTCTATTAAGCACTAGTTTTGAAATTAGCATTGAATCAAACTACTTATAACATGGAGACTTTGAGTACTACCTATCCCACTGGGACTCAAACCCTCTATGTAAGCACAAGGCAATTTTTTGTTAAGATGGGAAGCCAATATAATCAGGGTTCTATATACTGTTTAGTATTAGACATTCTGCCCCCTAGTGGTTGAAAATTGCTTAATACAGCTTTAAGGTGGTCTAAGACTGGGGAAAATGTGAGGTTCAGTCAAGATAAATATGAAATTACACTTCACTGATGGGTGTTTTCTCATTCATACTCACACTGTGGGAGATGCTTGTGAATGAATGATAATTCTGAAGGGAAAAAAGTTGCACAGTCTAAGGCCGCCTGTAGTGGCAGAAAGGAAAAGTCAAGACATGTCCAGGATCCACTGAGAAAAGATGGAAAATGCATGAATTTATTGAGGAACAAAATTAAAACATGGAAGATCTCAGTCTTTCCCCCCCCCCCATGTTTGCCGTAATCTACCTGTGACTGACGCAGCAAGTCAGTTCGCCGTTTCCAGATATTTCATGTATGTGCTAGAATATCCAAACTGACAGAGAACTGGTCCATCACTTCAGAAAATTAAGGCAATTCCTGAACTGAGGAGAACATAGGAAATGGCAGTTGACTTTAACACCATGAATAAAAACATTTAAATTTTGTGCTACTGACCAACATACAAAAAATAACTTTTAAAATATTGACAGTTTGACAATATTGACTCTTTTTTAAGAACATCTTCAATGAGAGGATCCTATTAAGGATTTCACACGAAGGTTTTAGTGATGTAACCTTGGGGGGTAGGACTTGTATTCATTATATTCAAAAAAGTTGACTCAGGCTATGATACAGGTGCGTCACACGTGCCACAAATAACGTTACCGTCAATTCAACATGGTCCACACCCATACAGTACATAAATTATCCAGGTTTCTTTTTTGTTTTAAAAGTCTTGAGTGTACATCACAATTCAACGTGATAAGAATTCCTGTATTACATAGGAGCAGTACCATACACCATTAATACAAATCTCCCAGACACTTGTGCATATTTCTGTCAGGTATGTGGTTTCTGAGCTCTGGTGTAGCCACCTCGGTGCAGCTGGGCTTGTAGTGGGAAGGGTGGGGTTAGGGCTTGAAGAGGGTATGGCCATAAGAGGGGAGGAGAGGGGCAGTTAAATAGGTGGCTTGGTCAAGTGCTTGAGGCGGATGCGCTGGGTGTAGCTAGCATTGGCAGGGCTGTAACGGCTGCGGCTGAAGTCGGATGAGGAAGTGTGCCGGGCAGGACTGAAGCGTCCCGTGGGAGACATCACGCTGCTGACTGGGGAGCCAGGAGTCTGATGCTGCATCCTGAGTCGTGGTTTTACCACCGCAGGCCTGGACCAGCTAGAGGACACACATCATCAATCAGTGGTTACATTTACACTTTTAACTCCAGTGATGGAACAATTACTGCGCCTGGTGCCGAGATTCATGCTGCACATTAAAACATCTCACAAATTTCGGCGCCATACTATTAGTGAAACTTTGTATTTTGTCACTTTTTTAAAACGAAATACACATCTTTCTTGCATCTAGAAAACTTGAGCCACTTTTTTGTCAGTGTGTTAGTTTAGTTTTGTTAAGGAAATACGCTAACTGTTTGTTTTACATGTGTGTAACTACTTGAAAAGCCTGAAGAATGAAAATACTTTCAAAATTGTATTTCTAGATTTATTTAGTGGAATAAAATGCTCCATCCCCTGGCTTTGCTCTTCATCCCCAATTTCTAAAAAGTCTTGGACTGTGGAGACCAACTATAAAAATATGGCTTCGTGTTGACTACAGTCTGGCTTGAAGCTTTGCGGTCTGAATACAGTTTCAAAGCTTTGGAGCTTTTGGAAGCACATGAATATTTGAGAGGCGTTAAAGGTGTGCATAAAACATAGTAATATATATAACATAGCCCGATATATGGTTTCTGCATCAACATCACAAATTGAGCATGTGCGATGTGACGAACTCCAACACGTCAAGCTAAAACCTTTCTGCTGCTTGATACAAAAGAAAAACAAATTTTGGTTTCTTGAATAACACGCAAGATGAATCTGTCTAATATCACATAACTTTCTCAGATTTAAGGGTTCTTGCACACACAGATCTCACACTATCTCACTTTCTCTGTCCGACTTTACTCAGAGTTGCCAGTTTTGGCTGATTCGGCCATTTGTTCTCTTGTTTTGACGGAGCTATTTCATTTTATAATTATTTGTTAGATATGATTGACAGTCTTCTTCATTAAAAACTGTCACACCAGCCACAAAACAGCTATAGAACGATCTTTTCAAATATAGCTATTCATATCGTCTAGTAGAAATTCATCTCTAATGTATCGCAGTCAAGTAAAATATTGCGATCTCTGTTTTTTCAGTACTTTGTTGCCTCTGTCCCAACTTGTTTGAAAAGTGTTTCTGGCATCAAATTCAGAATATTGTAGAAACAGAGACGGGTTTCTGGCACAACTTCACCTACTAACAAGGTGCGTGGAGAAGAGAAAAGGTCCAAAAAGGCAAAAACTCCAGCAACACTTGCAGTATTAGGAACAACTTTATTGCTTGACCTTAAAGTTGTTCCTTATCAAATTCAGAATAAACATATATTTTGTGCAGCTGTTTTTAAGGAGATTGTGGACAGACCATACCGCGTTATGTGTAGATGTATGGACAGACAAAATCAATGAAGTTGACGAGGTTAAACATTAAATATATTTTCTTTGTTCAATTATAGTATATGTAAAAAGGATTATTAAAATCCGTTTCATTGATGTCTCAACCTTTTTGGAATCAGGGTAGTCCTTCTGTAAAAGGAGTTAGCATCTCACGGTCAGATATCATGGTTGAGCAACAGAGGGCGTGCATTTCTCTCACAAAACGCACTGTGAAACTGAAAGTGCATCCCCGAACAATAAATAGGCATTAGGTATTTATCCTTTAATGTGAGAATCTTATTTAATCACCCACTTTGACTTAAACTTCCCCCTTTATACCAGGACAGCGTCATAAACACACAGTAAAATCTGTTGACCAACAATAGACAGTAATATGCATTGCAGTAACATGTCAGCTAAGCCTACTAACCTCTGCATGTCTGTTGCAGAGTATGACTTCATTGTGCTCTTCCACTTCAGAATGCTGGGATACTTCTGGGGATCGATGTCTATGTCTTTGATTGCTGTCAAAACTTCTCTGTCCAATTTGGTTGGTGAATCCCTGCAGAAACACACAACATTAGGCTAAGGTACTATTATCAGTGATGGGCACATCAAACTCTTTTTAACTAGCATCCTGTCACATTTCCTATGCAGTGTGTTATATTTGTCTATTTAAATTGTTTTATATTTGGTTATTTCTTGTTTCAACATCCAAATTCACCTTTGTCAATGTTTGCATTAACTAATTCCCTTTTCCACATACACACCTACCCTTCTGGTATCCTGCTACTCATACACACCTACCCCTCTGGCTTCTTGCTACTCATCTCTCTCTCTCTCTCTCTCTCTCTCTCTCTCTCTCTCACTCTCTCTCAGTGTATGCTCTCTTGACTTTCTTCATCAGCAGGGCGTTCTATGAAAACCATCCGTTTTGGATTTTTCCCCACACGTGATTCCGTTTTCACATCATCAGGTGAGTCATGTGTGGAGGAGGCTTGTTGTTAATGAGGTAGCCTTTTGAAATGTTTCAAAATCCACCTTACACCAAATGACATAGTACCAACCAGGTGCACTTAAAGCTTAAAACAACTGCACCAGTAGGCCTACATTAAACAGGAGACACTGCAACACAATCAGTGCATTTGCAGAAGAGACGTAATAAAAAGGAAAAACGTCCCTCTCTTAATGTCTCTTTGCAGAGCATGTGTGGTCGTCAGTCGATGTGAGGGAAGATTGTCCACTACGTAATGTTGGACAGGAAAAAAATGTTTTCATAAAAATAATAACAAAAATGGGTTGCCAAATATACCTCAGAGACCATTACTATACCTGTGTGGCCTGCTATAGTCGAGTCTATGTGTGGGAAGCACATTTTATATTTGTGTGTGTGTGAGTGTGAGAGAGAGAGAGAGAGAGAGAGAGAGAAGGGTGCACATTTCCAAAAATACAAAACCAATATGTGCTGGGAAATGTTGACATTGTGGTGGGCTGCCACAAATACATGTATGTATGGGAAACCCTGGTGTGGTCTCCCATACACGACACAAAGTTTGAAAACCACGGCACCTGTCAGCAGTTTACTGGCCTGGACTAGAAAAATATCAGACTGGATTCTGCTTATTACTAATTGGAATAACAAGTCTGAGGATTGTGACACATCATCATGTGAAATATTATCAGGGACATTTTCTATTTTAGCAGTTAAAAGTTCTTTCAATATCTAAAACAAAATCACTTATGACCTCTGTGGGGAAACCAGTGTGACTCACCCATCAATGAAAAGTCCTCTTCTAATGTGCGGTGGGGTTCTGGGTAGGAATTCGTTGGAGTTATCTAAGGACTTATAGGAGGACCCAGAGGATCCTGAGCTGCTCAGGTCCCTCCCCCCATGGTCCCATGACTTGGACCTAGCACAAAAGTTGCGCCCCCCTGATATTGACCCCCTAGTCCTGCTCAGCACCTCCATACTCTCCTCTGCTTCCAAGTACTCATCAGAGCTGCCGCTGCTACGTCTCTCCTCTGTCACTCCTCCCTCTGTTCTCCAGCCTGGTCCCTCCACTGTCTTGCCATCCTGACTGCTGTGACCAAGAGACAGACGGTTCAGCCCAGAGCTCAGGTCTGTGGCCGAGGGGGAGCTGTAGGAGTCCTGGGTCTCCCTGTGCCAGCTCCCACCACTGCTTCTCCTCTCCCTGCTGTTGGTGGGGCTGTCCAGTGGCTCTTGCAGTGACATGCGCTCAAACTCCACCAAGAGGTTAGAAATGGGCAACAACATGGAGGAGGAAGGTGAGGTGCGAGAGGCTACCTTGTCTCCATTGTGAGTCCTGTCTCTGGAGGAGGAGCACAGCCCATTTTTGCAAACATCGGGCGAGAGGAGGCCGTTGTCACAGCAGCACAGCAGGTCCTGCTCAGCCGCTGTTTCTATCAGGTCGGCTCCGCGGTGGTGCAGAGCGATGGGCAGTATGTGGAACCCACGGCCCCCTACTGCTCCCTTTAGACCGTCCTTGGATGCAGCAGACGAGGTGATGCTGGTGAGTGCTGCGTTCTGCAGGTTCTTTATCTTCTCAAGGCTGATGTCATCATCCTCATCCAGGAAGGCACCAACAGAGATGGAGTTGCAGAACTTTTTGGACTTGCCTGGAACCAGGGATGACAAGTGGCCAAGTGGTCATTATCAGTGTAATCTTATCATATCATTATTCATGACAGGAGAATTTGTAGCCTTTGCTACGTCATATGTGACAAAGGATTTTGTTTGAGAACATTGCACTGATTACACTACAATTAAAAATAACAAATGAATGAAATGAATCAGGGAGAATGGTTTGTGTGCAGCCTATTTCATATTTTAGCAATTTATATTTTTTTCCAGGACTTGCAGCTTTCCTGATATGTTGCTGGTGAAGGTACCTGGAGAGGGGGTTTTGAATCTGTTGCTGGTCTCGTTCTCCCCAGCCTCTTCATGGACCAGTGGGATGAAATCCTTCTTGCTAAGATACTCCTCCAGCTTGCGCAAACCCTCAGTTGATGACAGATCCACAAAACTGTCCAGAAAGTCCCAGTACTCAGTCCATGGGTAGCCCATCTCATGGGCCAGGTCTCTGGAAAGAAAGGATGGACTATCATTTAGATTGTTACACACAGAATTCAACCACATCTCTGCAAACCTATGATCTTCTATGAAAAAATTCATTCTCATTAATCAACCTTCAGCTTTTTCAGGTCTAATTCACAACTAACACACACACAAATAGACATGGACACAGACACACATCTTTCTCAACCTTATTTGAAGCTTAGTTATAGTGGAGATCATTTAGAAAATCCCTCAGACCCATTCATGTCCAACGTCTTGCCATTATTTCATACTACTAATACAGAACTAGTAGTGCTACTAGTATCAGCAGTAGTCTCATCCCACCTTTGGACCAGCGCTGCAGTTTAAGCATCAGCTATTCCACATTCAGCATTCACACATCATTCAGAATTGCTTGTCTGGTTAGTCAAAAAATGGCTGAACCTTCCACTGACTGATTAAAAAGTACACAATCAATTGAATTTCCCTGCAGTTTTGTGGACCAATTTATGTTGGAGAAGAATCTGCAGTCACACTATATAATCCCTGTTTAACTGAGGTATAATATTTGCCTGATGTCAAATATTTGCTCATGCTACACATTATTCAAATGTGATATTATTACTGAAGACACGCGTTCAGCTGCCATTGAGCCACTTCAGTTTTAATTTGATAGTTACGCCAAGATCTTCAAACATTAATCCAAACTATTATATTCATTCTCTGAGCTCAAGTCTGTTCATTAGGTGCATCTAGATCTTGATCTAATAGAGTTTAATACAACTGTCCTATAACTAATCTTACTGTCAGAAAGGTTAGAAGTTTCATTTTTTAAAATTTAAATAAATAATAAGAATAAGAACAATAACAATGATAATAATAATAATAATAATAATAAGAAGAAGAATTTTAGTTCAACAGATGAGTTGGTTCAACTGCATGGTCTTTTTGGAGACTGTAGTTTGCTGTGCTGTTGATATGTATTCAGCTTTAATATCGGGTGTTTCTTTGATTTTTTTCAACCCCATTTATATCAATGACAGAAGGGAAAAATGTGTAAATGAGAAGTGAAAATAGCATTTGACAAACTGTATTAAGCTCAGTGACATTAACTTTCAATAGTGTCACTATATCTTTGGGAATAGATGTGGATAGAGGATATAAGCAGAGAGAGGTTTTGGACATACCTGCCCACTCTCTCTGCTCCACGGTCAGGATCAGACTTAAAAATGTGGTGGATAAGCTCCGCTCGGTTTCTGGGCGGCGTCTTCCAGGACCGCCGAAAATCATCTGCCTGTAGGAGAGGATGATATCGTTCTGCTCACAAAATATTATCAATGAAGCAATGAAGTGATGTGGTGATGGACACGAGTAAACATAGACAAGTAATCGGGTCAAGAACTTGCTTTAGAAGGGCTGAGCGGGCCAGCAAAGGCTGTGACAGTCATCACTGGATCGATAGGGCTTCTTGCATGCTGCTGGATCAGCGAGGGACTTTCTGAGGACTCAGGTGACCACAGACAACCAATAACGGGCTGAGAGGTGTTGTCGGTTGCCCTCAGCAAAGGGATATAGCAGCGGTCTGTGAGACAACAGAAAGTTTAAAGGTTCATATCATGTTTGGTGGACATGACTTGAATTCACAGCATTTAACAGAACAATGTCTGCATACATTTTGAATGGGTGTCAGTAGTTGAAATCAAAACTTAGACTGGCAGTGTACTTGAAGACAAAATCACATTTAGTATCAAATCTCTGCTGTATTTAGCTGTGTAAATCTGGGAACATGACAGTGAGTAAAGATCTACAGTGCAGAACCAAACTCTATGCTCACACCAAATTCAGAGCTAGAGCTATAACATGATTTGGAATATAACTTGTTAGTAGTTAATTAAATAGGAGCCACAGCCAGTCACACTAACCACATTTTACCAATCTATAACATCTCAACCTGCTAATTATTTTTTCAGCCTAATAATTAAACAGCCAACATTGCTAACATAAAAAGAAAACACGAGAGCGGTATTTAAAAAAAAAGCTAACATTGAGGCACATCTAATGTAACATGCTGATTCCATTTAAACAGGCCTCTCTGTGTGTAAAGGTTCACTAAATGGCACTTGCATGTGTCCTTACCCTCTAAATAGTCACTTATCTTCTGCTTCACTTCCTGGGTTTTATTCTTTCTGCTACAGATAAGCTGTGGAAGGAAAGAAAACAAAAAAAAAACAGTTGGGGATGAATGTACAGCTGATAACATACAACTGTTGCTGGATTAGCTGGGGAAAGAATTTGCTCATGCTCATCTATGTTTAGCCTTCTCTGTGCTGTGGGTGAGTGTTGCCAAAAGATTTATAAAGCAAGCTAAAGGTCACCGCTTCAAAAAAGAACCTCCCCTCAGCAACTACTGGCAGGATGTCAGTGTTAAGCAGTACTGTGCTCCCACAGTAACAACAAAGTCTATGCTAAAGGTTTTATTGCTCAGTGTGCAGGTTACGAAGTTAAATGAGGGTTAAACTAGAAATACCTCCTCACAATGTAATGCCTCCACCAGTCAAGTTGCAGTTTACTTCCATGTCTCTCCAGACTCATAATATACTACTGTATGATGTGAAGACTTCGAAGGAATTTAATTAAAAGAAATACTACGAAATTACAACCGTTTCAAGATGAGTACCAAAGAGTAGTGTCACCAATTCAGTGTCTGACCAAATATAAAATATGGTCAAAATCTCCCTGACTTTGAATAATAGCCCCACTGTGTTTACGTTTGATGGTTTTTTTCCCCCTGGCAAGTGGGTCAAAAATGTACTTTGCTGAAATAATTTTTTGCTTGCCCCTATAAAAATTGTTTTATTTATTAACGGTTGCAAAATAGCATTGGAGGCTACAGTTAACTGCATCTGTTTAATTTCATCTACTCACTTTCAAACTGGCAGTAATAAATGGCAGTGCAATAGATATACCGATACCGATCTGCACTGTGCATGTGCAACTCTGAGATAAGGTTTTAAGTTGACTCACGCCTTAGCTTCCTCCATCATCAGCTCCAGAAAATTTATTACACACTACCACACTTAGCTTAACTGGAGGAAGTTACAGCAAATAACAGAAACACATCGTGACCATACCAAGGTCCAAAAACCGAGCTTGCTAGTTGGGCTTGGGGCATGCCCCAAATAATTAAGTGAAATTATTTAAAGCTCATTTATTTCAGCTTTGTGTTTGAGTTTGCATCATTTTGGATTTTAATTATGTGTCTCAAACAGTACATAAACATAAGATGTGTTAAATAATAATATAGTCAGACAATAATAATATATTATGACTCTATAATTATGTGGTAGGTTTGTGTTGTTGCTATATTGAGCCTGTAGGTTCCACTGTAATGACCAAAGAACATAAATTCCATTGTTTCAATGTGATCAGGCTAGTTTGTGTTTAACAAACTCATCATCTTCATCACCTTCTCTCTTTCTATCTGTCTCATAATGTCCTGTTTCACTTCCCTTTCCAAACCTGAGCTATGACTGCTTCAGTCTTCTTTACATTTTAGTCTATGTCAGTGCAGACAGTAAACACAGGGTCAGTTGATATTTATATGTAAGTGTTAGCACATCCACTAACTTAATCCTACAATGAAAATAAAAATATATAGGGACACCACTGTGTAACATCGCAACTGCACAGGAGCTATTAGTCAGCTGATGTCTGAAGAAGAAGGTCATTAAACTACCTGTGTCACGTTAAGGTGGGTTCAGCTACCCATCCGGTTTGTTGACCTAATCAGAGAACCACAATGTTGAACGAAGAGTCACGACGAGTAAGGACAAGATTATTCACTCGACCCACCCCAACACAGCGCTTTTTTAGAACAGCACAGCACAGCAAAGAGGGTCCCAAACGCAAACAATTATTTTCGAATGAATGAATATTTGACAATATTGGGCATATAAAAAAAGAGTTTTTTTGGCCTGGCGGGGGGTCTCATTGGCCTGGCGGGCCACCAGGCCTGTATAATGGTACGAGAAACCCTGCATGAGTACCAAAGAGTAGTGTCACCAATTCAGTGTCTGACCAAATATAAAATATGGTCAAAATCTCCCTGACTTTGAATAATAGCCCCACTGTGTTTACGTTTGATGGTTTTTTTCCCCCTGGCAAGTGGGTCAAAAATGTACTTTGCTGAAATAATTTTTTGCTTGCCCCTATAAAAATTGTTTTATTTATTAACGGTTGCAAAATAGTATTGGAGGCTACAGTTAACTGCATCTGTTTAATTTCATCTACTCACTTTCAAACTGGCAGTAATGTGTGCAATAGATATACCGATACCGATCTGCACTGTGCATGTGCAACTCTGAGATAAGGTTTTAAGTTGACTCACGCCTTAGCTTCCTCCATCATCAGCTCCAGAAAAACTAGTTGTTTATTTCTTTTTTACCACTTGCCTGATTGGGCTATTAGTAGGTAGATTTACTTGGTTGATGTAGCTCTTACTTGCCCCGGACAAGTGGGCAATCCTTACTGTAGAACCCTGAAATGGCATCACTTCATCATTTTATCCTATTGGACATTTGTGTGACATTTTGTCAAAATTGGCGTATAATGGGCAAAAATGTATTTTGTGAGGTCAGTCACCTTGGATTCTGACCATCAAATTCTAAACAGTTCATCCTTGAGCCCAAACGGATATTTGTGCTACATTTGAAGAAACATACTGAAGAACAGACAAACGAAAACATAATGCCTCAAACAAGGAGGCATTAAAAAAATAAAACTCCTTACATCACAAGGCTTCTGGCCATCCTTGTTCTTAATGTTCTTATTGATGTCAGGATGTGAGCACAGGACATTGACCACGTCTGGGCATCCAAACTTACAGGCAAAGTGGAGTGGTGTTTCATAACCCTGGAACATAGAAACAGTAAGTTGAAATAGGAGTGCAGCCTATTAACTACTTTTGAAATGATCTGATTGAATGTGGATCAGCTGGTAAGGTGAAAGAACATACAGCCTTATCTGGAGTGTTGAGGTAAAGATCTACAATGTAACGGATACGTTTCTGCAGCATAGCTTCCTGGTCATCTGGGTACATGAAGCGCATAAACTCTGGGTCTTCCAAGGTGTCCAGCAGCAATTGTGCGATTCCCCCCTGGTTTTCTTTGGCAGCCACATGCATTACATTGTACCGGCAGCCCTCCTGAACAAAACAATGGAACAACAATATAGGTCAGGACATAATCCTCTTTAACCACCTATAAACAGGCTGGGATGCTTTATTTTGCCCAAAAGCAGAATAAGATAAGATAAGATAAGATAAACTTTTATTGTCCCTGAGGGAAAATCTGACCGTAACTGCATGTGCTTAGTTATAGATTTATCACCAAACATTTAATGTATTTTTTGGCAAAAGAGCCTAAAAACAATCTTTTGTAATAAGATAGTATCAAATGCAGGTTTAAAATACCAAGTTATAAAGATAACTCAATAATGTTTCAAATTTTAAATTTTCCTAAAAAATGTATAAACTCTAAACATAAATAATCCCTCTCTGTCATCACTTGTGACCCACTAGAACTGTGTGTCTATGTCTGTATCTGCAGAGATCCTGTATTTTTCTTATTTTCTGACTGGGGCGTTTCTGGGCATGAATGATTTTGGAAAAAGGTTGTTGAATGTTACATCTCATTCACAGGCCGTCAAATACCGATGCTTTGGGTTAGTTATGACATGGAAGTCAGACTCGCCTATCTTTCTGTGTTATTGCACCTTTAAGTGGTGCATTTACAAACAGCAGCTGACAAACTCTACACAGTATAGCTTTAAGAAACACTAACACGCACACATCACTCATCATGACCTAATCTTTAAACTGACATGACGCATTTATAAACTAGGTCATATTTCTGACTTCCCCTCATCAACTATGAGCTTGGAAATTTGCTGTAGGGTTGGCACTGATGTAGAAACGATGTTTATGAATCAGCAAATGGCAAAGTTCCAAATGAGACTATACATGTCTATTAATAGCAAAGAGCTGAAGAAACCATAACAGTACAAATGAAAGTTCAAACAATGTTGTCTCTTACTGAGGATACTGGTTTTATGTAGCTTATATTTAGGAAACTGGCTCAGCAAGCTGAAATAAAAACACAAGAGTACACAATGAAATTAACTTGTCCTCACTTGCACAATCGTGGGATTATCTCCTGAGCCGATGAGATAGCGTGGGTTTTTCCACACCAGTTCCTTGAAGTCCACCTCATTACCCTTCTCCACAGCTTTCCTCAGTTTGGCGGTCAGGTCCTGTGTGCGTGGGCTCTTGAAACTGTTGGCCCGCTCCCGGTTGACGGTATCAACCTCCATGTTGTCTAATGCGGAGAGGGAGAACAAAGTACAGGACAGGCATAGGCTGTCAACTTCAAATAATAATCAAGTTTGATGAGGTGCTTTTCACAAAGAAGTCTCACACATCAAAGCTACTTACCCTTACTAAGGACCAGGCCTGGTTTGACAGGAGACACACAGGGTGTTGATTTGTTGGGAGAGGGGAAATAGTCACAGATTCCTTTAGCAAACTTCTCAGCATCCTCACGGTTGGGAAATGCTTTGAAGCGGGCTCCCTTCATCGTCTTTACTGCTTGAAGGGCATCTTTCTGATCTGTGTACACAAGCGCTCTGTCTACAAACAAAAACACTCTGAATCAGTTTTTTTTTCTCTTATTCTACATGGTGAGCACCTGATTTTTAAAAAATCAATTGCTTCTTTTTAACTGGACCTTGAAAGTATTTGCTCTCCTTAACAAATACAGAAACTGTGGAAATTGGAGGAGTTCGTGAATAAAAAAAACAAACATGATAATGGCTTAAAAGTGGACTTTAACCCCAAGGCAGCATAAAGCAAAAAGTTAAACCTATTCAGGAAATGGCTTTCACAGACGTCGCGCTGTGAAACAATACAAAACAATAAAGAATTTACACATTGTTGTTTGAGGTTAAATTGATATATCTATCAAGAGAAATACTTTTTGATTCCGTTTGAGTTGTGCCCTGATTTACGCATATGATGTTCAATTTACAAAAACTTTTGCAAGTCAAGAAAGATGTAGTTTGGATACATGTATAAAGTACCATTTGCTTTTGTGTGAAACTTCTCACAGAAACAGTATTAAAGGGGGTCAAAAATCAGTACAAAATCTGGCCAAGTAAAGAGCTGCAACTATGTGAAAGGAGTAGTCTGTTCCGTAAGCCTGGTAGCATGCTGGACCGGCTCTGGAAGGTTTCGGTCATGGTTTATTCCAAGTGTTACAAGGAGACGATGGCACTTTCATGTTACTTTTGGTGTTTGGTCTTTCTAATTACACATTTTCACAGTCTTATACTTCAACATCTTTTTAAAAATCAGAACTTTCAAGACTTGCAAAATTATCATTTAAATTGACATCAAACACCAGATGCGAAATTCATGGTACAACTCAAAAGGAATCATTCAAATTATTTGTCTCTAGCTATTAGTTACTGTATATATTTTTTCTTAAATAATGACCTGTGGCAGTGGCCCGGTGGCAAGAGCCAATAGAGACTATATGCGAGCACCAAATTGTGGGTTATTTATTTCCATGTAAAACACTTAAAACAAAGTGATTACAAGGAGAGGATGACTCAATAAACTGCATTTATTACACACTACCACACTTAGCTTAACTGGAGGAAGTTACAGCAAATAACAGAAACACATCGTGACCATACCAAGGTCCAAAAACCGAGCTTGCTAGTTGGGCTTGGGGCATGCCCCAAATAATTAAGTGAAATTATTTAAAGCTCATTTATTTCAGCTTTGTGTTTGAGTTTGCTTCATTTTGGATTTTAATTATGTGTCTCAAACAGTACATAAACATAAGATGTGTTAAATAATAATATAGTCAGACAATAATAATATATTATGACTCTATAATTATGTGGTAGGTTTGTGTTGTTGTTATATTGAGCCTGTAGGTTCCACTGTAATGACCAAAGAACATAAATTCCATTGTTTCAATGTGATCAGGCTAGTTTGTGTTTAACAAACTCATCATCTTCATCACCTTCTCTCTTTCTATCTGTCTCATAATGTCCTGTTTCACTTCCCTTTCCAAACCTGAGCTATGACTGCTTCAGTCTTCTTTACATTTTAGTCTATGTCAGTGCAGACAGTAAACACAGGGTCAGTTGATATTTATATGTAAGTGTTAGCACATCCACTAACTTAATCCTACAATGAAAATAAAAATATATAGGGACACCACTGTGTAACATCGCAACTGCACAGGAGCTATTAGTCAGCTGATGTCTGAAGAAGAAGGTCATTAAACTACCTGTGTCACGTTAAGGTGGGTTCAGCTACCCATCCGGTTTGTTGACCTAATCAGAGAACCACAATGTTGAACGAAGAGTCACGACGAGTAAGGACAAGATCATTCACTCGACCCACCCCAACACAGCGCTTTTTTAGAACAGCACAGCACAGAGGGTCCCAAACGCAAACAATTATTTTCGAATGAATGAATATTTGACAATATTGGGCATATAAAAAAGTTTTTTTTTTGGCCTGGCAGGGGGTCTCATTGGCCTGGCGGGCCACCAGGCCTGTATAATGGTACGAGAAACCCTGCATGGGGAGAGAGTGCACCTCTTTGTGGCTAGATACATGAGAAAATAGAAAAAAAACCCAAAAACAAAACAATGGTACCCTGAGCACTTTTTCCATTTTAAAACTGCTACACAGGCAATTAATTTATTAGATGTTTATGCTCAGACTAATGACCATTATACTGTGTACTTCTCTTTATCTGAATAAATTCAGACTGTGTGAAATTACGTTAGATTTACAAATACATGAGGTCTAGTCATGGTTTAAAGTATTTTATCTACACTCATCTAGACTTTAAGACCACCTGACAAGTAATTCTGAATTCAAATTAACCTCTGCAAACTCTTAATTTGTAACACTGAAGTGTGACACCAAACCAAGTAACAAGATGAATCTCTTACCATTCCTAGCCAAAACTTCATCCCACAGTGGACATACTCCATAATAAAAGGTTGGAGACACTTGTGCCGGCTTTGAGGGGGTGTCTGTTTTCCATTGAGAGTTACTGCTTTCAGCAGAGCTGTTTGAGGTCATCTTTACTGAGATCTCCTCTTCCTCTGGAGGGTTGAGACCCACACCATAGCCAAAGTCCAACTCTTCGCTGGCAGTCTCAGTGGGGTTGCTGCCTGTTGCAGCACTGGTGGGTGCAACTGCTAAGGTGGCACATGACACAGATTTGGCATGATCTGCAACAGAAGTCGCATTGCCCGAAACACCTGCTGAAGAGCTGTTGTCCGTTTCAGCGGCACTGCTCTCTGGCCCAGCCAGAACTCGGGCTAACTTCCTCTCAAAGATGGCTCTGGTGGTAGCTGTGATAGGGCCACACTTGACGTCTGCTCGGGCAAACTCCTCACGCAGTTCATCAGCACTTAGTCCCCTCAGCCTGCTCAGAACTGCCTCCATGCTTCAGCTCCTACAACACAGCCCACAATACACTTCAGCTAGATTGACCAACAGTCAAATACCAATGTCAATTGGTCAATGTAGGGATATCTGACACAGTCCAGATTTTTTTTATATATTACTTTTCGCTATTTCAATTAATACTTGAATACAGTTACTAGGTAAAATTTCCTCAGTAAAAAATAAAAATTAGTTACAGTAATTACAGTAGTTATATACTACTTATATCACTATAAATGTCATTGAAACTTGTGAATATCAGAAGGTCTTCTGGTTTTGATGTTTTCCAACAATCCATCACCATATATTCAAAAAAGTATTCATTTTAATTATTGGTCATCACCCATAAAAATAAAAATAGCATATGAACAAATATACTGAAACTCTAAATCACATGAAAAAGTGAGTTTAGCAGGTTTTTACCTTCAACTATTTCCCCCCAAATTAGCAAACCAACAAGCTGCAATCGCGTTGTGTTCACAAATATTAAATACCATCCATCATTTTTATACAACAAGCTACCACGCACTGTAAAATTTAATACATACTGATTTGACCAAAAAGTAAACCACTTCCTTCAAGTGCCAAGTATTTCCAAGTAGGCTACACAAGTATTTTACATAACTCGTGTCTGCTCAAAGGCTACAAAGAATTTTAGAATGATAAATTCCTGTAATACACTAACGCAACACGTTACATTTTATCAGAACTCACATTAATGTGGGACTAGCAGATGCTGGCTAGCTCGCTAACCAACAAGCTTTAGCAGCCGGGGATAGTGCCTGACAACGCTAGCATGAGGGAACTGCTCAAATAAAAATCCATACCGAGTAGAGAACGCAGTTGGCGCTGGAACATTAAGGATTACAAATGATAGAAAACTGTTTAAATTACACCACTATTCGTCGGTTCAATCGCATGCTGTCACGCCCAAGTATGTCATTCGAGGTGGGTTTTCAGGCTGTAACGTAACAAATTTGATACGTCTTCGAGGTGATGATGCCATTAAAATCCAAGTGTACGTGATGACATCTGGTAACAAATGTGCTCCTATACTTACCAAGGAACATTTTCATTTAATACACGCAGAGCTATGGAAATTCGTTGTTAGTTTTGTAAGATAAACTGTTAGATAGACACAAAGCTAGGGACAGTCTGGAATAGTCTCATTGTTTACAACGTGTTTTGCGCATGCTCAGTTCTAAGGGAGGGCGCACGCTGCATTCTCGACCTGTGGGAAAACTCATAGATGAACTACTCGAAGGTGACGGGCGGCGGCTAAAATAAAGGGGATTATCAAATTTCTCTCTAAAATACTAAAAATCGTTAAATTAGATAATTCACAAGATACATTACGTCAGACTGTGAGCGTATAGTGAAAAACATCACCGCTGAACTCCCTCTACACTACGGCGATTTTTGTATCATGGCCATTTATTTTTGGCAATGGCAACTATCTCATCAAGTATCACTCAAAACAACTTTCTGGTCCTTGAGGGTAACTTTTGCAGCTGGTTTGTATTTTTACGAAGTAACAAGTTACCTGTCAAATTAGTTTTTAACATTTAGTTTTAAAATATATATATCGCAACAAAAGCAGTTCACCTGACGGAAAGTTGTTTAGCCTTGCCATGACAATGGGTTTTATTTTCGCAAAACTGTTCCATGATAGAAATTATAAAATTTGTGATTGATGTTACGTTATTTCCCTTGAATTTGAACGCAGCATCGCGCTTTCGTATAACAGACGGGACTAGTCCCAGGAAATAATAAAGTAAAACTCGTGTCGAGGTTTATCTGGTTAACGACACACTGACCTATTTAAAATGAATAAAAATGACTAACTGGTGGAAATGTCGTATTGGTATAAACACCGTGCTAAAGAATATTCGCGTTGACTCAATCCTATTTATATGCAGGCCAACTTAGGCAAACCAACAGCAAGACATGACGCGTCTCAACACGTTCATACCATATGCAAACGAGACGAGTTACCTAACGTGTATGGATGTTTATCCGTAGAAGATAGAAGCTAAGAAAATTAAAGTAACATTTACTATGCGACAATTCTTAGAGGATGAGTTTGACAAGTATGCTAACAGTCATTAGCCACTTAGCAAGGAAAAAAGCTAATCACACATGCCACCAATTAGTAACAGTATACATTGACAGGTACTAAAAGAACACACTTTTATTCTTACCGTGCAAGTAGATGTAAACATATACCAAAGTTAATCGTGTAAATATTCTCATTATAATAATGCAATGCCCACCTCCTCCTCCTCTCTCTCCCCGGCTTTGTTGCTAGGTGTCTTCCTATATCTATGGGTGTCTTCTCACCGCGACTGTTTCAAAATGCAGAGCGAGGACCTGGTTCCGTCTAACATAGTGCCTGAACAAAATAACGTCGTAAAGGTGTGCAGACCAGACAGACCTCGAGACATAATTATTAAGTCTTTGTAAACAACATTTTCTGAATAAGCACAAACACTAATTACAGACGAATAGTGCAATTTTATGATGAATACAGTCACATCTCCCAACACAAATGTTAAAACATAGGAATAAATCAATTCCAATGTTTAAAAACAGATAACAGCGGGGGTTATGCTTTGAGCGCAGGTGCCCTAGCCAATAATACACACTGTCTTGCGTTACAGTGAAAGGTAGTTTGGAAGATACAGCCCAAAATATATTTTTTAAGTACAGTATATTAATATTTTGATATTTGCCTCAAAAAGCATTCTCCTTGAACAATGTAGTCCATTCATAAATTCATAAGCATACAATGGTGTTCAATAGTTTCCTCATGTGGGAATGAAAACCGACGCAGCAATTGCAGCATAATTGCATTCAGAAAGCTCATATGCCATTATATTAAATCCAACACTGAACTTTTAGAGCAGCTCTACCAGATTATTGAATATGATTTGTATTTGATACCTTGTATTTCATTTTATCCTTTAACAAATATGTTGACTTTATAATCATACAAAAAGGAAGTAGATTTATATATTAACCTCTGGAAACAATTAACTTATCCCCTTACCCAAGAAACAGCCATAAAACAAGTATAACATCTGACTGAGGGGTAGTCTTTTTTTTGTAAATACAGTTATGTACCAAATGTAACAGAAGATGAACACATCTGACTGCACCTGCTGTTAGAAGAGTTCTGCTTCATCTTACAACCTTCCCTCTCTGTTCAGTCTTAATTACCCAGTGTGCAATGTCAGCTGATGTAACCTACTTATTTTACAGTAAACCACTTATTTTACAATAAACCATTCTTCAGTAAGGATTTTCACACATATACATTACATATTACAGCTTGAACAAACCCTAAGCAGAAATACACTCATTTAAACCAACTTAGTTTAACCAACTTAGTCCTTTACAGCATATTAAAGATTGCTTAAGGCTTTTTTTTGCATACAAATTACTCCAGTCCATGCTAGACTATACACATCCATACATAACTGAGATTAATGTTGTTGTTTTTTTAGAGTTTAAGAACCCAAGTTGATATGGTTACAACAAATGTAAAAAAAGAAAAAAGAAAAGAAGAAAACACTGCATTTTAACAAGAGGCAATAGAAAAAAAACTGACCACAATTGTGCATGACTTCACTTCATGAAAAGGAGTGGTGATGCTTCATCAAAAACTGGTTGGAAGCCATGTGGATGTGTAACCACTTCAGTTAAACCATAGATGATCAACCTCACTCGTACACAGGCACAAAGAAATGGAAGAACAGTTCATAGCCACTCTGTGCACACTTGTGCACTGTCTGTTTGCGCTGTCTGTTTAATAATGTCAGCCATTATGAAGCAGCATTAAAGCCACTTATGTTATATTACAAGGAGGAGGATGACTAAATCCTTTTTTAGTGAAGAAAACTGCTGACTAAACAAGGGAAAACTGGCCCAACAGATCAGTTTAAAAACTAGACCAGATTTTTAGCTGTGATAATGAAGCTGAAAATGGGGGATCTTCTTGGAGATCTGTCAGGTATGTTGTAATTTCAAACTCTAAATAAATACATGGGAAAATAGCATAACAAAAATAAACAACTGTCAAATAAAGAGGAAAGAATAAAGCTATAGTATATAATGTATTACTCTGCGAAAGCACTTCCGTGCTGATGGGAGAATGCCAAATGTTGGCAGCGATTGTTAATAAAAAAGACAAGGAAAAAGGGGCCAGATGTGCCTTTGTGGATAAAGCTCCACTCTCCCTCTATTGGCCTGAGAAAAGTTCTTCAGTTATGATTGCTGCGGTTCTGCATCGTTGTTATTTTCCACCACCATGTTGTTTAGCGAGACTGATGTTTTGGAGATGTTGTTTTGAAGCTCCAGTTGAGCCAGCTCCTCCTCTGTGTTTGTCCATGAGCTTATTGACTCATGTACTGTTACTGTGTGTTCCTCCATCTGTCTTTGGAGGCTGTCCATCTCCTCCCTGAGGCGAAAAAAGGAAAAAGAATTACATGCTGCTTAGCACGACACAAGAAAAGCTTCATTTAGGTATGTCAATAATTTCAACCACGTCATTTGGTGAGAACAACAGGCTTACTTAAGCTGCCGTAGACAATTGTGCAGGTTGTTGAGGGGCTCCTTGCTGACAGACGTTGACGGCTTCAGCAACTCATCTAGCAGGGATGCGGGCACTGGGCAGTCAGGGATCTTTACTGGCGTCACTGGGTTGGATGGGTTCCCTTCACTCTTCAGCTCCATGCGCTGCTGCTCCAATAAAACCAGTATTAAAAGGATATATTTAGTCATTTATTCTCAGCAGGCATTTCTTATTTGGCTTTTTATTTACTATATCAGCCTCTAACCTTTTCTACAGAGAGAGTGGGGGCTTAGAAAGAATTACTCATACAAATGAATAGGTGTAAAAGGCAGCCAGTTCTCACTGCTGTCTATGAGAACATAAAAAATGACAGATACTCTTTTTGAATTAACTCACTGAAAATGTTCTTTTTTTCTTGATGATAGCTGATATTTTTTGGGTAATATTAAAAAAATATGTAAGACACATAAATAACTTCACACTAGAGCCTGACCAGTATGTGAGTGGGCCCATGTTACATGCTGATACCGGCTCATTGTTGGAGTAAATGATGGCAAATAAGCAAACGCAAATGGTATCTAAACTGGTGCAAATATTTAGTAGTTTCCTCAAAAGTTAAAGGTAACTGAGACAACTTTTCACTGAGAAAAAATAAGGCACCTTACCCTCCTAATGCGGCTCTGTTTGAGGTCCTGTTTGAGTTGCTGGTTCTGCAGCAGGACTGTCTTCATACTGTTCCTCAGCTCACCCACTTTGGCCTGCAGCATAAACTTGTCCTTCCTGGTGCTGCTCAGCTCCTCCTGCACCAACTCCAGCTCCACCTTGATGTTCTGAGAACAAGAGTAATCTTTGTTAGTTATAAAACCTTTAAAAAATAACTACAATGTTTGCTTCATACTTTGTCTCTCTATAGACATAAACTGTTAACGTTGCAAATACGGCAACACGTTATTTCTTTATTACACCTAGGTAAGTAGCAAGACATCCTTGGGAGTGTTGTGTCCATATTTTACAATCAAATGAATGCTTGCCTGCAGAGCTCTCTGTAGGTCTTCCAGCTCCCTGTGGTGACACTGTTCCATCATCTCCAGCTGCTGCTTCTGAGCCTCAATCTCCCTCTGCCTCTGCTCCAGCTCCCACTTCAAGTCCTCAACCTGAAGAAGTGGTAAATGTTGGACATTAGTGGTACTGTCCTATGACAACAAGTGATGAGCTGAAACTGTTGTCAGAGAACTGGAACAATTAAACTAATGAAAGGTTGTGATACAATGAGTACATGTTTAAAAATGTTAATTGATATCAACTATAAAAATATTAATACAGTAAACCAAACTGCATTGTTCCTGTCATATCAAAGGAGGATGGCCATGGCTTCTCTTTGTCAATATATTGAAATGGAAGGTTATCAGCTGAGTATTACATTTAAAATCTCATTCTGAATCCTGACCTCTTGGTTAGTTAGGGGTTGCTTGGCCAGTTCCTCATCCAGTTGTTTCTTGAGGATCTGAAGCTGTGAATGGGCCTCAGCCAACTCCTCCTGGAACCTGGAAACCTCCTGAGTATGCTGCTCATCCTGAGCCCTGCAGAGTATGGCACATTCAATCATATGTGAGTGGTAAGATGGACAATTACTGCAGACCTAGCGACACAATATTAGATTAAAAGTGTCAAAAGTCACTGTATTCTTTAATCAGGCAAATGGACATACTGTAGTTTGCATGATTCACTTTGTAGTGCTATGACAAGGTCCTCTTTGGCCTGCAGGTCCTTCTTGATCTCTGACAGCTCCAGCATGGCTGCCCTGTAGTGCCGTCTGTTGTGGGCTGCTTCTGCCTTTGCTGCTGCCACCTAAAGGGCGCATCAGACCATTACAGCTCTAAAAAGAAACTCAATGATCCAGATCGCCTGGTGAAAAACAGAGAGCTGCCGATGCATGTATTCAGCTTATAACTTTTATATATTAAAGGGCCGCTTATTGTAGCACGTGTCCAATAAATTATTTCAAAATTAATATTCAAATATGTTTTAATGACAGACTTATTGGAAAAATGAAGATTATGTGTAGTTGGGATTTCAACTTAAACAGAAGGAGATTTGTGAAATCCCTGTCTGCCCAGAGATCTGTATTCTTTGTCTTATTGCAGAGGCATTAGCCCTGACAATTCATGAAAGAAAATTGGTTAACCTTTGCTTATTACACGCGAAACATATGATTGCTAGATCTTGGAAAAATATTTATGGTCCATCGGTAAATCTTTCTTCTAGCAATTGAAAAGCTTATATACATACAACTATTTTTCCACAAAATATGGGCTTCATTAGTTATATTTTTAAAATCAATATCTGATTATCTCACTACACGTGTTTGTTGTTAACCAAATGAGACTATACCCCAGGTAATTTCTTTTTTTTAATGCAATGGTTACATCTGTATTAGAAATTACTTTCTGTTATTTTGTAAACTATTATTATTTATTTATCTATTTTTTTCCGTGGGATGTTTTTTATTGGTGGCTGATGTCTTAGAGCTCAGGACGGGGAGAGCGGAGGGATCTTGTTTCCATTAATTAATATAGGAAATATTATGTATTAAGTTAAAAATGAATAAAAACATGTGACCTAAACAGAAGGGGAACATGATTGTCCTGACTTTTGGCTTAGAGCTCCTACCTGTTCTTTCAGGTCCCTGACTTTGGTTTTCTCTTTTTCCAAGGCCAGTTGTAATGTTTGTACAACCTGCTTCATTTGCTGGTCCTCCTCCTCTTTACGCTTCAGAACAGCTTGAACCTGAAAAAAGGATTCATGTTCTCAGTTTTCAGTTTCAGTTTTCTCAACCAGATTTTCGTATTTTGGTAACACAGCACAGCAGAAAATGTATATAAACATCATTATTATTCATCACCTGTAAGTTGAGCTGGACAAGATCTGCCTCTCTCTTAGCTAAGGCGGACTCCAAAATGTTGGAATGCTCCCGTAGTGTATTGTGAGACTGTGCCAATCCAGCCAATTTCCCTTTTTCATGTTCAAGCTCAAGTGCTAGCTTCTTGTTAGCATCTTCCAACTTTCGAATCCGCTTCTTGAAGCATCGCGACTCTTGGAGCTGTGAAATCAACTCATGTCATTATAAAAATAGCATACATGAACTGAGTGATTACACAAGTGTAAATATACCAATCCTACAGGGTTGTGAATAGAGTCCTAAATTTGTCATTGTTCACCTCATCCTCGAGCTCCATTACTTTCTCCTGGTACTCCTCCAGCTCTGTGGAGGTGAGGGTGATCACTTCCTGCAGCTCCTTCTCTAGCATGGTCTTACTGTTGGTCACGACTTGAAGCTCAGCCTGCAGAGTTTTAATCTTCTCCTGGACGACAAATAAAACCAGACTGTGTTTCCACATACACTGTAGGTGCAGTGATCCTGGATTGTTGACTATTAAATGGTAAATATACTGTATTTATGATGAAGAAGTATGAGATGAGGACAAGGGTAGACTTAAGGCTATCCTATAAATAGATGGTCTCATTTCTGTGGACAAAAGTAATAAAAAACATGGCTTTTTGACTCCAAGTTCAATTAGGAATTCTCTCTTCAATTTTGTTCGACCATCTCTAGTCTGTATTCTGTGCCAGAAAAGCAGGTATTATAGGTTTTGTATCCCTACTTCTTTAGGCCTCCTAATGTTAGAAGAGTATCTATAAAGAGCAACACAGATAGTCACACATTTACTGTGCCTCATTTTCACTTGAGCTGTAAATGGACGGAGAGCCTACACACTGTACAAAGCTCTGAGCTCTGCTGACCTGCTCGTCTATACAGTACCTGTAAGGCCTGACTGTTTCCTCCATCAGACACCTGGGCCTTGAGTTTGACCAGCTCTGCCTCTGCTGTCTCCTTGTCAGTCAGAGCCTCTTGCAGCCTCCTGCTAAGGATGCCCACAGCATTCTCGTAGGCCTTGTGTTTGGCCTTCATCTCCTTCTGAGCACTGGTCAGATCTGTCCCCAGCCGCTTCATGCGCACCTTCTGCTCTGAGATGGCCCTATGTGTTAAACAGAATCAAGTTGAAAATGTCATCAGTGAATTCAGATTGTCCTGACAGCAGACTATTCATACATATGAAAACCAGATGCAGGTGTGAAGACTGTACATCTTTAAAATCATATTTAATTTACAGATATAGATAACAAACCAATCGTACTGGTGTGGATGGAAATACTTTTCACACCACATGTACTGACTCATATGTTTATGTGGAGATCAGGAATTATATAAGCAGTGCAATCTATTTGTACTTAGAAATCATCATGGCACTTAGAATCAGTCATCACTGACAGTGCTGGATGGATGACTCACTTTTTGGCTTCTCCCTCCATTTGCTCCACCTGCTTCTTCAGGCTTTCATTCTCTTCTGTCACTGCTGCGAGCTGGCTCTGATCAAACTGTATAGACTGAAGTGGGAGAGAAAAAATGAATACATCACACTAAAAACAGTTCATTTACACTTGCTTATGTTACATTTCAAACCATCAACATTTTCTTTTATTGTTTAAGTACATTATGAAGTAGATTTCAGAAGTAATATTGAGCAAATTAAAACATTTATAATTACCTGAATCTGTGTTTCTAGCTGATCCCTCTCTGTCTGAATAGCTTTCAGATGAGCCTCCATGTTGCTCATTTGCTCCTGGACTCTCAGCACCTCCTTCTGCAGCCGGGCCTGCTCCAGTTCTACCTTCTGCTTCGCCCCTTCAACACCCAGCAGCTTCTGCTTCAGGTCCTTCACCTCTGACAACAGACGCTTTTTGGTGGACTTGAGCTCACTGATCAACTGCTCTTTGGAGCTGGCGTCCCGGCGATAGGCTTCCACCATCACCTGGAAAGTCAATTATCATGTGTCTGAGTAATGAAGGCATATTCTCACCTTTTAAGGTGTGCAGAAATTCTTCCCTGTATGTCTTGACAGAGAAAGCAGATTGAAAAGTGTTTATAAAATACTGGAGATACGATGACGGAGAGAAGGATGCAACCGGATTGGAAGCGAAAAGTGCATTTTCTCTAGGCTTGAGATAAATTTGACAAAAAGCAGTTCTGTACATACGTAGTTGTACACTTTATTTCTTTAACACAAACAGCCTAGTGTTTGTTCCTACCAGAAACATACATGTTATTTCAAAGACAGTAGGACATTTTATAAAATAGTACAGGGAAGCTGTGATGCAGGTTGTTAATGCGATATTCATCGGTTTTTATACAGGTACAGCAGTACAAGTGTACTATCTGCAGCTACATCATGTAAAAACAATTAAACATAAAATGATAAAATACAAAATTGTCTTTAAGAACCTGCATTTGAGGACAACTTGAGCAGATTCAATTTGGCGTATTGTCTAACCAAAAATGGAGACAGCATCTTAAAAATTGACAGTAAACGCCTCGTCTGACTGGTTTCCCAGTGTCCTGTACACTTTTAACAAGTCCTTCATCAGACATGCTACAGTGCCTCACACACCATTTACGTCTTATGACTTCACTTTCTATTCATCAAAAGCATTCCCAACACAATGTGATGAATGTAAAAAGGGTACGTCTGAAGGGTCTACAAAAGGCCAAGTCTGGAAAAGGAATTCAAACAAATCACAATTCTGTCATTCTGTCAATAAACTCCACCCTCTTTATCACTTCTGTCAATGCAAAATGAGCAGCACCCACCACTGCTCAATCCACTGAGGCGTGTCCACCAGCGCTGTTCTGAGACAACAGCCATCAGGCGCTACAATACATCCTCCCACAACACCATCTGACGAAGCCAGCTGGTGGATTCCTGACAAGCGTTTGAAACGTTCGTGCAGCCTATGCTTCTCCTGGCCTTACACTAACATTAACCAGTGAGAAAGGGATGTATGTGATACCATGTAGCAGCAGGGGAGATGGTTTACCTTTTGTTGTTGGAACTGTTCCTTCAGTTTTTGAGCTTGTTTCTTCAGGGAACTATTTTCCTGTTGAAGCGTTTCAATCTGTAACAAAGCAAAGGTCCTTTGTTGTTCACTACATGTTGGTGGAGAAATAACTGAGAAAATGGGTGTCACTATAGAAGTGGATGGGAATTAATATTAGCGATACCTACAAGAGAATATCAATATTTACGTTACAGTTAATGCTTTAATCGTGGTTGTGGTTATCAGCAGTGTTTTTATGTTTTCCAGCTGTGTCATACCTGATTGGCTTTGACCTGGACTTCCTGTCTGAGCTGATCCAGTACATCTGAAGCCAACAAAACATCCTCCCCGAGCCGTTCGGCATTTTCATCAAGTAGGCTCTTGTCAGCCCGGGCTGCCTGCAGTGCTACCTCCAAGACAATCTTCTCATTCTGGAGGTACTGAATGCTGTCGTCCTTGGCGGTGCTCTCCTTCTGCAGCTCAGCTAGCTGGGCCTCCAGCTCAAGGTAGCGGGCCTCTAGCTGGTTGATGGACTGTTCTTTGGTGTGCAGGTTCTCCTGAGTGGTGGTCAGCTGGCGCATCAGCTCCAGATGCTCTTTCTGGAGTGACTGCAACTGCACATCCTTCTGGGAAAAGGTCAACTTCACCTAAGCAGGACAGAGTGTGAAAGGGAGTTTAGAACAGAGCACGATTAGAAGTTTACGTTCCAAACAAGGTGGAAAACAAATTATTGTAACATTTGGCATGACTACCTGCTCTAGCTCCCTTTCTAGGGTGCTGGCTGTGTTGGCCAGTTTCAATAAACGTTCTCGCTCGTCCTCAAACTCCTCCAGTTTGTGCTGCAGATCATCTTCCACCATGGTTTTTGCATCCTGGATATGCTTGAAATTCGCCTCTTGGGTCAGCATGTCAGCCTAAGTCCCAGAAAGTCGAAGATTTTACACAAAGATTGATTTAAAAAAATAATATACAACAGTTGTAAAAACAGATAATAGATAGTAATTCAATATATTTTAGATCTGATAACTTAGAAAACTCTGCTTTTATTTAAGGTCTGACGAGATAATGACCCTCATGTATGGGCTGGTTCTCAGTGAGCATACAGACTTTATACAATCCTGAAGATGGCATATTGAAAAATGAGAGCATACCTCAATGCTCTGGAGCTGAACAGCAATACGCTCTTTGTCTTTGATGGAGCGGTGTTGGGTCTCATTGAGTTGGTGGGACAGAGACACATTCTCCAACTTCAAATGTTCCACAACACCAAACTGAGTCATCTGTCCAGCCTGGGAGCGAAAAAAAAGGAACAAAAGTGTAATATTCTCTCTTGTCTGACAAATGTGAAGCCTTGATGAAAACCCAGCTCTATTAGGATCAATCTTACCTGCATGGTGGCCATTTCACCTTGCAGTCGCACTCTTGCCTCCTGGGCCAGAGCTAGCTGCTGCTGGTACCACTGTCTGACCTGCTGGAGTGAGTCAATTTCAGCCTGTGACGTCTTCAGTCGACTTTGCAGGGTGCTGCGCTCTAGCTGGATTTGTTGAAGCTGGCCCTGAAGACCACCCATCTGCTGACGCAACTCTTGGACTGCACAAGTATAAGACGAAAACATCCAATTTATAAATGAGTCAATAGGCAAACGGGTGCTTAAGAGTCTACTCCAACATCATTACTGAATGGATAATTAATTCAAAACACAAATTCAAGAAGCTGACTATTGTTGCATAAAGCTCTCTGGATCACTGTCACTCACCCGTGTTGTCTCTCGAGGCTACAGTGCTTTGCATCTCCTCCACCTTCCCCATCAGCCTGTTGTATTGCTCTTCAGCCACCTTCAGGTCTTTACTTAGAGAAGCCAGACTGGCATTCTTATTCTCCAGACTGCCCTGGAGGTCCACCATGGCCTTCTCTAGCTGGCTACAGTTCTGTCGTAGTGTGCCAACCTCCGTGGTGAGGGTGCTCTGCTTTTCCTGGCTCAACTGAGCCTCCTCCTTCTTAGCCTGAAGCTGAGCATTCACTGCGGCGAGCTGTGCCTGAAGCTCCGTCTTCTCCTTGAGAGACTGGAGGACAGGAAAGTTCCATCAGCACTTGCACCAAATTATTCTTGGTGTTTCCAATATACTGTTAGTTACATGGGCCTTTACCTCGACTGCAGAAGGTAACAGGCCTTTATAAAAAGCAGGCTGTGTTAGAGGCAGGCCTTTATTTCTGATTCCCTTTGATAAATATGATGCATTTGTCATTATGCAGCAAGCGGCATGGAATGAGAGATGGGAAACCGCTCCTAACAATGTCAACCTTTAAACAACATTCCCAAATGCAGGGGACAAAAATTCAAATACACAGTGGCAAAATCCATCTGATGTCAAATGGTGTCACCTCACTAATTGTTAAAACTATAAACAAGCACAGAAATATCAAGTACCTACATAAACCTCCAAATTCTGAAAAGCAATTAGGGACACTAACAAAACGCAACATTCACATTCTAGGACATAAAACAACAAACTACTCAGCTGAGCACCAGGCATGATGGGAAATGTGAGCTGTAGAAAAGATTTTTCAGTATGAAGCCTTGAATGGATCCACTCCCATTTGTCCTGTTAAAATCACTGAGGGACGCTGGTAATACAATCTCAACACTCCATGTATGAACTTCAAATTTAAAAAAAAAAAAAAGAAAAAAGAGAGAGAAGTTTCAACTGTACGCACTTTTTTTGAGGGTGCAGTATGTAATTGTGCAGTAATGGTAATACTACTATGGTGAAATATTACTTAGAAGTACTTTTTTATTATTATGAGGAGACACGATGTTAACCCAACACACCGTATCATGACACACTAGCTAAGTGTGCTCTTATACATTAATCTTTGTTGGATCCATGTTGGTTTTGTTTTGTAGTTTTGCTATAAAATGATAGAAATCTTTGCCAAAAACTCATTAAAAACCGAGATAGAAGGAGAAGAGGACGACTTTATTAAGGTACTGTTAATGTCATAATATAATAAATTTTAGACCTGTCAAAATCGTAAGTAAGGCATTTTAAGACCTGGAATTAAGAAAATTGGATGTTAGACTTTTTAAGGACCCACAGACACCCTGCAGAATGTGTACGGATGGGTGATTTGTGCAGGAGGAATAAATAAATCTGAGTACATTCACTGGTATATTACTTTACCTGATTGGCTTCAGATGACAAAGATTCCAGCTGACCCTCCAATCTCATTTTCTCTTTCAACACCTGCAGCATTTCATCATGGCCCATTACTGAACTCTCCAAAGAAACACTGAAATAAATGTAAACAACATTAGCAGATGATTTTTAATTAACAATCATTTGAAAGTACCGAGTTCAATGTGTAGATGTGTACTTCTCATTAAGCATTAACGTTTGCTTAAATTTAGCAGTAAACACAACACTAATGCCTAAAAGTGCCAACTGTAGTCATTATTTGATCCAATCCTGCTCTGATGGTGACAAATACCTGCTGGAGAAACTGTCCCTGCGGCTGCGAGGCTCTGCGGTCTCTTCTCTCTCCCGATCCAGCTCCAACAGATGCTGCTCTTCACTAGCTAACTGCAGCACCTCCTGGAGGGAGGGGAACTGGCCCATGGCCTCTGGGGCAATCTCTCTCCCCTCCACTGTGTATGGCCCCTGCTGCCTTTCCACTGCTGCGGAGAGCCTGCTGTATGTCCCCCTGGTAGACACGCTGCTGTAAGACGAGCTGTCACTGTCATTGCCGTCGTTCCCTGGCCTCATTCCTGATTCACTGCCGTCAATTTCTGAGACACTGTCCCCGACCTGCAGCGAAGCGCCAGGATGTGCCTCTGTCTCGCAGGTGCTGCCCTCTGACATCACACTGACCTCGGACAAAGTGGACACTGAGCTGATGGTGGACTGGAGGGAGCTCATGCTGTTGTCTGCTGTTCTTACTCTCCCTCCTCCTCCACCTCCAACATCATTCTCAGGAGACATGTAGTCAGCCAAGGAGTGGATCTTGCTCGGACGCGGTGATCTGGACATTTTCTCTTTGGGAGGGGGAATTCCCAAGCTACCCAATTTGGGACCGCGGGGGACACTGGTCCTCAGAAAAGAATACTCCTTGGTCATGGCAACAGTGTTGGCCCTGGGCAGACCCTCAGGATTCAGCATGAGCTCTGGATCAAGGGTGCTAGAGGGCCTGTTCCTGGTGGTGGTACGGTGAGACTAGAAACACATATAAAAGAAATGAACCAATACACTGACACCTTGGTAACATCCAAAATAACACTGCCGAATTTGAGCCACACAGTAAAATGTATTAAATTAGGAACAAATGCAAAAATATAAGGCGCTCTGGGGCCAAAACTGCACCAAATGCTGAGCAATTTTCCAAACTGAATAGCTGCAGCCTTTATAATTCTTCAACTGTTTCTCTTCCTGGTTACTTTCATAACCTACTTACTGTAAGCTGTGTGCAAGTCTTTCCACAAGCATGAAGCATGACTTGAATGCATCACTATCCAAATAACGAGTTGTCTAATGGAGAAACCCCAGGTTCAAATAATGCTGATGCTGGTTGAGGAAACAAGAGTTCAAAGTAAACTGACAGCTACTCCATTCACTCACCCTTTCCTTTTGTCTCTGCACTCTGTACTGTTTGAGTTGCTCCTCCAGACGCCGGCGAGCCTCCAGGCGAATCTTCTCCTCATTCTCCATCTCCAAAGATGGCTTCGGGTTGGCTAGAGGGAAATGTATTTTGGGCCAAAAAAGTTATCTTCCTTATCATCACATACTGCAGAACTACTTTCATTTATACAAAAAAAAAAAAAAAAAAGGTTTTACACGGTTGCAATGAGTGGTAGTTAGAGTAAGAAGCCAAATAAAAATTTCCAGTATAAAAATACATTTCATAACTGTGAACAGGACAACTATGCCCGACTTTAAAATATCAACAAAAAGATGACATAACAGAGGGATTAGTTCCAAATGGCAGCCATTAGTCCAAACAGCGTCCACCCACACCAAATTCCGATCAAGCAATCAAGTGCCTACGAGCAGTAGACTCAAACAACTCAAACTAAATCCTTCTTTTCAGATAAAACACACATAATAAACAGACAAGTGTGTTAAAAAAAGGATGGGGACATGAGCCAAAAGATCTAAAGATTCCATAGAAAAATGAGGTTAAAATATAGAGAGGTACAGCGGGGGAATTCACTCCACATGAGATTATGCTTACACAGTTCAGTCTCCTGCATAGGCATACTGAGTCTGAGTGACTGCAATGAATCACTCGTGTGAACCGTGACCTCAGCACTAGCGCCCTCAGACTTCTCTAGCATCATGGGTGGATAAGAAGCCACACCTTGGGTCTGGGAGTTGACAGGGGAGCTGGTGCTCTGGGGAGGGGCTGTTGGAGTCAGGGACCCATTTATATGTATGTTCCCTGCAGCGCGGAAGCCTTCTGCCAATGTGTCTTCATTCGACATTGCATCTGAACTGACAGGACCTGAAAAGGAAGCGACAAGACAGGCCCCCGGGGTAAAGCGACAGTTAATCATGACACGTTCTTGTCAACTAGACTACAAAGTTAGCTCAAGTTAGCTATTCCAGTTGAAAAGCTGGGTGGGCGACTTTGACAAGCTATACAGCTTAAGTGAAAAAGGTAATGGGAAACACTCATGCAGCAAGTGACTACTGAAGCATCCCTTCATTTGCACCTGCTACTGTATCAAGGACCACAGTTAGGGCTCATCTTGCAAGGCGTTAACATTTAAACGCGCTGAAAACGTGGTTTGAAGTGACGAGGGCTTAGCTGGGAAAGAGGTGGTGATACATACAGTATGTTTGTGTGCCATTAATAATTTAGCAACAGTTGAAACCTGATGACGGTTGCAGGATTGTTGTCTTACTGCCAAGCCAATGTTAAAAAAAAAATCTGATCAAATCCCACACAGTCCTGATGTAACAGAATTCAAGGTTTAGTTTTTAGGGTTAAAATCATCACTGCCAAAGATATTCAATGTTAAAGAAAGAGAGCTAAGATTTGAACTCAAGTTTTCACTATACTTGAATATTTCCTTTTTCTGTTGCTTGGTACTTCCCATCCACTACATTTTGGAGGCAAATATTGAACCAATTTATTTAACCTACAATTGGTAAAAAAAAAACAAACAGACGCAGATAATAAGGAAAAAAATCTTTTTAAATCTGTCTCTTGTAGAAGTATTTAAGGTACAAAAACATATTTTCAGCAATTTCCATGGTGCCCTATTTTTCTTCTCCCGAAGTTTTATCACTGGAGACTACAAGCATGACGTTCCCTGGACGATGACTAATTAGAATTCAGTTCAGCTATTTAACACATTAGTCCAAAGAGCTGTGGGATGTGGAGCAGTGATAGGCCAAAACAGGTCATGCATGGCAGGATACACAGTAAGTGTTAGATAAAAGAGATACCAGTTATATCCCTATAGGAGAGCAGAGTTGGAAACAAGCTAATTATGAGCAGAAAGATGGTTGCTCCGGGAGATAACAAATATTGTCATATATTCTGGCATATATTCTAGTCTGGCACAAAATGAATCAATACATTTAAAAAGGCTGTGCAATGTTTACTTGCCTAAGCATGTTAGTCATTAATAAAACATTTAAATAATGTGTAATTATGTCTTAGATAAACCAGTCCACAACTAAACAGTCCTTGTGGTTTTGCTGACAAATATTGCTTTCAGATATGACCAAGCCTCTACAAGCCTGCAGGCTTTATGCAGTGTAATACTACTTGTCTGATATTGGGCTTCCCACAGACACACACACACAGACACACACACACATGTCCAAAAAGTCAATTTTCGCACAGGAATCAAAATATTCAGATTTGATTCTTGTCTGTATTTTGTTAGAGATAGTCATTTTTCTTTGAGTGTTACAATTCTGCAACATTATAGTTTGATTTGCCACTGAATGATAGAGAGGTTGGTGGTGTCACATTAAGATACAATGTCAGCAAATATCTTCGTATCCAATGAAAGCTAATTGGATCCTATTGACACAGAATCGGTACTCACCATTATGAATATCTCCCTTTGTGTTTTGAGTGTCTTTCTGTCCTTGATGATTCAAATGTGTTTCGCCTTCAACAGAATGGGCTTCAGCCTCTTTGGATTTTATAACATGGGGTTCTTGATAAGCATTAGTCTCGATTTGAGCTGCAGCTAATTCGTTCGTATCCATTTCCACAAAGAAACTGAGCAATACTGCTGGTTTGACTTTGGAAAGAACTTCTCACATCTTCTTAGGAGGCCGGCCAGCTGGGAGCATGTCAGTGTTCAGAACACAGACAACACTAAAGAGAGAAAACAGATAGTTTACCATCTGGTTTATAATTTGCAGCTCTTGCTTTGACAATATGAAACATTGTGAATATCAATATATCACAGAAGAAGCTGTAGCTTCTCAGAAATAATCTATTTAGACGGTAATGAAGTTATGTAACAACACTGCATGCTTTAATTTACACATAAGCTAAAGTCAAGGCTACCTGGTCTGGGGGTTAAGCAGATTATGTAACTTGGGGCTAATATTGAACCCATTTACTTTTGCATACAGAGAAACAGACACGACAAACTACGTTATCAAATATTTTTTAATTAACTCTGCACATATGGGTTGATAAGATAACACCTTGTTTCAACTAACATTTAAACCCAATCCTTTCAACTGGTGCACCTAGTTAAGATTGTGGGATTTATTGTGAGGCAGGCTATTCGATGTATATTTGACGAATTTTCACACGGAACTCAGAAAAATACAAGTCATGCCAATAGATTGTGAACGTTTATCGACAAGCAAGGCCTGGTCTGCATTTAGGAATTTTAAAGTCAGCAATTAAGTTACCTCATTATTAAGAGAGGATGGTCCAGCTGTCAGCTTATAGTATGGTAATAATATTACAAGCTTCTGTATATTTGCAGCTGTGCAATTATCGTGCGTCACTTGCGTCACTCTGTCATTTTCGCTATCCATTAACGATAACCTTTGACTCGGCGGCTGTCTTGCTAAATTAGCTGGATCCACCAGTTCAGAAGACACAAGACAGTAACAGTCATTGATAAAGGTCAATGTAAAGATTTTTATATTGGCCTCATATGTTGACTGTGTTTATTAAAGCTCAGCGTGAGTGGAGACGTGCGGCTGAAAAGTAGGTGGATAAAGCTCGTTAGCTGGCGATGCTAGCGAGACAGCTAGCTAGCTTAGCGAAGATGTGTTTATGACGGGACCCGACGGGACCTGTCAAGCTACAACTGCTAAAACGCTAGCTTGAATCACCAGCGTCAGCATAGAGGAGCTATTTCTCAAATATTTTGAATAAATCAACGAACTAACTCTTGTCGCGTAAGCACGTTAAAATCCCCATGTGTAAATCACATAATGACAGGTAAGGCAAATGTTTACAAGGACAATAAACGCTCACCTCTTTGCGAGCTTCGCCTGACACTACGTGGCTGTTTAGGTTCCGTCCCTTATCTGTCCGACTAGAAACACCAGCCGCATACACATCTGGACGAACAAGTTAGGCTTGTCGGACAGCGGAGCGCCTGCTGTGTATACTAACAACGTTGAGCCTATGATAACAAAAACCTATCATACTATTTCTGTGGGAAAATGATGTTGCAAATGTCTATGCCAATGCTTATTCCTACATTTATTACACGAGCTTATATATGGGACGGACAATACTGTGGTTGATGTGTCGGATGTGGCAAATAGAGGATTATTTATACATGTGGCAGGACTTTAAGCCCCTCAAACACAAGGTAATAATGGACATCATCTAATGCATGGTCCCTCAGCAGCGATCCACAAATCATGCAGACAAGACTGGTGTAAAGTGTTGGGCATCATATTAAATCAATATCCTGTAAAGTTATATTTTCAGACCAGTGAGACCCACTTCATTTTTAGTGCAAATAATCTGCCAGTGGTAAAATCAATATTTTTATTGAAAATGATTAATATCTAAAAAGAGACTAATTTAAAATCACTCTTCAGGATCCCAACCTTGTATTATGCTACCATCTAGTGGTAGTATCGAGAATGACACTGAGCTAGACATGAGACAGAGTAAGTGTATTGAAATAACATAGACCAAACCAGTATTCACAAATCGTTTACCTACAGTCCAAAATGTAAGTCTATGATGGGTGTTAGACCGTCTTTGGAGTATGCCAATATCCTTTATGTAAACAATTTGTTTAGATTTTGCATTATTAATACTGTTGGTGAAGCTTGTCTGAGACCCTGAGTGAGGGTGGTTGAAGCTGAAGGACTGCCCCTTTGGATTAAAATCAGCTTGTATCTAGTAGTAACCTTCGGTCATATCTTTCGCAAAGGCATTTTGTTTAGGTGTGGAAACATTAGATCTAGCATTGAGTCCCTAGGATTTGGAGCTCTCCTGAGGACTTTGTCAACTCCCTAAAGAAGTTTACCTGATCAGTAGAAACTAAGCAGGATTTCCTGTGATTTCTTTTGCCAATTTTATCTGAATTAAACTGGATTGTTCTGATTATTGTAGACCTAACCAAACTGAAGTAGCCCAGACTCTAAAGCTGATATATTTTACACCAACAAAGTCCACATTTAGATTTAGTTATTTAAAAAAAAAAGAAGAAGTCAATTAAATAGGCACACAGTCACACATTTGACTACAAGCTGTCAAAGACATAGACACTCTCCTTGACACAAGTTGAAAATGAGCCTACAAATATATACGGTTAGGTTTCAAGTATATGAATTTTTGTGCAACAGCTGCTACACTTGAAACGTGAATTATACTGGCTAAAACAGTCACAATCTACGATAATATAATCATTTCAATTAGATTTTGAGATAAATGTCATGGTGATTAAATTACCATAAAGTCAAGAATAGAGGAGTTTCGTATGGGGGTCTGGTCCTGTGTTCGAGCTCTGCCATGAACGATGGAAGCGCGCTCCCGATACCTCAGGTGAATGAGAGGGAAGCAGAGGAGCGGGATACGTTCACTGTGTGCGTCGCATTAAAAAGGAACAATTAGAGGAAAATGAGTTGTGCTACGTCGCTTGGGGCGCATGTTTTTGTGACAACATATCTACTCTTCGTGATGGGATGCGTTGCACAGAAAGTAAGTTGACATTCGTTGAGAATAAGCTGAAAGCAATACACAAGCTTGACCTGCAGCCCCGTTGAGTGCCATGCCGACTTGTATGGAAAGAAACAAGCCATGAGTTCCGTTCGTAAATCGTAGTTTTCAAGTGTTGCTTGTTTTCCTGCAAACAATTTGCAAGGCATTCGAAGCAAGTGGTTTCAAGAAAGGTTAGGCGCCACTTTTGGTGTCGGCATATGTCCGATGAACAAGGGAACTCTTGCGTCAGCTGCATTTTAAATTAAAATCTAGTTCGTCTCGTCTGTCAGCAATTTTGTACGATCAAAATCCAGTGCAGCTTTGTAGGCGATAGAGGAAGCGGTACATTTAAAAAATCTACAATTGAGTTTTGCGTAAGATCTGTTTGATAACAGAATGACCTGTTATTACTCTATCTCGGGCTACTGCTTCTGAAATTGCAAACATTGTGCAGGAAACAAACCATGTCACATAAAGAAGTTGTCATTAGTAGTTTTGCAGTCAGTTTATTGTAATTTTAATCAGTGTATCCATAACATTCAACCAAAGCGTGCCCCACATGTACGTAGAAACGACTTCTTTTTTTTTTTTTGCTTTACGGGATGACAATTTCAGCTTTCTTGTTTTTATTATTAAAAATCACGCACGTGGTTACCATTTATAACCCATAATGAACAGCGAAATGCAGCTAAAACGTGCTGTGACACGCATGGCACGACTCTTTCAATCACTTCACATCATGCGGACTTTTTGCTCACTTTCTCCATGGATTCTGCAAGTTTTTGCCTATTTTTCAACATTTCCAAACTTCGTGCCACAACTTGTCACGTAGGGACTTTAAAGGGATGTTTTGATGGCACAGGCGTGTTTTGATGTGACTGCACTTCACAGAGTTAGAGAATGGCATGTCGAGTCCAAACTGCTGAAATGAGAACCACACTGAGAGCATGTAAAACGTAGTTTGCACAGTAGACCTAGTTTTCACACTCATTGAGACAAATTCCCAAATTTAGCCTTTAGACATGCGAGTGGCTCATGATCGGATGTTTGCCTCTGATAAAACAGGAACGCAAACAGTGAGGGTTGCATTCAGGGCGTGTTTTTCATTCAATCAGGCATGTGATTCATGTTGGACATGTTTTAGCCTCTCCTGCCAGCTTAGTTAGACTCAACTATGGCTGCTTGAGATGTTTTGATGATGATTTGATGCCATAAACTGAGGCGTCACTCTATAATCTGTCTTATATATGAATGCCTGCACCATAAGAATAACTGCACGTGGCTGAGGATGACAGGACTTGTTGATGTATATCGTCAGCCACTTGGAACAGCCATGTTTTCACAGAGCCAAGCAGGGGTGGCCCTCAGTACTTGCTCCAGTGGCTCTTGCTCCGAACAGAAATCCCCGTCTATGATAGCTAGAACATGCATTCATCATTATGTGATTTGATCACCACAATGTCATGTCTATCCCTAGCAGACAGTGTCCGCTGTGTCTGTTGGGGAAGAAGCTTTCTGGCATCGTTTGCCACTCATATTGTTGTGAAAGGCAACTTAAAAGGTGAATGCCTCCGAGGCTGAATAGATACTGCTTTGTGCTATTTGTGTGGTCGAGGGAATAAAAATCACTAGCAAATTTCTTAAAATGACAGGCACGCACACCGCATCTTATCTACTTTTATACTCTTATAAAAGTAGATAAGATAATTTTATAGTGGGGTCATTGAAGCAAAGCATCCAAAATGTAAAGTGCATCAACCAACCAACCATCCTGGTCTTCTGATATCATATTCTTCTATTTTTGATTCATGTGTGATGAGAGATAATGTCCTCTTGTGTATAACAAGGAAGGGTTACCCTCGACACAGCTCTCCCCCAGGACATCAAGACTGCATTGCCAGCGAAGAGAAGCTTCCACCTGTCAAGAGTCGTTCTGTTCCACTGATGGATAATGGCGGCTCAGCAGCACAGTTCTCAGAACTAGAAAACAAAAGCTCTTAGTAAATTGAATTGTCAGGGTCTCCAGCTTTAGTTCCTGTGTGCATAGGGTGCTCACTATCTTTGTGATTATCTGCCTGAGGAGGCACGGTAAATGATGTCTTTGTCCCCCAGGCCCCTTTTGTATTAAGTTGATTTTTGGAACGGCATAAACAAGCTTGGAATTTCTTCTATCTTCCGAGTCTGTCACCGTGGACGAGGGAGAGCGAGTTTGATCTTTGTTTCGTGGCTCCTCTCTGTCTTATTTGCAGTGGAAGGAGAGGACGTTCATCTCTAACTGAACCGAGTCGTAGGGCCCCAAATGAATTCACATATTCCTCCCATGAATTATCTGACAAGCATACACAGTCTCTCTACAGGCAGGTCATTATGTGTTGGTGGACTGCCCAGGACTTAACAGGGGAGCTGGGATAAACAGGGTTAAAGTGACTAAAGCTATCCTGTTGCAGATGTATTATTGTGGGTTGTTTAATAGAAATCACACTTCATTTTCAGTGGTATCATCAAAACTAGAACATGTTGCGCTTTTTTGTACTGGAGGAGGTTTTCAGGTGGCCTCCCAACCTCAGAAAAGCCAAACGACACACCGATTAAAAATGTTTTAGCTGTAGAATAAAAGCTTTGGTGGGTGTATTTGGTATAAAGTGCACCTGTTTTACTTTTGTTGGGTGTGAGAGCACCACACAAGGGATGTGCCGATCCTTTTTTTTTTCTTTTTTGGGCCTGATCCCGATCCCGATCGAATATCTGCCCATGCAGAGTCTGATACAAAACTTTTATTTACCTATATATTGAATAAGTATGAACCTTCAAAATTGTTTTTCATGATCGTCTTGGTGCAAATACTGATGGCTCCTAATCAAAAGTATCAATTAAGCTTAAATTATTGATATGATGCCAATAAAAGCTTAACTGGTCACTCCTGACGTCTACAAAAGAGATCAGTAGAGACAACGTATCACTCTGTTGGAGTTGTCAGGACCACGCTCTTATACAGTGGTGTAACGGAGTGATCCGTCTCTGATTTCATAAACCGTCTTTGGCTGAGCAGAGACACCAGCCTGCAGCCTTGCTCCAGGTTGAGTCTCTCATGTATTAGCATTACATTCAGAGCCAAGCCAAAAAAAGCAAATATCAGTCATCAAAAACAGAGTTCAACTAAACTTTACACTGTTCGGAGGGTATGCCCAGAATCCCTAAAGAGTGTTCTAACCATCTGGATGAAAAAGATGTTCCATCTGCTGCAGAATAAGACTGTAAGAGTAATAGGTTTTATCCACAGATAGTGTTTTCATTCCCAAACTAAGCAGAGAGAAAGTCATTTCCGGCTTCCTCGATGGGAAATAGTCTCAACTTGAGAAGCAGGATAAAAATCTTTCTTATCATGCAGCAGAGGGGATATTTTTTTCATGCAGATAGAAGAGTCTTTGTAGATTCTCAAATACCTTCAGAACAGCAGCAGGTTTTGTTAAACGTTTTTTTTTTTTTTTAATTCCTTGGTATTAATTTTTTGGAAAAATCTTGCCTTTATAACCTACAGCACTTGGGCAAAGTCAATGCACCAGAGCAAGTTAAATTAATGTGTAGTTTTGAAAAAAAGACCTTAAATTCTAAATTGAAACTTATGTTCATCATTGTATCTCCTGTGCACAGCTTTCTGGTTCCTCACTGACGTGCTGCCCAAAGACTAATCATCATTCATGCATTTACTGGATAGAGGAGAGAGAGCCTTCATCTACTTGCCCTCTTGCTTACTCAGTCTCATGTTTGTGCGAGTTTGAGGTTCACAATGGCAATAATTTCCAGCGTTCCACTTTTCCTTCTAGGCTAATGACTGTCCCATGATAGCTCCATGAATAAATTGTTGATTGAACATGCTTGTGCTCAAAGAGGTCTTTCATAAGTCACTCATGATGAGCACGGTGGTGAAAATGTGCTGAGCTAGTGCTGCGATGGCCAACGCTGGTGACCCCAGAAATGCCTGGGCTTAATCAGGGCGCCACACCAGTTGTTTGTAAACTCACCCCGGCCTGAACCGCAGCCACTGACACAAGCCCACCAGGAGAGGCATTTGCATCACAGGGGAGATATGTGATAAACCCCGGGCTCGAGTATCAGCGCTTTTCACAGCTGTGGAGAATGACCTCAAGGAACTTCATTTCTATCTGTGTATTTGGAGGGAGCTGTGCAAAATGTGTGCTGATGCTGTGATGCAGCTGCTGACTCAATTGTCTAAAACCTGAAAAATCCCATTCGAATTCCTTTTCGGCTGCATGCATCTGTTTATGATCGGCATTATCCGGGAAATCAATGTGTTTTGAAAAGAGGAACAGCTCCTAACATTCTACCCTGCTAGGATTGTCGCCTTGTGTCGGTTTGTGCTGCATTACTGTGTGATATATCTGTATCTTTCTGCACCCGTGCAACTCCGGAAAAGCTCCTGTTTATTTCTCTCAATTCGAGATGAAGTGCTTTTTATTCAATTTCAATCAGTGGCACTCTTGTTAGAATTTAAATAGCTCTGGCTTTTATTTGATTTGTGCAAGATTAGTCTCATCCTCATTGATTTTTACACAATATTTTTTCTCCTCAGGTCTTCATCATTTAGATTTCAAGTCCAGTCAAATTATTTTATTAATTTGTGGCTAATGGAAAATTAATACATTATAGGTCACAAAAAGTTTTCAGCAAATCTGATGTCGTTCCGGACGTGAAAAACTGAGTGTGATTGTAAAGCATCCTGAGTGGACTGCTGCTGCTCAAGCGGTGTCACTTTTCTCCTCCAGTAAACAGGGCCGGGGAGGATTCCTGCCCCCTTTTGAGGGGCCCGCCTGCCTGTTTATGAGCCAGTCCGGGGCTGTTTGTGCATGAGAGGCAGAGAGTGTGTGTGTTAACACTACTTCAGCAGAAGCCAGCTTGTGTTGCAGAGTTTTCACAGCGGTGTCGTCAGCCTGGGTGGTTTAAAAAAGAAAAAGAAAAAAAAAGACATGTTACAGCCAACATTTAGGCCAGACTGCAGACTTCTGTTTTGCCAAATAAAGGTGAAATGACAAGTACTTTTTCTTGGCTTGTTCATCTTTATATCACAAGGAGAAGTTTAAAATGAAATTTTTTTAACAGGAATAAGCTGGATATTTGTTTAATGCTCAGATGTACATTTGTAACAGACGCATATATTTTCATTGTATTTCATCTCTTACCTTTTTTACTGACCACCTCCACACATTTGCATAGGATGCAACAAAAAATTGCTTTTAATAGGTTGAAATAATATTTTTAATAATTAGTATATAAAAATATAATGCTATATTTATAATATAATAGTACTACACCAACAAATCAACTCCACATCAGTCGGTGGACTTTAAGTAGCCTCTTTATAATTAGACACACTTATGAACCCCATCATAGAATGTGTTTGAAAGTACTGACGCAAAGTGACAAGGATAGAACAATACTGTTTGACAGAAGCCTCTCAGTAATGACAGCAGCTGGTCTGATATTTCACTGAGTCATTTCAGACAATTATGTGCTTATTTGATCTACTTCTGCCCAGGTATGCCCCTGTCAGCAGCACAACTGGGGCGCAATAACCTGCCGGTCCTTATGTAAACTCCAGCTTGCCTTGTACCTATTAGCATCACCTCATTAAAATATGATCCGCCCTCCCCCGTTTGTGGAGTGGCTCACCAAAACGGCACTGCGGCCCATTGTTCTACCATGAGAAAAGGCATCCTTGAATAATTATCGGCCTGCCAGTGTGACGTAACAGAACTGAGATGTTTGGCATCATAAGAATGTCCCATTTCCATTCCACACTGTGGCACTTTGGGACCCTTTCATGTGTAATCTAGCATGCACATCCCAGGGTGGTGGGGACCTCCCGGCCAACTCATCCTGGTGGGAGCGATGACAGTCTCTGTCCATGACACAGTTCTCTTCCATCATAAGCTGGATTTTACGTCATACAAGATGCCATTCATTTTCAGATTGCCGTCTCTTTTTCACACTCTAGAGTTTCATTAATTTGATTCATTCTTGCGTGAAAAGCAAAGTGAATTTAATATTTCAAAGGGAGGTTGAGGAATGTCCAGCAAAGCAGCATTATGACAAACATAAATGAACAAACATCCATTCTCTCACCACTTTTTTGTCCTGAAAGGGGACACGCTGTCCTTTTCTTCCCCCTGTTATGCCCCCATATTGTGAAGTGGTTCCCCTCATTGCGCAACCTCGCTGCAAACACTGCGAACCCCAAATCGGCTTAGTCTCTCTAACCTCAGCAGGAATGGCATTTGGCCCGTTCAAATGTCATCCGTGTAATTCTTTGCCGTAGCGCATTAATTTCTTGTAAGTGTGTAGTCACTGCATGTGTTGTAATGTCATGCACTAATGCACTTGCTTCCAAATGTCAGTCAGGGTGAGAAACGGCAAAACACAACAATAAAATACTTAAATAATCAAAAATTACACCAGAATTGTGGGATATTAAAAATGTAGTTGAAATAAAAAAAAATGCAGTTTTAAGAAGCATCAAGGATTCAAAGCGTGAGCAAACCTTTTTCTTACGTCACAGTTCGATGTCAGGTCAGATGCTGCCTACTTTAGCTTTTGCCTTTCTTTTAGATGGGGGGGGGGGGGACTGCCAAGCATGGCTTATGCTTTGTCATGGTTTTTGCCTGTGTTTGTTGTTGTTTGCTTTGTTCACTAAAACCTAGCTTCATCTGTGACCTCAGCATATGCATTTTAATCTGTGATTTGATATGCTGTAGAGTTCCATATGCAAACCTATAGAGGAAGATTAAAATGTTTTTTTTTTAAAAGCAGCTTGTTCTAGCTTCAGAGGTATTCAGTTGAACCGGTCGCTGTCTGTCTGGAGAGATTAAAGGTTTGTCTGAGACATAACCAGAATTTTAATATAGTATTTCCACTGACCGCCAATGACTGGCCCCAAGCAACAGGATTATCATACAGCATGCTCTAGCATGATGAGTGACCCAGTTTGTGGAAATATCGGACACATACACTGGTTTTGCTCTCGGCAAATATTTTAGAGATCCGGGCGGAAAGTAGACACCTGTGAGATCATGACAAGAATGTTGGAGACACAACATTAGATGATTTTGAAAAAAATTGTGTTGTTGCATTCCCCCTAAACTTTGCACAGAGAAGACTATGTGACCAAATCGAAAGTATCACATGTGGAGTGCTGAAGTCACAGATGAAGTGAAGTAAATCATCATGTAATCATGTAATAATCATGTGAGAGAGTACAAGTTGCTCATTAAACCTTTACTTTCTATCATGGAGGGAAGATGTTGACATTTGATGATCTCTTCTTTAGTGAAACTCCAATATATGAGACTGAAATCTCTGAGAATGTACTATGTCTTTACATTTAACCCCTAAAACCCAACAGAACACACACACACACACACACACACACACACACACACACACACACACACACACACACACACACACACACACACACACACACACACACACACACACAATACTTTCCTTAGTTACATACATAGTGCTGCCCTCTTTGCCCTCTCTGATCTTCCATGTGTCTGTACTATGCTGTGAGACTGTCGGCTGTATCAGCTATGGAGAGACTTTTGGTTTGATGCTGATAACCGGTGGGACAAGTGAGTGATCCTCTCTACCAGTCATGATTGAAAATTACATGTCGATTACTTAAAATATACCGACTGAGGAATGCCTTTCATAAATGCCTTCAGATGGAGATAGATGGCCGGTGGAGAAATCAAAGCGAGTGTCTGACTACACAGACGTAAGCTTTCCGTCTGTCCCTGTTGCCCCCCCAGCTGCATTCTCAAAGTGATCTCTTATGCTTGTGCCGCCTGCGGATGTTGGTTTGTTACCCGTCTGGCATGGGGGTCTGCCAGTCAGTGTCATTCCCACAGTCCAGAATTGAGGCCAACAGGAAAGCCCCTAAACACACAGGCCTCCTACAAAGGTCTGGTCCACGACTCCCCTGGCCCAGCCACACATCTGCCTCTGCTTAGGCCCCAGGTCTCCCTTACATCCCCACACACCTGGGAAGAATTACAGCCAGCATGTTTGAAGAAAAACCCTCCCTAGGGTTACCCAAGCAGGCAAAACACAAGCTTTGATATAAAGGCGGAACAGGAGGGTTGAATAGTTCAGATTCAAGCTGGTTTATATCTGCGAGTAATCAGACCACAAGTCGAGTGTATTATTTGTTGTTGGGTACCTTAGTTATTGCAGCCTTTGACATGGAGAACTTAATCGCTTAGTGACCATTATCGGAAAACTCACTCATCTCAGAATGTAACATTATACTGGTCAATACTGTTAAACTTAATACCGAAGAATAATAGCTCTAGCCTTGGCATTATTTGTGCTGAGCTCTACCTGTAGAGCTGTATGAGTCACACAGAGTCAGTAAAGCTACAGACCGTTCACACGTTCACCAGTGCACAAGGGTTCTCATGACGTAAATTTCATCATCAGAGGTAGTATGTCTAGACTCTGCAGACGTTTGCATTTTTTGTGACCAGCATGGCCACTACGCTACAACAAGCTAAGGAATATGTCTGCACATGTATGGAATGTTTCCTTCTTTCAGACTCCAGAAAGTAGTATAAACAGGAGTGTTTTGCATCCTTGGTATTCGCAGCTGTACGAGTTTGTTTGAGAGTATACATATTCAGCCCTTTAGTCACTAAAATAAACCTTAAAATGTAAAATTCTTTGGTTATAGTTCCTTAAAAGCAGGTTGTAAATGATATGATTAACTTAATTTGACTCATATTGCAGGTATACTTTGACTGTGGTGCCAAGGTGGATGTTGTGGACGTCCAAGGCCTCATTCTGTCCCCTGGCTTCCCCTATAACTACTCCTCTGGGACGCACTGTGTTTGGCAGTTCTTTGTGCCTGCCGATTACCAGCTCATTCTTGAGATATTTGACTTTGACGTGTTTGAAAGCCACAACTCCGCTACACAGTACTCTGCTACCTCTAATTTTGAAGAGGATGAGGCAGACGAAGAGGTGACCTTAAGTCCTGTTAGCTTAGTGGCAGATGAAACCTCATCAGCGGCCAAAGGTCCGATGCCTCAGAGTGCAGGGGATGTCACAAAGACTCAACAGTCCTCCCTAGGTGGTGAGGTCAAGCAGGTAGTGGTACAGGAACAGTCCACAAAAATGGAGATTGCCAAAGTCTCGAATTCTGCTAAGAGATCAGCCGATGATGCCTCCTCTGGACTGTCATCGCCACCATCTCTTCTCCTACCTGGGGCTGTACCTCCAGGAGACAAGGCTGTCAACTCCATCTCCTCGTCTCAACTCAGGGGAGACTTCAACCCCAGCTCTGATCCAAGTGCAGTTGTGGAGGAGACCACTCTTGCCTCACCGCACTCTACGGACACTCCAGCCATGAGCCCCGAAACCCAGCACTCGGTGCTTGACGCCTGCCCCCACGATGTCCTCTACATCTCAGACCTCATCACCTTCTCCTCCCGGTTCTGTGGGTCCAATCGGCCTCCTAGCAGTCAGCTGGTATTCGGCTCCAGCCAGGAGATGGTGGAGGTCATCATGGAGCTCATCACCACCACCCACTGGGGCCGCGGCTTTGCTCTTCTCTTCCACTACCACAACCTGACCGAGCCAGGGGGGGACCGCCGTGTCTCCGCTCCCACAGCTAGCAAAGTGGACTCTCTGCTGGCCGCTGTGAGTGGAGCTTCCTTCTTCGCCATGATACTCACAAGTGTCCTCTGCATCATTTTCAGGTAACATGAATGCAGTAACTTATAGAAAACCAAATCAAAAATTAAAATATTACAGCCAAAATTGGATAAGGGATGACAACAAGTGTTACAACAAAACTTCCAGTACTCAGTACACAGTTGCCACTAATGAATTGTATCAACACTGTGATGTTTGTGGATTGAATTATGGTTGTTACCTTGGCTAGTTTAGATCATGGCTTCATTTAGTGCTTTTAGCAGTTTCAAAACATTAATTTGATGCCGACACACACAAAAGTATGATTAATATTTGTCTACAAGAGACAACAAATTGCGTGACAGTATGTCAGATACACCTAACTCCTCCCGTATCTGAAGAATTGTGTGGTTTGCTTTTATGTTCCTTTGCAGCAGTAGCAGGTCTTAAATATCCACTGAAGCTGGTAATCTGCTGACACGGCTGGATCGTGCAGCAGATTATCGTTCAACAGTGTGGATGCTCATCGAAATCATTGTAGTTATTGTTGGTGTGGACAGCCCTTGGTCTTGCTACAATGTACAGTATCTGGTTTTCTCAGATAGTCAAACAAGTCAAGTCAATTTATTTGTATAGCGCCAAATCACAACAAAAGTAATATCAAGGCACTTTCCAAGAAAAGCAGGTCTAGACTGTACTCTTTATTCTAAAGAGATCCAACAATCAACCATGAGCAAGCACTTGGCGACGATGGCAAGTAAAATCTGCCTTTTAACGGGCAGAAACCTCGAGCAGATCCAAGACTCAAGGTCGGCGGCCCTCTGCTTTGACCGGAGAGAGTGGGAGAGGGAGTGAGGGACAGGGACAAAGACATGTGCAACCACAAAAACAATAACAACTATTATAATAAAAAGATTACAGTTTGTAGTATTTATAATAACACTACAATAGCATCACTGATAATTATAATGATAATATAAATATTGATGATGATAAAACCTTCAGATTCTTGTTTTTTATCTCCACCAAGGAGGTTATATTTTCACCTATGTCCGTTTGTCTGTTGGATTGTCAGCAGGATTACGCAAAAACTTTAGGACAGATTTCCACGAAACTCTGTGGGAGGATGGGTCTTAGGCCAGAATTGACCCCAATAAATTTCAGTGCAGATCTGGGTAACGGGGTGGATCCAGGTTTATTCTTTCACATTGAATCACAGGGTTTCATAGATTTTCATAGGGGTAGGTCTTGATAAGTATTGAATTAAAGGAGACTGTTAGGTCTTTATATACACTCTACTGATTGCTCTAGTTTTGTTTGCGTTTGAAAGTCCGCAGTAGATTTTCTCCTGAGAAAATTCACAAGTCTTATCTTTAATTTCTCCCATGCGTGAAAATAAACGGACAGTAAACGTGCACACACTTGCGTGTACACTGTCACAACGTTGTTATGTTGACTCAGCTGGAAGCCTCAGTCCCTGATGTGGTGACCATTGGAGATTAGTTGGGTTTGGCTGCTACTGAGCGGCTTCCTTGATGTGGAGCATTCTAAGCATAGACAGCGGGGCGTTCAAGGTACAGCACCTGGTATCAATTCTAGCACACAAAAACACAGAGGCTGCATGAAAGTGAATGGGCGGAGAAATGAGGGAGGGGGTGACAACACGGTGAATTAAAACTCAATGTGAGTTTGGTACAGACAGCATTGTCAGACAATCCAAAGGTGTAATTTACAAGCTGTTCCCTCTTGTCCATCCCAGAGGACAATGAATACAAACTGAGGGGTTAAGCCTGGAGGTTGGTAATACTATCTGTTCTGATAACGTGACTGTTTTACTCCACTGGCCCAGATAGATTCAAAATCCAGACAGCTTTAGATTTGCGTCAGCCTCAGTAGCTTGCTGTGAGAAACACCCCTGTTTAATATGATTCGTGTTAATTTCAGATGCAGTTCAGTGTCTCCAACTCATCTGTTAGGCACAATAACTCCACAGGTTCTCCCTGTTAATGACAGGGAAACTGGAAACACATGTTCAATAAAATGTACGCGTAATTAGCAAGAACAACAACATGAGTCATTCAGAAGCCAGGAAATGTATTACCATGAAACGCCCCGGTCGTGAGCAGCCTCAGTAGCTGTTTTGTTCTCATTCTGTTCCCTATTAATTTAACAGAAATCATTGGAAAAAAATAGCCTGGTGAGCTAAATGAGAGCTTGCTAGTTTAAAGCAACAATGTGATTAAATCTCAAGGTGTCCCCTCTAGTCAGAAAAGAGCCAAATGTTGATTAGAGTCACAGTAGGGGTTGCCCTCAGTTGGCCAGTGGCTGGTAACTCATTCAGCTGTCGGAGTAATTTTTAATAAGAGGGTACATACTCAAGCATTTATTAATGCACCATTGGTTTATGACGCCCTCACAAATAATGGACTGAAGAACAGGACAGAACATCGTTGTATTGGTAGGTAAGTGTGAGTCAGTGTCTCAGTTGTAAAAAGGATGCAAAGTTTCATGTTTGTGTATGGAAACAGAAACTGGACATGGCAATCAGCAGTAGTCCATCCTCACAGGAAGAAAGTAATATATGGAGTAATATATGGCAATAAATCTCAGTAACAACCATTATGGGAGCTGCTGGAGTTGTGGTATGTGTGAATGGAAGATTGTGGTTTGTCTCACTCCATCATCCAACACAATAGAGTGAGTATTGAGGGGGAAATAGCCACAGGTATGTTGGAGAATTTATATATATATTGAGTGAGGTGGTTACTTTTATAGTATAGTTGTATGGGATAGTGTCCATTTTTACATTTATGTTCAAACTATTCTTAAGTCTGCCGAGGGTAGAGAGAACGAGGGGCATCTATACAAGCTTTTATTTTGATAGGTCTGTAATTATAAACTGAATTGCATTGGTACTGTTTGTTTTCCAGACCCAAACTGTGTCCAAAAAGAGCCAGCTCCTGTGCTTCCAGCAACTCTGAGGTACAGACACCACTGTGTGCTTCTCCCATTTATTGTCACTCTCTCTCCTTCCCTGTCTTCTTCTCTCTATTGCTTTCTTTGCAGTACATTCCTCTGAAAACTGAGCTTCATCTGGGACATTTCTTTTGATATTCTCTGCCACAGAGGCCAACACTGTCGACAGCTGTAGCTCTGCCCCTCTGCCACCCATAGAGCCGCACCACCTCGGGTTCACATCGTTGCTCTTATTCAGTTTCTATGATGCTTTCAGAATGAAACATGTTTGTAGTTGTCGCAGCTGTGCAACCCTGAAGACTGTATATCATAAATGTTAAAGCCTATTAGCTCCCATTATCTCTGTCGGTTGTGTATTATTAACACTCTTTGCATCAGTATTTTTACAGCTCTTTTTTTCAACCAATTTAAAACATGATCAAGTCTCCATCCTTTTTTTTGTGTTAGGGGAGCTCCACTAATTTCATGCATAAAAAAAGTCTGTTTATAACCTAATATTGTTTTAATTGCCTCAAGTGATTTAACCTGAGGCACTGTCGATAAGCGCTGAGGACTACTGTACAAGTTTGAATATGAAAGAAATCTGAGGGCGAGGTATTAGAAAGCATTGCATTTTACCAGGCCTCTGCAGCCCGCTCCTCATATCAGCTACAGGGTGGAGCAGGGGTCACCAAATGGTGGCCTGCGGGAGGCCTCCATCTAGACCGTGAAGCCTTTTTAATTAAAACAGGAAACAAGACTAATATTAGGTCTATTATTAACTTTTGTCATCAAAGGGATTGACAAGATGACACTTTAAAGGGCTGATAGCAGGATTCAAAATATTCTTTTAATGACTGAATGGTATCAAATGAATTGGTGTAATGGTTATGTCAGCTGACTCTCACCCAGACGACCCTTGTAAGACTTTTGGGTTTCCTAACTATTTATTATTATTATTATTTTTGTTGTTATTATTGTTTTTTTTACATTATTAATAGGGTTTAGAGGTTCTAGAGGCTCTAGGCTACATTATTGTTACCAGCATAAATACTGATTATCGTGAGTGTGATGTTTTCAATGATTTCAATACTTTTCTTACTCAATTTACAATCAAATAATCCCTTTTTCATTGCCATCATTTTCATCCTTGAGCACTAGCTGGTCCCATCCTGACAGATGTGATGCTCTTCCTCGGTATGCATGATAGTAGACTGAATTCTTGGTCAGACAAAACAAGACTTTTGAAGACATCACCTTGTGCTGTTTGAAATTTTAACACCCTTTTTTAAATACTTTTTTTTTTACATCTTATAGATGATATTATTAATTTATTAATTGAGAAAAGTGTCTGCAGATTAATAATGACAATAAGCTGGAGTAGACTTCATCAGGAGTAAAATATCATAAGAGTTTTGCTCCACCTTAAAACGGTACATCACATTAGTGCTATTTGACCTGAAAAAACCCCTAATACTATAAGATAGTAATCTTTGCACGCTGTGCTGACGTTGCCATGGCTGGATTTGTTGCTTGTTTCCTTATGGGAAAACCTGCACTGAACATGTTTGCAGTGCTTGTATCATGATGAAGCAGTGTATATACAGTGAATGGTGTTGTGTGTTTGTGTTTTAGGAGCCAGAGGGAGTCCAGACCACCGGGGCTGTGGTCAGTGAGCTGCAACTGATGGCTGAGAATCAGACCAACCTGGAGGCGACGGCAGAGCAGGACAACAACAACAGCCCACCACACACAGGTTGGGAAGACACACACCAGCATACACATGAATGCACACAATCAATGTTGACTCTTAAGTCAGTGAAAAGTACTGTACTTATTCTGAACATGTTAAATCTATATTCCTATGTGTCTCTTCTGGCAAACATCCAATTTTGCAGTAAGCCTGCAATTGCAAAAATACTGAAGATCTCATCCATTTTTGATAGATATTTAACATACATGTTAATCTCATCGGATGCTCACCAATAAGATTTGACATGAAAATTGTTAAAATTATGCCAAAATCTGTAAGAAAATATAACACACACAAAAAGTTTGAATTAAACATTAAATGTATCAAAAACTCATTAAATTATTAATAAAGACATCACCTACTGGACGAGAACCTTTATCCTCAGCGTGAGTGTCAGCCATCCTAACCACTAGACCAGCCTGTATAACACAACTACATGAACAAAATGAGGCTTTTATCCTTTTGACGACATGTCAGAGCTAAGTAGGGACCTTGAAATGCAGCAAATCCATAAGACTCGAAATGTGTGATTTCATACGAGCTTAAAAAACACTTGACTATAATTTAAGGAATGATACCCTCAGGAATATAAATGCTCCATTAATTCATTTCCTGGCAAAGCAACGATCTCATGAAAATAAGTGTGGTCGTTTGAAAGACCTGGAGTTTGAGGAATGTACCTGAATTGCTGAGACGTTTTTTTAAAGGGACTTGACTTGTGAGTCAAACAGTGTGGAAATGGAGTTGGTGCTTTTTCTCTCTGTGTTCATATGGTGGTTATCTCTGCTAATACCAACCACTCAGCTCTTCTATTTGTTCTGAGCTTTTTTCCACGGCTGTATCTGGAGATGGAAAACTAGGACTTTTCCAGGGACAGATTTGCCTAACACTGCAGATAACAAGCTTTCACAAACTGGTTGTAGGTTGAATCACTATTGTGTTATGAATATGCTGTAAGATCAGCGACGGCTGGCGATAAACATATTTTGGGAGTGTGCAAAAAATTCTTTGTAATGTTGCCTAAACACTGATGTAATTTTCCAATTATCCAGATAGAGAATAGAGGACTATTCAACTGTTGGTACAGAGGGAGAGAGGTTTCACTCTGGAGATTCACCATGTCTCTACTTAGAGAATCAATCTAAGCTCAAGTATCCTACCAGGCTGACAGAAGTGTCAATTATTAATCCCAACCTGACATTTCATGTATTTTTGCAAGGAAATCCCAGAATTTTCTTTTACTTCCACTTGTCCACTTAAGACTTTTCATCTTCAAAAAGTACTGACAAGGACATTTGTGTATCCATAGTTATATTAATAGCAGGTGTGAACATTAAAAGCAGCGTTGAGAATTGTCCAATCACATTACAGCTAAAATCATGATAACAATGCCGATTTGCTGACAATGAAAAGGTGGGAGGGTCTGGGGCTCAGAGAGCTGCATCCCATGGAATATATAGACTCTTGTTTGGCTGGTGCTCAGGAGGTACATGTATTCACAAAAAAACCAACCCAATATAATTTAGATAATAATAATAATAGTTTTAAATGAATGCTGACAGAAATCCAGGCACGTTGTATGGTTAAACATTTTTATTATTATTTTGTGTTATCTATTTAATTTATGTTAAAAATGTTTCAGTAGATTTTCTCCTCTAGATGTTTGGAGAAAACATGTGGCGGTTCCGTATAATCGAACCGCCACTGTGTAAGATATTACTTTTAATGAAAACAAACTGTGTATGAGGAACCCTCTGGGGACTCTGGGTGTGTCTGTGGAGTTTTCAATGGAAAGGAAATTGCAATGGTCCAGGAGCAACACGGGCTTGATCCTGGAACAATCCAAAAGCTTCTCTCTCGCAGTGGGACTGAACCCAGCCGGAGAGATTTGTGGGTTGTGGCATTTAACCCACAAAGCAGCCTAGGAGTAGTTTGAACAACAGGGGAGTACAGTCCTCCTCTATGTGTGCGCTCCAGTCACGGTGGAAGGAGTTTACACCCAAACACAGCTTATAAACGGTGAGGGAGTTGAGATTAGCCTACTCTGCATTTTGCTTCATTGAGCCAGTTAAATTGTAGTACAACATTATAAGCTCTGCTGCTTATAGTCCTGACTTAAAGAAGCAGGCAGTATGAAATCAGTGTGGAGTATTGGCAGACATAAATATTTCAAAGGAGGAAACTGAATTAAAGATGTCTCGTTATCAATGTTCTCAATTTATTTTCTGTGTACATCTTTTTTTCTTTCTGTAGTCAGTGCTGGCGGGGACACTTCCCAGAATGCAGAGGTGGACCTCTCCTGCAGCGGTTTGACTGAACTCGACCTTGGTGTGGATGAGGTTTTCATTGCATCTTCAGATCCCAACCCAAGCAGGCTACCTCCCTCAGCTCACACAGTAAGGCCCAGTTTCATGCCAGTACAGTTGTCTGTGTACTTAGGATGTTACCTGCTCCAAAGCTAAATCATAGTGCTATGGATGGCAGTGTCTGTCAGTCTGCCACTTGATGTATTTTCCATGGAAATTAGTGCAGTCGTTCACAATCCCAGAGGATGAAGCCTGTCTTTGGTGATCACGACTTTTCCTCTAGCGTCACCACGGGGTTGTAATTTGTGGTTTTGACTAAAATGTAAGACATTACTGGGCCCTAAGGATGAATTTTAACAACTCTGGGTGACACGGTCTCATGTAGTGCTGTCAGTGGGTCAAAATTACACTTGTTCCAATGCTTTTCAATAGCCAAATGCCAGCAAAATTGATGACACTCCCATTTAAAAAAATAGGTTTATTGCAATACATTCATAAAACAATACAATAACAAATTGTCCAGTGCTTGTATGCAATTGCAACATTTTTTTCAATGCACCTGGTGACTGGAAAAAAAGAAAAACAGCTCTAAAAACCATAACTCCACGTTCCTCCATTAATACGTACTTATTCAATGAACTTAACAAATATTTCCATGCGTTTATATATGCAGTCATGCTTACATTAACTTGAATTTTTTCCAGAGAGTTCATGGAGGACATAGGAACATAGGACATACATCCTTGGCATGGAGGAGCTGTACAGTAGAGTGTGCGGCCATGTTGGGTCTATGGCACTTTGACAGTGACTTCTTCCATGCATGCAATGGCGGCATGTATTTTTTTGTATACCCCCAGCGTTTCAGTGGAAACATTCGTAACTCACACTCCATCTGCATAGGCCCATGACAGGATGTCTCACGCTTGTATAAGCAATGTTTAAAATCCTCCTGAGGACATAATTTTGAGGACTTTCAAATGACCAATGGGGAAACGACCAATGATGTAATGTCACTTATTCAGGGGACATACCTCTGCATTTTTAGGACTGGTCCCACTTTGCTGTGGTCCAGCCATTAAGTTCTATCTGTGCGTAACTATATAGTGGGCAATGATACTGTCTTTTTAATGTCAAGGCCAAACCCTCAGTGGGTGATCTGCTCACTTTCAGAGGTGATGGGGCTGACACCATTATTGGAGTATGCATGGTACAGTTCAAAACTATGAACACTATTCGGACATAAATGGGAAATGATGATAATTAAAAAGAGGGGAGGAGTGCTCAGGAAGAATCAACAGTTCCACCAAGCAATTTTTTTCCTCTTCTCTCTTTTGTGTTCTCTTGGAATAAGTGTTGGCATAAAACGGCTCTGGCAGCTTTTTGAAGGACTGGCAAGCTTTTCTGCATCCTAGGCTAATGGAGTATTATCTACAGAGCCAAATTCCCAGCTCCAATTGTGTGTGTGTGTGTGTGTGTGTTTGTGCGTCTGTTTGTATGTCATGCACGCTTTGGCACACAGTGTGTGGTCTGCCTGTGTGTGTCCTTGATGCAGACGTCCATGTAAATAATGTGTGAGAGATGTTACGTGGGCTAACAGTAGCAAAGGTCAAATTCAACTTCTAAATGTCATTCGCAGGTGAACTTCATGGTATGTGGTGGAAATAATAAGCCAGTCACCCCCAAATATGTATCGTACTAGCATGAAGCTATACAACCTTCTTGATTTTGTTGCATCGGAGCCTGTCTAAGAAGAGCTTCTTGTTACCATGAAGCAACGAGAACACTTTTCTTTCCATAAGTTTTGGATCAAGACAGTCTTGTACGTTCCTTGCTGTCCAAAACATAAGAGCCTTGTAAATTTCCCCACTGTGGGACTAATAAAGGGATATCTTATCTTATCTTATCATATCTTTTTTCCTGGAGAGTATGTCGAGCTTCTCTAGGCACACTTTAAGGGTCTCGGATCCCACCTTTGGAACCACCAAGTCCGCTGACTGATTTCTCACCTGATGTGTCAAATCTTAAAGTTGCCATTGTGTTCGTGGGGGTTTAGTAAACCAAAAGAACGTTTTATTTAAAGCCCTAGCTAATTCTTGTCTAGACAAAGCTAGCTGCAAGTGACTCTGTGAAAAGGATTATCTGGACTCGTTCTCTGTCTGTTTTGGCAACCGCTAAAACCTTCCCCCTCCCATGATCAACAGCAGCTGACCGATCAGGAAGGATAATGTGGCCTTTGCACATCTAACCTTCATTCATTCATTCATTTTCTGTAACCACTTATCCTGTGTAGGGTCGCAGGGGGGCTGGAGCCTATCCCAGCTGACTTTGGGTGTCAGGCGGGGTTCACCCTGGACAAGTTGCCAGTTCATCGCAGGGCCACATAGAAAGACAAACAACCATTCACACTCACATTCATGCCTACAGGCAATTTAGAGTCACCAATATTACATGTTTGAGAGAACATGCAAATTCCACACAGAAAAGTCCCCGGTCTTCAAGTTGGATTTGAGCCCAGGACCTTCTTGCTGTGAGGCAACAGTGCTAACCACCATGCCACCACGCCGCCTGTCAATCACAATCAGTCTCTCACGGTTGCTCAAGCAAATATGTCCTATTCAAATCTCAATGCCGTAAACTGGCCTCTCAAATTATAATTTGAATTGTCACGTACTGTTCAGATACACAGCGACACTAATGTGACCGAGATATTTCTGAAGGCACATGCTGTTCCCTTGACAGCTTTAATATTCTCAATAAATAATGATTGGGATTGGTACGTGAGCCAAACGCGCTTAGCTGGCCGGCTGTGTGACTGAGCAGGCCAAGCTAATCAGCACAGTTCCGTCTTGTTGATCCATTAATGTAGGACTAAACACAACCTGAAATCCAGTTGTGAGGAGGAAATGCAGCAGGTGCAACCAGCTCATTGGCAGCCAGTCAGCTCCTAATATTCCAGCCCTAAGTACTATATTCTACTGCTTTTACTGCTACTGCTTCTCAGTCAGTTAAAAAAAGAATTGTTTTGGATAAAAGGAATCAAATTCGCTGCACTTTTATCTCAGTATATAGTCTCTTGGCGTAATGAATAGAGATCTGATACCTTCACCTGGTTGCCTGACAGTACTGTACATCCATCTGTCCTCATTTACTAAAAGATAAAGCAGTGCTGTTGCTACTAATTGAGTCCAGTATTTCCATCAATGCTCAATACCAAAGATGCGTGTGTGATTCAATAACAACCTTGCTGCTCAGTGCAGGTCATTGACCATTGTAGCTGCAGTTGAGTGCTTGAGCATAATGCCACCTTTGATATGTGAGCTATTTACATTGTGTGGTCTTCTTCATTCCTAATTAGTATGTTTATCCTCTCTAGGCCACTCTTTTTTTTACCTTTTTCTTCCACTGAATGTTTGATATACATGAATTCATCTGCACTTCCTTGCTTGATATCACAATCAAACACACTTTCATATCTGGCACCAGATCATATGCATGAGACAAAATGTTCTACAGACAGCTGAAGACACCCAGTATGGCTGCCAGTGGACATGCTGTTGTTGCCCTCTGCAGAGAGGCCCAGACTACTCACTTAATATCCACATTAATGCACTATGTCTTTCTTAGCAGCGGGAGAGGTTTCTGAGGAACAGTGACACTGGCCCCAGCCCCACAGGTGACTGGCCATCACCAGACTCCAACAGCTCACCTTGTGGCACCAGGTCCACCAAGGACGGCAGCGGCACCAGACCAAGAGCGTGGAGTGTACGCACCTTTCAGGATTTTCTCCCTCCACTGCCGCAGCTGCATAAGAAGTGGTGCAGCTGGAACTCCACCAGTCCCTTCACCAAGCTGGTGGACAGCGTCAGTACTACGAAATCTTTTTGTCATTCAGGGCTTCTTTTCACTGCAGACAATTTGTACTTGTAACATGAAATGCACAGGTGTAATTTTTAACATTAAATATTGCTGCACAATATTGTGCATGGCAGCTCACTGGCGTAGTTTACACTTAAATGGAATGTGTTAAGTGCTATTAATTGAGCCTGTGCTTTTCCATTTGTGTTAAGTCTATAGCTGTCTCTCAATTCAGGAGCTGCATCCTTCAAAGGACATGGTCTGCAAAGGCTGCACTGATGTTGTTAAATGAGACGGTCCGGTCTACGGAGAGTTTCATCAGCTCTTCCCATCCTTACCCATGCGTCATGAAGCTCCAGGCCTGTCGCCTAGCAACATTGATGGCTAGAGTTGATTAGTTGAGGAGCAGTCGCAGTTTAAGTAGCAAAAGCTGTGAAGTAGAAGTGGTAGGAGTAAAAAAGCTCTGGTGTAGTAGTACTAGTACTAGTACTAAAGCAGTTTGAAGTAAAGTAGTAATAATAGTAGTAGCAGTAGAAATAGTAACAGAAATAGAGCCAGAAATTTAACTCATATATTATTTTATTTTGCAGCTTGTTACTTTAGAAATCGAGATGCTTTTGCATTCAGCCTTCAAATAAAGCCTTTGAAGGGTGTGCCCCTAAATTGAGATACCGCTTATGTGTGAAAAGGTCTAGAGGGTCTACAAATAGTCTCATATCATTCCAGGCTCCATCCGGTTTGGTATCTGACTGCAGAGGGGACGACAGTAGGAAGGTCTTCTCCGAGGTTAACCTCAGGACCAAGGAAGACGACAGCATCATCTCTGACTCATCCATCAGCAATGCCTCTTACCCCCTTACGCAGCCCGCCCAGAGGCAACGGCGTCTCAACTCCACCAGCAACCTGAGGCGCTCGCGCTTCACCGGGCCCTGCTTTGGCCTGCTTTCCGGAACGGCAGACCCAACGAGGGCCTCTGGGGTTCCTCATGCCCACGGCTCCCCCCCAGAAGCCAGCTCTGGCTCTTCTTCCTCCACCCAGTGTCATTTCGAGAGTGGCCAAGTTGGAAAGCGGTCCGAGTTTCTAGGCGAGGGTGATCACATCAGTGTGCCTGTGTTTGCCATCTCTGAGGAGGAGGACCGGCAGCCTCTGGTCTCATCCGAGCACCTAGACCAAACTTCTGCGCTCAATGGATTGGTTAGGGGGACATATGAGGGGAAGAAGCCTGTTGCTGGAAGTACCAGCCTCAGCCCTCAGAGCCAGAGGGCCAGACCAGAGTGGAGGCCATGGGGGACCCAGGTGTCAGGAGGGGTCAGTCTATTCACCTCCAATGCACTCTCCCCCATGATTGAGGCAAACATAGTCGGTGACAGCCAACCGTCTCTCAGTCAGTCCACAGTGTTGTGCAGTGTGACCAGTCAGATGTAAACAGACAGGCTTTAAATTGGTGAAAAGAGCAGGAACTCTGGTGGGCCAATTATGTATCTTTGCCACTATGTGAAATATATAACCAACTTCTTTCATTTCTGAAATCAACTTTTACAAAATGATTACTTCATAGACTGTAGCCTCTTGCTGGCAAATATACTATTCACATTCTAGCCGTTTTCTATTGTTTTTATAAAGATGTGTTTGGACAAAGATGGAACAATATGCTGCTTACCCTGCCAAGGCGCTGACTGTTGTGGTTTTGTGTGTTTAAAAAAAATATGACTGATTGCAAACATGAACAAAAAAGTATTTTCTGCATGAGTACTCCATAACCCCCAACTCTTAGGAGCACTTTTAATCAGATTTATTAACCATTTTCATGCTATTCAGCAAGTTATAATACTCCAACCATTGCACTTTGCTTTCAATATACAATATCATTCATTGTGGATTTTGTGCTGCCTTGTGCCAGATTTGCTTTTTCCTTCTTCATGTGGTTAGATTTTTAGCACGGGCCGAGTGCTTAGGCAATTACTTTTTACCCCAAAGTGTTCTGCAGAGAATAGACTATGCATACAATATGTACTCCTAAGGCTCATACTGGATTATATAAAAGGGAAATCAAAACAAACTAGCATATAGAGTATATAATATACACTTGTGTAGTATAAAAAAGAGAATAAGCAATCACAATAGTATTTAAAAAATGATTTATGAATTAATGTAAAGTTTTAAATAAAGATTATGTCATTCACATGTTGTGTCCTTGGTCTGATGCAAGACATTACACGAACACGAGGAACCTTAAACACAATCAGCCTTAAACACAATCAGCATTCCACACTTATGAATTGTTTTTTGATCCAGCATCTGTTAAGGTCTGAGGAGAGTTTTAAACACATGCAATGGAAGCAATTTAGAATAATTGGACAGACATTTGAGAGAAAAAAAGGTCTGATCTTATTTAACACTGCTTACAGGCGGTGACTTTATAGTAATTTGCTATCCTGCACCTTTACCTGAAGTTGTGCATCACTGGAACAAGATGCACTCGAGACATTTTTAACTAACTTAATAAAATAACACCATCCTCTCCCTCATTGAAAAATATAGAATTTATGAATATACAAAAAACTACCGGACACAAGGCGTCTTTTAATTCACTTAAAAGTCCGTTTTCAGCTGGTGTGTTTCCACATCAGTCTAAGTTGCATATTGGACAATTAGGTTCTTCACAGAATCCTGGTTGTACCTTCATGCCTTAAACAGATTTAAAGTGAGCGAGCAGAAACTTCCCAACATCAGTGGATCAAAGTGAAAAACATCAGTCTGCACAGTGATGATCAAACACAAGACACATTTAGTAACAATAAGCAAAACACATTTAAGTGGAGGGGAGACTTGAAGATATTGACAAAAGCAAGTCAGTTTCTACAGATGGCTAAATCAGTGTTTTAATTAAACGGAACCATATGGATTTCAGAGATGATTTTTAGCATTGCTAATACAACAAATAGGATAACATACAAGGTAAAAAGGCATTCAAATGCTCAAACTCAAAAGTTGTAACAATTTTTGCATGTGCTACTCTATAGGTCTAACCAGAAGCTGATTATAGTCTAGATAATCTGTTCACATAGTGCACATACATTGCTGGACTTCCATCCCACATATTGAGAGATGTGAGCCCAGCATTGGACTGATGCCCACTCAGTCTCCCATACACCTGGGAGCTGTGATGAGGTAGAATCAAACCTGCCTCTTCCATACTGCTGAACAGCCTGGTCCAGACTTTTGCACACAACGTGAGTAAATATTTGCCATATTATACAAAATACCGCACCCCAGAGAGAATGCAAAGCACTCCACCAAAGCCTCTTTAATACCAATTCCTGATTGGAGCGGCTCGGGACTGATCTCCGGTAGGGAATAATTAAAACTCAGCCACTCTGTCGGGGGGGATCGACCAGGTTTGTGCTGAGGGCCTGAGCCGCTAAGGAATGCCAGTGTGCGCACACCATTATTGAAAGCGTAAACAAAGAAACAAACAGAAAAATATACCCAAAACAACCGCTAACTCATTAACAGCACAAATTAACTCCGGAACTCCAGCAGACACCAGAAAAGTGCCCACTTACAACTCTATTCTGCCAACAACAACACATACTGTTCCCATTTTCACTTCAGCTAACGCTACCAATATCAAAAATCAGCACTATCGAGGATATAACTCATGTTATACATTGGATTCTTCTTCCTGATGATGTATATCTTTTCTGTATAAATTCTTTATATGATCACATATCTGATACTCTCTGAGGCAGAGCACTCATATCTCATATGCTGGATAGAGACACCTCTTAGAGGATGTTCAGTTCTGATAACCTTTTATACATAAAGACACCTTTCCATTTGTGAGAGACCATATGTGCAAATGTCCTTATTGTTTTCCTCTTAGTTGTACAATATAAACATATCTAGGAGACATAATTTGTCTTACGGAAACAACAATATAAATGGTAAAATAAAACCAGAATTTGTGTATAAAAAAATATACTGAATTAAAAGGCCTGTTTTTAAAATTTTCCACTCCCTCATTTTTTTACAACCACCATGTTTCACACACAAATAATAGTGATACTACAAAGGGGAACATCTATATCATTACTTAATCCTCATATTTCAATATAAAGAGGCCTCTTGAAACTAATAACTAGATGGCCTCATTTGACTAAACTAAATAAATAAAGATATGAAGGCTGATTCATCCAATTTTCTTTACAGTAGACATCGATATTTGCTGTGCATGTTTGCATGATAGGGACTTCCTGACACTTGGGTGATGATAGTCATAAATGAGAGGTCATCGGACTTAACATGACTTTTCAGTGACAGCTTCTACATCTTACAAGCTGCAAATTAAAAACAAAAGAGCAGTGTGTTGTACCTGAGGAACCAAAGAAAATATAACCAATATAATAAACGAATATCTCCAAAACAGCACAATAAACCTCTATCAAAAGATATATAGCATATATAAGTAGAACAAAACCGACAACAGAAGATACTATTGTGCTATATTGGCACAAGTGTTTGTCGACCATTGGCACTAAAGCAACGTCACCTTATATTTAACTGTCACAGTCTATTTTTCCTCTGAAGAGTCTATATGGACTAACTGCATATAATCATATCTTAGGCCTTTACTACAAGGCACAAGGAAAGTGTCCCTTCTACACCACTTTAATCACCAGAGATGATATCCAGAGCATAGCATGCAGAGGCCCCTTTGCTCTCTGACAGGTTTACAACATAATGATCCCCTTCCCAATCCTATACAAATATCACAAGGGATTATTAATCTACCCAAGTAAATATGTAAAACACTACTGTGGCTTTTTGACCCTGGCGGAAAAAAGAACTTACATATTTTCACCTCATAATTTAAAAGTTGGACCTTGGAAACAGCCTGACTGTTGGTCCTAGAGTTTGTGTGACTCAGCATTAAGTTATAAGGAGCCCTGCATTCCACAAGGCTGAAAATACATAATAATTTTAAAAAAGTAAAAATACATTAGGTGTTTAAAGGCACAATTGCCAAGACTGGAGGAGGACATAATAAAAAAAACATGCTCCCTAACATGTACTGTATAAGCATACATAAATGGTCTTAATCCATACAGATTGCCTCACTTGCTCATTTTTGTCACATAGGCTGGAGGAAAGATCAGGAAGCATTTTAACAAACAAATAAACTACTTTAAGACTAGATGAATGCTTTAGCCACAGACAAAACGGATGTAAATTTAAAAATAGTGGCTTGTGTTAAATGCAATCACAGGTAATTCATGTAAAAAGCAGCTTCAATCTTTAGTAAGCACTGAACTTAAAGGTTTATATGCATAGTATTATTTCACACAGCCCTGTGTCCTGTAAGACACTGGTCACTATTGTAAATGGATACTGATTGTGATATCTGCATTGGTTTATTGCATAACATTTATTGCCAAAATGGACAAAAAAGATTGTGTCCACAAAATGCTCTGCATTTGACACGTCTGTGAAGAAACAAACCGCTTTGCTCGTTCAGCTCCTGAAACGTGTCTGCTCACATATGTGGTTGAACTTCCTGAAATCAAGATGAAGAAAAGAAAACAGTTACTTAAACGTGCAAAACCACAGAAATGACATTATAGGAGGCATGTCACACAGACCATCAACCAGGCCTGAGGAGCTACAGAACCAGACAAGGACTCCTTCTACTGGTAAAATAAGTGAACAGCATGCATGTCACATCTTTGACAAGTCTGTCCAGGTTATAGCCAGAACAGTTTTACATGAACACTTACGTTGCATGATGTGCCTTCACCTGTGTGCGACAGTTCCGTCCCCAGTAACAGTCGGGACGAGACGTTACAGCAACTGAGGAAAGAACGACAAAAACAGATAGAGCATAGACATTATGGTTAAGTGAGGGCCTTACCCTAAAAACATCACTAACCCCTTTTATGTGTCTGCTTATTAGTTATTTAAAATGCTGAAAAGGTCATTGAAAATGAGTGCAGGAAAACAATGGTGGTCTCTCTGACCTGGAAGTTCAGATGAAGGGATGTTCTGTCTGTACTTGTAGGCGATCTCCTTGAACGCTCGCAGGCCGCAGCAGAAGCACAGGATGGTATCTGCAGATATGCGACAATCTGACAAGATACAAGGGCAGCATATTATCGCTCTTGTTTAATAAGTCAGTGTGGAGTTTTGTTCAGCCACTCTGTGTGTGCTGCGAGTGTTGCAGTGGATCTTCCGGATGTATCTGCATCACAGTACGTGGTAATGAAAATGTTTTGGGTTTAGATCTGAAGTCTCACCTGTCAGATTGTACTTTCCTTGCTGAGTGCTCTGCAAAGACTCCTGGCGCAGATCTCTCCACGTCTTCCCTCTGGAGGACAGGTAGTTCTGGTGGAAGGATGGAAACACAAGCAAAAGCATCTCATCACACATGACAACAGATGAAGTAGATGCAGTTTATTTAGCTCAGGGAAGCAAAAGCTGACAGAGATCCAGTGTCTTAGATTAGCTCGAAGGACCTTAGACCTGAGACATACACAGCACAAACAAATATAACATTGTGATCGACAAATAAAGAACTGACCAAAGATCCTCAGAATATCTGACACATACAGATAGTTCAGCTTACCTGGAGGACCTCTGACTCATAGTTGTTGTTGTTCAGCACACCATCCATGCATTTGTCTGTCAGATTGATCTCTGAAAAAAAAGGGACATGGTGGATTTGAAGTATGAAACATTGAGCTGACTACAAGACATTAACCTGCTGTACAAATACATTAGTAGAAGCTACATCATAAATGATTTGTTTTGGGGTTGCAGGTTTTAATTCTTGAGTTGCATTGTTGCGGTAGAGATACAGGAGCTCCATGAGGTACAGTTTAAGTTCATCTCAGCTGCTTCAGCTGCTTCTCAGCAGGATCACTCTAAAACACTGCTGAACTGTGTATGGAGCTTTTGATCCGAAGACACTTTCAGACAGGGATCGTGCAACAGCACCAAAACTAATTCGCTTCTCTGTGACCCCTTTGGTTTGTTCAAACTGGACCAACCCAAGGCGTCATCTCAAATGTGATGCATGTTTAGTGGGTAAATGCTGTGGAATTAACCATGATTCGATACTATGCTTGTTGTAAAAGGAAAGACACCTAAATGTACTATGTGACATGTTGAACCTTTTTTCCTGGCTAGAATAAACTGTAGGAAACACACAATACCTATAGTTTGAGAATGTCTGTCATCAAAATTAGAGATGTTACATTTGGACACTGGTTTAAAAAAATCCCATATTAGGCCACTACCCAGCAGTAAGTGAAACATTGGAATACCCCTGGAGCTGTTTTGTTGAGACACATACTTACCACTGAACCGAGCCAAACAGCCTTGACAGCCAATCTTCTGGCAACCCCAGTACTTATGACAGAAGGGCCGCTGGCAGAGTACGCCTGCAAACACACAGCGCATCACGCATGAAAAGGTTTTCTTTAAGAGCATTGCATGTCTCTACATATGTGTATTAAATTTCAGTTTCCTAAAACGTGAGAGCAGGACTTCTACATATAAATGAATGTCCTTTACATTCAAGCCCTTGCCAAATTAGTTCACATAATGCTGTTGAAGCATATCACTGTCAGATTTAGTCTCTCTGTGTTTTGCTGTATACAGGAGCTTTTAAATCTGTGATGACTTTCTCCATCAATGATTGGTTTGCCAGAGCGGAAGGGAGACTGACTGTAGCAATGGAACAGGCTACAGTATCGATCAGTATGGTGGAAATAATGGCAGAAAAACCAACATAATGATAAGATGCTGCAGATAAAAAAGAAAACCGGTGTTAAGATTGCAGCAAAAGAAAATGGGAATCCACAGCAAGGACAAGGCCAACACCATGAGCGCGTCAACAGTGTTTGTGTATTTACTCTCACTGCCAGAAGAGGAAGACAAATCTTACACTGCAGGTTTAAGTCCCTTTCCAGCTCGCTGTGGTTACATTTACAGTTTTTATTTTCTGAATGACAGCATAGACCACACTACACGTCTAAAGAGGGACTAACAAGTTTAGGTTCCACTCACATTGCTGAGCAATAACCTGCTGGCTGTTTAGATCTGCTTGTCTGTCTGGCATTGGTTGGAGGCAGCAGGTGCAGATGAGATGGGAGCCCTTAGGGGTGCAGCAGTACTCCTGAGGAGCTGCAGATGAGAGCACAAATAAGTCTGGATGTGGGACACGAAGATCTGATCCTATCATGGTATTCTGAATGTAACAGTATGTTGTACCATGTACCATGAGAGAAAAGTTCACTGTTAGCCACTGATCTTCTCATCTACTTTCTAATCACCTGAGGGAATGTCAGAGGATGTTGAGGGCTGCTCCTCTGTGGGCTTTGCAGACCCCTCCTCATTTGCTGGCTTGGGTGGGGGAGATGGAGGGAGTGGAGCAGGGAGCCAGTAGTTTGAACCTGTAGCAGAAAGCACCTGATTGATCTCACTCCAGTAGCCAGGACACTGTCTGCACATCACTGGAGGTTGACTAGGGACAAAAAGACAAAAATCAAGGCATCACATGGAGAACTCGTCAATAAACAAGCAAAAACAGGCCTCCAACATTGATGGCTTTTCCATGCCACTGATGATTTCATAGTGTAAGATAGGGTATGTAATGTACTTTAAAAATCATTTTATTATCTGAAAAACATTCTATCCAGCTACAAAAAAGCCTTAAAAGCCAACAGTAATAATGGAAGTACAGGAGTCATTGCTATGGTGACAATACACTGTCTCATAGGCATAGTGGTATAAACTGGCAGGTTTGCACATTGCTGCAAGTTTCAGCTGGTCTTGTCATAACTCATTAGTGCTAATGGCTTCAGACAGAGTTCCAACTTTTTATGGAACAGAAAATATAAGACATGCAAACAAACATGCAATAAAAATAAGATGAAAACAACAAGTAAAGGCGATGTAAGATGTTGAATGTTTTTGTTGGCAAAAACAACAGTTAAATGACTAAAATGTGACGAGTGCACACTTTCATCAAAAGATGAATCAAATTAAACACGGATTTCCTACAAATTCAAACAACCACACCGTTTACCTAATGTCTGACGAGTCGCTGTCGTTGTCTGAGCGCTCAAAAACATGATCTGAACTGCCCTCCTCGTCAGAGAAAGAGCGCTCAACATTGGGCTGCAACATATCCTGAGTTATCTTGTTACAGCTGTCCATGTATTTTAGGTCCTCCTCACTGCGACACTTCTCTGTAGGAAAGAAAGGAACACACAGACAGATACAAAGTCAGTTTCTAAGGAGATTTTGTGGAAATGTATACAATTTGCGAAATTAAACAATGTAAGCAGGTCGCGCTGACATGCTACTCCCTCTCGATCATGTCAGCTTTGGTAAAAAAAAAACTCAGCCACAACTACATCACGTTGACTTTTTGATTTTTTAAAAACTTGTCATGTGAGGTAATCATCTTACATGACAAGTTTTGCCATTCACTTTGAACCTTTTCAGGTTGAAGGTGATACAGGTGGTGACATGTTAAACACTAAAAGATGCTATCAAAATCTCTATCTATGCAGACCTGGGTGCTCGATGAGGTATGCCTCCACCAGGTTGTTGAGGACGTGGTTTTTACTTATCCTCTCCACAGGGCAGCGGCAGGTGGGGCAAAACGAGGAACGCTCCATCCAGCCTGAGTAGCAGGCGGCACAGAAGACATGCATGCAAGGCTGCAAGCTAAAGCAGAAAACAGACTTAAAGTCACACACACACACACACACAGCATTTCTCCTGAGACGACAAAGGATATCGGTTTGAATGGAACAGTCGTTGAGATCTTACCTGACACAGTCATGCAGTAGGACCTGGCAAATAACACACGTCAGACTCTCCTCCATCTTGTCCTTAACCCCTTCCGCTGGTGGTTTTGACGAAAAACTCCCAACACTTTCCTCAGATGAACCGACCACTTCTGTACTGGAAGTGTGTGGCAAGCCCAAATCATAGTCTGCATCTGCAAACATAATAACTACATTATACAACACACAGTGTCTCTGGGTTTTGGCAGAAAACATACCAGGCTAGGCCTGCGGTTGAAAATGAAGTTTTTGGGGCTGGAACAAAAGCTGCAGGTAAAGCGCTGATAAGACACAAAGGGCTCTATTTTATTTGTGCAGGAACAACAACCAGTGTAATACCCTCAGACTGTGTTGGCATCTCCACATTAAACTTTTTTTTTCTAGGTCATTTAAAATGCATTAAGTGGCTACAAAACTGTTTAACATGGTTCATTAGCATTTTAGGCCCTGTAACAATATTTCTAGCTGTGTGACCTTGCATGAGGAGCAGAAGTGGCTCCGAGACATCTAGTCCCCGTTTCCACCAAAATACCAACAACTCCCTTTGAGCAGCTTAATTTTAACGAACTTCCCACCTGTTTGTGCCGGTCTTCCAACTTGTGCACCATGAACTCTTTATTACACATTTCGAGGTCAGGAAAAATGAGAGAGAGGAAAAAAAAAAAAAAATATATATATATATATGTTTATAAAATACCAAATTGGAGTGCTGCCTGTGCCGCTATGAAATTAGGGCCAAAAATAATGTAAAGGATCGAGAAAAGTTTAATCTTCATGTAATTGTAATGAAAAACCATCCATTGACTCAAATCTGTGCAAAAAACTTCTTTAAAAAAAAAAATTAACAGGTTGGTCAGACACCATCAAGGCATGCCAACCTGCTCATACCTAGAGAAAAGTCTGGAGGCTTACTCATCAGATGAGGTGTGTTTTTTTAGTTTTTTTAAATATGCAACTTGAAAATGAAACTTACTCTCGTTAGGTTTCCTCTTCTTGGTTTCAGGCTCCATTTTGTGCATGTCTTTTTCCTGTGCTGGGGCCTCGTCTTTAGCTTGGCCTAAAATGGAGTGAAAACAAATTCTGGGTCACATGATATTGTAAAACTTCAAAATGCTTGTTTTTAAGGAAAGTACTAGTGGTGTGCAATATTATATTGTAAATTTCTATTTTTTTTATATTGTAAATTTCCCCACTGTGGGACTAATAAAGGGATATCTTATCTTATATCCAGGCCAGTATCATAGTTTTATTACATATACAATTCCTGTGGCCGGATATCAAATGGTGCACGTGACAAAACAAAGGAGGAAGTTAGCATCATGTGAACTAGGCTGCTAGTCTAGCGACATTCTGCTGTGGGTGCTGTTCTCCCTGCCGCTGGAACATGCCCCCTCAGTCGGACCTAATGGTCCTGACACATGGTGATGTGGCAAAGGTGGCAAACTACAAACGAGACAGCAAAACAAACCAGTCTCACATAGTCAAGTCACTGCAAAGGGGATGAATTTCTTAACAGCGCAATTTACCAACGCAAGGAAATCGAACAATCTGGTAGAGCTTTCTGACTAACTCAATGTTCATTTCCCCATTTGTGTATATCTCAGGGAGGCTCAGTCATATAGGTGGGTGGAATGACTTGGTGAGGGAAAAGTTATAAAAAAAATACAGTCATCTCTGTCGTCTGTTTTGGGGAAGTACTTGCAGAACTGTGCAGCTAGCTTTTGCTGAGGTGTTTCCCCACGTCGAAATAGAAATAGAAATAGAGCAAATAGAAAGAAATGCAATATTTAAATGTAGCGATTCAAGGTTAGAGTTGTGTCTTTTGCATGGCAGCTCCCTTCGACCAAAATGCCTTCCTCTACACCTGCATGCACTCAAGTGGCACTATGATAAAAAATGAAAATTACAGATTTATTTCGCACATCCCCTAGATCGATCCATGTGGGCATGCATACGCAGTTTGTCAATCAACGGCTTCCAACAAAGACTGAAAACAGGGCGACACGGCTAGCTGGGCTACCGTATGTTTAAAGGTATAGAAACCAGTGTGTAAAGATTTTATTGGAGGGTTATGTGTTAGACACTCTCTTGGCAGGAGGAAGTCCCTTCCTGGAGTCTTTTTAATCACCACGAGTTACAACCAGTGGAAGTCACTGCTCCAAGCCAAAAACTAGTATTCAAATAGCCACAGAAGACCCTCCCACCAACTACACTCAAAGATTCTGTGGGTAATCATTAAAAAGTCATCTGCATAGGTTCATACAACTTAACAAGGTGAAGGCATAAAATGGGATGCATAGTAAAGTGATACACTGTGAATTTCCAGAGACAAAGTCCTCCCTCTCTCCACAATAGATCACTCCCTCCTCCACAGTGTGTTAGCAGTGCAGTTAGCAGTGTGTTACCTACCAGGGGCCGGAGAGGCTGTGGTTGCCATTGCTCCAGAAGTAGTAGGGGTCCCGATACAGAAGTGGGAGGTGGAGGGCTGAGGTTCTTCCTGAGTTGGATTAAGAGGAGCTGTGGGGAGCATTACAGGCTCCACAGAGAGTGGCATCTCTGAAGGAGGAACAGGAGCAGGACTGTGGGCCGACCTCTCCATGTCTGAAGTTTGAATAGAGGGTGGGGGTTACTAGTGAGGCACAATATAGCTGTGGAAATCAAAGTGGATGCATTCAACAAAGGAGTTGTGGGGGATAACCCAACTACTCACCATAACTATGATGCAAAACAGTTTGCTCCGTTTTGATTGAGTGGTAAACATAGGCAATGTCTACATGGGGGACAAGAAATGATGTTTGTCTGTCTTTTGTTCTTATAAATTAATATATACATTATTCTCATAGCTAAAAAAAAAAATGAACTCACTTTGTTCTGGTTCACTCTTCCTGTATACAAAGTAGATGACATCGCCGTTTTGTAGCATGCGACTTTGATTCCTGACCAGTTTGGACATGTTGATCACCGTGCCATGGGTACTACAGACAAACACACATGCAATCTAAAAATGTAAGCACAGTCTTTCTTACAGATACATTTACATTTTTCAACCTACTGTTTGTTTTATTCAAATTATAGCCAATCGTGTCCCATAGAACATATTCAGCTTAGTCCATCAGGAAAGATATGACACTCCCAATTTTGTACTGTGGTTTCAATTCTCTAGTGAGTGATTATTCAGCACACAGTACCTCGTGTCTTCAAGCCACACCTTTCCTGAGCTTTCATCTTGCACAATCTTGCAGTGCTCCCCCGATACCAGTTTGTTGGCTGGAAAGGACAGAAAACATCCTGGCAAGAAAATAATCAAAATGAAACTAAAACTAAAAGTCTAGACATAAAACAGATTATGCTGCAGGTTTTTAGTGCCCTTTTTTCGGATTATAATAGGCAATACATAAGTTTGTGACTATGGCAACATGTGATTCATGTTTCATTTCTTTTTTTCCCCCCTCGGACCATTTTAAAACACTATTAACATTCATCTTCTCGGTGCATTTACAAAAACCTTTTATTACCCAGACATAAGCTACCCAATTAAGATGAGTTGCTTTGCATTGCAAAAAAGTAGACCCCAAGAGCTCTAGACAACAAAGCAGACACGGGGGGGAGAATATAGGCCTAACCCTTTCTTAAGCAAAACCAATACAAAAAAAATCTACTTAATATTCTGCACACATGTTCTCAATGGAAGCCTTTTGTTATCATCACAAGGGGCTGTCAAAGTTTGGTGCACTAAAGAAGCTGAGGGGTAGGTTTTAAAAGGCTCAGACACTGACAACAATGTCTATGCTGCAGACGTGACTGTCTTTTGTTAACAGACATCCTCATGCTCAGATCTTACTATAGTAGCATTTTACAGAAATGTTTATACATCATGTTATTCATGAAAATGTATGGTGAAGACAATTTATTAAAGTTCATTCCATAACATGCATAAACAAACGTACCCTTTTTTCTGCCAACAGTGCATTCTCTGTTGAATAGCAGGACAGTTTCACTAGAGTCCACTTTGACTAGCTTTCCCCATGGTTGTCCTCTTCTAAAACTGTCCATCTTCCAATGTTTTTCTGTAGGAAATAAAAAGAAAAAGTTTTGGAAATGTTTAAATTCAATAGTCAGCTCTTTGGTGTCACTTTCTGGCATTGCTTTACAGATGATAAGGCACATGGTAACAAGTATGCTGACACCAAAACAAATTCAAAACTTCATTATGAGTATTTTTGCATTCAGTGCTGTTGCATATATCATGTTTAATATATGCTGAATTCAAAAGTGAACTGTATAGATTCATAAAAAATTATGAGAAACGATAGGAAAGATATGTACCTTGCCAAATAAGCAAGGCTACATTAAAATGACAGAGTTCATCATTAGGTCTGGTAGGAAACCCCCCATTATGCTAACAAGAGTTAGCTTTTCTGAGCTCACTAGCTATCCAGCCTTATCAGCGGGCTTTGTTCACAGCCAAGATGGGAAATCATGCTTATTTCAAGCCTCAACCATTAACTAATTAGACAGACTGTTTCATAATGGACATACCGTGGGATATCATCACACCTGACAACTTCTCGCAATAACAACACAAAGCTAACGCATAGCTAACATTAGCAGACAACCTTACTGAGAATCCAGCAGATAGTCGGAGGCGCAGAACGACATCCAGATATGGCCGTGACGTTTTATTCACAGCTGAGTAAGTAAGTCTGAAACCTTTACTTTACCGTCAAAAGCTGAGTTTGTTGTCCTGATAGCTCTGAGAGAGACCACTGCTTAACCTCATGTTCCAGCTAGGCTTGAGATCCGCTTCCGTCATATATCTCAGGCTGAAAGTGAAACTATAAACCGTCATCAGCTGATGGAGGAGGAGCAGTGTCTGCGTTGTTCAGTACATGCATGTGTCTGAGCTGCCAGCCTCATCCTCATCCTCAGACAGACACATGCTGCTGCTCACTGACACGTTTAATCAAGAGTCACAGATTCATTTCCTGGGGACAATATCTGCCCCCTGGCACCAAATGGATCAAATTCACACACATTTTGTTGCTATACATATTATGCACTCATAAAAGTTGTGTATACTGTAGGGGTTGTGCCCTTTATTTTCTTTTAAGTTAACTTAAAATACTCATGTTTGTCAAGTTATTGTTTTTCTAATACAGTTCACAAATTAATATTTTAGTAACTAATCTAATGCAATTTCATGGAACCTGTCAACAAAATAAACTTAATTGAAGTCGATGTTTCAATTTCTGAGTGTACTACTGGGTTATAGGTCTACTGTATTTAATATGTAAAGCTAGAAAAGGTCTATTACCTGCAAATCTACAGAAGCTGTTTATATTAAGAGAAAATGATGAGGATCATCGAAGGAAGATTCATTTCAGTTCGTATGCACGCACTACATGAGGGCTAACGTGTATGTCAGAATATGGAGTAAAACTGTGGAATTAAACTCAACTATTTGTACAGTAAAACTGGTCAATTTAAGAGAATATGTAAAGAAAATGGGGTATTATGAACTATCTGTGTAATGTTTATCTTAGGTAAACTGTTATTGATTGTATTGAGTATGTATTGTTTGATTTTTATGTAAATTGTTAAAAGAAAAAAGGTGAACAAAGGTATAAAGAAATAAATGAAAACAAGAATAAGAACAGAATATAGTAATGCAGCAATTAGGGGGCTCAGATAAAATCAGGATATGCTCTCCAATAAACATATGTATTAAGACCATTTAAAAAAAATAGCCCTGTAAACAATTATTTTGAATTCTGAATTACTCATTTTGTACTTTTATATTGGTATTGTTACATCGTTTTTACTCAACAGTAGAAATAAATAACCTTTAAACTCAAATTATTTGGCTTTTTTAAAACAGTCACATCTCAGATCATATTTGCTGTCCTGTCTTGAAAAGATCTTGGGTGCAATGGGAATGTATGGGAATTTAAAAAAGTGCATTTATTTGATATCAGTTACCAGTGTTAATGTAGTGTTAATGATGCATATTATATCATTTTGTAATAAACTATTGAATGTCTAGTTGTTTTAGTTTTGACACCCACAATTCAACATCGTAAACTATGTGAGGAAGTAGTAGTGACTAATAAATCATAAACAAGACCTTATAATTTAAAATGTCTCTAGGTTTCTAAAGAATTGTTTTTGACTATGAATAGACAAGACTGTATGTTGTTTCCACGTTAGTTTGATCTCAGAGGGATTTTGTCTCAAAACAATTTCAACATTACATTATTTTTATATCAATATCTCCTTATATTGATTTTCAACATATACCAACTACACATCTGTATTTCTACTTCTATTTTTCATACACATAGCATTTAATGAATGCTCATAATGTGTGTATGACCTATTTTAGGTTTTCAAGGTTACCAAAACCCTATCTGCTCACTCCTCATCCTTTTTGCAGCTTCTTGGACTCAGGAGCAGACATTAGACAGGCCTGGAGGCTGTATGTAGACATCCCTGTCTGCAGCTACTCTCTGCTGGAAACTTGTCTCTGCTTTCGATTGTTCTGAACTGACAAGTCACCAAATGAAGAATGGTTGTTGTGGAAAGTTGCTCTTTATTTTTAATAGCAATAGTTGCTCTACATAAAGACATTAGGCAAATACCAAGGACAAAACTGTAAGTGCAAGTGTGTTGCTATTTTAAGGGAATTAAAAAAGACAGTAAGTGATTTTTCAAGTTTATTTTACTACATTTCTCAATCATTAATAATACTTAAGAATTAACACTGTGAGTAAACTACTGTAGCTTCTGGTAACAATGTAGCTAAAACTCTTGTTGCAAAGGCCTACATTCATTCTGTATGATGTGTGTCTGTATAAGCTGATTGTTATTTAGTTGTTAAATTAAATATATATATATTAAGTAAAAATAAAGTACAATGGAGCAAATAAAATAGTGTATTAAGGGAAGGCTAGGCTAAAAAGGTGTGTCTTGCCGTAGGTCTTTGTCCTCGTCTGAGGAATAACTAGAAGACCAGAGGACCTTAGTGATCTGGAGGGAGAGTACATTAATTCTGACAAGTATTCAGGAGCTAATCCATTGAGTGTTTTAAAAACCAATAAAAGGATCTTAAAATCTATTCTAAAACTGACAGGCAGCCAATGAAGGGACCTTAGGACAGGTGAAATGTGTGCTCTCCTTCAGGTCTTGGTCAATAAAGGAGCTGCTGCATTTTCAATAATCTGTAGCTTATTGCGGCCTTAGGTAGTCCAGAGAGAAGGGCATGGCATGACAAGCCTATAGGTTTGTGTTATGGTTATATGAAGCCTATAGGTTTGTGTTATGGTTATATGAAGCCTATAGGTTTGTGTTATTGTTATATGAAGCCTATATGTTTGTGCTGTTGTTATATTGAGCCTATAGGTTTGTGTTGATGCTGATCCTATCCTGGTCACAGTGGGCAGTACCTGCTCTTCCTCTCTCATCATCTTCAGCACGTTCTCTCCTCTTTTTTTTCTTCTTGTCCTGTGTTACTTCCTTTCCTAAACCTGAGCTATGACTGCTGCAGTCTTCTTTCATGTTAGTCTGTGTCAGGGCAGGAAGTACACACAGGGTCAGCTGATATTTATATGTACATGTTAGCGCCTCCACTGACTTAATCATTACTACGTGTTGACAATCGTTGTTCTTAAACTGTTGGACCACAGATTTTCACATAGTGGTGAACCTCTCCCCATCTTTGCTTGTGATTGGCTGACACTTTGCAGGATGCCTCTCTATACTCCATCATGATACTATCACCTGTTACCTATGAACCTGTTTACCTGTGGAATGGTCCAATCAGGTGTCTCTGAGCTTTCACAACTATCCCAACTTTTGTTACTCCTGTTCAACTTTTCAGAGACATGTTGCTGCATAAAATAATATATAGAATAAGTATATACAAAAATCAATGAATCAATGAATGGGAATGGCAGCTATTAACCCAACTTAGTTGCACAGCCATAAACCTGAGCGGGGGAGTGGCAGGTCAGAGGACAGGACCCCCCACCCCCTTCCATACACTGCCTTTCCCCCACTTTGAGCTGTGCCCAGACCCTGAGGAGGGTACCAGCCCATTGCAGATCCTTCTACCTGTCCCCGTTCGGACAACTACCCTAACCCTAATCCAAACCCTACTACCTCCTCACTTTGTTTGGCTGATTTCATGAATAGTATGGTGCTTTTAAGTCCTTTGTAAAGGTAAATTTGACATTTGAAATTGTGAATTAAGTTGATGCAGACCTCACAACCCTAACAAGTAATTTGTAGCTTGCTTGTTCACTATGCACTTTAAGTCATCACAACAACGTACATTGTACATTGTCCCATGTTCCTTGTACTGTATTCATAATTATTATTGCAGCCAAACCCATAACAGTAAAGACAGGAGCTGATCATTATTTCAGCAGCATGCTGTCTGCATTTTGCACATCATGCAGTTACGATTTTGACATTTGACGCCAATTACTGTATAAGCTCCTGTAAGTGTCGGAGAGGTTGAAGGATAGGAGAAAGCAGGGAGCTCTCTGGAGGTAGAGGGTGTGGGTTAGTTGTGGATAGGAATGGGGTAAGGCTGAGGGATAGTGCTGATGGGTAATGGCTCATGTGGTCGCGTCTCCTCATGTGGGGGTACTGAGGCTCAGTTTGAGATATTTACCACCAAGACACCAAACATCCCACAAGGCTCAAGGGCCTTCATGACGTCAAACAGCTCTCCCGTGTGAATGCGTCTCACTTTGCCTCATTATTATATTCTGAATTGGAACCCTCAAGGATTTCCAACAGACCCTCCAGGAAGTGCAGGGTGGGCATCCCTACCACATGCAGATTGTGATGCAACAGGCTGATGTATTCTTGGTTAATGCTGCTGATGCATTCTTGGGTGATGCTGCTACTGCATACAGTGTTTCTTACAGATACTGGCAGCTGTGAAGTGCTGTTCAGGTCCGACACATTTCGCCTTCACACACATTTGCCTCAACATCACTGTGGAGGAAATTGATTTTTTCATTTGAAGCTGTCTGAATCTTTTCCTCAGTCAGTCATTTAACAGCATGGGCCTCTTTCAATAGAATAAAATAAGTTACTCATAAAAATTAGAAGGCTGAAAGACTTAATGTTAAATACATTTTTATAGTCATGTTAATCAGCATTAGCAAAAGTTAATTAGTATTATCCATTACATTATATTTATTTGGTCAATATTTTTATCCAAAGCCAATCATAAGCACATTCAAACACAATCCAAAAATTGCAAGAAAGCAGGTACTTCATCAAATAAGCTGAACTGCTTCTTAGAAATAAAATGCTCCACTTAAAAACAAAATAACCTCAGGTTATGTGACATTTTTATGCTTCTAGCTGATGTTAACATTCTCACAGTTTGTTTTCCCTTTTCACCTCTGAGACATAGATCAACAGAGTAAAACAAGTTTAACTTGCTGTAGCAGTGAAGCTCTTTATACCACAGTGTGTGGGTTCTCTCAGTGACGGCTCCTTGATGACAGTCGGTAACGGTCTGCATTTAACACAAATAAATAATAAATAATAAACACCAATAAACTACAACATAACACAGCTTTTTCAGCTTCTTCACCATCACACACACCAGACACTTTCCAGCATCAGTCCAGACGTGTCCTTCACATCTCCAGTCTCACCCGCCGAGACTTACAGGCAGAGACGTCCAGGCACATCACGCTGTAATATGAGGTAGAGAGAGCAATCAGTTCAACACAAAACACCAGAAATAATTAACTCTCTCTTCCTGACACCATTCCCTGAACCACCCTAACTCTCTGTCTCTCTCGCGCTCGCTCTCTCTTGTCCCAAATGAACCAAACCCACACTGCCACACTTGAATTCTTTAATATTAATTCTATTCATAAGGATTAAATGTTGACAAGAAAACAGTTTCAGAAAGACAGAAACATCCGATGCCCTTTATTTGTCAGAAATTTAAAACAACAGTTTCAGTTTTAACAATAACAGTATAGCACTCCTTTTTCAAGAAAATAAAAATGCCTTAAATATATTTATGATGAGAATGGCACTCAGCAAATTCCTCCATCAAGGCCCAACAGTCCCAACTTAATTCAATCAAGCCTTATCCAAAATGAAACTCAATCCTGTAACAATAATTTGTGAAAGCCAAACATTTCAATCTGGTGGATCAGAATTTTTATTTGGATCTGCATCAAATTGCACATATTAATAGATACCAACACCCTAAATATGCCTTATTTTTTGATTCATGCATTATTCACTGAGAAATCAAAGAGAATGTTGGAAAACACACTGTTTCACAACGTTGAAGAAATTGAAAAAAAAAATCCAGGATCCTCCCCATCATTCGGATCCACACCAACATTTAAAGGGATCTATTCTGGCTCAAGACCTATCCTCCCATCAAGTTTCATGGAAATCTGTTCCGTAGTTTTTGTGTAATCCTGCCAACAACAAATAAACAGACACAGGCGAAAACATATCCTTAGCGGAGGTAACTATGTAACTAAAATTGCAATATGATTTTAGCTGGTGGTTATTTGTTTAATGTTCAAACAAATATACTAAATTTGTTACTACTCACAGATGAATCACTAATCCCTGCAATGGCTAATGCTTCCATTTAGAGCTAAACATGGTCTGATTGCAGGTGAGCAGAGCAGGAGGAGGCGGAGTGAGAATGAGAGCTGTCCAATCAGCCACACCTTGGAGACACACAAGTAGACAAACACACACACACACAGACAGGGAGAGACAGACAGAAACACTGGGATGGGGAAAACAGAGGAAAACACTCGGAACAAGGCAGAGGAGACTGCTGAACCTGACACATATTCCAAAGACATAATCAAAAATGTAATCAATCAATCCTTGACAGTATAACTAATTACACAGTGTAATGACAGGCAGTGAGTATTTCAGCTTAAACATCAAAAATCTTAATGTAAAAGAGGTCATCAAATAAAAGTGCTGAATAAGCACATTGATGCAGACTGCATGCAGGATGAGGCATGCAGCATTCATCACACATCACACATGGTCCATTCAACATCCCAATATGCTGCAAATCAGATGTCATTCATATATTCCTGTAGCTCATTATCTGTTCATATGCATAAAATGTATCTGCATTAGATTGGTGATAGCCCACACACACAACGCTTGCACCTGTTGGGGTTTGGTATGATTTGATTGGATATGATGTTCAATACTTTTTTGTTAGTAGGCTCAAATCAATGTTGGTTGTAGTCTTTTAGGCCTTGCTTAACACAAAGAAGGTCCGAGTGATATTTAAAAACATTGTGAATTAAAGGGACAGTTTACCCAAAAATTAAAAATCATTGTCCATACAGAAGGCCTGAAATCCCAAAATGATTTAGAAAGACATTATGTATTGTAAACCCTTCTTAAAGCCAAAATCTTTACTGTAGCTGCTAAGCTAAAAGCATGGTGCACAAGCTTGGATGCATGTAGATGTGTCCATATGTGAACCATCTGTCCACACATGAGCATATGGTCCTTTTTAAGTGAGTTGATATGGAAAACATAGTTTAACTAAGTAACGGCAACACCTCATTTCACCCTCAAAAGTAAAACAAATTGTCAATTCACAAAAATGATTCATTGTCACAATTTTCCAAACCAATATCACTGGTTGGAATTACATTAGTTTGACACAGTCATAAAGACATATTTGATTGTGCGACTCAGAATTTATGAATTAATAATAGTGCACACTTCCTGTCTAGGTTAATAAAGATTCAACTACAGGTTCCTGAAAATAAATTAGTAAATGCCCTCAAGTACTATTATTTTGAGGAGCTGGTACTTCCATCTATTATGATTTTATGTTTATATCTCTTATATTTCACAACACTTCAAAGACAAATACAGCACCTTTTATTATTATTTATATGACAGAAATATTTTACATTCAGTTTATGTTTCTCATAAAATACAGTGCAGGGTGAAAGACGAAAGAAGTTTCCAGAGGTTTCCAACCTTTTTTGGCTTGTGATCTATTCCAAAAAAACAACTGCGTCTATTTGGGGCTCCTGGTTGCATTTCAGAAGTCTGTGAGTTGTTAGTTGTTCCACCAAAGAGATATCATTTTTCAGGTGGTTCCATTTAGAAAGGTTTTAAGCCAAAATAGTTGAGATAAAAGAAAACGCCACTACATAAAAAATGAATGCAGCAGAACTTCATTTCTACCTGTCCAACCCCATTAATTATCTCATCATGCCTCAGATTTATCTAATGACCCTTTGTTGTAGTTTGTAGTTTTGGGACCACTTGATTAAAATACTGAATTGTATATAAAGTAATTAAAACTAGCTCCACCTCTATTTCTACAGCAACTAAAATACTTCTTACACATTGTCATAGCAGTATTATCAATTTAATAATGGCATATATGACATTATTTATTATATATGACATAAGGGGTCCATTTACCAGTGGAATGAGTACTTTAAGTAGACTTGCTGTACTTCCACTTAAGTACATTTTTAATGCAGATCTTGACTGTTTTTACATTGTTGTGTTGGAGACAGATCATTACATTTCTGCTGAGAAAACTAATAATAATAAGAATGTGCGAAACATTAAAAAAGTAAAATCATCTTGTAATGAAGGCCCTCTTCATTACTAGAAATTGTTAAAGAAAACCACAACTAAAGTTTTAAATGTTTATTTGAAAGCATGACATGTGGTAATTTGTTTGCCTCAGCTGGGCATGATTGAAGCTCCACCTGTGAAGACAAAACACACTGGGTTGGTAACATCAACATGTGCATTATAATATAAACTATTAACATGTGTTTATTAGGATATATATAATTGAAAACTATATTAATGTGATAAGTGTTGTTGGTGGTGTAGTGGGATGTCATCCAGTATGAGTTAAGGTCACTCACCTTTTGTGTCTCTTCTCCAGGGTGTTCGGTCTAAAAGAGTCCCCGGCTATCTGAGCATCCATTTATAGGTTCCGGGAGATACTATTGGGTAAATTAGTGTAGGGGTGGTAGTCCACTTTACACTGCATGCCTTCGACTATCGGACGATATTGTAATGCATAAAATAAGTGGGGAATTTGCATTGTAATAGAAATGAGTGTGCGATTTGTCCAAGGTATTGTATTTCATGATGATTGTTCTTTTTGTGTAACGGCAGGGATAGTTTTACCTATACTGTGGTAGGGGCTAAGATCTAGGCCAGTGGCAGGCTATAAAGGCTGCCAGTTTCCATTGAGCGTGGCGACTGTTAGGACCCCATGCTGCCCATGGTCCACAGTATTGTTTTAAATTTGTTAAATGGAAAATTGTACATTCCTTCAGTGTTGGTGAAAATAAAACACCTGGTTGGTCTGCACCTAACCTCTGCCTCAAGCCTCCTGTTTGAAATCCTGCCACTACGCGGCCATCCTAACAAGTGGTGTCAAGAAGCTGGGGCCCGCACCGCAGTGAGGAGTTGAGAATGACTCGAGGTGGGAAGAAGCAGGACCACCAGGAACAACCAGATGAAGGGGCATGTGCATTAATTGATCAGGGGGCCATGGCAACCGGCAACCAAGGTGAAAAGCTGGATGAGCTTGCAGGTCTGGTCAAGTCTCTCGTGCGAACCCAAGCAGCTAGAGACCAGCAAATGGAGAAAGACGTTGGCCGCCAAGAACAAAGATGGAGGAGCATGCAGCATCAGTTTCAACAGATACAGTTACAGGTGAATGAAATGAAAGAAGACTACAGACGAGAGCGTTTGGAGCTGGAGGATGGGCAGCCCCAAGAAGGAAGTGAGCACATGGATGACCCCGATGAGGGAACAGGCCAGCAAAATGTCAGACCTCAAAGAGGTCCTCCAGTTCTAAGAGAACCAAAGCTTCTCCCACTGTCTCCAGATGATGATATTGAACATTTTTTGATGATGTTTGAAAGAATGGCCCAAGTCTGTCGATGGCATAAAGATGAGTGGGCTGTTCGGCTGGTCCCTCTGTTGACAGGTAAGGCACGTAGTGCCTATGTGCTCATGGACATTACAGACTCTGAAGATTATGAAAAAGTGAAAGCAGCAATATTGGCAAAATATGAAATTACGGCAGACACCTACCGCCGGAAATTTCGCTCCCTGCAGATTCTACAAGGTGAGACCCCACGTGAGCTGTATGTTCGCCTAAAAGACTTGTTTTCTAAGTGGGTCAAGCCAGAGAAGTCTTCAGTGAAGGAAATATCAGAGATGATGATACTTGAACAGTTCCTGAGGATGGTGCACCCAGAGCTTGAAGTTTGGATCCGTGAACATGACCCTCGCACTGCAGAGGAAGCAGCCGTGCTGGCTGAAGTCTTCACAACAGCCAGAAGAGGAACCAGACACACCACCTTTGGCCGAGACAGCAACCCTGCACCAAGTTGTAAGTCCAATGGGGGTGATCGGGGCTCTGGTCAGTCTCAGGGTAAAGTTTTTTCTGGTGGGAGGCAGTTTACATCGAGTAACCCCAATAAGTCCATGCCTGCTAAAAATGCTACCTTTAGATCTTCTAAACAAGATGTACGTTGTTACATATGTAATGGGGTTGGCCATACTCAGTATTCTTGTCCACTTTCAAACCACACTAGGCCATCTCTCTTTTGCTCTGTTCCTAGGCCAATTACACAACATGTAGTTAGTAAAACAGCTTGCACAGCACCAGTGCTAGTAAATGGTCAGCGAGAAATAGCCCTTTTAGACTCGGGGGGGTTTCAGTCAATGGTGCTCTCTAGTCTTGTTCCAAGGAATAAGTGGAGTGAGGACAAGACTTGCATAGCTTGTGTGCATGGGGATGAGCATGTGTATCCTACAGCTGAGGTATATCTAACAGCAGGGGGGCACACTTTTCTTTTGCCAGTAGCGTTAGCTCAAAAGTTGCCATATGCTGTCATTCTTGGTAATGACGTCCCTATCCTCCTTGATCTGTTGCAGGAGTCAGAAGATGGCAGAACCATCACACTCAATCTAGTAAGCAGGGGGGAGCAAGGCAGCCCACAGACAGAGGCTACAGTGTTTCCAGTAACAGGGACAGCAAAAGCTTGTAATATGGTGACCACTAGGGCTCAGAGTTCAGGGGAAGTTCTCAGAGAGTTACCATTTTTTGGAGTGGACCTGGAGACAGGCAGAGTTAAGTGTTCTAAGTCTAAAGCAGAGAAGAGGAGAGATAAACTGAGGGGTACCGCTAGAATGGGGACAGAAGAGCTATCTAAACCAAGCTATCCATTAGATGTAGATCTTCCACCAGATGTAGGGACACTGCAGAAGGAAGATCCTACTTTAAAGCCTTGGTTTGAGAGAGTCACAGAGATTGAGGGACTCAAACAGGGCAGTCCAGGTTGTCTAGAAGATGCTACCTACATAATAAAAGGGGGGATTCTGTATCAGTGCAAGGGTAATGTTGAGGCTTTAGCATTGCCACAGCAGTTCAGACACATGGTCATGGATCTCGGACATTCAGTACCATGGGCTGGGCATATGGCATTTCAGAAAACTTTGTGTAGGATTGCCAGTCGTTTTGTTTGGCCAGGTATGTATAGTCAGGTTTCTCAGTTCTGTAGTTCTTGTGAGACATGTCAGCTTACATCAGGGAAGAAGGTTGCTCGAGCCCAGCTACAGCCATTGCCAATTATTGAGACACCTTTTGAGAGAATAGGCATGGATGTAGTGGGGCCATTAGAGAGGAGTTCCTCAGGAAACAGATACATTTTGGTAATCTGTGATTATACAACACGCTATCCTGAAGCCTTCCCCCTAAAGTCAGTGAAAGCCAGAAATGTTGCAAACTGCCTTTTACAACTGTTCTCCAGGGTAGGCATTCCCAGAGAGGTTTTGACAGACTGTGGGACAAATTTTATGTCCAAGTTGTTACAGCAGGTTTATCTGTTGTTAGGCATTAAGGGAATTAAGACCACCCCTTATCACCCCCAAACGGACGGGTTGGTTGAAAGATACAATCAGACACTGAAAAACATGTTGCGTAAGTTTGTTTCCCAGACTGGAGGAGATTGGGACCAATGGCTGCCTTATCTACTCTTCGCCTACCGGGAGGTGCCACAGGCTTCTACGGGTTTCTCACCATTTGAACTGTTGTATGGACGCCAGGTGAGAGGACCACTGGACCTCCTGAAAGACTACTGGGAGAGTTCCACGTTAACAGGAGAGAATGTGGTGGCATATGTGGTCAAGATGAGAGAGAGGTTGGAGGAAATGTCAACACTGGCTCAAGAAACAATGAGAGTGGCTCAGCAGAACCAAAAGAGGTGGTATGATCAGAAAGCTCGTGAAAGGGTTTTTGAACCAGGCCAACAGGTGCTGCTGTTACTCCCAACGTCAGAAAGCAAGCTGCTGGCTAAGTGGCATGGACCTTATGAAGTCATCAGACGGGTTGGTAAGGTGACATATGAACTGAATATGCCAGAAAGAGTCAAGAAATATCAGAGATTTCATATTAACTTGTTGAAGGAGTTCCAGGTTCGCCAGGAGCCAGTGCACCATCACCTGTTTGTTCGAGCAGTTCAGGATGAGGAGGTCACTGAAAAGTTCTTTCCAGCTAGCACTGGAGAGGCCAGTCCAGTTGATCTTTCTCATCTGTCAGTCTCCCAACAGGAGGAGGTGGAACCGTTCCTTGAAAAAAAACTTTTCAGCGAGACACCAGGTTTTACCACCCTTGTTCAGCACAAGATTCAGCTAAAGAAGGATGCTCCAGTGCGGCAGAGGAGCTACAGGATTCCTGAGCGGTTGGTGCCAGTGTTAAAGCAGGAAATCAAATTAATGTTGGAGCTGGGTATAATTGAGGTATCATGTAGTGAATGGTGTAGCCCTGTTGTTTTGGTCCCGAAGAAAGATGGCTCACTGAGATTTTGTATTGACTTTAGATACCTAAATTCTGTGTCTGTTTGATCCATATCCTATGCCCAGAATCGATGACTTGGTTGAGAGAGTTGGGAGAGCGAAGTATATCAGCACCCTGGACCTGAGTAAAGGCTACTGGCAGGTCTCATTGGCACCAGAGGCTCGAGAGTTAACAGCATTTAAGACTCCATTTGGTATGTACCAGTTCAAAGTAATGCCATTTGGCCTCCAAGGGGCGCCAGCAACTTTTCAGAGACTGATGAATTATGTTCTGAGAGATCTGTCTGAGTTTTCTGCTGCCTACTTGGATGATGTGGTCATTTTCAGCCAGTCCTGGGAGGAGCACCTGTCACATCTGCAACAAGTCCTGCAATGTATTCGAGCTGCAGGGCTAACCATCAATCCGCAGAAATGTGCTATAGTCAAACAAGAGGTTCAATATCTGGGTTATGTAATCGGTTTTGGTAAGATCAAACCTCAAGTGGGGAAGGTGGAGGCCATCCAGGCTTTCCCTGTTCCTACCACCAAGAGGAAGGTGAGGAGTTTTATGGGCCTAGTGGGGTGGTATAGGAAGTTTATTCCCCACTTTGCAGAGCGTTCAGCATTGTTTAACAACCTCACAAGAGCCTCGGCACCCAACAAAGTACACTGGTCTGAGGAGTGTGACAGAGCTTTCAGTGAGCTCAAAAGCTCAATCTGCATCAATTCAGTTCTGCACTGTCCTGACTTTGAAAAGCCTTTCACCTTGCAAACTGATGCCTCTGGAGTGGGCCTTGGTGGGGTCCTTTTGCAGGAATGTGATGGAGAGATGAAACCAGTGGTGTTCCTGAGTCGAAAGCTTCTGGACAGAGACACGGTATTCGACTGTGGAGAAGGAGTGTCTAGCGATGAAGTGGGCTATTGATGCACTCAGATACTATCTGCTAGGACGACACTTTTATCTGGAAACGGATCATCGCGCCCTCCAGTGGTTGCATCGGATGAAGGATGCCAACATGCGCATCGCTGGATGGTACTTGGCCCTGCAGCCATATAACTTTACAGTCCGCTACAGATCAGGGACCACCAATACGGTGGCCGACTGCCTGTCTCGGGTACATGAAGAATGACGTACTTTGCTTTTGAAGGAGAGGGGGGAGGAAATGTAATGAAGGCCCTCTTCATTACTAGAAATTGTTAAAGAAAACCACAACTAAAGTTTTAAATGTTTATTTGAAAGCATGACATGTGGTAATTTGTTTGCCTCAGCTGGGCATGATTGAAGCTCCACCTGTGAAGACAAAACACACTGGGTTGGTAACATCAACATGTGCATTATAATATAAACTATTAACATGTGTTTATTAGGATATATATAATTGAAAACTATATTAATGTGATAAGTGTTGTTGGTGGTGTAGTGGGATGTCATCCAGTATGAGTTAAGGTCACTCACCTTTTGTGTCTCTTCTCCAGGGTGTTCGGTCTAAAAGAGTCCCCGGCTATCTGAGCATCCATTTATAGGTTCCGGGAGATACTATTGGGTAAATTAGTGTAGGGGTGGTAGTCCACTTTACACTGCATGCCTTCGACTATCGGACGATATTGTAATGCATAAAATAGCATTGTAATAGAAATGAGTGTGCGATTTGTCCAAGGTATTGTATTTCATGATGATTGTTCTTTTTGTGTAACGGCAGGGATAGTTTTACCTATACTGTGGTAGGGGCTAAGATCTAGGCCAGTGGCAGGCTATAAAGGCTGCCAGTTTCCATTGAGCGTGGCGACTGTTAGGACCCCATGCTGCCCATGGTCCACAGTATTGTTTTAAATTTGTTAAATGGAAAATTGTACATTCCTTCAGTGTTGGTGAAAATAAAACACCTGGTTGGTCTGCACCTAACCTCTGCCTCAAGCCTCCTGTTTGAAATCCTGCCACTACGCGGCCATCCTAACACATCTATACCCAAGATCTATATAGGACATAAAAAGAGTTTGTGTAGGTGAAGAGAGCTGCTGCAGCAAACAGCGCTTGAAGCTGGTGAATGAACCAGTGATTTTGTGGCATGAATTAAGCAGCTGATGCCAATCAGTTAATGGAAACACCTCCTCCTGGTTCTGCCTGAGCTAATGCTATGCTCCATATCTTTATACATCCTCCTGTTATATGTCAATAACATTTTTAAATGCTAATTTTGTTTCTTTACTCATCGTCATAAATCCTGTTTTACCTCAGTCGTTCATTTATGAACATACAATTATTTCAAGGTTCAAGGTTTAATTAAAATCTTTTTAACATTGTAAACTACCTTCTGGCTAAAACCAAAACTATAAATACCAAATGAAACTGTTACAATAAGAAATAGCTTCTCTGGATTTATGTTAGCCATTTTTAATTACACCATTTCAATTCAAATCTTTTTTTATATCTTTTATTTATTTGTCCATTAATGCATGTACTTCATTTATGATAAGGTTCCTCAGTTCCTGTTTCTTTTTTATTGGTTGCTTTGTGTGTAAATGGGGATGGAGGACAGTTGTTTCTATTGTGTGAAGCACTTTGTGTCGCATTCTCCTTGTATGAAAACTGCCATAAAAATAAAGTCTAATTACTGATTGAGTCAAACTGACTACATCAACTGTAATGAGGAAATTAGTGCCCTGTTTCATTGTGTGTCTGTGGGAGTGTCGAAAGCTCCAGGTGTTCTGGAAAGAGATTCTTCAGCTGATTCCAGAATTAACAGAAAATGTTGTTCCTGTTGAAGCTAATATATGATTATCAAATATACCCTTACGTAAATGTAAGCAAACATGAACTAAATAATTTCTGTCTGTAAGAAGCCAAATATGTAAATGGAAAAATACCTAATTGTCAATTAGTTCAGGAGATGTTTTGCAATTTGGCATGAGGAAAACTGACATATAGGAAACTGTAAAGCTGGTGATTTTTATAAGATAGGATTAGTGCTACCACCATTATCATTAAGTAATTCGTAATTTGAAAAACAGCAAAAACATCATATTTGTGAAAAGGAAGGGAGAATAGGACGATAACTGGATTGTACATCTCTGATCTTTCATTTAATTAGTTTTTATACTTTGTTTTACATATGTTTTACTTTGTATATGATTTATTTTAACATATACTGTATGTGTATTAATTGTTTTATTATTAGGGATGAGAGAGTTTTTTTTATGTCCACTCTGTTTGCGCTGTTTATTTAAAATAGCCTATTTAAAAAGTCAAAAAACATAATATTTAAAAAAAAACACTACATCAAAAGGCAATGGAAGCTTTACAATGGGTTCTAGTGAATTTTATCTCAGTGTTTATTTTTCTTCCCTGCATCTGATTCACTCTTACCACTCTCATTGTTTTAGGCTTCAACTGGCAGCTGTTTAATTAAGAAATCTCTAAAAGCCCACTGTCCTCTTCTTACTAAGCGCTAAACAGCAGGCAGAAAATTACTGAGGGACATTTGGAGATTAGAGAACCAGAAATTTCTCTAACTGGTTGGCAGAGACTAAAAACAGAACTAAAAAGAGAATGAATGTTGGACCTAAATTCCCCAGAGGGTCAGACACATGGCTCCAAATGAATGCTGCTTTGTAACTGGATGTCTAAATGAGCAACTGTTTGCTAACAAGTTTAACATATCAACTTAAAAAGAGATGATAAATAAGCATTCGGAAAAAGTGTCTGCTGCCCTCAAATGCCCCCTTACCAAAAAAAATAAAAATACTGTAAGTTTTAATACTCATTACATAGTGAGTTGACCTCTTTCTGTTTCGTAACTGCATTCACCACATCCACATGCTGAATCCCCCCGGTGACTGCTCGCATTGAAAAGGATTTACACAGCTGGCTTTGTGGTGCCACTAACAATTTTAATATAAGATTTTATAGACCAATTACATGTGGGTTGATCTTTCTTGTTTAAGAAAGGCCAACATGTCTCTCTAATGGAAATAGCATGCGAGTCCTTAATGCAGGACTAATCTCTGCAAACCCCCATCTATTCCCTGGCAGTGGATTATTAATGGGCAGTGTGGAGGCTGGTGAGTAGAGAGGCCTCTCCTCACTAATGTGTTCATTCCTCATTGTTAGATGTCTACTGAGGAAAACACAAACACATACTGCCCTCTCACAGATTCATACCTACAGGCACACATGCACACACACAGCGCTTACACAGAAAGGTGTGCCATCCATGCAGAATATATTCTTAAGGGAAATTATTGTATTTTTAGTTGGCATTCAATGCTGAACACTGAATCCTCTGCAGATCCTCTGATAAGGTCACAACGACAAATTGAATGTGGCTTCTTGAATCCCACACCCATGCTGTCAATCAGCATTTCCTAATTGGATCAAAGATTACTTGTGGCAGCTGTATAAAACATCAAACGAGTAATTAAATGAAATAATGAGAAAATAAACCTTAATGTTGCCAAGAGGGAATGGAAGCGAGCGGAGGAACGTGATTCTGCTGTGCTCTCCGAAATTATCTCTCTCTGGCTCGGGCTAATTGCTGGAGGATGTCCTCTTAACTGAGTGTGAAAAGCTGTGTCTAATTACAGCAACATTAATCAGGCATTAGCATGTTATCACAAGGTTAACTTATCAGGAGGGGCTCAGAAGCAGCTGGGGGTGCCATTTACCCATGCTGCACTGGGCCAACTCGGCCACAAGGGGTAGTGCTTGTTCTGCCTATGAATGATTACTCAAGCCCCCTTGGAGGAGAGAGCTGAAATCAAGACAACCATGTTGGATTGCATTGAGAGAGCAATGTGGTTTTGAGATTCCTCAGTGCGGAATTTGAACGTCCAGAATCAATAGCAGGCATTTCCTGCTCAGTTAAGGCTGGAATGGGAACATCGATCCTCAGAGAATTCAAATTTTAGGTCGTGATTTGTTTGCATAGCCACACCAAACGAGAGATCTTTAACATACGCTATATTAAGAATTACATGGATCGAAAGAATCTGAAAAATCAATATCAAGCAATTGTGTGCTTGGTGGAGCAGTTGAATCCGGTGTAATGAAGAATGACTGGACGGTGATTGCATCCTAAATGACCTCACTGGTCAAATATGAATACTGTACTCACAAAACATCAGCCATCACTGATTATTGGGAAATATAAAATTTAAGCCATTAGTCACAGCTTATTAGTGAAGATTACTTAATTAGCAATTTTAGTTTAAATGTCCTTTTAAAAAATGCACTATAGTGAATGCTTTAAGGATTTAAAAATAGTGTTTTTTGGTCTATTTTTGCAACATCTCAAAGTAAAAATGTGCTAGATGTAATTGCACAAAGATATGTGCAATTCTGAGTCAATATATACCAAATGACCTGCATGTGTGTGTAGATTAAAGGTCATTTCTGGCAGCAGTTTGGTCCTGTGCCCCGAGTTCATTACCAGCAGCTCCAGTACGGTCTCATCAGGATTCCAGCAGGGCAGAGAAGCCGTACCTCCAGCAGCCCTGCCAAAGGCGCTCATTTGTCAGAGAGGCATGGAGATCACAGGCCGACAAATCTCCCACGTCTCCCAGACTGTCGAGCTCTTTGCCTGCATATCAAAGACAAAAGAAAAGAGCAGGAGAGCAGAGCAGCCATGCTATTTAGAGATGGTCCGCCATTTAAACCCCCTGAGCGTGCCCTTTGAAAATGTCTATTAGCCTGGGTGAGAGAGATTACAAGCAAATAAAATTACATTCATTGTGATATTTGATTTCATAATACCCCCAGAATTATAATTACACCGCATTCACACAATTTCATTTAAAAACCATTTGGCAAAAACAAAGAATCAGAGATGGGAATGAGCAGGTTGTGCATGTAGCAAGTGAGTGCACATTATCAGGTCTGTTTCACTAGAAGTAACAGTAATGCGAGAAGAATGGAGGCCCTAATAAGAATGTAATCAGGTGAGAGAGCAGGATTTGATGATATGGAACACAAGGCTTTATTTTCATCTTTTAGTCTTTTGGCGCAATCACAGGAGAGCATGCTAGGAATAAAGTGCCTTTTTTTTTCTTTTTACTGGTGTTATATTCTTCCCAAAGGCTGCAGAATGGAGGCAGATTTTTGTAAAAGGCCCATGTCTTACCAACCAAAACAAAGGTTACATCCTCCATCAGATCCCAGTTGCAACCTGTGTGTCCGTCAGGGTTGAACCAAAAAGCACGGCGGTGTGTTACGTGGGGAATGTAGGCATTTGCTGTCTGGCTTAAAACCAACAAGTAGAAGTGAAGAGATAAGAGACATTCTTGGGCGGCACAGAAATGAGGCATGAGAAGGGCTATCTTGATAGCAGTACTTGTTGTCATGATGTGTTAAATAGCTGGCCTTCAACACCCCAATCAATCTCTGAGTGAGCCACTGTGTAACCAAGGGTTGTGTTTGATAGCTAGATGGCTGAAGCCAATGGAGCTTTGTCTGGTCTCTTGTGTCACTAAGGGATGGTCATAAAACTGGCTGCACAAAATGGACAAAATACATGGAATTTTGCAGGCTGAATGTTGTGCTGCATTGATTCTTGTTTCAAAATGTATCACTGATGAATGGTCTGGGTTAATCAGCAACACAATACAGATAAGTCATCCCCAAAACATTGAACAAAAAGATTGGCCTTGGGTGGCTATCGTGCACATTTTGTTTTGGCTTACACGGCCCGTCTGATGTGATAAGTATAACTGTATATCTCCCTGTGTGAAATGATGTCTACCAACCATTGCCCAGTACTCCTGCCATTTGACACAGGAATTCAGGAGGCAGCCAACGCGCACAAACAAGAGTGTCTGTGGGACACAACAAGCATTTTGAACGTGCTCCAAGGCCTCCAGAGGCCTGTGTTGACTAATCTGCAAACAATCCGCTCTGCAAGCCTCATTGCAAGTGGAAGAACAAGCCCCTTAAGCTGTGACATTAATGAACACAGCGAGATAAGATAGGTTTCGTTATCTCGGTGCATGGAACTCCTGCCCAGATAGGAGATAAGAGCCTTTCAAGGCATGTTTGCTGCCAGACAAATTTCCAAAGAAGCATGGGAGGCAGGCAAAGCCAGGCCTGGAATGCTGAGAAGCTGTGTTGAAGCCAGTCTCATGAAGAATATGATCCCCCTGTCCTTTTGCACCTCATTATAGTCACCTTTGGAATTTTGGTGAGTGAGTGTTACAACTTGTTGAGGACATAAATAGTCTAAAACCAGTGGCCAGAAGTGTAGACCTCTCAGTATTAGAAGAAGAAATAAGAATCCAATATGCATCAAGATAACAAACCTCATGCAGTTATTGTGAGAGACCAGATACCAAACTGAAATGAGTAGTTCTGTATCATTTTGATTGTTTCATGTATTATAAACACACTTTCTAGTAAATCATCTGCCTTTAACAGTGTCTACATGTGATACTGATGCTTTGTATTTACAAGGTACATTATTACAACCTACTACGGCCGTCGCCATATTTGTTGTTGAACCTTTTGAAACTTCACATCCCCACTTCGGTTGTATCAATGCTGTTCTCATCAGCTGGATCCACTAGCACAGTGACACAGCTTCATTGTCTTGCTGCTGTCTTTTAAATATGATTCTCTCTGTACCTCTAGTTCATTCATGCTGCTGTTATGTGCAACCTCCACCTTTCCAATCTCTGCCCAGTCTTTGTAGATTCACCAGCTTCATAATTTCACCAGCCACCTCAACCTCATTAGTCTCAACAGAGACATCAGCCACCACCACCACCACCACCACCAGTGTCTGGACTTCATGGGGGGTATTTATCTTGCTGCTGCTCAGGGCAGATGTCCTTCGGTCTCAATCTCCCCGAAAAGTCTAGTGCCAAAGACTCTGACAGAATAATTATCACATATCATCTGTTCCAATAAACAGTTGTCTTTAATAACAAGCCAATATTATCACTGTGGAGCATTAAAATAGACGGTGTTTTGCAAAAATGGAATAGGACAGTCAGAGATGATGTTACTGGCAAGGAACCATATATTTATCCATTATTAAACCCTAAGCTGCCACATCTGTTTGTGAGTTAATCATTAATATTTTGGCTAGTATTTAGAGAACTTTATAGACCAAAATTAACATCATAACTTAAACGTTTCAGTGCCTAATTCATGTTAGAAGTATATGATTATGTGTATAAGAATTTTACTTTAAGACATTCCAAAATGTTCTTTTGGAAGTGGTTTAGTATATTGGACGTATGTTTTTTTCCAATGACCCTATTTGAATGCTTTTTTTATGCATAATTACTTCATTAAAACTTAATTACCTGCTAGTAAAGCAAATGTACCTATTCGCTTAGTCATCTTTGTTTATTTGTTTACTTATTGTACAATTTATGTATTTATCTTTTTCTACTTATAACTTTTTGTCACTGTTGTGGTAGTTGTATTGTACTCATCATTTTATCATTATTTTTTTTATCCTATGCATTTATTTATTTTTCTGCTGTCCTGTTGTCTTCTGCTGTTTTGTATTGTTTGGACAAAAAAAATGGCATTCAAAAATGTAATAGGCCTATATCAAAGATGTTGTGATACAGAGATATACTGAAGTAAACATACTAACAAACAACGCCTGGCCTCTTCAATAGCATTACCACTTCATAACTCATGAGACGATAGACCCAAACCTCCTTCTCAAGCTTGTTTAGCTTTTTTGCTCTAATAAATAAACAAAAATAAAGAAGAACAAATGTCAAGAAAGGAAATATTCTTACACTAAAACCCATAACTCAAATATTTGGTAATTTATCATATCAAACCAAACAAAGCCATTACTCATGAAAGCTGAAAACAGATGCTGTTCTGCTGGATTAGAGTACTGGTGGTCATACTTCAACATGAGCTCTGGCTCCACTCATACTGTAATATTTCAGCTGTTCTCAGTAGAGGGCTAGCATGGTTTTATGTGGAAAGATAGCATGTTTTATTTTTAAATGTGTTATTAATTCATAGGCAGTAAAAACAACCTTTTTGTCAATTTCAGAATTTCATATTGGAAAGGAAATCCTCCCACGCAGATGCCAAGAACTAGGTGTTTGCATTTCTTCCAGCGACAAACTGAATAAATTCTTATGAATTTGCCCACACCACCAGAGGGGATGGACTAAATTGTAATTCTCATTCTGTGGCTTGGAAAAACTTCCGCCTTCCTTCATGCCAAGCGGCTCTGAGGCGATCCCCGTGATGAGCCAAGGAAGGCTCTGCTAACTGAGCTCTGGAGAAATACGGTCTCAGCAAGATCCATATTCAAATAAACTTCACTCTTGGCCCGTGCACACAAGCCATGTTGTCACCAGCTGGCAGTGCCTCTCACCGCCCCTTCAAATACTGAGCCACTTTTGATTAACGTCTCTACGGCTAATCATGTGCATTGGCTGTGCCAAATTGGACGAGCCACGTATGGCCTCCATTTGCCTTGAAATCTCTTATTTTTTTAATCTCATTCGAGTCTTCCTTTACACCACCCACCCCTCCCCTAAGTCTTCTCTTGTCTAGTGGCCATACATAGAGGAGAGAGGGTGGTGTGGCGGCATGGTGCCATCCTGTGTGTCTCTGAATGAGAGGACTATTGCTGCCAAAGTCACCCAGCTGCATAAATGTTATTCATTTTTATGGCTTGTGTACATAATATGGCCAGTGAGGGAGATTGTGAGGTTCCACTAAAGGCTGGAAAAATCCTCAAAATTGAATCAAAGTGGAAAACTTATTTTGGCTGGTGGCTGTTCTGGACCTCCTCCTTTTCCATCTCCCTTAATTCTCTTCTCCTCCTCCCTGTCTCACATGGTGCTTCCTGAGGTTCCTCCTTTGAGTGATTTACAGTATATTCTTTCTCCTAGGCTGCATTGACTGTTCTTCTTGCTCAACCATAGCGGTGTTGGAGTGAGACAGATGGAATATTTGTCATAAGTCCAGAGGTGCAAAGCATTAGACAGCACTTTGTCACCAGGGTCCGGAATTCACACCATTTGGATGTTTCCAAGTCATCTCCTTAACCGCTGACTGGCCTGCTTTCTGTCAGCTGCTGCTCTGTTGACATTGAGGGCTAAAAAAAGATGGCAACATGGAAGGACGTAAGCTGCTAGCCTTTTTAGGTGATCAAAACAACATGCAGTCGACAAAGAGTGCTGTGACGGGGATCCACAGCCAAAGAACTTGATTTGGTTCTCTCTCCCTCAGTTCATAGTTCAGATATAGTTTGGTGGTTCAGAAAGGCTCTTGTCAGGGTTTGCTACCCCCACAGAGAGATGGGCTCGAACTCCAAGCAGAGCCATGGACTCCCAAATCACCAGACACAGCTGAGGCCTCAGCAATCCAAATGTGATCCTGGCGGGGGCTTCCCGTCTCATTACCAATCTCCATTTCAAAACAGCCTTCAAATAGGAACTAATGCATTAGCTCTCGCTGGGGGAAAAGTCTAGGGAGCCACTACATAGCGGCTCAAAAATGCTTTCATACATGTTTTATCAGCGGGGGAAGAGTGAGCAAGAGAGAAAAGGAGCTTGGACCAAACCATTCATTTGTTGCCCATCTTATTAACTTGGCACTGTGTTATTAGCTGCCATTGTGCTCTATAAAAGCCCCTTAGGCCTGTCCCACTGTTCACTGAATCTGGGTTGAGCTTTGTGCCAAGCACTTTTTGGAGGTATTTGAGACCATGAAAATTCAATCCCAAACCCTCAGCTTTGAGGTTTCTCACAGATAAATGAAGAGGATTAGTAGAACAATAAAACAATGTCTTACCTCAGATATCACCATATCCTATTAATTGGGATTATAGATGAGAAATCTATAAAAAAAGGCACAATCTTGTATCCCTGTCATTTTATTGTGACAAGCTGTAATATGAAGCCCTGTCAGTGTGACGTGTCATCAAATAGGACACAAATAAATACAGAAAAACAGTAAAAACAAACAAAATCAACATGTATAAATGAAGAATAGCTCTGGAAAAGAGCTGACAATTGCAGAAGCTGTAATGATCCACCTTAGGTTGGATATGGTAGGCAATGTGTCAATTGATTCCTATCTGATGATGGACTATGTGCTGAAATAAATTGACCTTGCCAGACAATGAGTGAAATTGATGGAGCTTTTCATCTCCGGAGGGCCGTTCCACATTCACCCATAAAATGGACAGAGTGATTGAGTCGGGTGAAAATGTAAGGTGTGTGTTTTTATTCTGACAAAGCTTGCTTGGTAAATCATAGTTACAGGAAAAATCCCTATGTGGTAACAGGTACAGGGGTTAAGCTGTTGACTAGATGATTAGGACTAAAAGCACACAGTGCTAAAGTGAAGCTGGCCACTGACAGATGCTACCCGTCGGAAGAATATGTGGCTCAATTACTGGGAGTCTAAATTGAAAGTGATAGTGATTTAAGTCTTCCCAATACGCCAGCCCCATTCTAGCAAACAGTCTTTTCAAGGAGCCCTTAAAAAACCCTGCTGGAGTGTGTGAGACACAGGAGCGCCATTGATTTTCAATAACACCCCCTAATGACCTGACCGTGGTTTGATCCACGCTGTCATTATGGGCTGATACCATGGGACAAGATTGGTGGGTCTCACGGCACACAGCAGCAAGATGAGTCGTCGAGGCATTATCAGGATGAATTGGCCGTCTTTGTGCAGGCGGCAAGCACAGCCGAGGTCTTGTCGATAACAAGACGGAGCGCCTCAGGGCTCACTCCATGGCCCACTCCAGAGCGCCTTCCGGCCTCATTAGAAAAGCAGATGAGAGGTGTGCATGAGCAGAGGAGGTGGTGTATGAGAAGAAAGAGCCACCTCTCCTCCACTATCAGATAGCCTGCCTCCCAAGCATTGCTCCTTTTAATGAGTCCGGACCGCGGGTCAATATGCCACTGGGCTCCCAGTCAATACCGGTTACCTGCAACACAAACACTCAAAACCTGCTTTCATACAAAATCAATGTCCTATTAGTCCCTCCCTGTATTGCTTTGGCCCAATCTCATCGATCCCCATCTAAAGAGCTCTGCAGCCCATGTATGACAGATTATGGTCAAATGATCTGATGGCTTTGGTTACTCTTCCAGCCAAGTCTGTTGCCTTTGTGATTTTAAAGTAATAGCTTGATATCAGATGAGAAAATAGTCTAAATGCTGAAAACTGAGGCACAAGCATTATTGGCAAACCTATCAACCTCACATAAACATTCCACTCAGTAGGTTTGGCTTACAGACAAATCCAGTAGCTGCAGTCAGTACGGACAACGAATGCCAGAATGAAAGACAAGCAACAAATGTATGACATTAGGTCCAAACTTTATTCCGTACATTTTAAACCATGAATGTTCATTTTCATTTTTTGCACGCCTAAAACTCTACTTGTTTTGTATACAAGAGTCTAAGAAAAACAACTGCACAACACCACAAGGTTGACAGAGAAAGTCCTTTTAGCCACCCAATAAAATGTGTCCCTCTTTTCTGTCAGGGGCTGGTCCAGTTTGTAACTTGGAAATTCTGTCATTATTTAATTGATAATATAAACACGTGTTAATCCAAGTTCCTCTTGTTTCACCAGTATCGTCTGCTCCCTCCATGTGATCTCTTCATTAGGGTGCTGTGTGCTGCTTTGCATAGATTGCAGATGATCCTTCTAGGCCCCCTTACAACACCCTCCCGTCATACTTCCCATCAATTGGCCAGGCTTGTCTGTTGCCGTGATATTCAACAAGGATGTGTTTCATTTGATTTTGTTTTTCTAGAAATGGTTAAAAAGACTAATAAATTTACACAGTCACTTTGCAGCGAAGGAATATTAACAAGTTATTTACATCGATTTCTTTACAGAGACTGAACAAAGACTTTATAATATATATTTATCTGCATATCTCAAAGGCAAAACAAATGAACAGTAATGTAACATTGTACATGGTCAACATTGAGGATATCCTGGTACCATGAGATTAAATTACTGAAGGTTAAAACCAAAATCCAGTCTTTACAGTGGGTCATAATGGATATGTCTCACAATCAACTGGGATAAATATTGTAGAAGGCTAATGCACAAAATACATAAAATTCATAGAAATAATATCTGTACATGGAACAAGAAAAGGAAATGTACAAACTCATTTCAGGAACCTCTCTTTTCGCACAAGGCTGAAACAAAAGGTATTGGATTAATATATTAATAATTATTATCAAATATTTAAGTCGGACATAAACATACACTTATTTGTGTTCTCTTAACCGACCTTATTCAATCTCCAGTCCACTAAAAATAAATGGCATGTGCTTAATCAGCCTTACACACCTTTACTTTGTACAATCATACCCATTCCCTTAGGGAGTTTTGCTCCTCTCTGGAGAAGAGCAGTGCATTTTGTTCAGAAGATTTCAGATTGAGGGACTGGGGCTTGAGAGTGCATCTAGTAAGACTTTGTGCACTTTTCTAAGAAGCTACCGAGCCTCTACCTCTTTGGGGTTGCGAGATGGGGAGTAGTCCCGTGGGTCCTGGGTGGTGGTGAGGGGGGTAGTCCTCCTGGGTGAGGCTGGCCTGGCACTGCCAGCTGGCACGAGGGGCGGGGGCGCACTCAGTGCGGCAGTAGGGGGTGTTCTGTTCAGAGGGCCATTGTGTCCTGTGGAGGGGCTGAGTCTGGGGTAAGGCATGCCCCCTAGGTGAGGCATAAAGGGGGGCATGTGGGGTAGATGACCCTCCATGGGGGATTGGTGCAGCTGATGGAGGCGAGCTCTGTCTAGCTCCTCCCTCAGGTGGAGACGCTCTCGTTCCTCTGCCTGCTGTCTCATCCTCTCATGCTCCCTGCGCACCTCCAACAGGTGCTCGTGGTGAGAGTAGTCATGAGCCTCCCTCTCGCGATAGGCTCGTTCCTGTTCGTACATACTGGGGAAGCGATGTCCTTGCTCAGCTCTGAGCTGAAAGTCCATCCGCCGCTGCAGGTCCAGGCTGCGGTAGGCCTCTCGAAGGGGGTCCCAAGGGAAGGCCGGGTGCGGCAAGCGCTCACGTCCTGCCAGGGGGCTCACTCCCATGAATGGAGCCATGCGAGCCCGGTCGAGCACATTGAGGCTCCCCATCTGGGGCATGGCACTCATGGAGAGGGGCAGAGAGTGTGCCATGGGGACACCATGCAGGCCAGGTCCTGGGATGTCATTGCCACGTGGAGAGGGAAGAGGGTGCTGCTGGGAAAAAGGTGGGTGGTGATGGTGAGGGTTTCCAGGTTGGCTCATGTGAGGAGGAAGAGCTTGGACTGGTGGTTGGGGGGCGGGCTCTGAGCTCACCACCATGACCTCCTGCTCCTCCTTCCTCTCCTCTTTAATCTTCATGTCATTTTTAACTTTGTGGAGCAGCTCTGCAGTTTGGGGCTCTTTCCTCTCGCTATCCTTGAGTGTAGGTGGGGGCCCACCTGCCATCTTCATGCCCTGCTCATTGATCACTGCCTTGGAGTATGGAGAAGGAGAACGTTGGGTGGGCTTGATGGAGTCTTCAGATGATCTCCTCTCGAGCATCTCCTTGCCAGGTGAGCGGCTCTCCTTCACCTTCACATCGGCCAGCGTGGAAGACTCTTTGTGGCGCTCTAGTAGCTCCTTCTCAGGTTCACGGACCCGGTCTACACTGCCGCTGTGATGCCGACCCGAATCACTAGAGTTCTGGCTGTTTGAGCGAATCAGGCTGCTGATCTGGTAGCTGACTGGTGCAGAGGCTGGAGAAGAACGGTTGGAGTGGCGGTTGCGATCCACAGAATCCCTGTAATGACATAATAAAATGTTTTAGTTCGTAGTTAAAACAATCATCATGTAGGTTGGTATATGAGTATGTTTACCTGAATTAGATTTCCATCATAAAACCTAACTTATAATTCTCTCTCAAAAACACGGGTTAGTTACTCTTTTCTTCAACTGATACTGATTAGAGCCTTTAAACATGGCAGCAATCCTTACATTTTGCTTGAATATCAACCCTTTCAATTAATTTTTGACAGATAATTTCTCTCACAGATGCTTGTTGCACATTTGATTTGTGTCTCTTTTGTTGTTGGATCCATGAATCCATTTAATTTCAATTTTCACAGATGCTACTAAAGGACAGGAGAACGACACATTTTTTGTTTTGCCTGTGACAGTACATCAGTCTAGATTCAAGAGCTAATCTGGGTAATTAAAGATAATTTGATCATTTTGCTTATTTGGAAATACTGGCAGGAAAATAATGATTTTGCCCGTGTCTTTAGAGTTGTTACCATGTATTTGAATAGTTATGTGCATAGTTTTATGTGTGCAAATATATCCAATTTCTATGTTTTGCTTTTGTTGTTGTGTTAGATAACTACTTCAGAACGAATGAAGATAAGCCACCTTCTTGTGGGAATCATGCTTGGCATTAATACAGTGAAGTCCTGAGGATATTGAAGTGTGATTATAGTAAAAATATATAGCAATTGCATTATTTCTAACTAATATCCCCAAAATAATATCTAAATAATCCTAAAACTCACCTGTCTTTGTCCTTCTCCTCTTTACCAATGGACGCGTCTCTTTTCTCTCGTTCCCTCTCCCTTTCTCTGTCTCTTTCCCGTTCTCTCTCCCGCTCTCTCTCATGGCTGTTGGCTGAGCTGCTCCTCTCAGCATCTGCAGTTTTGGGCCACTGTGGCGGGGTGGGGAAAGATGGCGGGGTGCGTCGAAGTCGGTTCCAGGTGTCATGGTGGGGGCTCCCAAACGTGGGCAGTCCTCCTGGCCCCTCCTTGGTGCCAAACATATTGTTGGACCCTGGAGGAAAAGGGGAGACAGGCGTGGGACCCACTGTAAGTTAATTGGGCACAAAACCTTCTTGAGGACACATAAGATGAGAAAGACTCATCAACAAAAGCTGCTTTTGTCTTTGTCCCTGGAGTTTCACTCACTGAAGCTGTTTGAAAGAGTTAGAGGTTAATGGCTCCCCCCACCAGAAAAACCTACTCATTTGCTTTTGGACTAAAGGCCCCCCTCCCTTTGTTGAACTGGATGAAGAGGGGCGACTCGCTTGCCCTCTGGAGTTGCGGGCTGTGAAAAGCCAAGGGAGACCTTAGCATTCCACAGCATGTCTATTCCAATCACATCCATTTTCACAACAGGGTGACCGATTTGGCATACAAAAATAGGAGGGACGAAGAGAAAGAGAGAGAGGCACAGAGAGAAGGATGCAGGGGTAAAAGAGAAAGCCCTCCATGGTGGTGCAGAGGGGACTTGTCAAATAATTAACTGATGAACCGCCACCAAACAGCGGACCTGAAAGTGCCTGCTGGCAGCAGCACAGCCAGATTAAAAGCCAGGCTGGTTGGTGGATGAAGTGGAGGCAGGGAGGAGGTTTGCTGTGGTGTTTTGTATATACTGCCTAGTTGGGCTTCCCTGTGCTGTGGCTGTTTTGACACAGAAACTAGAGCTAAGCGTCTTGATTTTTTTTTCCTCCCCTCCTGGCTCTCCCTGTGGTCTAACTGCCCTGCTCTGTTCTGCTACTGGCCACAGGGGCCAGATTGAAGGGGGGAGCGGTGGAGGAGGAGAGGGGGCCAGCGCTTACCAAGCGAGGGGTTGCCTAATCCTCCGAAGGCACTGCTTGAAAGGTTGCCGAGGCCGCCAAAGGAACTGGAGCGACTGAAAGGATCTGTAAAATGCCAAACAGGGATTAGCAAAAAGGGGGGCTGGCTAGTGTTGCTCACCCCAACACCAAACTGTTCCACTCGGCTTTTCTCTTACAAGCGAGCTGTTTTTTTTTTTTTTAGCGCTGCCACCCTAGCTCTTTGCCTGGTTATCCTGCAGTAGCCAGGTTGCTTGGATGCTGGATTCACTGCCACTAACTGGAGTGGAGTGTTTCTGGCCCTGCAGGGACTAGTGGAACTACGTCTTGATGGGGAAATTAGTTTTGAGTTGCTGTAGTGGAGATGAAAATAGACTGGGGTAGGGCAGGGGAACTTGGAGGCTGTAAAATTAGGCTAGACAGACTACAACAATTTAACTGGAGAATAAGTATCTGATGGGCTCCACTGACACACACTGGAGTCTACAAATTTATAGCACAAATATTTACCCTGAGAAGTCAGTGAACAACATTCATCAACTGTTAATTTGCAGCCCCATTTTAATTTGGCAAAATCCATCAGGAAATGCAGAACTTATCAACAGATTAGGGTTTAAGGATTTTCAGCTCTGGGGCTTGTTAATCTATTAGAAAAGACAACAATTGAGAAATCTCCTCTGCCTCGCACATAAATTCTCCTGACAGGAAAAAGAATGTTTGCTAAATCTTCCTCCTCAGTGCACCATGTATTCATAAGCACAAAATGGATTGACTCAAGGGCTTATTCCATGAAATCATCTTGCCACTCCGAAACCAAACAGTGCCTCAGACAGAAAATAAATGAATGCATAAAAAATAATTAAATGCACAAATAAATCCAACATTAACTACCTTCCATTACTCCTAAGAATTACAAGATCGACTTTGCAAGCATGCAGAAAATGCTGTGATTTAAGCTGTTGCCCTGCGTATAGGTCACCCTCAAAAATGAGGGTGACTGAAAGGTAGGCGAGCGGCGTCCCCCCCCCCCACACAAAGAGTTCTCGAAGACTGTGAATTATACACTCTGATTATATGATGGCTACACTCTTGATTACCAGGAATGTCCACTCTACTCAACAATCAACAGACAACAGCGACCAGCATGGACTCCATATTAACCTTCAAATGAACCCGAGGTGAAAATGAGAAATATCTAGGCTTCAAATTACACCCTGGTGTCCTGTAATGTGTTTAAAACATGAGTGCAAAAGAGAGAGAGTCAGTGAGAGAGAGACTGAGAGAAAGAGGAGAAGATAAATGTTTAAAAAAATTGAACATGGGTTTACTTACACTTACCTGCCAAATGGCTAGGAGGCAGGAAACCGCTGGGATGGGGGGCGGGGCCATATGGAGAGGGAGCTGGGTGGCCAGAGCCTATCAGAGTGGAGATGATAGAACAGTGTTATTATTATCCAATCAGGATAATAGAGCCATGCAGAGACATTGTGAAATTATTCCCCATCAAGAGACAATCACCATCCATTCTGTGAGACTGCAGTTGGAAATAAATTTCCCTGCGGGGACAATAAAAGTATATCGTATCTAATCATGTTGTATCCTATCATAATGTGATTAGTCAGGACTATAAAATGTACATTTGCGCCAAAAACCAAAAATTTTATGCAACAGCATCACAAACCTGTTGTATATATATGCAAGGAATCTAAAGATGGATGAGTAATGCCATTAAACAAATTGGCAATCAATATTTTTGGTCTAATTTCAATCTGTTGCATGTTTGTGTGTGAATCTATAGTTGGTTATTGAGTTCAGTTACTGACTGTGCAACAAGCTGGCCTCTTTCACAAAACACTGCTAGCATCACACATATTCCATGAATTGTTAATGATAGAACCAATTACAGGCGTGTCTCTGACACACCACTGCATAATTACCAGTCAAAGGCCATTCGCCTCTCTGTTGCCCTTCAACGCAGGGCAAATCAGTCAATTAGCTAACGGAGAGTCATCCATATTCATACACATATCTGATTCCTTTTATTCCATTTGCTACAAAAGCACTATAATTAAGTGAACATTACATGAGGAGGAGACAAAAAAGTAAGCACAAACGGCTATAAATGCTCATTTGCATAAAGACAAAACTGTCATTGGAAGGGTTTGAAGATTGGATCATTTGAGTGTTTTGAAGGATTTGTTGTGGAGGGTGCACTTCATCACCATGCGCTGGGTACTGGGAGACCTTACTGACCTGTGGAAGAGAAGAGGGGTCGTGCCAGGTCATGAGGGTAGGGGAACCCTGGGAAGACTCCTGGACCTGGGGGTCGACTGAACAGGTCCAGCTTCCCATTCATGTCTAATTTGTGGGGATCCAGCTGCATTTGCTAGAGTCGGGTAAGGCAGAGAAAAGGAGAGGGAGACGGACAAAGACAATTAGGTCGGTAGAAACAGTACCAGCCATTTACAACAGCTGAGTGAGAGGGTCTTATCCTCAGCTACACTGGGTGAGAGATCAGAGGAAGACAGTTACATCGACAAAAGCTCCATTGTGGCCGTTTGTGTTACAACAAATATATGTAAGCTGATTAGGGACACTAAATCCTTGGTAACGGGGTTCAGAGCCCAAGAAGGACTGACACCACTGGGCCTGTGGCATTAGCAGAGGATCTCCATGGCGAAGCCACACCATCCTCTATTAGTGAGAGGAGCCTTATGTAGACTTGGTTCATATGCATTTTGGTCAATAGAACTACTAGTTCATCTACTAATCCAGTCACTGAGTGCTGTAAATGAATCAGTTTAGGATCTGCCCCTTTGTCTTTAGGCGGAGTGAGCCACAGAGCTTGAAGCTACTGGATTTTCGAGAATGTGTTCAAGTGAGAACATCCTTATTAGCTTTTACATCCTTCTGTTTCTGTTAGTAATCTGCCTTTTTCCATCCACGTACATTCTGAAGCCAGTACCACATGACTCATCGCTACATAGTCCTTTATCTAGTGTGACACGACAGCAAGATTCCTGCACAACATCATTATCCGTCTCACGCACCTTCATTTTCTGCTGGTGGTGGTAGATCTGCCATGCGATCTGGACATGCACTGCACACCACTTGCCAGGTTTCTAAAAATTTAGAGAGAAACTGAGGTTAGCCTGTTGGCTTTGATACTGGGAGCTAAAAATGGATTCTGGCATTGAGATTTTCTGGCCAAACTACAAAGTGGGAACTTGTTACATTTATCAACCAGGCAAAGGATTCAGAAAGTCTAACCCTGACTTTAGACCAACAGACCTCAAGGCTAATGCTACCCTGCATTTGCTTGATCAGTTGAAGAATTTACAGTTTTAGACTTTGTGGCCTGGCCAGAGAGATGAAATACTCAACAAAAGACGGACAAGGCGAACACTTACCCTAACAGATGTCCTGAATGGATCTGTTATCTGTGTGGACAAACACACAATCATTATCACCAGCAACAGAGATAAAAAGCCAAAATGTGCAGTTGTGAAAAGCTCAGAAATCGCCAGTGTTGGGTGGCTCAGATCCTACTGGTGATTTACAGTCTCCTTGCTTTAAGACCATCCATATGTACCCATAGAGATGCTTTGACTCAATAGATGTTGCAATCCAAATACAGGCATTAACTTCTCGATGAGAGACATACTGTAAGTGCGGCACATGTGTTGCTTTCACCAGAAGGAGCCGAGCAGGAATAGACTGGTCTGAATGCCATTGGCTTGATGCTTACCCGTGGATCCTTCTGTAGGAGTGTGTGAGGTACAGCTCCAGGACGTGCCGCTACATCGATGGGATTAGATGCCTGACAGAAGGAGACAAAGGGAGAGGCGTACACGGTGATCAACTTGTTACAACATTTACAGATTAGAAAAGGAACTATAGTATACACACAGCCTTAGGAGTTACTTTGACCTCATATGCACGAGAATAAAAATGAATAGCATTGAAAATGTATGCATTAGAGAATGCATTGGAGTACCTATTACCAGTAGGTCAATGTCCTCACATACAATGCAGAAATAACAACTATACTGCACTAACATCCCCACTAACTGTTTTAAAACCTCTAAAAGATCCCTTTGCTAATGATGCCTCCAACACTCTAAGCCTTTATCCTCTTTCAGCAGCACTATAGCTCACTAATCCTCAACGACTGCTACTATATGGCTGATGCCAGATAAAACTGCAGTGATGCTGCAGGCGCTCAGCCATGCCACAGCAACACATCTCTGATCTCTTCGATCTCCTCTTTAAGTCTTTGGAGCACAAGTGCCTCGATCAGCCTTATTAATCCATTCTCGCTGTACGTCAGGGATAGAAAGATCCAGCAGCGTGACCCGGGTTACCAGCTCCACAAGCAAACACACATCCCAAGCCCTCCCCCACAACCTTCTCTCCAAGAATACTTAGCAGGGGCTTTAGATGCATAAAACCATTCCTTGAACCATCTGGAAGGGTCTTTGTCAAAAGGGCCCCTCCATGACGGAGCCCCCTGGGAATAGGGCCAGCGGATTTAGGCCAGCTTTGATTGGTGGCTTACACCGGGTCACAGCCGCTGGGCATCTGCCAGACACTCACATCCTCCCACCCCTTCCTATCCCTCACATCCCCACAGCCTCTGCAACTTCTCTTCTGCTCTCCTCAGCAGACAGATTGCTTTCTTATCTTTGCAGTGGTTTGTCGTGGCTCGGGTCAGCACGCTGCTCTGACCCGGGTTCAAGCACAGTCAAGTCTGACAGAGTATTACGGATGGATTTATGGATTTAAATTGGATGGGATGATGCTTATCCAGATAACGTTTCACAGAAGTGTGTTGTGTACCTCTGAGGAAATTCATTGTGTAACACTGTGTTGTAAAATAGCAAATAAATTACCTTGATCCCTGGATTCCTTAATAAATATATTACACATTTGATATGATAATTTCCATGCAGAGTGTGTTCATGAATGCTTTCATTCACTTCATGTCATGGAATACAAAGTACTGATGGGTGACTTAAAAACCATTTCAGGGGTTCTCAAACACACCTAAATTTCATCTCAGCACCCCCCAAAATAATTAAAATATTAAATTACTCAGATTCTAATTTTCGGAAATTAATTTGGCTTTCTTATGTAAGATTTTGTGAATGTGTCCGTTAGAGATGACACAAATAATTACAGGTTCAAATGGCTTGATTTAAACACATTTAATGCCCAGTATTCTTTATAAAGTCATGATGATACACAGTCCTGTTTAGTAGATGGCGCCTTGGCGGCATGTATCTTTAAAATTGGTAGTCCGCCATGTTAGTGACAAGAGAAGGAGAAGAAGGTTAATGAATTTAATGGTGCATGTTCAAAGGCTTATTAATTGATGAATGTTCTGAGAATGTTCAAATTGGTTGTAGAGGCAGAAGACAAAGCAAAGACGAAGCTGTTGAGTCGTCTTGTGGGGCAGGTAGTGGAATCGACTTTGGTAAAGTTAAAGACAGTCACAGATTCAAAGTTCCCGGATCAATAACTCATTAGGGAAACATTGTCAAGACACAAACATCACCTCTTTGCACCATCATAAGGTAGGCAAGGAGTAACATTTTAATTTCCATCAAAACAAGCCGGACGAATAACATTGGTCTCTATGAGCAGCTAGTTGTCAGACAAGTGTGCAGGGACCGTCTACAAAGTGCAAAATCAAAAATAGATAGTTCAAAAAATATAATAACTTTACTGTTACGCAGTGCAGTCTATAGGAGCTTACACTGTGCACACTGTGTTCAAATGCCTGATGAAGGTCCAGTACCTGTCTTTATGTATTAATGTTTAATTATTATCCAGTAAAATGAGTGATTTAACTGGGGGTAGGAACACTTTTCAAAGGAACTGTATTCATGTGGTATTCTTATTAAAAAAGGTCTGATCACCCCTGTCAGTACTTTATACATAGTAGGGTGTTTAAGCTGTTTTCTTACACTGACGAACGGTGACTCTTCTTGTGTGTACGTCATTTTATGAGGAGCAAAATAGTCAAGTTGCATTTTAAAATTTTGGTTTGCCTTGTGTTATGAGTGACTTTTTAAACGGTGTCCAAATTTATACAATTTATTTTGTTTCTTAAATTCTCTGCCTGTTTGTAGATCGTGGGTTGAGGGTAGGGATGTGGGGCTGACCTTGGGCTGGAAGGCTCCTTGCAGTGAGCTGAAGGGTCCTGAGTGTGGGAGCAGCGGGGGCATGCCTGGCATGGTGGGGGGATAGGAGGGGAAGAACTGGGGAGAGAGGAGGAGGATGGGAGACATAAAAAAGACACAAAACAAAATCAGACAGAGATACGTACAGGACTGGAGCAAATACACACAAACAAAACCAAAGCCACAATAAATGCTGTCATGGCAACATTCAAATATGTCAAATATTTGATTTGCTATATAACAAATAGAAACTAGGATGACAAAAAGAAACTCACGTTTGAATGTCTGATGAATGGATTGTCCAGTTTGGGGGTGTATTTGTCGAACTGAAAGAGAGAAGAGAAAATAGAATTAGGACACCAAAGTCCACAAAATGATCTGCTTTACCAAATTCCTTCAAGCACAAACTGTCTTCAACAATAACGTCTCATTATTTTCACATCAGAAAAACAAAACACATGACCAACATCTGTAACTGGTAATAAGCAGGGTTTTGATTCAGAATAATAAGCCCTTGAGGCAAGCAGCTGGCTGGCACCGGTCATGGGTTTACTTAAACTGCATGGTCAGATAGGCAGTTAAATTACTAACAATACGACCGCTTTAGCAGACTGCCAAGATGAAGACAGGCTGCATGATTTTCCAATTGGGCATACAGACATTGGGTGTGGAGGCCCAGCTTGGGAATCCGGCCATTTTTTGTTTCTATTCACTGGAAAATTTGTAGAAATGTGAATCTAATTGCTTTTGACTGCTATGCTTTTGACTGCTTTTTTTGTTTTTTTTTACAACAGGTCCCGATGCTATAGATGGGAAGGGAGTACGTGGAGACGTATAGCTTGTTTTGTGGGTTAGAAAACCAGACTTCAAACAAGATTCAGTTGTAAAAAGAAGCCGATTCCCTGTGCAAAATCATGGAATATATACAATGTCTGTCTTTTATGACTGAAAATGGGTAGATGACATTTGCAATGGTTAGGAGCTAATTTAGGGCATCTCAGCATGAAAATGGGATAACCTTGACATGCTGAATTGATGTGAAGAAACCTTTTTTTTTTGTAGATCTTATGCCTACCAGATGATCCCAACTGGAAATTGCCTTTAAAAAGGCCGTGTCAGTGTATGAATAAATGTTTCTGATCATGTCCTGAACACATGGGAATCTGGTCAGTAAGCTGAGAAGGAGTGGAGGGAGGGAGAGGACGGAGAAGGTTGTCCCGTGTATGAATGGGGACTTTGTGCGTCTCTTTGCAAGCCAGTACTAGCTCTCTATTTTAAAGCAGGCTAATTACAAGTGACAGTAACTTACTCCTATTCCGCAAATACACAAACCATTTGCAGGTACTTTTTGCGAGTGTTTTCACAAAGCTCTCTTGGCAGGCGTAGACGTTTTGGGGTTACATAAAACAGGAAAATGAGTGGGTATGAATCACTGTTTCTGTGTGCGCGTGTGCGGCGACAACGGTGGTTGAAAGGGGGTAGCAGGGTCGGCTGAGCTGCATGTGTGGACGCAGGGTTTGGGTCAGGGGCCCTCTGGTGAAACCATTCACATCTGCGCACAAAATGGCTGCGGAGGTAGCAATCGTGTTGGCGGCCTTGTTTGTGGGTGATAATCGGCTCAAATCAAAGACAGACAGCCTGCTGAGAGGAAACGCCGAGCCAGCTTCCGAGCTCATTAAACAGCTCCTCTGCATTTCTGAGGGTACGGCCTGTTTAATGTCTGACACCGGGAGAGGGAATTTGGCTTCTTTATGGCCTTGTAAAAGAAGAAGAAAAGAGAAAAAACAAAAACTCTTGCCCTTTTAATTTATGGTGCCTGTCACAATTTTATAGCAAACAGCTTTAGTTAATTAAAGCGCAATATTTCATCTTATAACAATTAAGAATATTCATTTCCCAAAGACGTGGCAGGGGCAAAGAGGCGGGGTAGGAAAAACACTCAGTGCTACCATTTGGCAAGCTAGCTGCCAGACAGTGTTGAACAATAAACAAATATAGAAGCTTCATCATTTCATTAATCACAGCCATTAAACAAATAATGTTGCATAGTTGACACGACATGGTGTGTCTAGAGAGCATGGGAACATAAGAGAGAGAGAGAGAGAGACAGAGAGAGAAAGTAAGAGAGAGGGTGCATGATTGGGCCATACTTGGCGTGCCTTTTCATGGCAGTACAGTAAAAAAACACCCACAACATCATCATTACTCCTGCGTCTCTGAGCAAGCACCAAAGAGAAGAAAAACAGCATTATTACTGAGGGCACGAAGGGAGGGGAAAGGCATCAGTTAAGTAACAACACAGTTTCAATTAAAAGGAAAAAAAAACAGCAGAGGACATTAATGGCAGTCTCAAATTCCATGGTAACATGGGGGTATGCACATTATGGGCTACATAATGCAAGCATTAGAGAGACGAGGAAAAATCGCCTCTTTCATCTTCAAAGACAAGACTGTGCTCTGCGTATAATTCCTACCATGTCAGGAATGAACAGCAGACCAGATAACAGCACAGTCCCTTTTTCTTATCCGAGACTGTGCATAAATACCACAGCCTTGATTTCTAATGTACAGGCTGGGGATAATCTTGGCCTTAATGGGGCCGCAGGCTCTTAATCAGAGGTCGTGACACGATGGAGCCCATCTATGAGACTAATGCCAAAGAGCAACAAATGTTTGAACTGACTGTGAGAGACTGTTCTGCATTTGAAATGATGGATAAATGGTCAGAACCTGCTGCCCCCCCATGCCCCTCTGATGATGATGATGATGGCAGTCAAAGCACGGAAGCAATTATATACATTATCAGTAGTAGTTATCAGTAATAGTTGGCAGTGATGTCATCCCCCTTCATCCGCAGTAATGTCACGTGTCCGACTGCGATGCTTTGAACATGCCACTGACAAGGATAGTTGGCGTCGAGTTGTGCGCCCAAAGCACATGTGGCAAGTAGGGCTGCATTCCACTCACACTCATGTAAACACACACACACACACACCTTTGTTGCTCTTTGTGTACAGGCAAATGAAAATATTTAAAACTATTTAAAACACATCCATATGCAAATGACTGAATAGTCTGCCTTCAGGCAAATCTACCTTTTGTGATCCTCAGCAAACACTGAACGGTAAAATCTGTGTCAAAGTTAGAAGAAGGTGAATCATTTTAAATACATTTGGCGACGTTGGCCTGCTTAGCAGATATGCCACGACTCCGAAAATGGCCTCTATGAAAAGTGAAGCATATGGTGGATGTAGAGATATATCAATAATTCCACTGTGGATAAATGAAGGAGTTGCAAAGCATGGAAGTGCTTTGTCAGGTCTGACGAACTTGAGCAGTAACTAGCATCTGGAACTAATTGACATTGCTAGTGTGTGTTTGTGTGTGTTTGTATGTGTGTGAATGGGGTGGCAGGCAGTGGGCCACAAATGGCCAGCATTTGTCCTTGTTATGAAGTAACAGACGTGATGCTCCCAGCTTCTCATCAGCTCTCAATCTTCAGCTGCAGGACAGTATGCAGAAATCAAAGAGCAAAATTCAAACTGAATCAGTGTCATATTTTGTTAACGAGGGGTTCCTACAGCTACGGGGTGTATTTGGTATAATTTTGGGTAAAGAAAAAAAGGGAGAAATTGATTGAAGAGGAGATTGGGAGGGGGTGACAGTGGGTGGGTGGGAAGTTACGGGAGCTTTTTGTTACTTATCCTCACATTTCTGGCTTGGGTACGCACCATGGGGGGTGCGGTGGGCGGGGTGAGGATGGCGGCCGGGGGCAGACTGGCGGGGAAGGGCGTGAAGGTGTGCTGGTGGGTGTGTTGGTGCTGGTGCATGTGCTGGTGTTGGTGAAACTCTGCCCTCAGGAGCGACACGGGGGCCAGCGGTGAGGCGGACGGCCCCCGACCCCGCTCTGAACTCTGAACCAGGAAGCGGTTGTTCAGCTCCTGCCTCAGGAGGTCATGCTCTGCAAGAAAGGAGAGCGAGGGAAACCAAAAAAAAAAAAAAAACAAACCAAAAAAAGAAAAAGGGGTTGGGGAGAGGGAAGGGGGGACACAAGAAAAAAAAAAGAGGCAGGGGCGCCCAGTCAGTCTTCACAACAAGGGTAGAAGAGGAGAAAGAAAATAGTCACCTGGCATTCTCTGTTTCTCCAGCTCATGCTGTGAGGGTTTTCTACGTGGGGACTCATTGGTGGTGGTAAGAGAGTTGCCTGTGACAATGTGCCAATCAGAATCCCCGAATGAGGCTGGCAATACATGATTGGTTGGTTGAATGATATCAACAGGCTGGTATCTAAAGACAAGAGAGAACCAAGAGTCATCCCAGCAGAAAACACACACACGCTTTCCCTCTACTAGAAAAGTCACTGCACAACGGGCATATTTATTACAGATTCTAGAGTTACCCTTCATCTCTGCAGACATTTGCTTTCTTAAATTGCAGGATGAAATCGCCTCTGCCGATTAAATCGTTGGACATATTTCAAAATGTGTTACAAATCGTATATTCTGGGCAAAAGAAAACATAACTCTGGTTGTCGAGGTTGCATCAGATTGCTAATAGTGTGCATCATGTTTCCACAGTGCTGCTTACAGTACACTGAAGATCTCTCCAGCTGTGATCGCTGTCCAGTTGTTAACTGACATTTTCCAGTAGTGCGTTAGAAGCTCTTGTACAGTGACCTGATCAACTTTTTAAAACCCAAGTGACTTTAAATACAGTCCAACTGAGAAAGTGATGTATGATGTTGTCGACCAAAGAAAATACGACCTAACATCAAAGCATGTGACTTGTGGGAAAAGGCAGCATTCTATTGCTTTTTACCATGAAATCAGAATACTTACACTCTGGTCTGCATCAGGATGGCTTACTTCTGTTTCAAATCATTGATGGTTATTTGAGGTATCAGGAGCTGCTGCGTGGCTCCTACTGCACTACAAGTTACCATTGACAATTCACTATGCATAGACACTTGGAAAAGTGATTCTTGAAAACTGGGATTTTTTTCCACTCAAGGCAAGGCCCTTGTTTACCAAGATGTTTTGCTTTAACTACAAGGTACATCCGTGTAACAACCTTGTCTGTTCTATACATTGAATAAAGGAGGAAATAAGCCTACACACATTTATCAATAAAAAACAAATACATTATTATAGATATGCTTAAATATAAACTAGAATATACTGTACTGAAGTATTAAATGATAAATAAATTATTTAAAACGTAATAAATGAGTATGTACCAGTTAGGCAAATCATATATGAAAACCTTATTAGTTTTAACACTACATAACATATTACATTATATAGGTTAATATACTATTACAAGTTAAAGAAAAGTTTTCTGATTAGTATTCATTAGTGCTTTAGCATTGAATGCATGTACGATTTCATTTTCATAGAGCTGTAATTGTGACATGACTACAGTAGAGCTCTGTCGCTAAGTCTAGTACGGGTGAATATAAAACATGGCCAAGAAAATTAAATATCACCACAGTTGTGTTCTGAGTGTATATGTACACTATATATGTATACTATTACACAAAATTATTCAAAGATGAAGCTAAATGTGTTCTGGAAAACTTCACCTCTGAATATTTTTTTCAACTTCACTTTTTGAAGCATTTTATTTTGTAAAGAATGTGTAACCCACCCCCCAAACTAAATAACTGACTGACTTTACCTGGGTAGGGGGTGCCGGCGGGGTGCCCAGGCACCACTAAACTGTTGGTCGGTAAGGTCGGTGGTGGTGGCAGTGTGGCTGGGTTTGCAAACATGGCCGGATGGCGATGGGCTGGGCTCCGTAGGGAGGAATAGTGCGAGGTAGAGAAATTCGCTATGGACAAAGGCAAGGCGGGGGCTGAGGATGGGAGCCCGCTGAAGTGGTGGTGAGGGGATGGGGGTAAGTGCTGTTTGGGAAGACCAACCGGACTGCTGCTGTGGCTGAAGATTTAATGGGAGACAACAGGATACAAATCTCTATTACACAAATGATCATTTAATGATGTTAAAGAACACATACTGGCATTCATATGAACAGTTCAGTCATTATGTAGCAGTATGATACATTCAGGGAAAGTACTACTACCTTGTATTGGTTACATGTTAGTCATTAGTGTACTTTTGGTGTTGTGTTCACTTGTGCTCAGTATTAGTTGGGGGTAATGCAAATAAATTTAACACTTTGCTTTAACATCGTAAGAATGGTTTTCCAATGAAACGTCTTGCACTGAAATAAACAAGAGTCATCTGAAGATGACATATCCCTCCGACCGCTGTAGAAAACATACACATACACAGACACACACACACTATATACATATTTAATTTTATCAATTATTATTTTGTCTTCTCTTTATGTTTTATCTTTATATAACGAGTATATTTATCCCATTACTGCACATTATTTTGTAAATACACATTTTATTTTATTCAACTACTGTATATTCATCCTATTTTTAGTATTGTTGTTTCTTCTACTTAACTACTGTTTTTTTTCTTATGGAGCTTCCCAGCACTTGTGCAACCGGTGTGACAATAAACATCTTGAATCTTGAGTGGTGGACATTCTTTTCGATATATGCTATGGAGAAGATGACCAAGTCGCCTGGAAATCAAGTCTCCCTGGTGACCATCAAAAATAATTTTTGTAGAAAATTCAAAACATCAAAACACACAACTACTTATCTCGGGTGATGTGTGTGTAAAGTTTGGTGAAGCTAGTATGAATAATTTGCGAGATACGCTCTGGACAAGAAAAGATTATGGACGGACATACTGGTGACTATAATACTTCATGGTAGGGGCATAAAAATGTTGGAGGCAGACTCTGAGAGAACGAGGTGCATTGGGAAATAGTTAAATGTGCTTTATGTACAAGAGTTTTTCCTCAGTGAAAAATAGTCAATCTGACAGCTGGTTATTGCACATTTGGGTGACAGAAGATCAATATCTGCATGAAAACAGTCTGTGTTGAGGCCAATAGTATTATATATATATATATATATATATATATATATATATATATATATATATATATATATATATATATATAAAAGTACTGGATATGAACTTGTTGCATTGGACTACATTATATTAACATGGAGATTTGAGACTGACAATGACTGGGACTTCTCAAAGTCGTCTGTCGTGTTGCACCACAGTGAAAGATTCAGAATGTCTGCTCCCTCATTGTCAGTCAGTGGCATAAATATTACACACGAGGCTTACACAGACTAATTCAGCATCATGTGCTAAAGTCAAAGCATAATCACACTCACTTTTTGTTAGCTGGTTTAATCTCTGCACCTGTAACCAAACACGCCCACAGGAACCTACCTGATGTCGTGGAGGCTGTTGTACAGCGGGTGATGCACCTGGTGGCTGATTACTGGCCGTGAGTGGTGCTGCGGGGGCGGAATAATGCGGGGCTCCTGGTGTGGGTGAGGAGGGTGAAGCTGGGGGTGGGGTGGTGCCCTCAGCAGGGGAGGGGTAGGGACAGGGAATGGAGGATGCTGCTCCTTCTTGACACTGAGAGGAGGCGGGGTGGGGAGGCGCGACCTAGGGGGCTCAGGGGGAGCCGCCGCTGCAGCGGGGGCAGGGGAGCCCGTAGGCGCCGAAGCCGGGGTGGGGCTGGGCACGGGAGGCGTGAAAGGCACCTCACTGTTGCTCTGCTCCTGGCTGCGCTGAAGCCCTGATACTTTGGCTGAGCTACTAGTCTTGGACTCGGGAATTTCATTCGTTGGCACACCTGAGAAGAAAAGAGACATAAAAATGTGTTAAAACCCAATCTGACACAGTTCATCTGATGGTGGAAATCATTTTTCGTCCATCTCAGACATGAATAACAACACTTGATGCCTAAATAAGATAATATCCATTTATAGATAGCTGCTTACTGCTGTTTTATTCAGGAGGACACATGATCAATAAGCTAAACGTGGCCCCCTTTCCTCCTGTTTAATGTGGTCTGACCATCTTCTGCCCAAGGTTCCTCTTTTTCCCTCTCCCTAGGTTCCATTAAGTGTTTAATCAGGTCATTTTCATGCTTGACTATAATCAGATGATCCAATTTCTTCCCGCAATCCAGTCAGTATGAATAAATCACAGCTAATTAAAGTTAAATGTCGGCCCCTATTCAGAGCTTTGCTGAGCACACAATCTGGCATGAAATAATTATGCTTCAATTGTGCTATGTACGGAGATCGTGGCCCCTTATCTTGGCCCCTCTGCCACGCCGTCTCTCCATCCTCCCTTCCTGATCTTTCAGGGGATTTGGGAAAGCACAGCAGAGCTCTCTGAACTCGTCCACTTTGCCTTCACCATTCATCAGGGGTCTTTTCAACAGACAAGAAGCTTTTATAATCAGCATTCCAGTGAACGACTTTTTATACTTAGGCTGTTGCAATTTAATGACTGTAATTATAGGCCGTTGTAGCAGGAAAATGAAAGTGGCAGAAAAGGCAGCATTTCAACACCTTTCACAAAGAATCTTAAAGCACTTATGAATCTTAATGAAAAAGAAAAGACACATTTGGCGAACTTCTACTTCTCTGCGAGTTGAAAGAAAAGCAAAACGGGGCCACAAAGAAATTGAGTTTGAGCAGATGGCACCGCTGCAACTACAATAGCTAAAACGCTACCACGGCTTCTCAACTAATTAAAGCCGCTAATGGTGGAATTCATTTTAAGCCAGACACATCACATGCATAGGAAATCAGAGTTAGAAAGTGTTCACACACGGATAGTGAGAGAGATAGAGACAGAGGAAGGGAGAAGAAAGCCTGGTGGAGATGAGGCTCTCTAAGCGGCTCTAATCTACAGCCCTGATGCTGCAGTACTTCAGTCAGAAGGCTTACTAGTGGCTCAATTAAAAAAGCTCTATGGGCACTCTTGACAGTAACAAAAAAATGGGAAGAGCCGGGAGCTGCTGTCAAGCCAGTGAGAACTCGACATGCAGCCCACTAATGGAATACCCAGTCCCTATTAACAGCCTGCTTAATCTTTCAAGGATCCCAACACCCATAAAAAGACCAATAAAAAGGCAGGGCAGAGCTTTTATTTTTTTATTTGTTGAGCTCCCCCTCCCTTCCTCCTTGTGTTTTATGGGAGAACGGGGGCTGGCTAAGGTGTCACGATTTTTTTAATGAATTCCAGGGCCCAGGCGTGTACAGACCTCCCAATTTACAGGGGTCTGGGATTCGGATTAAACTGTCAGGTCTGTGGTTCCCGCAAGCAAAAGAGAAAGAGGCAGACTGAAGGCAAAGACGGAGAGACAGGCGCAGACAGACAAACTGGCAAAGAAGCAAATATCCACAGTCGAAATGTCGCCGCTGGGTGATGTTGCCGTGGCAACGTGCTCTCCCAGACACAATGTGAGGCAAGTGATACAGAAGGAAGTCTCACTACGGCCACTGGAAGATACAGAAGGCTTTCTAATACGAATGCTGGGGAGCCGGGGCCACGGTGAGCGCCGGGTTATCTTAATGATGATTCTAATGGGCTCTAATGGAGGCTCAGGCCAACCCATGCTCATTAAAACCACTCTGCAAGCTGAGACACTCACTCACACACATATGCAGAAAAGGAACACAACAGAAGAGAGACACACAAAAGTTGCAATTGTGAACATATTACACACACACACACACAAACACTGTAGCGTCAACATCTTCATTATAGTGAAAGGCAGCAAAATGCAGGAGAAATCAGATTATATTTGCTGGAGGAAGCAAAAAGGTACATAACTTTAATTACATTTTGCTTCGGATCTAATGGCAAGATAGGATGTGCTCCTGTTATGTAAGTATAAATGCAGAGTTATTGTGTGATTGCCTCTTAAAGAGCAGGTGCTCCAGCCTCTTTAGCGGGCTGAGTAGTGATGGCAGAGCACACGGTTCTTGTGAACGCACTTACCTAATAGCTTTCTTTGTCACGTTTTTCAGCAGCAGCCATTGTAGTGTGCAAACTAACACGCAGTGACAACAAGATGACAGGCGGGCCTCTCTGACACATGTCACCTGAGGGCTATATGTAGCTAAATCCCTGCTGGTTTTCAACAAACACCATCCGCTCACCACAAGACCGCGCAACTGTCAAGCATTTCAACAAACTGCCAAATTTGGCATTGTTTTGTTCTTTTTTTCCTCAGGACATGGAATATACTTTCCTTGCAATCACATACACAGAGGAAAACAGTAGGCGAGCCACAGGCAGTCATGTGAAACAAATGCCATACGAGTGTCTGTAAAAAAAAAAAAAAAAGGTGCTGTCCTGAAGGCCTGTCCTGCAAACCTGAGCAGATGGTTTGCGGGGTTAGTGCACCAGGGGGACAGAGACATTCCCTAGAGGGGTGTTGGCAGTTCTGCCCACCAGATGACATCTCATCCCAGTATTGATCTTTTTTTTATAGTTGTTCCTGTGGCCCTGCTTACTCGGGGGAATTGGGCCGTGCCCTGTACGCACGTGTCTGGGTTTGCAGTGATATGGGGATGGCGGTTGGAGGGGTGTAGAAGAGTGAAGGGCAACAGGGACTAAGGTAGCAGACGGACAACAGGCCACTGGGATTCGCTGGTCATGACTGATGCATCCAGCGTGGACTCTGGGGTGAACACAGAGTCACTACACAGCTGTTCCTGCCTCCAATATCCTTAATCTGTGACCCTGTTTGCCCCGCAGGAACATCTGGAGAGCTGGCACCGATCTGGTCCTCTGTGGATTTTACCCAGCCAGACGGCTTGGTTTGAAATGGCTTGGACCAGTCTGGAATGGCTTGGCCCTGAGCTGGACTAGGATGAACTGCTTGTCATTAACCACGACACATCGGTAAAGGATAGCGTAATTCGTCAGTGTGACGAGGATATCCCTCTAAAGCATGGTCTGTTGACACGTGTCAAGAACACAATACAGAAAGTCTGAAGGACAGCATTGCTCATGTTTGCTCTCAAATGCTTTGGGTTTCAAAACATCACTCTGAAGCCTTTTTCAAACCACTTTATTTTAAACACACACCTGGCTACTTTAAAAAGACCCAATGACCTCAGAAATGAGACAAGGGCCCTAGACAATGTTCTGATTCTGCCTCTAACTAAAACCCTCAGCAAACTACTGCTGTGAATGCAAATAAGTGTGCTTCATAAATTACCTGCTCACTGCTGAGATGAAGCCAGTACATACAACAGCCAGGGAAATATAACCTGTATGCAAAAAGCCTTTTCAGATTAGATACGATGGTATGCAAATTCTCCCTGTGACAAGGAGGTCTGGGGGCTAAGAGAAGCTTAACGCCACTGGGTGTTCTCATTTACTAGGCAAATACCGCGGTTCACTCCCTTCATGGCGTTGCCGAACCATAAACAGTCAGGGCACTGATAAAATAAGGACAGGAACAGACAGATATTTAAATAAAGTGGCATATCTGCTGAAAGACGTTTGAGGATGCAGAAGGAATGAGGATGTATGCTGCTCTGATCTCTCTCCCGCTGGCTCGGGCCGACAGAATCATTCTGCTGCTCTTGAGAGTCGAGCTCACGATGATTTGGTTTTTGTACTTCTCTAGACAAGCGATCTGCACAGAGCCAAAGCTTAGCTCACAAGTGAGCGACTGTGGAAGATGGCTATAACAGATACTGGCAGAAGGCAGGAAACCACAGTTTTGCCAATCAACACTTCATTGCCGCGAGGTATTCAGTCATAAAAAAAAGTTGGGGTGATTTCAGCACAATGATTTGTATGAGTGGAACAGAAGGCCTGAGCAGTGTTGAATTGTTGTTCTAATAATAAAATCATAGGAAAAATTTTGCAATCGCTTGCTTTCCCTCGCACTGTTTAATCTGTCTCGAGCATCTCCAAGCTGGTAACAAGGGGAGCCAAGGCGATGTTTCCGTAAATCACTCAGAGATGTTAATGAGGGACTGGACGAGGAGAAACCTGGCCAAGATAGAGAAAGAGTGGGGACAGCTGGCACGTTTCAATTATTTGTCTCTGTCTCTTTGCTGCAGCTGACAAAAGGAGTGGATGGTAGCAGAATGGGGATGGGTGGTAAGCTGTAACATGCTTACAGTGAAAGCCCAGGCATAAATTGAGAACCTAATGTTCATTTCAGAGAGCCGGCAGCTCGGGCTGCGGGGACGAATCCCTTTTTCCTGCACACATTGGATCCCAATTCAAACACCAGCCATATGGTGCAGGACACATATGCCATTCACCTCTCCTGGCACATATGCCAACGTTGTTGATGAGACATGGAGCACATCCTCAAATCGGAAAGGACAAAGAGAGAGAGAGAAAGAAAGACAGGGGTGTTCAATTTTGACTGTCCAAATTCTTTTATGTCACATAATGTTCAGCAGTGCTCCAAAAGCAATGCAAACCTTTATTAACCCTGGCTATAAAACACATGTCTGTTCTTCCCTGAGAACCCATCAGGGCCCATCCCCCTGCAGGGCCGTTTCTAGCTTTGGGACTTCCATCAGTCTCAAACTCTTCTGAACACAGCTGGGTCATCTGAGGTCAGTGCCAACTGACCCCACTAAATAAAAGGCTGGACATCTTGAAACTTTCAACAGAAAAGCTCAAGTCTAATGGCTTCTCCGACACGGCCCACCATGCCAGCCTGGAATTTGACCCCTTTCACTGCTACTGACCCATCACCGACCTTGTTGACCATTCTTGCCCTGAGGCCTCTGTGGACAGACAGCCTACAGGTAGGGACATGGAGGGGTGATCTGAACTTTAGGGATGATTTTTTTGTTTTTTTTTGTTAAACAGAAGAGGGGCCTTCAGGAGATATTTGTGCATTGCTGCAAGCGTTAGCCTTATCATTTCATTAATTAGCACGACACGCCTGCCTGATGGACTTGAACGCCGCAGCGGCAGCTGTCTCAATTGATTACGGCAGTGGACGTGCTGCTGCAATTATCGAGGTGACTGGAGACAACGGCTGCCACTTCTAATAAAGGACTTAACTCCTGCTTCCCATGTTACAGCACAGTGGTGGGAGGACATTGGCAGCCTCCCTGCATCTCCCACACCTTTAAGACCTTTTCAGAGGCTCTCTATAGGCTGTCGTGGAGCTCAGTGTGGGCTGTAGTTCTTGAGCAGCGTGTCAGCTTTACTTGAGCGCGCATAACATCTGAACAGCATCACTTTGGTGCCCCACAGGAAAGCATCCTCTGTTAGCCCACCAACTGGCTCACAATCCACAGAGAATGGAAGGACGGGAGGTGGGAGAGAGAAAGAACAAGACGTAAGAGAGACAAATATACGAAGCTTTTGCCAAGAAGCACCGAGTCCAAGGAGGGAGCGAGTGCTTAACAATGTAAACAGAGGCGCTGCATTCCAGCATCATTTCATGTATGAACATGCAAGAAGTTCACATGCCTCTAAGTGGATATAATATTATCTTTCAGAGCCGTCCTGATTACTTCTCAATGGAAGGGAAACGGTTGGGTGAAAATCCTTCAACAAAGCCTAAGTGGAATGACAGTGGGCTGAAAGGGCCGGCATGTTTTTCTTTTCCTTCTCCTCCATCTCCGTTTTCACTCCCCACTCAGAAAGCAAAGCAACAATTGGAAGCTGACAGCTCCTAACCGTCCGCCATACCTCACCCACTGTTTTGACATATGCAGCCATTGTTACTGGGTGTGATGAACGGGCTAGGACAAACATCTTGGTTGACGCATTATACGTCTTTTTTGCAGATACGGGGCTTTGTCGGCATGAGAGTCATTAACTGTGGCTTAGACTAAGAAGTTCCCTGATCTACCCACCTGCTGCAAGCGAATACAGCAGCCATTTGCATGATATCAAATTATAGCCTGGAATGCTGAGGTAGCTCGCCTTTTCGAGTGGTGGTATTCTCTTTATCAACAGCTGCCAGAGAGCTGGATCATCAAACAACCACCACATTTCTTCTTGTCATGTTAACATGTCGAAGCGTCATGTTTTTACAGGACCAGGGCTGCTGATCTTAACGCTGATGGAAGTTTAGGGTTATTCAAAAGATTATAACGAACATTCCAGCACGTCACCAGGCCAAACAAATAATAAACTGAAAGCCACCTATGTTACCAATTTATTTGCAACCACAGCTTCAGCAAACAGCCAAAAGCAAAAATACTGCACCAAAGCTTACTTCCCAAACTTTGACCAAAATTACCTTCCATGCGAATTTCAAAATATGTTCATGTTTGCAGATGATTCATTAAATACAGAAACACATTTGAATTTTGGGTCAGTTTTTTGTCCATATTATCGTGATATGAAGACATCCAAAATCCAAGATGACATCAAGTCTCATATCATGATACTGACACGATATTGATAAGTTGCCAAAGCTCTTATGTTGATTATTCTTATCAATTCAGTTAATTTATGGACTAAACATTTTTATCAATGTTCACTGTACGTACAAACCTATCAAAAACATTGCTAGACCACTAAAAAAACTACTTCAATTGTTTGTATTTAACGTTCTATATACTCCAGAGCCAATTGCACAGTGTGTTTACCTCACAGGAGGGTGGATGGAAAGCTCTTGTGGAGTGTTTGTGTAAATGTAGTAGCTCACCCCAGCGTGCATTTAAGTGCTTGCGCTTAAGTTTCACATATCTGCGGGCCCCGAGGGAAACACGCGGTATAGATACACTGATGTAATCAATGCCTCTTCTATAGGAAGATCCTGCTGCTGAGCTGCTCCTGGGCTGCTGCTGGATAATTAGGCTTACAGATGGAGACCCAGCAGCTGTTGATGACTAGACTAGAGCTGCCATTTTCTCCCACTAATGGCTACACGCCAAGAGAGCTGCATTGTTATGAGCTACAAGCCTTTTTTTTTTTTTTTTAAAGCAGACCTAAAAAATATTTCATTGGAATTTTTTGGGGAGATGATGAATATCACGTCAAGCCTAATGACACACTTAGAAGGTCGAGGTGGAGGCGTTTGAAATAGCTTTCGTACAGAGCTTAGTTAGACAAACACACCCCAAAGCCTCCTCGAACCGCCATGCTCTCCACCACTGCAGGAAAAGAGTGACAATTGGAGGGTGTGTCAGGTTCGCAAACATTTGCCGTCCTTTCTTGCACCCCATTCATCATTCTTGATTAGAGGGAGAAAGCATGACAAGGAAAGGGGGAGACCGGGGGAGAAAGAAGGACAGAGGGGTTAGTTAATAAGGCAGAGAGGAGAGGGGAGTGGAAGCAGAGGGCAGGAAGTCGTGTCAGGTAAACTAATGGAGACAAGCCTGGATCCTGACTCGTGGGGCTGTTGCTAACCATCAACCCGCCATCGTCTGTCCTCATCTTCTCTAAGCCCTGGTCACACACACAGGGAGGAAGAAACACACATGTGCAGGCAAGATAATCTGGGTCTGACTTCTCTGAGCCATAGTGGACACGAGATATTAACAGCCTGCACATTTCCAGGGCTGCCATGAGCTGTGGCGTTCAAAAGCGCGGGGAAGTGAAGAATTGATTTGATCGGAGTGCGAAGATGGTGTGTCAGTTTGAGAAAGTCTCTGAATGTGAGTGTGTCTGTAAGGAGAGGGGGGGGGGGGGGGGGGGGGGGTGGTGGTGCTCGGTAACACACGAGCAAAATTGGACTCTGAAACGAGCCAAATCACTTGTGCGATGAAACAGACTACAACACGAAAAAACTAAACAAAAAACAACAACAAAACAACACGAGGCCCCAGAAAAGTGACGATCAAGGCAGACTGGTACAAAAGCAAAAAAAAAACAAAAAACAAACAAAACAGAAACAGAAACAAAACAAAACAAACACACTTTTCTTCTGCTCGACATATTTCAGACTACGGGTGACAAAACAACGCCGAAAGAGTTAGAGGAATCAAAATCAAAGCGCCGAGTGTGTCTGACTGTTTCATGAATCCGTGTCGAAGCGGAGGCTCCACACCACATCAAACCCTGTAAATTCTCCTGAAAGCCTCCCCTCTCTCCCTTTAGCAGCCAGGGCTTAGATTATTGTGTGCTGCTAAAAGGTAAGTGCTGGAGTGTCACACTGGAGAGTGTGTTTTAAGCACCATAAAGTATCAAGACCCAGATGGCTCATCCTCCCTGAAAAACATGTCTACTCCACCTCGGCTCCTGTGGCACCTGCTACCAGGATTAGGTCGAACCGCCACGCTAATACACTGTACCACAGCTGATAAGGAGCCCGGGGCACTTCAGCACTTGCCCCACACTTAACAGCTGACAAGTCAACACCTGTATCATTAGTGATAGAGATAGCCGTATATAGATCTTTTCATGTAATTTATCACTGTTAGGCTTCAACAGATGTGGTCTTTTGACAATCAATATCACCGCTGATAGGTTTGGACTGAAGATGATTGGTTTTGCTACCCAATAGAGCTGTAATGATTGGACGATTAATTGATGAGTCGAAAATTGGTTGCCAACTATTTTAATAATTATTTAATGATTTGTGCCATTTTGGTTGCGGCTTCTTAAATGCAAGTATTTTCTGCTTTTCTTTCAATTTTGGACTGTTGGTTGGAGAAAAGCCCTCTGGGCTCTAAGAAATTAGGATGGGCATTTTATTTTTTCGAAATAGAGAAAATAGTCAATAGACTGCAGGCCTACTTCCCTATGTGTTAGGTAAACAAACAAACAAGAAAACCCCCAAAAACGCAGATATATTTTGGAATAAGTGATCGCAGACCTAATATAAAATAAGTATAAAAGAAAAAACATTGATATTGGAAATAATGTCTCAAATAAGGATATGAGTTTTCGTTAAATAAAGAGTATATATACAGATATATACTGTACAATCAATATAAAATCGATTGCACTCTATAGAGGTGGAAAACATTATCTAAACAAAAGGCAAATATCAGCCAGATTATATATCAGTCTGTGCCGCGGTCGATACCACTGATAGTGCTCTGTGCACACTGTGGTCATGTGGAGCCATTTCTCTCACTCCTACCCAAAGCAAACAGCAATGAAATCCCAGTCCTGCTGCTCAGCCCTCAACACAGCAGCACTAACCCAACAGCCAGGGAGGTTGGAGGCCATGCTCTACTGAATGGGGTATTACAGTCAGTCAGAGGCCATTAGGGGCCCCACCACCGGGGCCAAGTGCAGGGATTTCACTGGTAGCCAAAAACAACAGCCAAACAGATGACCGCTTGAATACTGGAGGAGACCACACTCTTCATGCTCTTTTTTACATTCCCTGAAATGGCCAAAATGAAGGCCCTTGTGTCTCAGCGAATTACCGCCTGTCTGTTCTTGAACACTGGGATGACTAATGGCACTCAGTGACATACAGGACCAAACACAAGTTCTTTCTCAGCTGTGTTTGTCAGGTTACTGCTTTCACCACGTGCTGGGTTATGCTGCAAACCTCTCCAAACGCAGGGCTCTGTCAAACACACTGAAATAGTCTAAACCTGCGGTGCTGCTAATAGACAGAGCGGCTCCTGAAAGCCACTGAGAGAAAAACGGATGCTAATATGCTGCCACTGGAAAGGTATGGAGCACAGAAATACTGGACAAACAGTAGAGGAATACCATCCGTCTGGAAATGCTTGGAAACGACTTCATGTGGCCGGCTGATATTTCTGTTTGATTTGGGATCTTGTTTCCTGGGTTCACCTCCTTTCTCCCCAGAATCCTCTCTGGCATATTCTTCAAATGCATGGATGTCCTTGACTGTCACGGAATCTGAAGCATTTTACATCCGTTCTGTTCCTGGCGGTGGTTTTCCCACCTTTATAAGCCAAAAAATGTCCAATCCATTATAAGCATGTTTGTAATATCCATCCAGACTGATGACTGTCCCCTTGCCAGTGATTGTACATTATCCAAGCTTCATGTTTGGCCACAATCACCTACCATCTGGCTTTGTCAATGAGCGTTACAGCCTCATCTGCAAACAACATTGGCTCTGAACCGCTCAACAAAGATTAGCTTAAAACGCACATAGAACTGGCATCTTCAAACAAACGCAGGGCGGGGGGGAAAAGCCACTCTCGTTGGCAGAATGACTGGAGCTTGAAATAAAGGATTAAAAACAAGAAAACCTGCAAGTGATCACAGGCGACACGCTTTACATTTCAGGCCTGACAGCAGCGATAAAGCACTGGTCATGTATTCTCCAGAGTAAACAATGAAAATGCCTTCCACGCTGCAGCTGGCTGCGTCTCCACTGGAGGAGGAGGAGGGAGAGGATTAAGATTAGACAGAAGATGTGATGAGAGCTACTGCTCTCTGGAGTTATCCTTTTTAAATTCTTCTTTATCCCCTCCAAAGAAAAAAAAAAAAAAGATGGTACATACGTTGTAACCAGTGGTATTTTCCTGTTGAAATGGGAGTCAACCTGTGTTTCACAGGTTGGTCAGCTAACTGCAGGGATGCAACTTATCTGCCAAAAAGCTTTTTCCTTGTCAGGGGATTTTCTAGGTCAGGGATGTCGGATCAGCTCCCTACACATAATAGAACCCGGTGTTGTAGTGAAGCAGTAAGTGAACTAGAACTCAATGAGTCTACTGCTATGAAGGGTGTTGTCAATGGGATCTATTTGCTTATGTTGACCTTAACTTAAAAAAAGAAAATCATCACATCCACTACTCTTAACATTTTTCAAACAGCCAAGCTAATTTAGCGACTGTAACTTAAAAAAAAAATAATATTGCGGCTGCTATATTGAGTAAGTGCAGACATTCCTGCCTTAAACAGCTGATGAGGGGATCATGAGTCGAGTAGAGCCGGTGCTACCTGGTGGAAATGCATGCTGAGGTGTAAACATCACCTATGAGCCAAATGTTTACATACGGTGTGCATGGGAAGGCTAGGATGGCACTAAGCTCACATATGATCATTTAACCTGAGCAGAGGAGAACTGAAATGTCTTGGTTGCACTAGCCTGTTGTATAGAGGAGATGGCTAAATGATTTACTATACATTGTATGTACTTTGTCTTATTCACTGTAAAGCCCTCTCTCTATATACCAACCTATTCAACACTAAGATGGAAGCACAGTTTCTGACACACCCCTGGCGCTATTAGCTACAGTCGTATTGTGAATCTGCAGTAGCCAAAAAAAATGCTGCTCATACCCCCGACAACCTTTCCCAAAACTCCCCCATGGCATGTAGTGATTTTGTAATTGCTCCCTCTCCACAGCTAAAGCTGAATCCATATTCAGTCAATGAACACAGAGCCACACAATGGAGCCGAATCACTCAGCCTTCAATGTGACTCCCATTTTCTGTCACAATAGCTGATCACCACCCGCTGACTCACGGACACAGACGACAGCGACTGATAGGACGGAATGACAGGTGTCAAGTATCATGACATGCAATTACCAACTGGCACAAGAGGGAGAAATACACGGACTATCTGGCAAAGTTTCTGATGGAAGCTCAACCAGCAGTGACCCAATACTCTACACAGAGGCTAAGTTAATATTTCATGCACACTGGGCTCTCTGCACAGAGCAGACGCTTGTCTAATGGATATAATAGTGCTCCAGAGGGGCCATCGGGTGCATATGAGGATAGCATTACATTTTAGCAATGACTTTACAAGCTAGCTAATTGATGTGCAAAGTAAAGCAGGAGTGTATTTTGAAAACAGGCAGTCGTAAGAGCTGGTGCAGTTTGACATCACTTCCTGAATCAGACAAAACCAAACGATTCCTTTCTGTCAGCTTTTCAAGGTGGCAGGCCATAGAGACATTGTGGGTAATGTGACTTGGGCCCTTTTGACTGCCTGCCACTCTGCATGAATAAGACATGATGATGTAATTGTAATTTAAAACGCTATAAATATTGAAGAAGAATTAAAATAATTCATGGAACACCGCGGTGTAACAGAATGTGTGCGAGTGTGTGTGTGGGAGTGTTTTGTCTCCTTTCACTCCTCTCTCGCAGCGTATGGTGAAACGATGGGCAGCAGTGGTGCAAGCTGGGAATTCTGTAATTGCTTTTTCTGTCCCTGAAGCAGGCCTTCCTGCTTTAAATCAAAAAAGACAATCTCTGTCAGTAATGGCTCAATTAATAATTAAACACGTGTCTTTTCTCCGCCGAGCTCCCCCTATTTATTTTCATCTCTCCGACAGGGATGGCTGCACAAACAGCATTAGCGCTATCAACAAAGGGAGCATTAATATCAGCCCCTTTCTCCAAAAACAAATCACCCAGCTCATAAACTGTCCTATGTTTGTGAACAGTAATAAAGCAAAGATTAATAAAGAAAAAAAAAGCCATATTAGTTGGTTTTCTCCCGATTCTCCTGAGGGGTGTCTCACCTTGAAGTGAGAGTGTTAGCTATACCTGCTGTATTTTTGTTTCAGGTTTAAACCTGATTTCACCTGTTTAAACCTGATTTTAGTTGAATCAGGGGAATATATGAGCTGCTCTTCAATGCATCCAAAGTTACCAGCTGTGCATAATGTGACTCTCAAATATGAGCACCCCCCCCCCTTAAAAAAACGTGGTATGTCAATAAAGGAATATTGCCCTTCTTGATGAGGACAGTATGTCCCAAAAGCTGCCTTGACTTTGTCAAACAAATCGCCGTCGGCACTAGAGGTGAGCTTCACCAGGCTTAGATTCCACAGCGGTGATGGCTGCTTTTAATTCCAGCACTTGCTAATCTGGCTGTTTGAAGCCTCAGCAGCCCTTGTGTTTTTCCAGCAACACGTCTCCCCTTCGGTCATTGAGACTGTCTGCTAGCCAGCCAACTATCCGGCCACTCTCTCTCTCTATCTACCTTCACTCTATTCTGACTCAACAACAGGGGAAAGCTGATTTGTTGGTCAGGGGGTCAACCTCCACTCATTATTTAATGGGCGAGAGGCTGCAAACAGTCGGGGTGGCCACTGAGGTTAGTGATACATTACACTGACCCGGCTGGAGCAGAGATGCCTGGCCGAATACAAGCATGCTCTCTCATCTACTTCACTGTGCCTGAGCTGCCACCAATCCCCCGTGCCCCTGACCTTGGTGCTCCCTCCCCAATCACTATCCTTCCTCCCTTCTCTGGCATTCACAATCCAGCAGGTGAGAATGCCTTTCATAGTCCTGAAGCCTGCACTGCAGGAGCAGGCCGATAGCTATGCCTGGCCAAGGTAACAGAGGAGGAGGAGGAGGAGGAGGCCGTAGCTCTTTTATTGACATGCAGCAAACAGCAGTGGTGGAACAAAGGCCACTCAGCACCTATTGAGAGAGCAGGCCTGCAGACATGGTGGTTGATTAGCGATTCGACACAGGGACCCTGGACTGTGTAGCACATAATGAGAGCTTAGGGAGCAAGCCATGAGCTGATGGGGGAGGAGGTTCGGCGGAGGCGGGCTGATGATAGAAGAGGGGGGAGGCGGGGCTCTACCATAAGGAATTGATTTCACAGAATGGCAGGTTGATATATAAATAAAAGAAATCCACAGAAAATAAAACAAGGGTGTGGGTAGATCCTAAATCCTTAAGCTACAGCATTGGTAATATGTTTATATATAAACAGATAGAGGATAAGCTCTAAATCCACTGGCAAGCTAAATGGTTTATGCAGTTTTTGTTTGTTTACTTCTGTGTCAATTAAGCAAATTGGTCCGACATCCCTGACGAGCCAGAGAACTGAAGTGAGTGGATTTTGCGTTCATGTCCAAAAGCTTCTCTCTCCCTCAACGCCGCTGTAACCCCGTCTTCACCTTTCATGTGGCCTCAGAGAGATGTTAACAGAGTCAGATGTGCATGATGGGTAGTTGTGCATGTGCTCCCCCCCCCCCTTCTCTCCTTCGTCTGCACGCTCTCTCCTTCCTTTGTTCCACTGGTCTAATCCAGTATGTGTGGGCCGGTAAGTTTAATGGAAACAATTTATTAAGTCCGGCTTAAAATGCCATCTGCAGCTAAGCCTCCCAAAGCCGCTAAGCTCCTGGTTTCGCCCCAGAGCTTGCTGTGTTCACGCTTACTGTAATGCTCTGTTTAAAATGAGCACAACGGGTCAAAATTAATCAGGATTACAAGGGCATAAATCCACTTCAGAAATGGGTTTTCCACCAATCTTTCTCTTGCTATCCCAAGAAGCCCCAGGTTTGTCTGGTAGACCACGCACCACACAAGTTCATCCTTACGCCATGGGAGGTAGCGCCTATCTAGGACGACAGGGCTTCAGAGAGCGTAGCAGTGCAGGGAAAAATGCTTCATAGACTGTATCTATTGCTCTAAAACCCACATTCAACATAGTCACTGCAGATTCCAAAGTGCTCACAGATATTTCTAGCCGGTGACAGCTATAGGTGATAACTCCCCTCCACTTCCATAGGTGGAGCACTGTGAGACGTTAGAAGAAATCCCACCAGTGGTTGTGTTTATCTGTGCACTGTGGAGGTGCTCGGCTGCTACATTTAGCTCCTCTCATCTGCCTCCAAGCAAGTGACAACGGTAAACTCTGACCTGCAATTCAATAAGAGAGGCCCTGAGAGCAGCACAGGTTTTCATAGCGCTTTTACTTAAACCTGCCATCCTCCAGAAAATCAATAATTTGCAGGAGGTTTAAGACAGGAAATAAACAAAAACCAATAACTGTTGGATAATGCCTGCCCTTTGCTGTACCTTCCTACCTCAAAACCACCAACACAGACAGACATTCAGCAGGACCTGTGCTCGCTCCTGGGCAACAGCATCCACAGTGTTTGTTGTGTTATCACCAATACTATCAGTTTGTGCTATTATGAGTTAGCTGTTAGCTTGCATGTGTAATAGGTTGTCAACAGACTAGAGACACAGAGATGATGAAAAATAAACATGAGAGAAAGAAGGCGAGGGTGTCCGGGTTTTGCCCAAAACCATGTTCAGTACGCATAATTACAGTGCTTTGCCGTCGCTGATTACAATGTTGGTCTTTCCTCTCCTCTATTAATCCTGAACCGTTTCATTAACATGACAGACTGTGGGGCTGTGTGCAATTTGGTCTTAACCTCAACTGTTTGTACCCGTAGCTGCTCACCAAAATAAAGTTCAGAGGGGAGCGCAAAGTTTAAAAGCAAGGAAGAGGTAAAACAAACAACGGTCATTACCTAGCGAGATGCAGAAGCCAAACATCATCGCAGCATTATGCAATTGTGTGTGCCACAATGTTTGTGTGTTTGTGTATGTGCAGTGCATTGGTCTGAGTCTCCCAGTCAACGAGTCGACAGGCCTGGTGATCAGAGGGAAGCGGGCTTTTCATTGGTCCCACAGGACCGCGAGCGAGATCGGTAATGGGACACGTACGCCACATTCTAAACCAGCGGAAAACAGCCTGTGGGCTGCTCTGCATCACACACACACACACACACTAGAAAGAAAAAAATAGTCTAGGTCAAAAACAAACACTGTCCCAGAATCCATTACAGCAAAAAAACATCAACATTTGACTGGGAGGAGAGAGACAGCTGGCGGCGGCTCTGCAATTGCAGCCTGATAACGTCTTCCTCATCATCGTCAAATCACTTCATCACACTGCTGATTTCTTTGCTGCGGCACCCTTTCTAACCCCTAATTCTAATCTGGCACCCTTCCTCAACGTTACTCTTCCCTCCAAACAGGATCTGGTTGATCTGTGTGACAATCAGGAGAGACGCTGATTGGATTATCTGGATTTGGTAATGCCGTGGTCCTAATCCTAATCCCCGAGTGCACATTAGCAAGATCCACCGAAGCCTTCGTCCGCCAGATGACGAGTTTGACTGCGTGGATGAGCGTAAGATAACGGTGCTTCTTCACAGCAGAGTATGTTTATATGCAGCCATGTTCTGTACGGGCATGCAGGGACAAATAAGTCAACATCCTGACAGCTGACAACATCAGCAGCCAGGCGGAGAATGGATGGAGTTGGACGTGGTCTAGTTGCTCTCTAAACCATGCAGGTCTGGAAGTCATTGTCATTCTGAGCGCTGGTTTCACGAGGCAGACGCTGGTCACAGGTCATCTACATCACACAGCCTGCAGGCCTGGTTTCTCTCCTCCTTGTCAGCCATGCTTTTCCTCCGAGCAGATGAAGCTACTGTGCTAATCCAAGCAATATGTTGGTGAAGGGGGATCTAGCTTTCACAGCGCATGTTCTGATGAACAGAATGAAGGTCAACAAGGACCTTTAATGTGCAATTATCAAAAGACAGAAGGTAGAAGGTAGATGGGAAACAAAAGATATTAATGTATAATTGAGTTTGACCCTGAGTGCCACATTTTGCAAGACTTAAAAAAAAAAAGACAGGCAAAGGAAATATATCTAAGTGAAACTGCAGTTCACACTAACATGGTGTCTATTATAATGGATTTTTACACCAGTCAAGATGAGGCAAGGTGAAGTGTTTGTCCAGTTTGTCCTGCAGACATGCACCCCCAAAACCACCTCATATGGCCACAGTTTACACTGTTCTGCACTTCCACCTCCTTCTCCCCTGCTTGTGTTAATGGCCCTGCTTCCTGGTTCGTGCCCTCGGGGGACGTGGTCTGCATGCTGCTATCCGTCACTCGTAGGCTGATCGCGCCTCTCCTCCCCTCCCCGCCTCTCTGCATCCACAACTTGCCACCCTTTTCCCCCCCACTCTGGCATGGCGAACATCATTGCATTTAGAGAATATGCAGGCACAGATGACATTCTATGCCCACATGGCATACACCAACTCATGTATTTGATTGGACATGGACACACAAAAGCCCAATATCACTTGAAATCATGCATTAACATACAAAAAGCAAAGGCCTTATAATCCACATATGTGAATATGTGAATGCACACAGACTTTGTGTTGTCTGGGAGGCTGACAAAGCTCTTTCTCTCTCTTTCTTTTGGCATCCATTATGGCCCAGGCCTGCTGTCAGACAGCAGTATTGCCTGAGGGAAGTTCCCATTTGTGGGAGCATGTGGCAGGAAGGCTCTAAATCCTCTCTAATGAACCAATATGTAGGAGGGCTAAGCCTTTGGCAGGGTCATCCAAGAACCTCTATTCCACACCCAGGCAAAAATGTATTCATATGTAGTCACCAGACCTTGCTAATGTCTGCTGACATTTAAATCTGAATGGGAGCTGCAGCATTTGAGCAGAGGAGATTTGGACTCGTTCGCAAAAAGCCCAGTTGTTGGTGTTAGAGAAGAGGCGCAAAGAAAACAGAGCGGGTTCTTACCTTTGGGTGTGGTAGGGGAAAAGAGCTTCTCTGATCCTACATCAGACACCTGAAAAAAAGAGGAGACAGACCTTTATTGGATTTGTCTGATGAGCAGAATCAGTAATATAAGGCAATTTAAGATTAATCGTCAAAAACGAATGCAGATTCACATTTTTGTCTGCCTGGGAAAAGGCTCATTCAGGCACAAATGTGGCCAGAAGTGCTCGGAAGATAAGCATCATGCAGTCAATCAAAAGACTCCAATCAGCCAATAAGAAGAGCTCCCCCTGTACCTGGTGGACCCTCACTGGCTTTTTCCTGCTGAGGTAACATTAGGTGGCACTGTTGTGCCACCTAAGAGGAGAGGAGCATTTCCCTGAGAGGAAATGCTGTCAAAGATGGAAGCCAGTAAGGTGGCTGTGCAGCATTCGAACACAAAGGCTCCTGCATACATACTGCCGCACAGAAATTACATTTTGCTCTGCGATAGTTTGAATCAAATAACATATTTCGTGAATAGAACGTGGTTCCGCTCTAAGAGCAAAATCCTTATTTCATAAATTCAATATCAAAGACAAATATCAGCCCACACTAGATGATCTGGCAACAACGTGAGTGTTCACTGGATCAAAAACAGTTGTTACTGACATGACCATGTGACTGACAGTGAGCAGTGGAAACCTGGTGGACTGCAGTGAAATGTAGCTGGACTCTCTTGAGGGAGAAAGGCATCTCGCTATGAAGTGATAGTGGAGACTTCTAGACTAAACACTGAAAGGTATTTTTCTCCCTGCTTCTGATGGATATGTAGATTCTGGCAAGAATCACCTACTTCAAAACACTCCATAGATTTTTACAAAAATGCACACTCACTGGCCAGATGGGAGAGTTTAAGAAACGGAGACTGAAAAGCAGTAAATCCACACAAAACCTCATATTGTGCAAAATACCGCTGGAAAATGTCTGTGTGCTTGGACGATAATATTAACACTTAAAGTCCTCCTAAGCCTATAATATCAGCCCATATAGGGGTTTTGTTCAAAGCCATGATTTCCCCATGCTTGAGATCCTCTCATCTGGGCTCTGCACGCTTGTAAAAAGCTGCAAGAGTTGAACATATGTTCCCACAAAAGGGCCCGAGTGTCCTTAACTGCCATGTTTGTATTTTATGCGGCACAAAGGGAGCATATGTAAAGAATGAACAGTGAATCAAAGTGAGTGCAAGATAGGCAGAGACGAAAAGAGACGCAAACGGTTGTGTAAACACAGATGGCTGTCCTTGGCATGCGTGTTAGTTCTTCACAAGTGTTTTGAGGACGTCCTCTTCTCTCCAAAACCTCCCAATTTCTCCTTCGCTGCCACCGTGTTACTGTTCTCCACCGTGTTTGTCTGTCTGCGCCTGATGTCTTGTCGCGGCGTTAACCACAACAGCAAGGAGGGAACAACAACAACCTCCTTTCAGCTCAAACAGCAGCTGCTAAAGTACAGGTAGCAACCACAGCGGAAAAACGGCGAAGCAAAGTGAGCTGTTTGAAGCTCGTGATTATATATTTGTTGAGTCAGGATGAACAGATTTTGAGACTATATCATAATTTACATTACAATTGATATAATCAGATCATCTTTAACAGACTTAGACTACTGCTAACCATCTCAATTATGAGTTGAATAAACTATGGCATCTATAGAAAGACTGGCCAATCAGTGTGTGTAAAGTACGCAGACATAAGAAGAGGTCAATAACACCTCTTTAGTTTAGTCTTGATAAGCGGGACATTTAAAGGAGGGCAAACACTCAGCTGAATGGAGATGTTTCCTGTTTCCTCTTACAGTAGACTATAGAGGAAAGCCAGAGTATTGTGCATTGCCCTCTTTCAGTCTCCCAGAACCGGGGCGCCAGGCTACAACACAGGCTCTTTGTTAGCTTTGGACGACATTAAACGCTCCAGTACCAAGCCTCAGCGCTGCAGCAGCACAACCTCAGCCTTGAATCATGGCCCCGGAGGCCCTGGAAGAAAAATATGGGCTCAGAATGAAATGAAGCTTGTCAAATGGACACGGGAGCTGGCTCAGGGACTTGCTTGGCGTGGCACGGGGTCATAACAGCAAGAAGACAGCATAGGTCATGTCATAACTCACTGTAACTTTAAAGCAATTCTTATGGTCAGAGTGTTATCCAAAAAGCAAGACAGACATAATGTGCCAGAGGAACAGAACAGAAAATGCTGTGTTTATCATTCGCCAAGATGTCTTACTTCTCCTATTTTGAGGATGCAGTGAGCTGTTTTATATTCCAAACGTCTTCCAAGAAACATCAACAACCAATATTTAGGCTTTAATGCTGCGTTTTGCACCTGCCAAGTCTGCATGAGTCAGTTGTATAATCCACAATTACAAGGCCGGCTTACAAAAGCACTTCTTAAAAAGGAATGTGAAAGCAGAGCCCTGATTTGGCTAGCTGTTGTTTTTGCAGAACTTTCTGGGTTTCGCTGGTCAAGTTGACATTTTTTCAAGGGGCTGTGCTGCCGGCAGTCTGAGCTGCCTGCGGTTGTGGTGTGCAGAGGTCATGTATAACAAATTCTTCACACTCTCTTTGTTGAGGCAACCCTGGCTGCCATTAAAAACAGACTGGGAAAGACGAGACAGAGGGAAAATATATATAGAAAAAAAGAGACAGGCAGAAAAAAAGAGGAGCAAAGGCCAGGTTTTCCAAAGGAAATAGGGAAATTTAACCATTTTAAAAAATGGGGAAATTCAAGCCACATTGCCTGGAAGCCAAAAGCCCTCGGAGTGGGCCGCAGGAAGCCTGACCTTTGAGGGGGCCGTCTGCTATCTGAGCCTGGGGCTTCAGGGGCCTGGCCTCCTCTCTGGAGGGCCGTCAGCAGGCCTCAGCTTTCCTTCCCTATTCTATTCATTAGCCATGCTTTATGATTCAGCTTCCTCTGAGCCACACAAGAGCTCCCTGAGGAAAGAGACTGCTGGAGAGAGGGAGAAAAAAGGGAGTGAGACTGAGGGAGGGGGAAAAAAGCAAAAGGGAGGTCATAGGGCCCAGTTGGGGCCCAGCTCTCAGCAGCTGTGAAATCCTTCCGTTTCCTCGGCAGGCGTAAAAGGAACGAGGGGGAGAGAGAAAAAGACGGAGGTCAGGGAGGGAGCTGGGCCAGTAAACCCACCATCAGAGTGCTAACTCCCTACAGAGCCACATGCAGAACCATAATTCCCAGATTTAGGGAATGCCAAATTACAAATTACACTGCTGTTTGTTTTAAAAAGTCCCCAACTTCCCCGAACACCAATGACTTATTGGCTGCATAAATCTCCAGACACTAACCGCAGAGGGAGAGCAGAGAGGCAGAAACCCGCTCTAGCAATAACTGAGACGTTTACTGCCAGGCGAAACTGTACTTGCTGTCACAGCAAGGAAAAAAAAGAGGGAAATCTTTGTAAATTTTCCATGTCCACATCACTTTTTCTTAACAACACAGCAAGACAATTAATTCAGTAAATCTGAGACAGGCTTAATTGCACTTTTTTTTGTTTGTGCTAAAGCACTTCCCTGCTTAATTTGAGCACAACGGGCCGACCGAGAGAGGAGGTGCAGGCAGCAAGGGAGGGCGGTATAATCACCTGAACGACCTTCAAGCATAAATTTATGAAATGCATTGATCAGTTAAGGCTGTGATTTCACCGAGACAGAAAGGTCAGCAATTACCCAGATTCAATTAACCTCATTTAGTAAAGACTGCTGAGAGACCAATTCTGCTCCCCATAAACCTCCACCAACCAAACCCCCTGGTTTATATCAAACGATCCCCAGGCCGTCCATCTACTTTTGATTTAAGAGCTCCTATTGCATGGCCTGCATTCCTTGGACCTGAACAAATTATCTACAAACAGGAAGAAATCTTACCTAACCTCAGCCCAAGGTTAGGTTGACCCCAGACTAAACCTAAAATAGTCTCCCCCCCCATCCAAGCAAAACAGGTAAAGCCTTAATGCTCCGTGTTCGAGATGCACTTTTTAGTGTTATCACAACAGCTGTAGTGAAAACAAAGACACCTTTCAGTTGGCTTTGTTGTGGGCTCATGCCAGCAAAGACTATAATTACAATTAAGTTCTGAGTCATTTGATGCATGCTATGTTGACAGACTGTTGTCGGACAAGTGGTAAGGGCCTGATCTTAACGCTTATATACCAGAAACCAAATACGAGTCGAGAGGTTTCCAAAATTACATTTCGCTCACTTGGAAAGGCAAATAAAAATGGGCGGCACAAAAGTTGACCAGCTGTACAGAAGAATAGAAACAAGGCAGATGAAAATCAATTTCAACACCCCTGCATTAACCAGGTGTGTGTAGGACACAGGATGGTCCTGTGTAAGAGTGCACATCTTATCTGCATTTGATTATTTATGAGTGTGTGTGTTTTTGTGTATACTTTTAAGGTTAATCATTGATCATATACGCAGATATAAAGAAGCTTATCAGTACTGACGTGGTAAAACCATCAGTCAAGGCCTAGCAGGGGCTCCGTGCTTTGATAAACACTTCTATCAGCACACGCTCAGAGCCCTCAGCTACTTCCACCCTTTCAACCCAGACGTCTGCTAATGCTACTTTAAGAATAAATGCTGCATTAGCCATGCGCAGTAGGCCTACAGGTCCCAGGCTGCAAAGGGAGACACCAAATTAATTATCTCCCATGCATTTGTCCTCGCACCGTTCCAGAAACTTAATGACCTCCCGAGTGGTCGTTTATTATAAGCCGCAGCAGTGCTACACGTTCCCAGGGCGGGGGAACAGGCCCTGTCTACCTTACCTCTAATTCCCACCCATCGTCACCACCGCCGCCATCACCGCCGCCTGCTTGTCAGAACAGGTGTGAGCTAGCAAGACTGTAAACCCCCAGCGAGCATGATGGGATATACAGCACGGACGGGGAAGAGAGAGGAAACCTCCCACGCAACTGTCAACTAACAGATACCCGCCTCAACTGGAGCATCATTAAGATGATAATGAATTCCATAGTGACCGTGTAGAATGGAGTGGTCTCTCCTCGCACACACACAAAGCACACACAAACCACTTTATACTTAGCCCAGAGTGGCATTTTCATACCCACATGTATGTGTGTGTATGCATGTGTATGCATGTGCGTGTACGACGGAGGGCCAGGCCTGACAACTCCTGCTCGCTCTCCCCCTAGCAACAGACGTGGGGAAATGAATGCTGAGAGAGGAGCAGGGGGGCTTGAGCTTTGTGTAAAATATTACCCTTCGTCTCGCTTACCGCACCCCACACCACCGCTGCTCCTCCCTCCCCTCCCTCCCCTGGCTGTGCAGCAGTTGCTAGCCCTTATCACTGCTGCCTGTCAGTTTAGTATACAAATTAGCGGTCTATCAGGGGAATGCAGGGGCCTGTTTCATCAGTAGGGAGAAGGGCAGAGGCATGCATTGCATTATAGTCTCTCGCTGTTGCAGACAGAGAGGGTCACAAATCAACGCCTCAGCAGGCCCACAGCCAGCTCTAACCAGATAAGGAGAAATGAAGGGAAAAGGACAAGGTATATTTCACCGGAGAGGATCCAGATCTGCTCAAACTCCCTGCTAGGGCTGGGGATGAAGGATGGAGGTGGGCTGGTAGGGGGATATGAGGATGAAGGAGGTGAGAAATCACAATTTTAACCCCCAGATTACAGAGTAACAAAGGACATGAGGGACAGGCATGGGAGAAAAAAAAAAAGAAAAAAAGAAAAAAGAAAAACCACTTGTAAAATGTCAACGGCAAAGTCACAGCAAGTGCAATCAGTTGATTATCAACTAAATTTTGCAGGAAATTAGCGTTAGCACATTCCCACTTTCTCCTGTGGAGTGAACCTGTGCATGTTAACACCAGCAGAGGCAAAACGGCAGCGAAGGGCTCTCATTAAGTGGCATAATGCAATGAGGCACAGTCTAAATTGCAGCAATAAAAGCCGACAGACAAATCATCTCGACCATCGCAATCCATTTAACTCAATTAATGCAACGCCAGATCCGAGCTCAGTGGTTTAAAAGCATGCGCGGCTCTCCTCCGTTGTCAGAATTAGGGGAATGGGGGGCACCAGGAGAGAGATTTAGTAGTATCTCTTTTAGAGCGAGATAAAGGCCAGTGTGGTAGAACCACTGTACTTTGAGTAAGTGTTGCTTCAGACCATGGAAAAGGGGAAAGAGGGAGAAAGACGGAGAGATAAAGGCCATGGGAGATAGGAAAACAAAAGCAGGAGATCCCAGTAGCTCTGTTCAGCACAGCAGAGCTGATTGTGGAAAGGGCGTGTCCTCCTTTCCTTTTTAATGTCAAAATGTGTGCTGGCAACGATAAGCAGCACAGGTAATCTCCCAAAGGAATCAGTGGGCTGTTCGTCATTACTCTCTGCCCTGATATAGATCAGAGCACCTCCGGCTTTCTCCTGGCTCTCCAGCCTTCTCGGCAGCCAAGATGGCAGATAGCTCTTTAAGACACGGCTCACTGCTCTCTGATTGGCTGGTCAACAGCCACAACCGCATCCCAGCTCCCTCAGGGCCACCGCTGTGTGGAGGTATGATGGGACGGGTCACGGAAACTCGCCGTCCCCATATCCACATCATCCTTTTGTTGTAGAGCCTTTACCCCGTTGTCAGTGTGGGTGGTGGAAAGTAAAAAAAAGAAGAAGAAAAAAAGAAGCCTTTCTGGATGTTATTGTCTGAGAGGCAGGGTAACAGACAAGCGGATTATTTCAAAAACAGCTTTCTCCAGAGCTCTCACAATGCGGCACCGTTGTTGCTGTGGAGAGGATCCTGGAGGAGATGATAATAATATTCCTAGTCAGAGCCTTTGCTGCAGTAGAGCTGCCTTCTAACAGGAGATACACATCATTCTGACTGGCCCGACATGACATAATCGCCCTGCGGAGAGCTGCAGGCAAGCTTGGTAGGCAAACCACCTCTCACTGCAGCTTGTTAAGAGAAAGGTGGCTTTAAGCACAGCTCAATAGAAACTCCTATTTGACTTGTTTTCTTTTCACTCCATCTGAACATTGTCTAGGTTGAGTCATAGCCCACCTCGGGCTACGCAAGTTACATTCTTCCTTTCTTCCTCTCTCTTAAGATTGCATTGCGCTTTTGACTTCGATGAATTCGCTAAGAGGGGGGAAATAAAAACAAACTCGACAGGATCTTAAATAATGCAGCGATAAAAAAGCGGTGACCTTTTCCCTTGCCTCAACCCACACACAGCGAGTTTTATTCTGCGGAGAAAGACAACACACAAAGAGAAGAAAAGGCAGCGCTGGCACTACATGGAAATGTGTGGTAGGCATTGGTTTGCTCCTCTGGGCACGGACACCTTTAATGAGAGGAAAAAATGTGCAGCAAGAGGAAGATCTCACCCGTACTATGCCAGTGATTTTGAGTAATATGAATCACCTCCTCTCTAACACAAATAAATATTGTTCTAATACGAGTGGGAGTTGTTTGTCTCCGCGTTCAAAGAAACTATCCAGCGATCCAGCCCGACGTAGCCCCCACATCTGTCATTCTGCAACCAACAGCCTAAGCACCACACTATGCACACACAAGATGCCCATAATCCCCGACCCTTCATCTAGGCTCTCTGCTGAGCTCACCATTTAACAGTGCGCTGGGGTGTGTGACGATGTTGGCGCTGGTTTGGTAACCGCATCTATCCTAAACTAGAAAAGAAGCTGAAACGAGGCAAAGGAATTCATTTATTTCGGATTTCATCGCGGCATCTTGCTCGTATGTTCGTTGCGACCGTGAAAGTCAAACAGGATCAACGGAGCCATCTGTTCTGCAGAGGTATGAAGGGGCATTTGGGGAGGACAGGAGGTGGCGAGTCAGAGAGTGGAAAACTGGAAATGGAGCAGGAAAGATTGGCACCCACTAGCAGAAGTCCCATTGGTCTCATAGCATCCCCTTTGCCACTTTAAGGAACACTATCCACCCTGCTAGCACAAACAAACACGGTATGCACTATATAAAGGAGCCTCAGACCTCCGAAGCCTGCAGGTCATGTTGGAAAGGGATGTGGCAAGTTAAGTGGAATTTACTTTTGATGCAGACATCGGGCCTCAGGTTTCTGCCAGCTGTAACTCAAGCTTCTCCCTGAGGCCTCACTGCAGGGTTAGACAGGACACACAAAGCCCAGGAAGTCACCTTTACAAATACCTTTGCCCTTATGAAAGGGGGAGACGGGTGGCGGTGGTTGTTGAAGGTCATTATTTCCAGCATATTGTGTGCAATGGACAGACTTTCATTTTCGTTAATAAACACAGACTATAGGAAGAAAAGTTCTGAGATTACAGAAGGAATTTAATATAGAATGTGGAGTCCAACACACACACACACACCCACACCTCTTTCGTGACACGACGTGGCACTTGAGCTCTTCTGTCACTGAAAGTCCAGATGTGTGACTTAATGTCTGCTGGGTGGGCGTGTATAAATAAGCCTGATGACATACGAGTGGAATATGGCAGCAGGCTTGCTCTGTGCGGTAGGGGGTGACGGTGGGAGTGCTGAGCTAACTGTGTACCTCAAGGGAGTCCAGCACAAAGTAGCTTACCACCAACACGACAACTGCAGAGACCATGTGAAAGAGCTTACAGCTTCACACTAACTGTGTAACATCATTCTAGGACACCACACTGTGACCTGACCTTGACAACGGCCGTGTCAGCAGTGGGTTTAAGTTACAACGATCAGCCACACTCAAACTGCAAAAGGAAATAATTATGAATTGCACAATGTTACTGTAAGAGGATCTATTTTGGTCAAGATTTATGTTGTAGATTGCGTTATTTGTTCACAGGTTTATGTGGATAATTGAGATAATTGAAGGGTAACTACATTTATATATAGCATACACACGTTGCTTTGTGTTCTGTTCCGTAGTTTTAATCAGGAACTACATGTTGGGGCGCACCTTGCCCCTGGTGTCACGTATGATTTGATAGGCGTAGTGATATGAAGGAGGGTGATGAGATGTAACCAGATGTACACATGGATAACCTTACATGATTACTGTAGCTAGTAGTATATGGGTCAAATAAGGCTTCTTTAAAAAAAAAAGTATTTTCAAAATGGATGAATTTAATTTTAAGTTTTATTTGTTAAACAACCTGTTCAAGCATTTAAATTCTTTTTTTGACTGGATTTTTAACTTGACCACCTAAAAAATGTCAGGTAGCGCAACCGATTATTTGTAGAAATATAAGTTAAATCTTTGGCAAATGTCCATTAGACACCACCTGACATTTTGGGGGTTTGAGATGCCAAAACATAAAGTAAAATGTATTATTTGAATGTACTGAAAATATAGTCAAACAAAACATGTTTTATATAATAAAGTAATATATGCCATGATTTGATTTAATTAGTTTAAAAGGAAATAATGCACTCCGACACAATAATATGCATGTCATGTCATTCACCCATATACAGAGTGATGACAGCCTCTTATTTATAAGATTTGTAACTGTTGCTTCTGATCTATTGGTTTATTTATTGTAATTTGCCCCTTGTACTGTCACATGCCTGTTTATCTGTTACCTCTGACATTTAACTTTACCTCATTGTCAGTTCAGGGATCAATAAAGTTGTCTGAACTGAAGTGAACTCTTAAAACTTGACTGGAGGCCTGTTTGATTAACCTTAAGGTAAGTTCATTATATTTGAACACTTACAATGACCTACATTTCCAGTAATTGCACAATAATAACAACCTGATGTGTTGTAATCGTCTACTCTGAGCGTCTTTCACGAGCCCGGGTGAACTCTGTGTAAACTCGCCAGCTGTTATCTCTGATAATAACATAACACCTGTGGAAGAATTTGATCTGGCATCCATCCGAACACAAATCCCTGGATGGAGGAGAAGGGCGGGCTGAGGAGAATATATTGACATGTTTACATTGCTGGAGCAGATTTATGAGCAATCACCACAGAGACGATAACTAAGAGGTTGTTGTGTAGGCATAGCATCAATTTGCTCTGGATTAAAATATAATGAAGCAAGTAAATGCAACTTTGTCTTACATGCAACTCCTTAAATTATTTAAGAGGAAAGTAAAAACAACAAGTGAAGAATATTCCCTGGAGCACTGTTACCCTTTTCTGGACTTGTTCATGATGGAAATAATTAATATCTTAGTGGTTGTTAAAAGCTTTGTTTTCACTGGGAGCAGACTAAATAAGCAAAAGGGACGACAAGTCACTTGTAGGAGCCACTCAATTTCACTTCCTGTTTGTTGGCTCCAGCGACATAATGCACGGGGTTGATTTTTTTTTCCAGAGTAGCATGGTTAAACAGCTCATTACCGCAGTACAGGATCGCCTTTATAAAGAACTCACCTGTCAATAAAACAAACAAACCTGGCAATTACACTCTTAAAACTACCAGTTAAATGTTGAGTCATCTGCATTTTCAAAAGGACGCCTCCTCCAGATCCTGAGTGTCTAAGCCATGGAGATAAGTGTTTTAATTAGCTGTGCCAATTGAAAATATGTGCTTGTTTTTTTTTAAGGGTAATTCTATGGCAACCTCTATTTCATCTGCATGTCCAGAAACACTGGCTCAGGTGGCTCCTGTCTGTATTTGAACAGGAGATATATGAAAACAAGTGAAGTCCAGGCAGCAGCTTGTGTGCTCAAGCAGCCATTTCTCACATCTGAGAGGATCCTTGGATTAGTTCATCCAGGCTCCAGGGCATATTTACTGCATGCTATTCATGCAGAAGACAGATTAAAAAAAAAAGAAGGCTTTTTTTTTTGCATTTCATGTCTGTCAATGGTAAAGATGTGCATGGTTGTAATGTAAATGTAAATGAAAAAGGTGAACACTATAGTCAGCATAAGCCTAATGCAGGGTTCATGGGAGAACCTAAACATTGACTTCCATTTTCTTCTGGCAGAACATTTAAGTTTATTTAGAGAAGAGGTTTTAATCAACTGTAAAAAGCTGTGAGACTGTGCACAATAGGATGACGACGGGTGTGGTGTTTTTGGCTCAAGCCGTGCACAATGGTTAGAACAGAGTCAGCGAAGGATTCCCAAGCCACTGCAAGAGGAATATGTGCTGCTGCAGGTCGAGACTAGCATATTTTACCAGCTCTGTTTACTGTTACTGCTGATAATGTCTTTTAAACATTCTCAGGTGCATCACAGCAGGGTTTTTCCAGCTGGTCTTTTGAACCTCTGTGGCATCCCAAGTCCATGCCACCCACCCACATGTAATTGGAGACCAGGTATGCCTTGCTGAAACCCCTGTAACAGCTCCCTGAATAATCAGATCCTTGCCCAGGGCGTCACCCACATCCAAGATTGACAGGACCCTGGCCGGATGCCAGCATGTGGAGCCAAGAACTTCTGGTACGGTGCCCCTGCAGCCACCACAGATCAATTCCTCTGTACTCAATTAGAGGAGCTGAAACAGACTCGCAGACTTCAGTGCTCTACCTACATTATCAACCACCATGTCATCCCCTGCTTCCGATTACAGAAACATAAACACATAGGATGGGAACCTTCAGTTCTCCCGCTGACAAATTTCATGCTTGGAAGTTGGTGCCAAGATAGCAAAGCTTCCACAATACTGGGTTACAGTGGGAGAACGCAAGGGGCAGCGATGGGACAGAGGAAACATCTCTCCTGCCACCCTCTCCCTCCTCCTAGGCGAGAATTTAACCTGCTTCTCTGACAGTTACACTTGTTCTGTCAGCTCGGCCCCCTCCCTGTCACTAACAGGTGGCCTGTCCCTCACAGCAAAGTCATTTGCATTGCACAGCAGTAGTCATGGGTAGCCCCAGCCAAGCTGCATTCCGGCTTCCAGCATTACAGCCTAGGCCAAAGTGAGAGGCATTGGCAGAAAGCGGAGGAAAGGGCTGTGTGTGTGGGTGGGTGGGGGGAGTAAGGAAAAACCTCCTCCGATCAAATAAATGCCACTGTAAGCACAAGTGACAAGTCTTGTTTGTGGTTGTCCCTGCTCAGGGCCTGAAAGGCCAGCACTGCCTCATCTCCTCAGCCATGTCTGGAACAACAGTGGCGGGTGAGAGGGGAGGGAGAAATGTCTGATTGTTGCCATAGCCAAGAGTGAGAGCAGCCCAATTATATTTCCGATCCCTCAAGAGTGGGCCAGCTCCCTCTGGTAGAGTGAAAGCTCTGCCGTCTTTTCTTTCCTCACCTCTCAAGACACTGCAGATAGATAAATAAATGACAGCCCTGCTGGGGCTCGGCCCAGCGGCCCAGAATACATTGCAGAAGCTGGCTGCCTGCCTGTCTGTTTGCCATCACCTGGCATTACCGGAGATAGACATTTTTCACATTATTATCGTTGCATGGTCTCCGTTGCCCTGTTTGCTCACTGAGTTGTGGTTGATGATGGCGGCAGAGGACCTGAGGAGATTGGAAGGAAATGTCTCTTGTCAAAGTCAGCATTGCCTTGCTTAGCAGAAATTTAACAAGTTCCCTGGGCTCTCTCCATTCAGTCTCTGACGGAGCACAGAGCCAGGACATGGCCTGCTGACAGCACTGGGCATGTCACTGTCACTGACACTTGATAGGCCGGGGTGAGGAGAGAGGCGAGACAACATGGCTCAACCCTACAAGACACACACTTAACTACACACATTGCAACAGTGCTTTAGTCATGAAAAAAACCGACTGTATGGAAAACTAAATGTCTAATATGACATAAACGTACACTAGACATATTCACATAAGGACTAGTTGCCCTCATTACTCTGCAAACGACTGTTTTTGGCTGTCACTATAAAATGCTCACAGCTTGACAGAAAGCCAAACATCCCAGGATGTTTGTGTTTTTCAGTAATAGTCAGGTAGAAGCCAACAGAGAAATACTCCAAGCTTAAACTGCATGTGTACCAGCAATTTTCCCCCCACACTCTCACCACTCCTCGACGGTTAAACCCAAAACCAGATGTTGCGGATCAGTGGGGATAAAAAACAAGGCAAATAAAAGTGGAGGACGGAATGGTACGCATTAACTATAATCAAAAAGAAACAAAAAGGAGACCATGATGCTTTAATTACTTCTCACATATAATTTGGTTTTGTGGGGGCAAGCCAGGCACTGCCAAGAAAAGAAAGATGAAAAGCGACTTAAATTACATGGGGAGAAAGTGCAGAGGCTTTCTACACATGGTCCATCTATTCTCCACAACTGTAGACAAGGTTGATGACTAGCCCCAAAACCTTGCTATAAATTGCCCGTGGAAACAGAACATAGATGCAGCCACGGTGCATCTAAGTCATTCAGCATGGTTATGACTTAAGTAAAGATGTGGAAACATCCTGTGGGCTGACACAAAATCTGAACTATTTGTCTTTTATGCCAAACACGGTCTGTAAGGATCCAAATTGCAATAATAGTTTCCTGTTGTTTTACTTAAGAACTCATTATCTAAAATTCCCTTGATTAATGTGATTTTAATAATTTGTCATGCGATTCTGCCAAGTAGCTGAGGATATACATTATGTTTGGCTGCTGGAGAGAGTTTGGATGAGGCCTGAGCGAGGTGCTCTATGAATCTACTTCATAGCTGTCCTCTGTTTGCCGAGTCTCTCTTGACTCGCTGGTGTTGCCACAGTGCTAAATTGCACAGCTGTTCCACAATCTGCGGCGGTGTTAATTACCCAAATGTGAGCGGCAGCTCGTCAGTTCCTCACTAACGAAGAGGCCTGCTTTCCAGTGAGGGTGCCGTATGTTTGGCATGTAGGCCCATTTACACCGAACGCTCCCCAGGCTGCGCGCCGACCACCCGACACATCCGGATCCTGGAGAAGATGCATCTAATTAAAGCTCCAGACTCAAATGTGCTTACTAAGGAGGAAAAACACGTGGGGTGGATTAAAAGACGTAGAGAGGGGCGGAGTGGGATTGGGCTTTTAATACACTGCGAGTGAAAGGGCTCAGGAGAAAATATGAGAACTTTCAATAGTAAGATCCCAGGCAAGGCTGGAAGGAAATACTGTGCGACTGTGAGCCGATCAGTCAGCGTTTGTCAGTTTGATCCCTTAGCACTCTCAAAGCCCCCAGGCAGAAACAGACAAGCAGGTTGTTTCCAAGAAAAGTGGCTTCTTAACTCTCCTGGTTGGCCCCTCTTTGAAGGACACGTCCATCAGCTATTGTAACATGGACCGATGGAAATCGACAGCCTCTATACTTGACGATCCAAAACTAAAGACAAATAATGAAGTGCAACATGGTGATGTTTAACAGCAGCTGCATGCCAAAATGTGCCTTTTATCCCTCTCAGAGTCTCTCATGATGACGGTACATGACAATGAAACCCTCTCCAGTCAGACACTGTAAACTGTTAATGCACTGCATTACACAGTACATCACCCCACTACTTGTGTGTAATGTTCAAAACAAAGGTGTTAAGAACTCCCTTCATGAATCATACTTGCTGGCTAAAAGCCTGGCTGCAGTGCACCTTCCTCCCCCAGTTATACATGAACACCGCCGCTCCAAGCAGCTCTGGGAGACTACATAATGAATGCATGAATCTAAATGTCACGAGGGCTCGTACGGTGCACAAAACGATTGGGCAATTAGGCCCACACGATACCTCGGGATGGCGTGATGAAGGACTCCTGGGCTCGTCTCCTCCGCCTCTGTTCCTCTATCATTAAGGATTGAGCAGCCACATCTGGCTAATGGCACGCCTGGGGTTCCTGCTCAAACACTGTGCCACGCCGTGCACATTTAATTACGCCTCATAAAGGTAACAAAAGACCCAACCTGCACACGGGAAAGCACTATTTGGAAATTGTGAGGGGAGACAGCAAGAGAGAGAGAGAGAGAGAGAGAGAGAGAGAGAGGGGAAGGTGAGGAACTGGCCAGCTGCCAGAATTACAGGTTGACCTATAGGCGGCTTCAATAGAAGGGGAATCCACTGAAGTGTCTCCACTGCTCCTTGAGATGGGGCCCAATGAGTTTGCTGAGAAGAGGATGCACAGTAGCTGAGAATCAAAGGACCTCTTGTTTGTCACATCTTCTATTAGATCATGCACTGCACTATGCACAGCTGTCAATGGTTAATTGCAGATAGTCTGGGGGATTAAAGGCAAAGCCCTTTTGAAATATGTATGAGATTTAGCAGCTGTTTGAAGTGAAGATGGACTTCTTAGTCAAAAATAACAATATATCATAGGAGAATGGCAGTAAGAGCCCTGTGGCTGAAGAGTTGTGACCCGCTCAACTCTCACCCTGCCTCGCAGGCACTGTGTTGTTCATCAAATTCAGCTATGAGCATGAAACACACATTACCCACTGACTGAGTGACTGGCTGACATATGACTTCAGTAGCACCTGGAGGTATTCAAAAGATCTTGGATGGCTCCTTTGTGCAGTACACAGGTTGACATTTTGAGCTGAGAGAAAAAAAAAGAAAGAAAAAAAAAAAAGGACAAAAAACACGAGGAGAGGCAAAAGCCCCGGGTCTCTCAGCAAACCCACATTTAGGAAATAACATCACATATGAAAAGATGAGAGACAAAGAGCTGCGGCTTATTGTCCAAGCAGTCCATTGTCTGGCAGTCTGAGAGCCAGCTAACGCCAAAGGAAAGGTCACTGGTCACTTCCATTTGGACAAACGCATAAATCCCCTGCTGTCCAGCGCAGTTAATAACACAGCCAGCTTTGCCATGCAATAAAAACGGGAGAAAAAAAAATTATTTTGTTTTGACAACACCTCTCTGTCCCTTTACAGCCACTGGCCTTGTGCAGGCCTCTGCGTTATTTATAACTTAAATGTTAAAAACAGAGACATCTCTGCAGCGTGCATTAACAGACAATCCTGCCAAACGCTTCGCTCCAAAGCTGGCTTTCTCCTCTCTCGAGTCTCCCTCTGCTTTTGGTGTAGAGAGTGTTTTATGGCAAGTCCCTTGTCAGGATTAAGATGTAGATCCAAGTGCCACAGGGACAAGCATAAATTCTCCACCTCCCACTGTGGACCCACAAGTGGTGGAGCTCGGGGAGTGTCCTTGAAGTATGAATAACATCACATGCTATGTGTCATCTGTTGTACAGTAATGACATGTCCTCGGAACGATCCACATCTCCTGTGGCCCATAAGTCTGTGAATGAGAGAACTGCTCACTTTCCTGGCAGTGAATTTTGTGAAAGGCCAGAGACGCGTCAACAACTGCAGTTCATGTATCCTTCTAGTTTTAGTGCGATCACTGCATTTGCACAGATAATTAATATTAGATGTAACGTGTACTATAGGTGAAGCTGTGCCAGCGGATCTAAAGAAACCAGATGAGAAACACTAGTTTTAATTCCATGGAGCAGCTTTATTCAAAGACGAGGGCCGAACCTGCCTCCTGTCCAGGAAGGGAACGCCAAGCAAAGAGGGAGAAAACACAGTCAGAGCAATGTTGTAGATTTGCTGACCTTATCTGGTCGACAGAATGAGTTATACCTGGTTTTGCAATTCTACAACACAACTCACGTCCATATTTCTTGCAGTAACACACAGAGGGCAGCTTAAGTCTCTGAGTATAAGCCAATTTGGATTAGCCCCACATTTTAGACAGGTTCCAGTTGGGATTTACAATTCTGTTGAAACACGTTCTTCCCTAAGCAGAGCTTTAACCCTAACTACATCAACAACACACTGACTTTTTTTTCTCTCTCTCTTTGCCCAGCTGTAGTGTTTTACAAATTTGTTCACATTCAAAATTAGACAACACTGTTATAAAATACTTTTGCAGCCTGAAGACCTACTTTTCAATACAGATAATATTAAAAGGTTTAAGGCATGTCGTTACAACTGAGAACCTACTGTTGCATCCAAATGCTTGGTTATTTTCTTGAACGATTTTCAAGTGTTTTTTTTTCCTACTTTCATGCATAGATCCAGAATAAATCCCCATTTTTTTCCCCTTCTATCTCCTATCCAGGCTTCAGGGGGCACAAGGCATTAGTCTCATGATGCTGGGTTTGTCATGTCTTCCCTAGCTGTGATCTGCCTGAACCCTTACATTACAAATAGCTGGAGGATTTTTCACCCTCTTATCACATTTGCCAAGCAGGCCTGTCTCTTATCAGCTTTCCGCTAGAGATAAATGGGTTTTTGAAGATAGGAATAAGAGAGGTTTTTGCAAGCTAATTCCAGAGCCCCATCTGCAGTAGATTACAGATAGGTGATGGCGAATGGAGGAACATACATATTTTAATATGTAGGTGGTGGAAGTATCGGATTGAGAATGATTGGTGTTACAATGTCATATACTCTACAACTCAAAGACATGCAGAACTAACAGGCAATAAGAAGAGATAATGGACTGAGAATATTTCATTGAGACTTAATCACTGACCGCATCAGTTACACTGCTGGTTTTGTACGGCCCTGATGAGAACAAAATGACATTTTCAACACAGTCTATTTGGAGCTTTCAGTCCAGTGAGAGACTGGTGTTTGGTAAGAATAACAATGAGTACATAGATTCATTTCTGTGTGTCTTATCAGGAGAAAAGGTTTGGTTGGAAAAGGTTTCTAGTAAAAAGTCTCAGTCATAATATGTCAACTATTTATACAGGAATTTTTTCTTCAACAAATTATCGATCAAAGCAATTGTAATAACATGCCGTGAGAAAATGCATTTTTTTTTCTAATGGAGTGAGAGCCCAGAATAAATAATCAATACTATATAATAACAAAACATACACTTTAATGCTTTGTGGATACACTTTCAGGACAAAACTATAGCTCCATCAACCAGTAAGTGACCTTTAAAATCTTTAAATAGATGAGTTCTTATGAAACCAAATACAAATTCAGTACAGAAGGATGCCAGTTATTATATGTGAAATACCACAATGTCATACAGGCTATTTGTAGCAGGCTGTATATTCAAGTGATACTGGAAGAGACATAAAACATAGCACAGATGAACGGAGGACACTTTCGGGCACATATAGGTACCGATGCAAATTTTATAGTAATACCATGGGAGGGTGCAAAGTAGGGCAAATCATGAAAGCTCACAATCCGGACACGCGTCTGAACCTTTCAAGGATTATTATGGGGATTTTATAATGAATTCTTCTTAAAGCTGTGTACCCCTAAACATGAATACACTTTGATTTGTGCGAGAGCGACGACAAAGTCTCAGACTTGTTTCGTAAGAGGCCAAAGTGATGAACTAATATTAACGGGAGACATGTGATCCAGCCTGACCTTGATAGCTGAGATTCTTGGGCGCGATGGGGGAAGAAAGCCTAATTAAATAGCTCCTCCCGGGGTTGGGTAAGTCAGACACGGGACAGACTCATGTTGTGTTAATTTCCTGCGCTGTGGATTTAAAAAAAAGCCTCGTCAATAACCCATGGAGTGCCACAAAAACAAGAAGCTGGCCACAGTTACGCATTGGAGTTAAAAAGGAGCGTAAGCTACACAACCAATTACGCGCCAAAGAATACCAAGTAATTCAAAATAGGCTATATTCCACATTTCTCTTCACAAAAGAAAAACAAAACCTTCAGCGCAGACAAGATTTTTTTTGTTTGTTTCCAACACACCCGACATCCTTTACCCATTAGTGCAGGAAGTCCATATATTATAATGGCAACCCTTGCAAACGTGACTTAAACATATTTTGATTTTAAAAACTGGCCCAATAAGCTCGGATAATATTCAAACCTCCGCCACATCTTTGCTTAGTCTGCATTAGATTTCGTGCAGTGCGCGTCGTTGGAAAGGAAAATGCGCCTGCCACCGGCGGGGACGGGCTACAGGAGAAAAATCCTAACAATGAACATGACTCATAATCAAGATCACTCGTTACAATGAGTCGTTTATATATAAAAAAATTGCATTTGGTGATGGTCGTTACCGCTTATTATTATAGAGAAAGCCATAAAAGCAACAAAAGCATCGGTGGAATTTCATGAAACCTTACCGAGTCCAAATGCGCTGAGATCGGTCGCGGAGGATATCCAAATCAACCAGGCTGGAACACACATTCAGAAAGATATTCAAGAGGGCTTCTACTGGGGTTAAATCCAATTCTGGGAAAACGATTGTTCAAAGCTCAGACGATGAGAAAATTCTCAACACAGAATAACCTGCCGGAACAAAAAAAAAATCTTGACTGGGGCGATTTTTCCTCTGTCTCTCTCGAGAGAAAATGCGGCGATACGTTCAGGAAATAGTATGAAAATTCAGTTTCTTTCACTTCGCTAAAGTTCTGTAGGCAATGATTCGGACTCCTTGAGAGAACACAGTGGATCTTTGTCAAGCAAGAGCACCGCTCATAGGATTCCAAGTCGGATAGTGAAAGCGCCGATGACAGATCGCTCACAATAGATTCCCCAAAGTATTTGTCGATCTAAAGCAGAAAACGCGACGAAATCCACATCCAAAAGCAGAGCAGCTGCGACGTGGTGCATAATAGAAATCATTTGACGATTATCCAAAAGATCCTGGCGCGTTTTGTGTGACGAGAAGTCCCGAAAAACGCAGTGCGCTCCGTTCCTCTCCGACCTGCTCTCCGTGCGCAACAGAGAGAGAGACTGGGCTGCGCTGCTCGTCAGCCAGGGTGTGTGTGTTTGCTTGTGTGTGTGTGTGTGTGTGTGTGTGTGTGTGTGTGTGGCAGCAGCTGTTGAAAATGAGGACAGGACGAGACCAGAGCAATCAATGTACGAGGGCTTGATCTGATTTGTTAACACTATTCCCAATGATGGAGCCAGGATTTAAAAAAAAATTTATTATCAATTTCTATTTTTTCTACTCTTTAACTGTTTGAGTTTAGTTTGCTCGGTTAATCCAGGAGAATTTATTCATTTATTCTATACAGATTATACATTACTTAGGCATGTAAGATATTTTCATAGAGCATGTTTCAGTCAGTAATGGAGTTGAATATGTTTTTTTTTAATTGCCTGATTGACATAGTTTCCTCAATCTGCTCAGAAATGTATTATCCAAGACTTAATCCATACATTACATTTTGCCTGAGTTTATGCATAAACCAAATTCAGAATAGACCATACAGTAGTATTAAGTCTATCAAACTTATTGTGCAACATTTGGGAAGGGCAATTTAAAGCAAAAGAAAAAAATATGCTATCTGGACCATTTATGTTTCTTAAAATTTTAAATTTTAATTCATGAAATCAACTGGGTATAGTAGCGCTTCAACCATGTGGGCAGACAGTCATAAAGTAGACAAAAAACATGTACAGAAAAATAAAAAAAATCAAGAATTCTCCTTATTGACAAATCCCATCTCTAAGGATTTCCCTAAAACTCTCTAGCCTGGGGAGTATGGACCGGCATCAGTCCTGACCAGGCAGAGCTATCCATCTGCTCCTCTTCCACAGCGAAGATGTTATTCTTAAAATGTACTTCAGAGGAGAACTCTCAGAGGCTAAAGAGGAGGAGGAGGATAGAGCTTTGACTTCTCCTACAAAGTTAGCCCCGTGGTTATCCTGATCACTCTTATGACCTGCTTAACTTAGCCATGATTGAAGTCAGGTTGAAAGAGGCTTATGCTTGCAAAATGCCAAGGCAAGAGTAAGGGGCGCCTTCCCAACTAAACCTCCCTATGGAGTTCTGTGGAGACAATGGGAAGATTGGTGTTTACTTTCTGCCATGCTGTGTTATACTCCACAGATACCCCTGAGAGAATGGCATCTCTATATGTGAAACGAATCCTTTTTTCTAAAGAGTGATAAATACAGAATTGTGGATGTATAAACAAATGCACTGTAATGCCAACCCCAAACTGGGCATCTACACAGTCTGCCTTTAGGTTAAGCACTGTTTCGCATGCAACAACAATAAGGGTTATGGCTTATTCTGCGGGTTTCTGTCAGGAATGCGAGACTTGTAATTATTTCCCAGCTGACAGTGATTAAGGGTCATCCCCAAAGCCTGCAGACTCCCCTTAAAAACATAACAAGCATACACATTCATACACACATATCAAGCCACACACAAATGCACAGGTCAGAGTGAAATGCACACATGCATTTTGAATCTAACAGGGAAAAGTTAGACAACTATAAATTAGACTTTGTTCAATGGAACGATTGGCTGAGAAAATAACAGTTTACCAAAAGGAGCTCAAAAGAGCCATTGACAAAAAAAAAGAAGAAGAATATAGATGAAACAAAACCTTGGAAACATTCCAGGACGACAAATGCAAGAGCGAAGCAGATGTTGGACCAGCAGGGCATCCTGGGAAACTGGCCATATAGATGTGAGGAGAGGAAACAATAGATGTTTAAGCCACAAAGTCATCATCACCCCTAAGGGTCATATTATATCTGCTTTCCCACATCGCTCTTCCATTCCAGTAATGGAAAACTGCAGCAAACATTGGTTTATGGTGCAACATTGTTGTTTTGTAAGGACACTATTCAGTCTTTTCCTTTAAAGATAAACATCAACAACATTATCTGGCAGTCAGAGGACAAAATACACTGTTTAATGGTTGGAAAAGTGTTTTATGTTCATGCTATTTCATACTTCTAAGACTCACTGGGGTTTTATTTAGAGCTGCAGCATTTTTGAAATGTCAGGATGTGCTGTGGTCATTTACGTGCTTCTAAATCACAGAACATGCCTTTCGCATATCACGGTTTGGAAGACATTAAAAGAATCCATTCATGCAGCTTGCGACTTTTTATTGAGCGCAATCACAGGAAGCATATTTCCAAAAATGAGCTTCCTTCAGTATTCCTGAAATAGTTTTGAGACAGGTGAGATGGACACTTGAGAAAGGCTCTAGTAGGATTCATTCTTAAGCCATAGCGAGGCCACATATAGTTCCCAAGGTAGGGGTCTAACCACTACATCACCTCTGGGAGAATGGCTGGGTATATTTTCTGTCCTTCAGCACTTCAACAGGCAGCTTTTCGGCTTCACATCCATTCAGCAGTGGGCCGCTAATGCTGCCAGGCTCAGCCAGGAGAACAGTTAATCTCAGGTAAGCCAGCGCTGAATGAGTGGATCTAGAGGCCTGGTCCAAATACCTGCCATGTGAAAATAGCATCTGGCATACAGTGCCCCCCTCCTCAGTGGCTTCCTAAAATAGGTGCATGTACACTAAAAGGTGTCATGTATATGAAAGCCAGGAGTGTAGGCAGAAAGATAATGATCTGAGACCGGATGCTGACAGTTCAGCACCTTGCTTTTGAAATCAAGCCTTTGTCATAAGCAAATACCCACCTTTAGAGTGAAAGACCCCAAAACACTGGCAAATTAGCTCAGTTACTGATTTCAGAATTAGAGGTAGCAGGGCTTTAGTTTATGCTTTTAATGCAACTCAAAGTGTACATAGTCTACTTACAATATTTGTGTTATTTGAGGGATAGACACATAAGCATGGAACATGTAAAGTCTAAAATTTATGAGCTCAGCTAATATGGGCGATGAAATAATGTCTTGTTTTTATTGTTCTATTACACAGCAGCACTAACTTTAACTAGAGGTACTTGGAGAGTGCAAATTTACAAATCCTCCTATAGGCCCATTTATGCTCCCTCTATGTACATAAATGGATATGTCCGTCCACAAACGGTCTATTTGTTGACCATCGACCTTTTTCGCATCCTCTACGTCGGGTCATGGTGGCGCCATAGTAAGATTTGTGAAAAAAAAAGCAGCAGATAAGCCTTAAAATCTAATCACCTGTTCCCCTCACCAGGGACAACCTTTCTACAAAATGTCATTGAAATCACTTAGAAACTGTTTGAGTTGTCCTGCTTACAAACAAACGAATAACCTCCTCCAACTCTCATTGGTGGAGGTAACTAGAGTTAGAGTAATTACAGTGTGAGCTTTAATCTTATCCATGTCTGTTCTGATCCCTCACCATTACTAGTAATGATGGTGGAGAGGCACAACATAGGCTGTCACCACCAAAATGGAACACAGTCATGTTTTATTCCATTTTATTTCTTCGTTCTTGCAGAGTCCATGATTTATTCATCACGGGGGCTCCAGGAGCGTAGACCAACTCTGTGAGAATGAGCACCTTTTTCAATGACTTCCATCTTTCAATACTGACAACATTTCTAGGTCATCCATTCGGAACAATGCCGTGCTCCAAAGCACGTGACACGTACGTAGTGCTACTGAGAACAGAGGTCAGAGGATGTCACTTTGACTCTTTGAATGACTCCCAGGAGACCCAACTAAAAGTAAAGGATGCTACGGTAATAGAGGAGCTCTAGAGATGTACAAGCCAGTCAATACAGGAGCAAAATACTCTATATGAAAACATTTAGAAATGAATTCCAGTAGCGGTAAAGGATTTTCACTTATATGCAGTCTATACCTCTTTGAAATCTTATTCCTGAATCTACTGCATGTAGAAGGCTTCTCAGACAGCCCCCTTTTTAACAGTCTTAAAAAGTTGTGCTCATCAAGCCTTCGTGGCAAATGTTTCTGGAGGTTCCTGTTCGACATGAAAAGTCGTCCTGATTGATCGAGGCGATGTAGAACAAAAAGCGCCCTCCGCCAGGCACATTAAAAATGAATTTTCTCTGGGATTCAAAGGGCTGCGCTGTTAGGGCAGAGAGAGATGAGAGCTGGTAACTGTGCTAGTTTGCCTCGGGAGTCCCTCTAGCAGCTAGTCCCAGCTGATCCATCCATCAGGCTTCAAGCTCACAGAGGTGAGTGACTGTTTGAAGGCTTTGCCGGCTACCTTATCCTTAGGCTTAACAATCCAATATTGGTTGTTGCCAAAGATAATTACTCTCCATTGATGGTAGAATACCCAGGGCTAGTTGCAGCTATTTGCATTGCCCAACACCACAGATCGATGAGAGAGGAAAAGCAGTTGGGAGCTGATAACAGTGCTGGTGTAGACTGGCATTTCTAGGAGGGATGTTATGCTCTCTCTGACTTTTATTCTCCTGCACCCCCACCTCCTCATGGCCTTCCTCCCACACTCCCTCCTCTTTCAATGAACAAGGTAAAGAATGGCTCCCACTGATAGAATCAGCAAGGACATAGCTGTCTTTATTCTCCCTCCAAAAGCATGCACATGTCACCTTGACATTCTTTATCTTCTTCACAGTGCTGGCAAGAGAAAATGTGCAAACTAGATCCCGCATTTGATACATGATTGTTTATGGACCCACTGCTTTCATTTCCCATCCTCCTGAGCTGTTTGGAAGATTGACAGAGGCAAAAACTACACTTTGCTGCTCATGTCTAGAACAGATAAAAACAGAAGGCACATTTTTGTGTGGTCTTGTTGCTGATTTGTCTCCACCAGGGTATAATTTAAACTGAGAAAAAAAGATGGAAATTGGAGAAGTGAGAATAGCAAGTAATTTATGGGCACTTAGCAGGGTGCCTGCCGGAACAGCCTTCGATGCGCTACACATGCACACCGATAATTTAATACAGGCTGGTACCACTAAATTAACATTCTATGACTTCTCTTTTGAGAATAATAAATATATAATCTGTGGCTCTTTGGAGGGAACTGACATTACCACCTGATCAGGTGGTCAAAGGTTGTTGCTGTCAAATGATATTAGTGTTTCCCCTTCCATTCATTTGGGGGGACCGCCCAAAATGTTTTATCTATGGAATGTACCTTATTTATGTGTGCACTGTTTAAACACTCATTTAAACAGACATGAGCGTCTTTATGAGAGACAGGTTGAGTGAGAGAAACCTGAGTTGAGGGCGTCGGTACGTTACATGCAATGAAAACGTCCCCAAAACCAGAAGATGTGCAAACCAGGCCACCGCTACGCTACCTGTCGCTACCCAACCTGAACCTGGTACCAGCGGCGAGGATGCTAATAACTCATCTGCTGCTGAGGGGGAGGTAAGCTAACCCTGCCCCGAGCACTGGAAGAACAGGAAGACAGGCTTTAACCCATCCTTGCTGTCAGAGAGGAAATACTCCTCCTGGCTCGACAAGACAGATACAGGTAAGGTTCGCTGTAAAAGTAAATAAAAATGTATAATTAATTACACCATACATGTTGAAGCACTCACTACAATTAAAGTCAAGGCAACGGCTACGCTATGTGGCCAGGATGATGAAGAGAACTGATGCAATTTATTGGTGTGAACACAGAATGATAGTACAGAATTATATACATATAAAATTCATAAAAGAAAGTAAAGAAAACCTAACGACAGCGTCCGATCTCCCATTATAGAATATTACAAAGCTCTCGACCACATGGCAATATGCAGAAAATAACTATTGAGTAGGTACTGAGCTGTTGGGGAGAATGAATAATGTCTGAGCTTAAGGAGGACTCTTAAATGTGAGCAATGACGTCCATGAGCTGTCTAAGTACAACCAACGCTAACAAAACAAGCCTTTTTTAATGTGTGTCTGACATTCAAGTCACACAGATAACAACCACTGTCAAAGATAAGGATTTTATTCTCCAATCCAAAACAAAAAAACAAAAACAGACAAGAGAAGACTCTCCAGTCGTTCAGGTACAGCAGTGGTTAAAGATATAAAGAGGAGAAAACGACAGAATATTTGTTACCATGAGAAACAGAGAGCTGCTGGCAGAGACTGGAGTGAGATTAAATATGGGGTTACCAGAGCAAAGACCTAATCCATTCCAAGACAAATGCAGGGTCTCTCAAGCACATTTGTTGTGCGGCCTGAGGTTTAACAACTGGCATTATGACTCCATTTCTCATCATTACCTCCCTATACTACAGCACTGCAGAGATAGGGTCAGCAAGGGAAAAGAGCAGAGAGAGTGGGCGGACGAAGGACAGCGAATAAGAGAGATGATGGAAAACACACAGGACACTTAGTACATATAGTATAAATCCCTGCATAAACTTCCCGCAAATTCCAATTTCACATTGTAATCTTACGTGTGCAACATTGTCGTCGTGTCAAGGAGGAAAACGAATGAGTGTGTGTGCATGATTGTTCACGGTTCATGCTGGAGCACAGTTGTGCACATGCAACGTCTCCACGGTCACCATATGCTGCCGAATGTGTCTGTGGGGGACTGAATGTGGGCACAAGTGCTCCCAGCAGTAACTCAGCGTCGTGTCAGTTATGGAAATCGACCAGCATTCATGAATGATACAAGGCCTGCTCTTTAGCCCCACACGTCAAAGGATTTGTCTGGGTGGATGAGGCAGATGCTTTGACAGATTTAAGGGAGCTGGGGGGGGGGAGGGTCTTTTGGCTTCCCACTGCGTTGCACACTAACCCTGTAGTGTTACAGAAGTGTATAATAAGACCCCTTGAGGAAAAGTGTTAGGGGGAAAAAAAAGGAGTACACAGGCTCAGAAAGGACAAAAACAACACAATCTGATTGCATTCAAGGCCTTATTAACATATCCTTTCACCAGCAGAGGATGCCACTGGTTTTAATTCAGTAAGACACAGCTGCTGGGGCCCGGCAATTTCTATTTTGACTCTATGATTTAATCAATTATGGCTCAAAATCTATGGCTTAATTAACTCCATGCACAAGCGGCTGCTTTTCACAGGAGCCATTCAGGAAAACGGGAAAACAAAATGGCTGCCGGCTACCCTCATGCTGAAAACAGAGGCTAAGATGGTGGTGGGTAGATTAAAACGTTCCGTGCGGTTTTATTGATTCACAGTTTCGTCTGGTGGGGACTACGGAATAAGAACATTGTCCTCCTCATTCCCCGTGTAAAGCCTATTCCCTCCTCAAAAGAGGATATGCTGCAGATTTTTGTGACCTTGGCCCATTTTCAGCTGTGTTTCTAATAAAGAAAGCACGAAGACTGGATGGTTGATAACATCAGTGAGTTTTATGAAGTGATAACGAAATGTTTTCAACTCACAGTGTGCACGGACTGTTGCCACATAATACTGTTTCAATGACTTTCTCATGATTAAGCTGTCTAGTCTTTAAATGTGGCATACACAGCACTAAGAGAAGCAGAGTAATCTAATATTACTCTAAGTTAAGGCAGGAAACAAGCATCCATCAAATGAAAAAGTCCCCGTCACAAAATACGAGTCAGTAAGTAAATGAATTCAAATCCAGTTAGGAATATCACATTATGATCAAAAATGCAGATTCCAGTGGGTGATGTCAAATGTAATTACGGACTGAGACGCCAGCTGTTTAAGTTGATGTCCTCACTGAATGAGTGGCAAACTTTATAGCTGCCCAAAACTCCAGTCTGCTTGGAAAACTCAAGGTAAATAAACCACAAATCATCTAATTGCTGTCAGGTGAACCGTGGCTGCCGACCCCACCAAACCAAGAGCCAAAGATAGAACCAGGGTAAAAACTGTAAACGGGCGAGGCTGGAATATTTCACAAGAAATGCTTCTCACACCACACGCATGAACTTTTTCCCCTTGAATCAACCAACAAGTCAAGCTTGTGAATCCCTCTTTTCATCATGCCCCTTTTCATACACTACCCATGTTGTGCTCTTGTTTGGCATTTGACTAAAGAATACTTCCTTTATACTGGAAGCATGAGGAGTCCTGTGGTATATCATCCAGCTAAGGACAAATTAATGATGAAGAGACAGAGAAAATGATTAGATTTCAGCCATTTACAGCACATCAACGGTAAATTGTCTTCATTCGATCACATCTCATTATTCTATATAAAGTATAGTCCGCCTGAGGCCATATTATTACTCATTATTGAGTTCATATGTGAGGACTCTGGAAAGTTACAACAGGATAAAAAAAAACAGATTTTTACTCCCACTCTAGTTATCAGACCTCAGACAGTGTGGACAAAAAGTCCCCCCAAATGAGTTAAGACATTAACACCAGTCAGATGGTTTCCATTGTAGCCCATAATTGTGTGTGTCAGTACCCTAAATCCCATATTCTTAGCTAGAAGACTCTTGCCCTCCAAACTAATGGCTTCCACATCAGAGGTTAAAGTTCTCAACCTTAATATCTTAACCTATAAAGAGCCTTAGAGGGAAATGTCTTCTCAGCAGTTCTTGGCAAAAGCCAATTTTCTCTAAAGTCTCATATGCCACCCAAAATTGATAAGTTTTAATTCATTTTGATCATAATGTCTGCTAATCTGCTGGGGCCTTTGTGCATGTAATATGGATGAGGCACTTTGGCTCAGGGAGCTCAGTCATGACGCCAGAAGACCCTCTTTGCAACACAGCTCCCTCGTTCATGTGACCACAGGCCTGTCATGACTTTTAACCCCGTTCTCCCTCGGGACATACCCCCAATGACCAGTCCTTCCATTCCCCAAGCAGGCCGCTATGGGCCTCCTCATGCCAGACCCCAGCGGGGATGGTGCGCTCAATAGAAGGCAGGTCCAAGGGCAAGGGCCTTCCTCGCTAATTACACCAATACAGCTCCAGAGGCAGAAGCTGAGAGCCTTTGACATCAGTTTCATATTGGTCTTTTGTTCCTTTGTGCCTTTGTAGGCACGCTGCAGGAGTGTTGATCATAACTTCCTTCTTTCCTGAGCTTCATTCCATGCACCAAAAAGTGGGTGAATGCTTAAAATCCACCCTTTTCCAAACTCAAAGTGCAATCTATCTGAGCTTATTATTTCCTTTCCCTCACACATAGGCTGAACATGTTAATGCAGCTCTGTCCGGTAAGATGTAAGAGGTTATTTAAATTCAATAAAACAGAAATCCCCTGACTAAGTGCATGCATGCTGCACTGCATTAGAGTTAAGTGACGCACACAAAAAAGGAGCAAAGCATGAAAAGTGGACATCATACTATGCAGCTAAGGAAAAAAAATACTATGAAAAAGATAAATAAAGAACTGAACTAAAAGTACTAAATATTTGGTTGGACTTCGAGTATTTCAGTGTCAACTGGGATCAACTTTGTCCAACAACTTAAAGCTGTTTATTTTGCTCCGCTTGACCTACAAACAAGGATGTCTCATGGCTCATCATGAGACCTCTACCCAACTTATACGCCTTTCAATTTGCAAATGTATTCTGATTAGTAAAATCAGTGTACAGTGTACCTATTATAGCCTGCGAATGTTCACAGAGGTGACCTGTTTACTATGTCAAAAGTCTACAAAATCTAGCCTTCCTCTCATCCAACAGTACGTATTTCAGCAATAAAAATGGTTGTTTATATAGCAATCAAGCCACAAGCAGGAAAGCAGGGGAAAGACTGTGCGAGTGGCAGGGGAAAAAAAACTCGACGCAAAACCACTCGATACCCTTTTAATGGAAAGCAGAGCAACGGCAGATGTCTGGGGTTCCATCATAAAGACAAACAAGCATTAACTGGGCTGTTTTAAAAGCAACTACAGAGGGTTTTTATTTAATGTCTTAAAGCTTTAATTGGAGCCTCTGTTATTTCCTCTTCAAGGGACTGAGGGTAACAGTAAACCCAGTGTCAAGAAGGAGGGCCTCACTGACTGCGGCGACCCAGCAACTGGCTGTCCTCATTGGGCCTCTACATCTGTGATCTTTACCAATTGAGCTCAAGAGGCTATGCTCCCCTGGCCCCCAGCTGCCAACAAGGCAGGCCTCTCAGCCAGAGCCTGGGAGCCTAATCGGCCTGGAAGGGCCCTGTCAACCACTCACCCTCAGGGTCACATATGGAAGTGACTAGAGCTGTTGTAAGTCACCTGGGGATTTTCATAAATCTCTAGGTCATTTCCTTAAGCTAATAATTGAGGAGAGCCACCTCTCCCCATGAGTTGTGTCTGACGTTATTATGGCACCAATTTTGCACTTTCCACTTGCTGTCTTTCCCTCCCCGCCAAACAGGAAGCAGATATCCATGGTAATAGCGGTTACTAAATTGCTCTCTAAACAGCCCCAGGTTTAGGTCTCTTGGAGGTTTGATTTTAGTGCTGTAGAGGAAAGCTAGCTATTGAGTTCCAGAAAATGTAAACCACCACCTCATGTGGTGGTTCAGAGATAAATGCCAAAGCATAGCTACTTCTCCACGGCTCTAGATACATCACGTAAACATTTTGTGTCAATGCACTTTATTAACATTAACTGTGTCTCTCTTGCATGTCTCCCTGTGTTGATGTGCTGAGGGTAGAATCCAGTAGACAAACTGTAGAACCAGTAAATCACTCCTTGAAGGGAACAAGTGCTCCTTTATGGGAACAGTTTACACCTCCATATGTATTTTCGATTCAGATTTATTTAGTGAGGGCTCTGTAAGACCCCTGAGGGATCCACAGGCCTTAGTGCTGGATCTCCACCTCTCTTGTAAGATTTACGTCCTATAAAAACACAAACAAAACTGGTGTTTCTTCCCCAGGGGCCCAGCTGTAAATCAGAGCAACTTGTATCTGACCTCAACCCGCAAGAGGGAGAAAAAAAAAGAGAAAAACTAGCCAAATTTATCCTGTCTTGGCTAAACAACGTAGGACGAACATGAGTTTGCTGGATAATGGTGGTAATCTCTGAAAAACCCGTAGTTTTAGGGTGACACATGCAAGTCAGTCAATAATCATTATGAGAGGAGACACAACTGAGGCAGTTTAGCCAAGTGAGGCTAAGTGGGATTGATGGAGCAAAGCTTAGGCACTTGCCCAGACTGAAGACACATTGAGGTCTATGGTGAATACTGAGCTCCAGTCTGGGCTTACAGACAACATGATCTGGGCTTTACACAGTCAAAGCTCTCCATCCTTCCAAGCATTGTCTTGTCTGACACATTGAAGGATGTGAGGGAGTCGGGTGCAGACTAAGGCCTCTCCCGGCTGGCCCATTAGGTGGATAGAGCGATGTCCAGAGCATCGGAGCATGTCCCCGGCTCTCGGGTGGGGGCTGTTTTATTAATGAGCCAATCAAATGAGAGCAGGCTGGGGGCTGGTCACTGCTGACTGTAGAAAGCACCTTGGGCGGCAAGCCTGGTGAGTGAGTGTGACTGGGAGTCAGAGGATTGATCCCTGCAGGGGCCCCAGCCAGTAATGTGCTCCCTGGCAGGCCTCGGTGGAGGCACATTTGACAAATGGACTCCGTTAGCTGAGCTGTGCCGGGGGGATCTTGGCTATGGTGTTGGCTCATGGCTGGTTTACCTGCCCATCGCCATGCTCGCTTATTCATCTGCACTGCCTCCCCTGAGCTCAGACAGCAACTGACTGATAATGAGGCCATGTTCACATGAATGGATGGGCCAGGCGATCAAAGGAACAAATCTGCAAGCACACATACTGTACATACACACAGACACTGAGCCTGACTGTGTTGAGATAGGCAGGGCTGGCAGCTTATGCTGTTAGTAATTGGGAGTGCTGCTATGATGCCAGTGATTGATTAGAGTGGAAAACTGGCAAAGAAAACATATCTTTGAAAAAAAATTAGGTAATAGAATGGGGCTTAATGTAATACTCAGCAATTAGCATTGCTCATTAGCCAATATACGGATAAATGTTTGATTAAGCGAAATAGATTAATAACAAATTACAAAGATTTGATTTCGCTTCCGGAAAACATTTCAAGATTTTGGTTTGATGAACATGTCAATGTGCTCGGATTTTCATGTGTCATTTCTAAATCAGATTGAGACAGGAAGTCAGTGTTCTGGCATTTACAGCACTCTCCCTTTCCACGGATTAAAATTTTGTTGACATTTATCCAGCACAAAAAAAACCCCAAATCAAATCTTTGACGGACTTTCTTTTTTCTTTTTGGCAAACAATCTCTTGTTCTCTAGTGTGGTGGCAGATGCTGAGGTGGGAGACAAGCGTTGCGACAGATCTGGATGAGTGTAAACAAGGAGCTGAGTGCATTTGTGTTTTCTTCGTGCGGTGCAGGATTGTAACAAATTCCAGAGCGAGTCTCTAGCGAGTCCCGCTGCTTTGGTGTCAGCACCGAACGGCTGTCTGTGTGTGATGGAGCTGAGAAGCGTTGAGCACCGCGGCCTCCCATGGGATATGTGCCGAACAAGATGTCGCCTGTCAAGCAGGGAACATTTGAAAATAAATAATATCAATGATGATTTCAGTTTACTTGTCACAAGTGTGTGCGCTTTTTAGAAGTGATGCCATCACTGGGGATGCAATCACTCTCCCCCGCCTCTTCTGAGACAGGACTAGTCTGCTAGATGCACCCCATTTCCTTTTCAGATTCAAGCTCCAGAAATCCCTCTTAACAAGCTGCAGGGTGAGACGTGTGCAGTGATCTTTCATTAGAGCCTCCAAATGAAAATCACTTTGTAGCCCATCTCTAAATATTTAAACATATCTGCTTCTATTACATTGAATTATCTGGATGCATATGAGAAAAATAAGATTATTTGTGCCTATTAAACACAATTAGAATAAAACATTTTCCATTACTTGCAGCAATAAGACTTAAGGCAATTTGGCTTTTGTATCCCTTCGATTGAATTGTAAAGTAAAATTCATTGACCCAATATATCTATCTAAAATGTGAATTGACAAGAGCCATTATTCCAGCCTGATGGCAGAACAATGCCAAGGACAGTTTATAAGCCTTCACTGGGATTCAGTTTGTTCAGTAACTCAAAGTGAGAAGACAGGTGAGACCATTCATCAGACATGCAAGTGTGTGTGTGTGTACGTATATGCATGCCTATGCACTCATTTGGCTTCAGCATATTGGAATGGAGCCCAGCAGGGGAGCCTGAAGCGATTGGAGACTCAAAAAAGACCAAAGAGCACTTTTAACACAAAGAGTTTCATCTCAGCTTCGTAAGGAGAACCATCTGTTGTAAGGCAGATATTTCTCTTGCTCTCTCTCTCTCTCTCTGCTGCTCTAAACTCAATCGTAGGTCAAGAGCAGGAAAACAAATGTGCACATGTGTCTGTCTGTCTACCATTAATCCAGACCAAGATTACATATCAGAATGTTCTTTTGGCAGCTCGGCAAAAGAGAGGAGGGGGAGAAAAATGGTCTGATTTATTTAGAGAGGCATTATAAATTGTTTGCAGTGTGTTCATCTCAAAAATCGGGGGTCATACCAAGTGAATGGAGACTGTGAGGAAGGAAGGTGTTGCAGAAAATGCAAGTGGGACTGGATGAGGTGAGGAAGAGTGTGGGGAACTGAAAGATGGAGAGTTTAAGCATTTAGATCCATTGATTGGAATGAAGCCTCCCTTTTGTTGCCTGCAATGTCAACGTCGACAATCCCACCTTCCCATGACCGCTCAGGCAACAAGAGGAGCAACAAGAGGAGGGAAGTTGGGCTTATCTGTGTCTGTATCTGTGTATGTACTGACAGGGAGTACAGACATGCATTTCTAGCCGTCAGATTGTGTCTGCCATGGTCTTTCATCACCCCACAACCCCCTCCTCGTTGTCCTATTCCCTAGCTGGCCTGCACAAAGTGAATCAACCTCTTGCTGTGCACCTCCGAGCCACAGGCCTCTAATGCTTCCATGTGTTTCCCTTGCACTCAGCACATACAGTATCTGCCTTTGATTTGAGGCTGGTCTGCGGGCCAATCGATCACAGCTTAAAGGCTCCTAATCAAGAACAGGAAGGAGGGATGAATAAAATCATTCATCATGGCTTTCTGGCTGCTGGTCTCCTGTTATTCTCTCCATCATGCTTTCTCTCTCTTTCCTCTGTCACTCTAATGATTGTGTTTGAAGTCAGCCAGAACTTGCAACTTTTTGTACTCAGGCAGAAGATGGGGGGGGGTCAAGCACCCAGACATCACCAACAGACCAAAGATAACGAGCAAGAAAGATGAGATGAAAGAAAACAAATGCTTCTCAGTGTACTCTTCAGAATATGTGACAACAGTCAGGAGATGTATCCACCAGTCTTATCAATCAGCTGATTTAATGCTTGCAACAAACAAGCGAATGAAAGAGGCAAGAAGAAAGGCTCATCTGTAGCCCTCTTCATAATGAAACCCCTGATGAAAGCTGTAACATAACCTCTGCAGCGGTTGCCCAAGGTAGCTCACACTGGAAAGATGGAGCACAGTCCACGACAAGCAGAGGGGCTTAAGATGTTGGTGGCCGAAATAAGAACGGGATAAAAGGAAAAGAAAGAGCGAGAGGAGTGAAAGAAAAGGGAGTGATAGTGAGTATTTGGAGCAGAATCCCTCCTGTCCTTTGTGACCTGGCTGAGCCTTTTATCTACACCTTCTCAGATGGAGTCATGTCGAGAGTGGAGAGCGGGAGGGAGGGTTAATGAGCCGAATTGACTACTATCAGCCTCAACAGTGCCCAGGCCCCTGGCCTTTATTAAAGAATCATATCCTTTCACACTAATTAAAAGGCAATGCCTTTACCTGGAGGGTGACCCCTCTGAACCGGCTTCCTCTCTCTGTTTAACACCAACCCCCTTCTCTCATCACTTTCAATCTGTCCATGTGGTGATTTCTTTTCCTCTGATCTCAAGAGAATAGTGGACCGGAGCTGCTACAATTTCATTTCCTACCAAAACTCGAGGCTGAGGAGAGGTGGGTGGGATAGATGGGGCATTTTGGATACTTCTATCTGATCCCTCCCATCATTCTCTCTGGTCTTGGGATTAATTGACTCCGTTCTGTGGTAGCGGGGACTCATTTATGTGGATGGCTGACCTATTGGATCACCAAAGAGAGGACAAAGGTCCTGTATTACTGAATCCCCCTTCATCATACTCCATCTCTCTGTCTCTCCTTTTTAAGTACACTGTAAAACCTTTCACTGTAAATTTACAGTAATTAACTGGCAGCAGCTTCACCTGCAAAGCTCTTTATTTCTTATAGCTTCTTACTGTATTTTAGAATTACTATATATTACTAGAAATAAACATACAGTTCATTACTTTATTCTTGCATACAATACTGGTCACATTTCTGTAAGTAGATTGCTGTATATTTACAGTTTAACAAACTGAACTTAACTACAAAGCATGTGTCAAACCTTACCTTATCAATGCAACTCTGGGCATCTGTGTCAAAAGGCTGAGCAGGTTGTAGCATGTCTGTTTCATTTTCAAATTTCTGTCCCCACACTTTTCTTTCACCCTCCCATGATGCTCTGATGTTTACAGATACATTTACAGTACATTCCTGTAATGGACTTTGGACATTCATGCTGTAATCATGCATTTTTACTCCCAGATTGCACTGCAGTTTACAGCATGTCACTGTATGATATTAATACAGTAGAATAAAGCACAGATTTCACTGTAAAATTACAGCAAAGTTTTACAGTGTACGATGCAACAAAATAGCCACAGCAGGCATTATTAATGAACTAGAATGGGCGAGGAGGGAGGAGCTCATTTTTTATTTATGAGACGCTAACCAACTGGCAACCTCCCTGACAGTCCTATTAATGATCTTTAGTGGCCCTCAGGCCATTCCATCTCGCTCTCTCTCTCTCTCTCTCTTCCACTACCTGTCTCCATTCTGCATTCTCTCTTTGCAAGCCCCTTTTCTGGCCTTCGTCTCTTAACGTGGCAGGATTGAAGCAAGAAGGGGGGGTTGTGGTGGGAGGTGTTGCAGGCCTGTAATTTGTGCAGGGGATTTAGACATTACAGGGGGAAAAAGGGCTCTCTTGGGACCAGGCAGTTGATCAGCCGTGGCCTCGGTGGAGCAAGCCAGACAAATAGCAAATGACAGCTCTGTGATTAAATCAAACCTTCTACTTTAAGTGTTGAAGTATCTGCCTGTCACTAACAATCTAGGGCTTGTTAAAGCTCCCATCCCCTCCTCCCCCACTAAAGAGAACTGCCTCCCTCCTGCTGCGGCGTCCCATCAAGCTTCCATCCCCTCGTCATCCTCAAAACTACTACCCCCAAAACACATCAATCAAACAGCTCCCTATGGACACCCTCCGACCTCCTCCCTTCATACTCCTGGCTAGCCAGCTACTCTCAGGAGAATGTGTGACATGAGACACACATTCCTGTGTGTACAAAAAATGTGTTGCAGCACGAGAATTAGAAATTCATGTAAATTGCAGATGATGGCTAAAGCAGAGGAAAACAATAATGAAATTATCACTTTTTATTTGAACATACAGTAAGGCTTTACTGCACCATAGGGAGCCATGTAATGCGAGCTAATATAGTGCTGTTATAGTTCTATAGCAGCATCTTCTACGAGCTCATAATGGCTTTTTTAGTGACAAACCAACATGAATATTCATTGGCTTAAGTACTCATTAGGGACAACCAGTAAAACAAGGCTTGATTCAAAATCCTTTCCTATAATTATTAGGGTACACTTCAGTAATTTTTAATGACACTGGAATGATGAGCTCCTGTGCCTTCAGCTGAGCTGCATCAATGCTTTTCTGTTTTAGTGTCACTGAAAGCAAAACATCTGGTAAATGTGGATGTGGTACAGAATCTGTCAGTTCTATTTCTATTTTTGTTTCTATATCTTTAAAATGCCAAAAAATAACATGTTAGTGTCAGAAGTGAACTCTACTGTATATGAAGGTTGTACTGTTGTATTGGTTTGTTGAGGTGGATACCATTCACCTTTTATTTCACACTGCATTGGCACTTTAAATTGGTAATCAACTTTGTTATAAATATTATATATACTTTTTGAACTGAAATCTCTGTCTGTGGAAAACAGACCCGATGAATAAAGAAAACTAAATGGCACTCAGTAAACGTATACCCAGTCCCCTTTAATTCAGGCATTATCTAAAATCAAACTCATAGCCCTGTCGAAAAACGGCCTCTCACACAATGTTAAAGAAAGAGGAAAAAAGAAACCTGAATCTGCCCCTTTATCCGGATACACACCAAACTGTAATGGGTTCTATTCTGGTCCAAGAGCCATCCTCCCGCCAAGTTTCATGGAAGAGTTCAATAGTTTTTGTGTAATCCTTCTGACCAACCTACCTACCAACTAACCAACATAGGTGAAAACATACCAACCTACCAACAAACATAGATGAAAATATACCAACCAACATAGGTGAAAACATACCAACCTACCAACAAACATAGATGAAAATATACCAACCAACATAGGTGAAAACAAATGTGAAACATATAGGTGAAAACATACAAACCAACCAACATAAATGCAAACATACCAACCAACCAACCAACATAGGTGAAAACATACCAACCAACCAACCAACATAGGTGAAAACATAACACACCACATGACAGAGGTAAAAATTAAGTCAAACCAAATGCTTTTAAGTGACCATTAGGTTTGAGGAAACTCAATCAGTACTACTGTTCTGGTCTGGTTCCTTTATAGAGTCCATGTCATCCATGTTGTTTTACTGCACATCATGTTGGGGTGACTCAAAACAGTCTCTGATGACATTAAAACACTGCATGATGATCTGCCAGATGATCTCTGGAGCCTTTTCACACAACATTAACATCATTGCATCTCGAGGCTCCAAAAGCTGCCTGGGCCAAGACCCAACATGCAGGGAGTCAAACTGGGGCCATTGTGGGGAGGGGTGGGGGGAACCACATTTATGATTTTTATCAGACCCAGATTTGCCATTACTTTTGGCCTGACTATCTGCAGATTTTATTGTCTGCTAGGGTAAATGGAGACAGCATAAACCCCTGTGGTGCACTCATATGTCCCTAGTAGTGAAGCCAACAGTCCCTGGAATAGCAAACATTTACAACAAGTATCGTAACCGGCTAGAACAAATTAAAAATGAGAAGAGCTTGGCTAGGGAAGCTAGCTGACCTTATTAAATCTCTGGCTGCTTAGCTATTCTCCTGCCAGGGCAGGTTGGTGATTTCTGAACAGTGACATGATTTAAGGTTAAATTAGTATTCATCACACCAGTCACAAGCCATTAATCTAATATCCCCAACATGAAATGATATGCAAATTGTTGCCCATTGTAATGCTGCACCATGTGTCACTGCTTCAGAATGGCCACTGCTGCATCTGCATCACACGTTCTGAATGAAAAAAAGACATGTCCTATCTGGCCACCATATAAAAATGTAGCTGATCTTTACATTGCATATATGAATTTGATTTTGCAAAGGCTCAACATCAAGAACCACTCATATTATTCTAGGTGATATATCATGTCAACTACTCTTGTTGCCCATACATTCAGTATTTACCATGGTTTACAGAGTAATGCTGTTGCAAAGTTGTGACTTTGGACCCACTGAACCTGTTAAAATTTCCAATAGGGCTACAGGGCCTGTGGTAGACCAGAAAATTGGTTTTCCATAGAATCCCTGACCATCATTCGGCATATTTTTTTTAGTGTAAATCAAAATACAAAACTTGTTTCTTTTCTTGCTTCAAAATATATAACCAATAACAGTAGACCTATTATGCACAGCATAGAGTCTGTTTCTTAATTTGTGGCCATTCAGAGAAAATGAAATCTAATAAGTAGTTTTCGGCTTGGTTCATCCAAAAATACTTTGTAGCAGGAAAGTCTGATTTGTGCGGCAGGTTTTCAAAATGCACAAAATGCTTCAAAGCTTGCTTGAGGAATGGAAACAGAGCGGTGGGAAAATTTCTCATGAAACTGGACCACGAGATAGAAGATGATACGCCCTTCTGTCACACATTGGTATTTGTTGTTGATAGCCTCTTCTGACTGACACCATTAAAATGCAAACAATGCCCAACCCTATAAGGGACACAAAGCCTGATCTTTTGGGTCCTGATTTTGAAACATCCATCTTGCGTCTTTATACAATGCTCAGCACTGCATATATGCTTGTACTTTTCACACCAAGGCAAGGCAAAACAGATTCACTCATCTATTGGATAAGTGGGTGCGTTTGGTTGAGGATAAACTCATTAAATAACGTAACATCTCAGAGGTTATAAATACAGTCAATATTGACTTCTATAACCATTAGGGATGGACAGTGTAATACTGTTGTTTAGTTATATTTAGACTATCTAGACTTGAGCTCTTCATCTGCACATGGACACGCCACTTTTACCAAGATGTAGATTGTAAATTTCCCCACTGTGGGACTAATAAAGGGATATCTTATCTCATCTTATCTTATGTAAATCTGGCAAAACAAACAATATACCTAGCAATGTTTTTTTTTAATACCTCACCATAATAAAAGGACACTAGAGGACAATGGTTTCTGGCTGTGTGCCCGGCTTTGAGGCCGAGGCCAGGGTTTAAGCTGTGTTGGGGAATATGCCTGGTGACAGATGCTCAGAAGACACGGGCCACGGTCAAGGTCCAGGGAGAGCAATTAGCACAAACGAAGCAACTATGTCGTTAGCTGGTCTTTATTAGCCTCAGTGATCAGTTCAGAGGCCATTAGTCTCTGGTGATTAGAGACATCCCTGGTTGGCTCAGCCCATTACTGGTGGTGGTGATTGCGCATGTACACAGTTTGAAGGTGGAGGGAGCCATGTATTGCTTTCTGGTCATTAGGAATAAAATCAGCTTGTTACTGATGCTCGTGTTTGATAATATAGATGAGATGCAGTTTTATGATTACATGTCAAAGACCAAAACAACATTGGATGAAATTCAAAAATTCAGTGCAAAAATATAACTTCGGTGTGTGTAGTTAGTAGTTACTGTTCTTTGATGCTTTTTGTTTCAAGATAAAGAAATGTTAAACTGTATTAGCTCAATGAATATATTTATTGCATAAAAAACACTAAATTTTCATCACATTCAACTAATCCATTGTTTTTATCCTGTGTTTCAATGGAAGCTTTTAGGAACATGCTTTATATCCTGTTAAAAAGACTTTGCCAAGCAGACAGAAATAAATTTTACAGCTAAGTCATATGATGTTGAAATTGCAGCAGCACAAATGTTTTTTTATCAGTACTATTAATCTGGCAGTAGCATTGAAGACATTCTTATTTTTTAATTCCATCCTACAAAGAAGGTCAAGGACGATGCCTTTGTGTCTAAAAAGAAAAGAATACCAAAGCTGTCTCTATGAATTATCTGCTGAGTTAAATATGGATAATAATGCCTATAATTTAAATAAAAAAACAATATTCTAGACAAAGTAGGGAGTCACTATGAATATGATGTGAATGACTATTAAAGCAACCAGCAGTCACTGCCTTCTGTTCATGCGGTTCTGCTTTGTTATTTTTTTCCTCAACTCTTTGAAGTACCTCGTCTGCTGAAACACGCCAAACGTGGTGGGAATCATCTTACAGAACATCTTGCTCTGTCCTTGTGTGATTATCACTGGCTGGTGGGGGGCTCCGGGACATCTTCTTGTACACCTCTCATCTCTGTCCTGTGTTGCATGCTGGGAAAAAGCTGCCCTACGTGTTGTTCTTCTTCTTTGCCCGGGCCCTGAGAGACTTCCCTGCTAATGTTCCCCTCCTGTTTTACAGCAGTGCTTCCTGGAACAACCCCCCTACTAGTCATCAGATGCTACATTAAGGGAGAACTCTGAAGTGTTCCTCCACCACTAAGGGCCCCTGATAAATAACTTATGGGGAAGAGGATTCAAAACATCTCTCCTATTACTTGCCTCGATTCATTTTTTACAGTCCCTCGAGCCTCCCATCTGTCCTGCACTTCAAACGCATTAGAATGCTCTGAGATACTTTCCCTATTCTATCCTATGGGATCCATGTGAAGGAAGAGAGGAAGGGGAGGTAGGGATGTGAGGGGGTCTGGGTAAAAAGAAATGGAGTATAGACAGAGCCGGGAGCTTTGAGCAGCAGAATGTGCCAAAAGCATCTCTGCCATCACCTTCTTTTCTGACTATTCTCCATGGAGGCGAAGAGAGAAAGCATTTGAAGCAGAGGGGGAGGACGGAGGAGGGAGGGGAAGATATGTGGTTGAAGCATTATTGTCCGGTTCAGAGCTGCCACTCTGTCAAATTGTAACATGTCCAACAACTCAGCTTTTTCTCGATCGCAATTACAAATTAGTCCATTATGCTGTCAGCTGTGTGTCCCTTCTCTGTACTGGATGGGGATGTATGTATGTATGTATGTGTGTGTGTAAACCAATAAGGGTGGACAGATGGGAGGGGATCTTCTCAGGGTGGGAGACGGCATTTATAAGTCACATAACGAGACAAACAAGCAAACCAATGGTTGTAAGCTGATGTGATGTCGACAGTAATTGTCTTTGATGCGCGAGGGTGAAATGGGGGCGCGGCGGGTGGGCCTTGAAGTGGTAGTTATGGAATATAAATTGGGCCGTCTGCTTTTCTGAATGTGGGGGAAAAAAAAAATACAGACCCCCATTTTTGCGAGGCCATCATGACAGCGTTTTTAGTCAGCCACCCTATAAGCTTAAATGGATTTTAAATTAGCAGTGAGAGCATGGCTAACAACATATCTCAGTTGAGAGGAGCCCACTCTGAAGGGAGAAAAGCCTACAATGTGACATGTATGGATTTTGATGGAGTCCAGATTGCTCTCACTGATGCCTTTTATTGAAACCATGATTTTTTTTTTTTTAAATTCTTTTTTTAACAAGCAAATTCAATCACAGTTCCAGGTCAAAGATGTGCATGAGAGCAATTTACTGTAAAGTCATTATAAGAGGGAGACTTATTCAAAATGTGACAATCTGATTTAACCAACATCACTCCAAATCAAATTGTAATTATTACGCCTTTTCCCCAAATGAATCATGACTTTTATCCAACATGTGCATTTGTAAAGCCTCAAGGTTGAGCCTCTGAAAGGGAATCCATTACTTGTTTTTACACCATCCATTAAACTTTAGTTACCTCTCTTGCTTCTCTAATAGGATTTTTTCTTATTATAGAATATTCTGATGCAGCTTACTATTGGTATTCCATTCACACTAAGCCCATTCTGGCCACCACTGCAGCTAGGAAGGCAACTATGACTATTTGTGCCTGTGGGTTAGGGTTAGGGTTGTGCCTTGAATTCATAAGGTTGACCTAATTTCATCACTAAGAGAATAAAGATAATGAAATAATACAGGACTTAAGTGCTAAACTCTGGTTTTGGTGGACTATAATGAGCATGCTAGGAACACCTCATCCAACCTCCTTAGTCTATGTTGAGCTACTAACACCTTTCATCATCCAGCCAGTCGGAAAAAAAAGGACACGAGCGAGTCTTTCAAAGGACAAACACGGTGTGGGGGATTTTGGTGAGCCAGGGTGAACTTAACAAGCAGGGTTCTTACAGATTTAAAGGTCCTGCGAAAAATTTATGGAGGCATGTTTGGATGGGGGCCACGGTGAACAGCTTGGCCAGCTGAGCAACATCACAGCGGGGCGCCTAATAAGCTCTGCGCAATTTTTCACCCCATATTTTATCAATAAAAAAGCAGTTTAAACAGCCTCCCCCGAACCGCAGCGCTGCCTGCCATCTGGAGCCCTCTTTCATTTTATAATCCAACTGTCATTAAAATGCTTCTTGGCAGTTTACAGCTCGTTCCCCCTGTGCAGATGTGGAAGGGATCTTCAGACAGGGCCCTCAGATCAAAGTGTTCGCTGCTGTCAGACATAACACTTACCACCCTCAGGCTACCTTCCAGTCCTATCTGGACCTAATGCTTCCAATTATTTATTTATTTCCAAATTTATCAGGTGCAACACTCCCAGCGGAGCATGTGTGAGCTCCATAAGTTGCCTAGAGGTTACAGAAGCAGGCTTGGGACTGAGAGGTTGCAGGTTGCCACAGCTATTAAGGTGCTGGTAAGCAAAGCATTAAACCCCCCCCCCTAGATGAAATGATGGAGATTACATTATTAGCTGAAAGCATAAAGAAAGGATGGCAAGAATGTTAAGTAACACCACCTGACCTGGATTGGTATAATATTTGCTGTACTATTTCAGGGGTTTCCAAAACTTTTACCCCCACTATCCCTGGAGATGGTCGACATATACAAACATTAAGCGCACACGCTTTAATAGGCTTATCCAAACACGCAACATTTTTATTTGCATGGTTTTATACTAAATTTAACTAAAATGTACCTCTTGTAATCATTATGGCTAAAATAGACTATTGCCACATATTTGCTTGATTTCTGGAAATCATCTCCCGACTCCACCATTGGTGTCTGGCTATCCCCCGAGGGGTCGCGACCCCCACTTTGGGAACCCCTGTACTATTTGATGAAATTAGGCTGAAAAGATTTTAAAAGATTTTAATATCTAGAAACTAAAAAAAGCAGTCATTTATTTTCAATACTTCAGCTCAAGAAGAAATATATATTTTACTGTCAATCAGAAAAAAAAGAATGACATGGAACGACTTCTGTCTAATAGGAAAGAAAGTACAGTACGAACAACAATGTGTGATTGCATGTGAGGTAAGTATAGAACATCACTGAGCATGCCAAAAGCAATAAAAATATTATTTAATTAAAAATAGCTGCTACATTATCACTGCTGTAGGAGATGAATGTAGGTTTTGTAAGCTAATAACATGAGCGTTTCTGGCAGCAGACACAAAGGTAATGGTGGTAGGTCAACCTGCTGGCAGTGTCTCTGTATCATATCACGCTGCCACATTCGCAGTGTGCACAAAGGCTACCCAGCGACCAGCGGCCTCCTAACTGACGAGGCACGGCGTGCACGGCGCTAATGCTCTGACTGGGTGTTGATTGAGCTCCCCTTAAGCCGGTGACGCATGTTGCCCATGTTTGGCCGTGGTCCCAGTGTAAGAACGGCGGCCATATTCCGCCTGTCAGTGCCATGTGTTCGCTCTCCTCAGAGCACAGCGGCTGATGCCACTCAATCACCATCCCCCCCGCCTCCCACCCCTTGGCATCTCTATGGTCACCCCGGGCCTAGCAGGTCCGCACTAATGAAGTCAAATTAATTTAATGGATGCCCACGCTGCCTGCGCCTGTGGTGCTTGGCAGGGGGATAGTCTTAATGCTGGTCTTTGTCTGTGGCTCAAAACCTCACACATATCCAAGAGCTGCCGTACGTCTGATGAAAACTGACATGCACAAGAGCTTCGGTTTGCGCCAACGCGCCTTGCATGACTCCAAATTGAGGTTCAGTGTCCATAAAAAAACTAAAGTGGTCAGGAGAGTTGTGCACCTAACTTCAGAGAGAGAGGCCAGATGTGTCCACTAATTAAAGCTCAGCCAAAAGGCGAAGAAAAATAACTGGCAAATGGACATGAGTGACAGCTACCATTAATGCCTGATTCCCCCCTTCCTCAGAGTCTAAAAATCCCTCCGTTAAGTTTTATGGATCAACCTTTGATACAATAATTATTTTTCTTCCTGTAATCTTTGGAGCCATGTACCTTTCCCCTCGGCTGGTACAGATCAAAGCAGGCTGGCTTTGTGCATAAGGGACTGCAGTGGCTGGTGCTTAATTGAAAGCAGCTGGCCACTGTGTGTTTGGGCCTGATCTCAGTTTGCTCTTTGGGGTTCTCAGCTTTCCACATCACATACATATTCACCCTCGGAAAGTTCCCCTCAGAGCCCAAGTGATGCGAGGGCCTGCGGGGCTTGAGGTCTGGCAGTTGCCAGCCCATCCACAGGCATCCGAGTGTTTAGACTGACTCGGAGATATTCAAGTGGTTTGTAAAAGATGGAATATGTTTCTCTTAGTGGGTGGGAGAGAGGCTCAGACTGCACTTCCTCTACTGTCCATCATCACCATTATGAGGGCTGCAGTTGATCCTTCTCATAAAGACACAAGGTCGTGAAAATTGGCTTCAGTAGGAAATATTTGGTAAATAGAGGCAGAAAATAAAGAGCCTCAAGAACTAAAAAAAAAAATGGCCCATGACTTCTTGATTTAAGTGTGACGACTTTCCTTGTAAAGTTTCTTCATCAAAATCAGAATATCGTACTACTGTGGTGACTGGCCTCTTTGTAAGAGAAAGGAATTAATGGTCTCTAAACATTCTTTTCACAGCCACATTGGACCTATGTATTCTTGGCCTAAGAAGAAGCAATGCTTCTTCAGGGAAACATTATCCACCATGGCACTGATTCCTAATAACAAAACGGAATTCTATATTTATCCTTGATTGCATATGCCATTTGTTGTGGAGGAAAAGCAAGTCTTCTTCAATTAGGAAGTCTTGTGCAGACAAGCCAAGGCTGGGAGAGACATGAGTCTTGGTGCGCCAGCTCTAAACGCACACAAAGTCTGTCTTGAATTTCTAGCCAGGAGAAATGTGTATGTAATTACAGTCCAACTATGTTTATTGAATAAAAACCCACTTAGACATTATGTTTATGCACAGTCAGAAACACTCAATTCTTACATCCACGTACACAGAAACATTTGTGTCAGTTTTCTCTTTCCACAGAACATCTGCACCCAATATGGAGTCAATTTTATTTTTATTACTCATGTGGAAAAATGTATATTGTGGTTGAATTGTTATTCAAACAGAGACCACTTAAAAAACAATGAATTCTGCACTATGCCGTTTTGGAACTCAGTGGACACACTGAACACAAGGTTAGTCAGTTTAGCCGCTTGTTTGACTTGGTCCCCGGACTGCATTGAGATTAACTGCTGGGCTGTGTGTTATTATGCTTTACTTGCAATTAAATGGATGGGTATTAACAGCGGTAACAGTGCACCGTTTAAAACATATTACACATGTAGTTAATTTAATCTGTTTGTCATAAGGTTCCATGATTTTGTTCACACATGATATCTGAACACACAAAATAAATTGAGAATTTTTATTAAATTCTAGGTGTTTTATTGAACTTGTGATCACCCTTTGTGTTCCTGGTAAAAAAAATTACCGGTCATTAGAAAAGGCCCTTTTTGGCTTCCATGGCAACCCCCACGGGGAACCTATCCCCAATGAAAATTGTACCCCAACGTTAGGTGATAATATATATATATATATATATATATATATATATATATATATATATATATATATATATATATTATCATCGATATATATTATAATAAGCTAGAACGGAGCGGTCATTTTTGACCAGGAACACTAGTTAACAGGAAACAAACACAACAGGAGGGTTAAACAGATTTTATATCATTACTTTGAAAGGTGGATGAACTTTTGACACCAATAAAAGCTGCGGCCTTCTGAACATTAAACAGCAAGATAAATTATAAGAAACAAAGAAGATTTGTACTTTTATGTGTATTACTAAAAATGACTTGTTAGCAGAGCCATCAAAATACTGACTGAAAACAAAGCAGCATATATACTGGCGGTCTAATATGGTGTAATACTTCACCTCTTGTCTTGTTTGATATGGCATGCCATGCTTTCTCTATCACTGTATCATTGAACTGACGAGATCTCGAGCAGAAAATTGTGCAATCGAGCATTTCGGCTGCCCGTTGCTGAAAACTCTCCTATTACAGAACCGGGGCTCTAAGGTGGCAAAAAACAGTGTTTGAGGGAAAACAATCTCGAAAAATGGATCTGGTCGAGGTGGAGAGAAAAAAACCCCATACCAAGCCTGGTGTTCATTGAGGCAGCAATAACTCCTTCAATAACAATGATCACACGCTGTTGAGCATGGCTGAGTGGTGACAAGATTTTCTCCAAGAGTTAACAGGTGGTGTTTCAAAGACAGAGGGCAGGTGTGAGTTATGGTTTTAACAGAACAAAAGGGATGGCTATTTGTTCTATTAACACCCTCTGCCGACACAAACAGCTTCACTGAGAGGAGGCAGTAAGTGAGAGGAGATTACAGTCTTGATGCCATGTTATGTTTTCATGCCTCCACTGTTCTGAGTGGCTGGCGTGGCTTTGCTTGTCACAGCCCTTCTATTTTCATCTGCGATGCCAACATCAATGCTAACCTTTAAAAAAAAAAGAATCCGCACCAGGCTATTGGGTGCCACATCATGGACGCCACAGCCTCGTTGACTGCCCCTGCATTGCTAGATGACATCCATTGCTAGTGACAAGCCGTCTATGCTGATGCCAGTTGGCTGTGTCTCCTGGCTTTTTCTCTGTCATCACGCCTCTTCCTCCCAAAATGCACTGGGGCTGGGTTTCACCCTTGCGCTCGCTTCGCTCTAAGCTCATACACGTTCTGCTAAGACCTAAGGGTGTCCTCCTTCACTTCAAAGATTCAAAGACGGAGCCTGATCACGGCATACTTGTGCGCCAAATGCACAACAGATGTTTCACTTGACGACCAATGAAATGAAACAAAAAACAAAACAAAATAGGAAACATGATTTGGAGTTTAACAGGAGTGAATGTTTCAAACAGCTCAATATAAATTAAAGAGATAAACATTTCCAGGTTCATGGTTTTAACTAGATGTGAAGAACATCATGAGATGTTTATTTCTGGCCAATCTACAAAGCTGGAAGTCATCACTATATCCTTCTAAAAAGCAGATTATCCTTATTACCCTGAAACATAATGGGGGCATAACATCCAAACATTATTGAAATTAGAGGGACTGGTTACTAATTCAAGATGCATGATATTTCTTCTCCGCCTCCCCCCCCTTCTCTGTTTTACTTTCAGACTCAGCCAAAATGTGAAAACTGTAGTGAACAGAGGGACGAACCGGGTAAGGAAAAAAAGAGAATGAGGGAGGGAGAGCGAAAGACAAAAGCAAGAAGAGAAAAATGACATCTCCATATTAAGGCCTGCGTTGCCAGTGTCAGGTCTAATTTCACAGTGCCTGTGGGGAGCTGAATGCAACCAGTCAGCTCTGGTCTCATCTCGTTCCTCCTCCATTTTGAATCAGGGCCGATGAATCCCAAGCTGGGGGGGGGGGAGGAATATTACTGGCAAATTGGTTTTAGATTAAAGGAGGTGGCGAGGCATTCTGCTTTCTCAGCTCTTTCCCAGGTGCACTTAATCTAATTTCATTAAAGAGATGAGGACGGATGATCACTTGTGCCGAAACATTAAGCCGGTCCATTTTTCCCGTCCATATAAAAACGTTAAGGTTGTCAGCAGCCTGGTGGGTGGCCTGTTTGTTATTGAATATGATGACTCTTGGAGGCCAATCTGGAACTTGCAAAGCAGCGGGGGTTTAGGAGGGTTGTGTATCTAAATGAATAAATATTACTTGTTCCATTTTCCCTTTCCAAGATGGCGGCAGAGGGGAGGAGGTAAAACCTGACAACACAGGTAATGATACACAAAGAGCAGGTAGTAAATGAGGAAGAGGAATAATTAAGCGGTTGTGTTAACGGATATTTTTAAAATCCCCAAAGCATGCTTGTTTTGTTTTTTTGTTGCATGGCAAACTTTATAGGGAGCAGCCCCGATACATCAGCTGGGAGGATACCATTAGCTTATGAGCCATTACTGATAAGCTGGTAGAGACGCTCTGACGCGGAGATATGGTATTCATTCTGCACACAGCAGGAAGATATGGGTGTAGAGAAGGAATTAATGTGTCAATCAGAGCCTGTGCTCTGCTCTGGCAGATGAGTACACCGGAGCCATAAAAGGGCTCATAGACAGGATGTGGTAATGGTCCTTGGAGACTCCCCCGGAGACAGATAAACTTTCTGTTGAGTGACTGCTCGGCAAATAGGACCAAATGGAATTAGCCGACCCGGGTGTCCTTTACTGTGGCTATGGTGATGTGATGGTGGCAGCAGCAACGCACCTGACACAAGGCCACTGTGTTAAGGGCTGCAGAGAATATAAGTGGCTTATGCTAACATATTGCACACAGACACACAGTCCATGTATTTGCACAGGAGGAAGAATATATGGGAAATTGGAGGAGCCAGCGAGGATGGCAAAGTGGGGCCTAACGGAGACAGGATGACACTTCACCAAAGAGTATGAACAAACTGAGGAGGGATAAATCCCTCTCTATTTCTTTCTCCGTCTCTCCAGGGACAGAAAATGACCGTCTTGACTTGGAGTATCTCAGACATGTCAGAGACTGACAAGATTGGGTGTCTGATAGTTTACAGCTGGAGCAGGGAGGGATGAGAACATTTTATAATGGCACTTTGAATAATACTTGCTGTTATGACACTTATTAAAACCAAAAAAAAAAAAAAAAAAAAAATCTAACTAAATTGTTTACCACAAATCGTTTCATGTCTGAGCAATAAATTAGTAATAAACCAAAACTAGAAGCGCACTCAGGGAGTGGATAGCTGCACCAAGGCTACAAATCACTTCCTGTTTCCAAAATCTAATCAGAGTCAGAGGGCCACTACTTTAAGAACATTCAGCGAGTTGCATCGGGATATTTTGAGATATTCTGCTGACAAATAAACAAACAAACAAACAAACAGTGATGAAAACATAACCTCGCTGGCAGAGGTAAAAAATAGAAACACTACTGAAAAATGAGTTTGATCCTTAAATGGACAGTTTGCCCCCAAATCAAAACATGCTACATGCTAAATAACACATCTCATTCATTAACATATCCTATTGTGTCTTTTGATGTGTTGCTGTTACAGATGTCACCATTCCGAATGCACAACCATTATTTCAACACTTTTTTTTTGTGGCACACTAAACTGCTAACATGTGTTCTGGGTCATGTCAGTTCATTTTAATCAACAGACAGTCACACAGACATTCAATAGCTCCAAGATTTTGGGGTAAGAATTAAGAATGAATGATGTTCTCACTTATAATACAAACAGACCCCGTCTTACAAAGAGACTTACTCAACTTTTGGTTTGCTCCTTCATGAGGATATAATTTAGCATGGCTATGTTCAACACGCCAAGTGTTGCTTTAATAACAGCAAAGACAGGGAAAACATAATCCTCCATTAGGAATTCATAATTGTTTTGGTGCAGACATAAGGTCGGAAATGTCCAGGTTGTAATTTGTTCTAAAATGAACACTGAATGCTTTGTAAAACATTATGTAATCTTTTTCAGGCATCAGACGACAGGCTTCCAAAGAACAAATGCCAGTGATGAGAACACAATGACTAGGTTCTGATTGCTTGTTTCTTCAAGGCTGGGCCAAATCTACATAAAAATTCCCCTCGCAGCAGCTTCATGCTGAATTGGAGGTGACCTGGCAATCTCTGAAGAATTCAAATCTGACACATTGTGGAAACACATCACTGCGTGTTATCAGAAGCATTGCTTTGATAGGAGCGGGCTTCACAATCTAAACTGACTTTGCTGTGGCAGCAACTCGTCAGTTTTACACAAATACAGTGTAACTGATTGCACCCTGGGGGCACACCTGGAAGCAATATTCTAATTAAGTTAATCTGTGAAATCCTGACAATGTGGGTGTTCAGGTGGTTGGTAATCTGATGTGAAAGGAGCCTTTGTTTTCACTAGAAAGATACGGGAGGAGCTGGCACCTGTTTCAGCAAAAACGTTGCAGAAAATTATCGCTGTCGAGTTATCCAGAGTGCAGGCAATTACAAATGACAGCGTTTGTGTTTCTCCTCATGGAACCCAATTTTGACTCCGTCATATTTTTTTTTTTCTGCGTTTGATGATGGCCTGTCAAACCATTTCTTCTCCTGGTCTTCTTCGTTGGTCAGCAATTTGCTATGGATGATTTGTAAGTCTCATCAACTTGATTATGATAATATGTGTTTCTGAGGAAATGAAAAGGTTGAACCTTTGTCCAGATGTTCTTTTCATCTTGAACTCTTGACAAAATACATCAACGGTATTTTCAAATACCGTTTTGAACTTGTTTTGAAATGAAGTTCAGCATAAGTTCACTCAGGAGAACTCTCTTTACACTCATATCTCTATCTATATCTATATCTACAGATATATCTCTATCTCTATCCATCTATATCTATCTATATATCTATATCTATATCTCTATCTATCTCATATTTGGACTGGATCTAGATAAAGGAACTGATCCAGGACTTTTTTTGTGTTTAACATTGCGAAATAGGGCTTTTTTCACCATTTGGTTCTATTATGCATAAACTACCAGACAGATTTTGCTGAAACTTGGTGGAAGGGTTGGGCACATAGTAAGGAACAACCCTTTAAATTTCGGAGCGGATCCAAATAAAGTGGTGGAGTCACCACTTTTCTGAACATCGCACGATAAGGCATTTTTGAAGGTTTTTATCCATTAAAGTTGAATTTAAAGTTGAACCTGGGTGGAGGAGTAGGTATTGTCCCGAAAAAAGGAGCCATTGAATTTTTGAAGTGCATCTAGATAAAGGGGTGGATCCATGTTTTTTTCCCCATCACTTTCGTTAGCATTGTGAGAAACCTGAGGGCAGCCATTTAACTCAAACATGTAAAGACAGGTTTGATCGACACTTTTATCAGACATCCTGTAGACAATTTTTACAAAGCCAAGATAAGTGATTACATGACTGCAGCCTGGTTACAACTTTCATGCTCATGTGCAGTATTATTTTACTACTTATTGGGTTCATATGAATGATTTTGGTTATTATTTCAGATAATAATAAATCTGCCTTTTCATATATTCCACTTTAACCCGTACTACATTTCAAAATGTATTTACCCTTAAAACGTCATGACATACTATTAATAAGAGGAGAAAAGCCTTAACAAGAGAATTTGCCTCTTGACAGTGGACTGTGTAATAACTGGTACAAAATTGAAGAATATATCTTGACCTGTATCCCAGTCCACCTAAACTGGCTGACTTAAGTAGTGCAAACACCAAACATGGAGCTGTTTTACTGAGCAGACAGAGGCTGACACCTAACCAACAACACTGCTCAGATTCTGCTCATGTTGCTTGTTTCTTTCCTCTTTTTCTATTTGGAGTGTTGTTTACTTTCGGTTGTATATTAAATGTCAACATTTCTGATATGACATGATATATAGAACTTTTACAAGTCTCCAATAACTGAAAACAAAACCCTGAAAAGGAGACACTCAGAGCCTCCCTCCTACTTTAGTTGGTTCTCTACCCCCAACCATGATGCCAGGGAGCTGTATGGAGACTGACAGGCCTGCTACGTCTCTCTGTCGTGTCAACTAGCTCGCGCCCTCGGTTCCTTCTCGCTTCAATGAAGAGATAAAAGCCCATTGACTTGCCAGGCTACAGTTAATGCAAATTGGGCCTGCTATCAATGTATTATTTATAGTGAGAGCTGCAGACATTTCCACAGAACTAGGAGCTAATCTTACAGGAGATTAGGCATGCTATCTCATTCATTTACCAGGGAGTAATTGCTAAACTGTGGAGGAATTAGAATGCGTGAGGTTCCCCAAAGGCATTTCATCTTGTAACCAGGTGGCTGCCGTCAGACACCCGCCTCCAAGTCTGGGATAAACAAATACACAGAGGTGAAACTGATAGACTACATCTGTCAAACTGTCAGAAAACTGGGCGACGTCGCTGCTGAAATAGTTATCGCACCGAGTTGCTGATAGAGCTAGCTCGTATTCATTTTCCATGTTTTTACATTTGAGACTTCTGAAGAACTAATACGATCGCACTCAATTCACATTCAGCCACCGAGTCTAAAAAATGCTTTTAAAGGAATGTCTTGTAAGATGAAAAAAAGAGACACGTTATGAAACACACTCTCATTCAGTTTATTATATGTCTTCTGTTTTCAAACTTTCACCCAAATATTTGAGAAAAGAAAAAAAATCAATAAAACTCTGATTTGAAAATGATCGTTGCAAAACTCTCAAGTGTTAAATTCAATTATAAGAGACACAAAGCGTCCGGATCGGCAGTCTCCTCTCCCTTGTTCCTATTGTTTTCCCTACCGCAGTGCTTCTGTCTGTCTCTCCCTGTCAGTGGGTGTGTGTGTTTAAGGTGTGGCTGAATGGACAGATCTCACTCACACTCCCTCCTCCTCCTCCTCCTCCTCCTCCTCCCCCTCCTGCTCTGATCAATTGGCTCATCTACTCCACCTGTTACCTGCTTGCATATGAGCCCTGGCTTCTCATCCATGACTCGTCGTTTCGTCTGTTGCACATCGTGGTAACAACGTCTGACTCGTACCAGCTTGTTAAACATTTTTCTTGTGAATCATTGGGAACCTGTTAGCGTGTCTGTTCCTGATATTTTTGTCTTCTCTGCTCCAGATCTGCTTCTGTGGAGCTATGGTGGTGCAATCTTGTACATTGGAGAAACAAGTGGATAGAGGTGATGCGTGCCATGCGATAAGATCAAATGCACCCACACTAAGATTATTGTAGTAGAATAAGCTACTACAATAACATATGAGACATATTATAGACGCCGCATCTTTTTTACAACCGCTTCTTCCTGTACTTCACTTTCTTGCTCTGGAAGATGCAAGTGATCAACATCCAAACTACGACTGTCTCCTTCTTTTAGATGAGAGCTCATATTTGTTGTTCACAACTCTCAGACACTTCATGTGGGGGTGAATAAACACAGGAAAAGCAGTCTTACCTTGTCGTCAATGTCACTCTCGCTGTCACACTGTAACAGAAAAGAGACAGACCCATGAAATAGAAGGAATTATTCATTTGGCTCCCCCAGAAGCCCATAATCAGTGCAGATGTTATTTTTGTGTGCAACCTCTCATTCAGTGACAGCTTTCAGAGAAGAACGGCAGAGGATGAAGAGGGAAAGGAGAGTGTGGTAATCTAAGAGAGTTTTTCATGCTTCAAAAAGCTGCACAGAACTCAGTCCTGGTGTTTCTGTCACATATTCAATGCCGTAAATTTACAAAAGATGGAAAAATGAATAATACTATACACTAGGTCCTTTAAAGAGCCTGCTGAATGACTTTGCATTCAGCTGCAGCTTGTCATTTAGCCTTTTAAGAGAGCTTTGAAATTGGATGATAGCATCTCAAGGACAGAGAGAGCTTAGGCTCTCTGAAAGACATGGCCTGTTAAGTGTGGTATTTCAAATCCACCTTGTGACAAACCAGCCTTTAATTTGTATGTCAGACTTCTACAGCGATAAAGGAACTAAATAACACAAGAGGTTCTTTTCTTTTTTTCCCCCCCAGCACAGCACAAAGGCCAAATCACCATGTCGTCCATCAAAAAGTGAAATGGTTCAAACTTTCACAAGTTGTTCTGCGGTTAGAATATGAAATAATCAGGCTTAAGTATAGTGAAAAGAGATGCATCGTTAGAGAAAAGCTGCAGACCTTGTAACTGATGACCAGAGGGGGCAGAGAGTTCATTCCTGACATGTTCACTGGCATAAAAGTCTTTTTAGTAAATGATGAACTTACATTAATACAGAAATTTTTATTCACCTTGAGTCAAAAAGAAAGACGCTTGATTTCTATTTTATTTAAAAAAAAAATAATGCAACAGATGTTAAACATTTCATAACATGAATCCCACCCACAGGGTCCTTGCTTCCCCCCTGCCTGGGCAGTAGAGGATTGAAGCTGTGGAAACAGGAGTGGTCAAGCTGCAGGCGGGTCCCACTGGACCTCACAGCAGGATACATGAGGGGCAGAGCAATTGAAGCGGAGAGCCACATAGAGAGGGAGAGGGCCCCCGGTGAAAAACTGCCATCAATCTGTCAATTAAGTTCCTGTGGCAACATATTTAAGTGGACCCTCTTTATTTTGTTTGACTCCCTTTCAGTGCTGCGCACAATGAGGAGGGAGCTGGGTCAATGGAGGCACAGTGCTCCTTTGTTGCGAGTGCGGTGGGTCCAAATGTATAATTAAGTAACGAGAGCAATCAGTGCAAGGGCTCACTGGCCAAGATCTCTCAGGAGAGGAGAGTCAAGGGGGGAGGGCTTCCATTCACTGGGATTCATACTGCTCTGACAAGGACTACAGCAGGAGCCCTTACTGACAGAAACACACTGTAGCTCATCCAATAATGGGAGTTTATTGTTGTGTTTGCATCTTTATCTAAAAGATAAAAACTCCAAAAACTCCCAGGTTCATATTACTCATACTGAAGCCCTCTTACAGAAGATAGAGAATATGAACCTGTTGGGGGATGCACACAATAAAATGATATTTTCAATATGAGGCTCTCTATTTGCTCAGTTGATTATTGTTTATCATTCCAAAGCAGTGGGCATCCAGAAAATAAGAGTGAAAGCAAAGGAAGGGTGTCTCTGTGGAAAATGTCCCTGAGATTAAAATGGCCTGGTGGTTGTGTTGTGCTTGTGTAAATACGTTTCAAAATGTGGAGATTCATATTGGAATAATAGTAGAAATGCAAGATATGTTATTATTTTACATTTTACATATATCTTTTTATTAAGGGTGCCTTTTTTAAATATTATTTTATTATTCTTATTGTTTCTATTTGTATCTATTTCCTCTTATGCGATCAGATATTCCTTCTGTTTGGATTAACAGTTTTGTCTCATATTATTTTCATGAGTATCTTGCTTTTGCTTTGTCTGTCAAAGCAATTGGTAAACTCCATTTTAAAGGTGCTATAAAAATAAAATTACTATTATTAATAGAATTTTCTTTGCCCACATTTATAGAAGAATCTCGATTACTTTCTCTAAAATTGCTCAAAGACATTAAAAAATGCCCTTTCGGTAATGACTACTATAATAAAACGAGAAAACAACTTCTTTAATGCTAAACATTGATTAAAAAATCCAGATGAAGTGGCCGGTAGCTCCTTCAAACTTGGAACATTTTTGTTTGAATCGGTTTTTCCCCCCACATTGATGAGGTGTAGGTTTTGGACTAGCCAGACTGCCCCGGTAGGAAAGAGATCCTGGATGGGAAACATGCTAACCCAGCTTGGACCTGGACGCTCCTCCTGGTTAATGTCTGGTTGCAAGAAGATGAAATGGTCAAAACGGGACTCACGGTGGCCAAGAAAAGGACAATCAGAGATGGATTTGCCAACACTTTTACACAGACCATTTTTCACCACAACATCTTGAATAAAGCTGTGCACTTGACGAAAAAAAAAACATGTTCTGGGCCATCAGGGTGAGGGGAGGCGGACTCTGTTTACATCAGTGATACATGGTGCTCAAACAAAGTAAAAGTTGATGGACAGTGTTTCCCAGATGCTGAACTTTAAATGTGAAGATGTCGACCATTTGTTCATCACCATCTTGTTGCTGCTATTTGCCTTCCTCTCAATGCAAATTTAAAAAAGGCACAGAATTATTTCCTGGGTGTATATGCCTATACATAACTTTATATACTGCTGTACTGTATTTATTTTTACCCTGTTCTAATCTGAATTTATTTACTTGTGTATAGATATGTGTAGAATGAATGGGACTACTTTCATGTTGTTGTGCATCCCAGAGTTGTACAAGGACACATAAATTACCATGACATTGATAAAAGAACATACTCGCATGCGCTCAGAATGGCAAATTAGACATTTTGGCTCCATTTCTATGTATCGTGTCCTTTTTTCTCTTGTGGAATGTTTGCAAACCTTAATTTCTGGGCTTTTGCTTGTCAAAGGACCTTCATTACAGAGTGTAGGGCATTAACGAGAGAAAGCGCCTCAGGCTTCTTGTCAATCAGTCCCCCATTCAGGCTACGTATTTGGGACAAATGAATTGTCAGCCATGTTTGTTAAGGGCACATCACAACCTGTAATCACCACCTATTTGTTGCCCCACCAGGGTGGTATTTTATCTGAAAGGAAGCACATTCAGAACAATGTTTCTCTCCATCCTTCTCCAGGTATACATCACAAAAAATGAAAATTTATCCAATCTCCAACTCCACCCTGGCCCCAGGAAACCGGTGTAAATGTATTCTTAGCATGCAGCTGAACAGATGACTTTCATCTCACAGCAGTAGTGAGTTCCTCTCTATTACTGGGGACGAGTTTAAACCCTGTTTAAACCCCGGTGATGGAGATGAACAACTGGCTCAGTCTATTCCCTGGGTGCATGCTTGGCCTTGTTTTTGCAGCAGTAGCCATGACACTAGAGATGAGGCCTCATGAGGCTGGAGCTGGTGAGGAGGAAAAATAATATCAAAAGAGCACAGCGTGGTGCTTATCCTTTTACAAGAAGCATGCACTGCAGCAGAGCGTAAAGACGAATACTAGCTACGGCTCAGACAGAGACAGAGAGACACGCAGCACAGCAGGGGCGAGAGAGGCAGGTGGAAGGGAGAAGAAAACAACAGTAAGAACAGGCAGGGGGGATGCCATCGAGATGAAGGGATGGATGGATGGATGGAGGTAGTGTTAGAGTAGTTTTGGTCAGTGCTGTATGTGATTGCCCTGTTGGGTTATTACACTTGGTTGAGTCAAAGAAAAAAAATACAACTAACCAATACAAGGACATAATTGGCTCATATTTGTGAGTGTGTGGATGTGAGAAGAGGACCACATCATTTAGCAACGCTGCATAGGAAAATGCAAACCCCCCCCCCCCAAACAAAAACCTCCTTAAACAGCATGTCTGCTGGTCAGAGGGGACTTTGTTAAAATTGGAGAGATATGCAGCTCACTAAGCTGCCTGACAGGAGCCAAACCCCTTGTGGTTTGTGTCTCTCAAAGATGTTCAAAAACCAAACAAATCCCCCCGAAAAAAGAAAATAAGGAAAAGGAAGAAAAAAAAATGGCTGTCTCTTCAGAGGCAGGGAGCAAGAAGCAACATCTGCACCTGGCAAATACCAGCTCCAAAAGGTAACCGGGGACCGGCTTCAGCGGATGGCTCATCCACAACCCTCCCTGCCAGCATCCCACCTCCTCTCCAACCCTTCTTCCCTCCCTCCCCCTAGCTAGCACATGAGATGGATGCGTGTGACATTTACACAGCTTTCAACACTTCAGAGACAGGAGATTTATTCCGCTAGCGGCCGTGGCTGGAGCCGGGCCTCGACCTGGGCCGGCCCCCACGACGACCCTGCAGCTCAGCCCTGAAGTGACGCAGGGCTGAGGAGAAAGGACCAAGAGGGAAAACACAGAGAGAGGGAAGGATGGATGTCTCGATTCTCCTGGACATTTTCTCTGGCAGATTCCGATAGACGTGCAAGGGGAAGACAATAAGCACTGCGCATCCCGGAGCACATTAAAACAACTGGCCAAATTAATCACACAGTTCCACTTGTCACACTCGGAGGACAGTCTGCCATAAATTCTGCCTCTGAGATACAGAGAGGAACAGAGCAGGAAGTCGGCTACGCAAATTCTGGCAGAGCATCAACTATTGTCTACCTGAATGCAGACTGCAATCCTGCACTTGCTGCAAGAAATCTAAAGAAAAAATAGGAAACGAGAATTGCCTGAGCTGTTGGCATTTAAGTGTCATTGATAGTTCCTACTCAAAATTAGTTAAACAATGAATAAAATGTATATCGGCAAAATGAAAAGAGCGAATATGGATGAAAGGATTACCAATACAAGTTGTGATGAAAGCTTGCCTGCTCATTGGAAGAAGTGTAGCCGACAGATTATGTTGTCATGTTGAAAGGACGTCAGATGCACTGGTAAGAAGTGGGGGGATAATAGTGTAAGAACCAGTATCTGCTGCTTTCACACTATTCGCAACTATTTGATGACGCTCCAACAGAATGTCGCTCTGACTTTAACACTGAAGTGGTCTGTTTCAGATGTGGCTGCTACATCCAAACAATATTTACATCGAGTAGACAAAAATATGATAAATGTGAAAACAGAATAACGGCCACAAAGTCTCTGATTGAAGAGTGAAACAGCAACAACATCCTCTGTCCAAGTGAATAAAGTCACACGCCAACAATGCTCTGAAGACAGAAATGGGTTCAGTGTAGATCTCTCTCTCTCTCTCTCCGGGGAGATGTACTGAGACACCCCTGATTGTATGGGAGAGAGTACTGACAAACCTAGATCTCCTGGAGCGAGCGCACACAGATGGGGTAATAGTCCATTTAGATAGTCGAGGACAAAAGAAACGTCGGATGCTGGTGGAACAACACCAATTTCCTTCGCAATTTCCCTCCTGCGGATGCTGGGATGAGGTGTGGGGACGTAGGCGCCGTGACCGCTCTAATGGGGCATGGAGGCAGAGAATCGGGCGCGCTGGGGTACCTCCCGCCAGGCCTGAAACATCAGCGCAATATGTCAGATATAGGTCTCTTCGGCCTCGTGGTGAGGAGTGAAGCTTTAGTCCAACTCAGAAATCATAATTTATCGACAGGATGTTCTCACTCTCTCTGAAACAGACTTATAAAACCATGAATCACTATAAAGTTGAGGAGAAGAAATGTCCATGTGTGCTTGCATGTGTGTAAATACTTATTATTAAGGTTTACGTGGCTAACATAGCATTACTCCATTTAACTCTCTCAACCACAGAGAAAAAAACAAAACAAGTGATTGCTCTTGACCCCACTAGCTGTATCTGAAAGCACCACCTAGCAAAGTGATTTGATCACAGGATCAAATCTATACAGCCATTTGACCCTTGACCTCCCCAGCAGGCAGCATGGGAAGTCAGCTGATTACCCTGGGTCAGCCTAGGAGCTCTGGATTAGGAAAGTATTGATCCCAGGGAAGATGTAGGGTCCAGAGGGAATGAGATTGAGAGAAAAAGCTCTGCTGGGTAGAAATGATATCGACCAGCAGAGCAGGCCTAAACAGGCTCTCATGTAAAACCATATTTGTGCTTGGGACCTTGGAGTTGGCTGTGCAAACAAGAAAGACGGCTTCAGCGAAAGCTCCTTTCACAGAGGCCAATTGAAAGAGGACAGAGAAAGAATGAGAGTGAAGGACGATTGAAGACGACAAGCTCAGAGAAATGCTCTTTGCATTAGCCCGACAGACAGAGGCCTCTAGTTCAGAGCTGACACACTTAAGAGAAGAGTCAGCGGGGGCCATGTAAATCAAGCCGGGGTGAGGAAAGATATGGTCCTGACCTGAGGCCAAACTAAGCAGACATTAACATTACCCAGAGTCCACGTAAACAGCACTGAGACCTGGCAGCAATCTGATTCACTTCCATGCAAAGTATGTGGTGAGGTTGAGGAGGAGGAGGAGGAGGAGGCGGGGGTGGTTCATGGACAGATTGATGGTGATAGTGGTGGGGGTAAACGTGAAGGGCTGTCCCCCCTCTTCACTAAATCAAAGGGCCGCCTTGTCCTTTCCAACAAGAATTCCCTAAACCTTTGCTTTCAGCACTTGCTGGGGGAGCGACAGGAACGTTTGGGCTGCTGGTGTGATCCTTGGAGGAGTTTGGCGAGGGAAGAACCGACGGTAATGGCAGATGTACGAGGGAAGAGGGAGCATTTATTCAGCGCAGAAAGAAAGAAGAAAACTGCCTTGAACCTGAAGGGACAGGGAATACACAACTGTTTTATGAATATAGTCATGGAAGAAAAATGGGGACACAGGTAAGAGAGAATGAGAGAAAAAAACAGCACTGATTTATGATGTTTTGCCACATCTCGTCTCTCACAATGCTCCCTTTAGCTTGATCTGGTCTCTGCTGACCGCATGACTGAAGCTAACCTCCGATCTTGCCGTCAGAGGAGAACGTAACACACTCACCGCCTCCCAGTGTTTTTGACGTGGCTCTGGGCCTGGCCCTGCTGAGCTGCAGCAGCAGACACTGGGCATTGGAAATTTAAGACGGGCAAAGGAGAAATTAGGCGAGTAGGCAAGGAAATGGGATGTTGACTTGAAATGGCCCTGGGGGCAGCTGAGAGTCTCCCTGTGCAGCTCCGCTGGCTGCCTGACAGTTTGACGGAGCGAGTGGAGGCTTCCCCGTGGCCCGAGCCGCCGACTCTAACACTGATGTAGCTTAGTGAAGAACAGATTGAGCCTCCAGGCGTTGCTCTGTACTGCTACTCCCCTCCTTTCTCACTCTCTCTACTGCTACCGCTAGCTCTCTCTCTCATAATCCAGTCGAGCCAATGCACAGACAGTGCAGTATATACGTGCTATACAGGCTCACGCAAAATCATAAGATGTATGCACGCATAAAGACAATTACATACACAGAAATATCATCAACACTCAAAGAGAGCTGGGCTCCCTCCTTCCTTTTTTTTCTTCTTCCCCTCCGCCCGTAATGTGATGAGCACTACAGATGCTGTTTACTGAGCTCTGGTCGACACTCAGGGGGAAGGAGGAGAAGAGGGAGGGTGGGATGGAGGAAGAGGCAGAAGGAGGTAGAGTAAGGGGGCTGGCAGGCCAAAGCCATAATGAAAAGAATCTGGCGGCAGCCCACTGTGTGCTGGTCATGAAAAGCATGTGCCGCCGGGGGGCTCTATTGCTAATTTCAGGGGGCAGCCAAGCGTTTCACGCTAGACTTGTCATCGGGCCAGAGGGGGCATTCATACTGGGTGACAGCAATTGCGAGTAGGGGTTTGGGGAGGGGGGTGTGAGGAGAGAGGGAGAAAGCCTCAGCACCCTTCCCCCCTCTCTGTACCTCCTGTCGCCCCTCTGCAATGATCAAATGTTATTGTAGGCAGAGTGCAGAATTACAAATGAGTGTCATGTGGAAACGGCTGCAACTGGATTCAGCCGCCGTCTCCGCTCCGCTCTCTCCTCAGGTGGCACACCTCATCCTCCAACCCCTGCTGTCCAAACAGGCTTTAACGCCGGCATGTTCCGAGTCCCGACAATCATAATCTGTTTCAAAAGCAGGTGGTTCATAAGCCCACATATCCCGACCCAGAGGTGATGTATCTGTGTTTGGCTGCGCCTCACCTCGGACGGAAAATCTTAATCTTTCTGTAAATGACTGTATTATCTATTGCATCAATTTCATGTTGTGATATAGTTAATATTTCATAATTTGTATTCATGAATTGTGAAACAAATTAAGGATAAAAAAAAAATCCCACAGGAGCTCCACATTTTGAATTGCCGAGCGATTTGAAATCTATAAATCTGATTGTCTTATGGTATACATATCATCATCGTCAACCCTAACCCAACCCTGTACTGGGTTTACAGCAGCCCCCATCCAATTTCACAGGACTGGCAGTCTGTTAAAGGTGAAATGACTGATGGGCATGTCTTTAATCAGTGCCATCGGCAGGCCGGAGGATTTGTTGCACACTTGGGGTTTATCTCCAAACTCAGCTACGTAAAACAAGCACAAAGTCACTGGCAATCATTACGGAGTTGGGACGAGGGGAAAAAAGAAGCAGAGGGGAAGAACACCCTGTCAGCCCAACCCCTACATGGTGGATCAAATGTCATGAGGGAGGTAGAGAGATGTGGGGGGAGAGCAGGAGCTACCAAGGAGTCGATGCTAACAGCTGGCAGCAGCCTCCTTAAAAAAAGAAGCAGCTGGCTCCAGTATGACAGCCAGGAAAGGCAAGCGAGGGACGAGCTGGGATGAAAGGGGGAGTGTGGGAGATGGAGTCAGTGATGAAAGGTGGGTGGCTGATGGGAGATGAGTGGATGTGGGTTAGGGTGGGGTGGTGGTGGGGGGGATTAACCAGCTTGCAGGGAGTAACGTCTGTTCATTGCCTCTGAAACAAGCCGTCACATGAGAGAAAGAGGAAGGGATTGGAAACAGAGAAAGAGAGACAGGGAGCAGTGTGGAGTGAAAGAGGTGAGAGAAAGGGAGGAGGCAGCCACATTGCACATCTTCAGGCTGTGAATAATTTAGAAGAGCACTGGGGAGACGAGACTAAGATGAACACAAAACACTGGCAGCGTTTGACCTAGAGCTGCAGCTACATCAGTGCGAATCACAGAGCAGAGAGCTTTCTCTCGCTCGCCGTCTTCCTTCCTCGCTCTCTCTCTCTCTGTTCTCTCTTTTGCTCTTCATCTACCTCCCTCTGTGTCAAGGAGGAAACAGCTGTACGCTATTCTTGTTTTGCCTCACATTCTATGAAATTCAACAGAATGGCTGACAACTCAGTTTCACGAGGATCCCTCGTTCTCCCTCCCCGCTCTGGGCACGTCAGATAAATCAGAGGAGCCTCGCTTGTGACAATCATTAGTTGCATGTTCTTGATAAATTAGAGGATGGTGACCACAATTGGATTTTAAGAGCTGTGACGTCAAAGGATATACATTTAAATCCTATTTTAAAGTATAGAAGTAATGCAAGATTTACCACCCATAAGCGGACACAGTCAAGGAATGATGTCCTGTAGAACGCTCAGAGAACACATAGTCTCCGTCATAAGACATAAGGCAGTACAACGGCAGGACGGTGCTGTGAGCATCCAAGCAGGACAAACTGTGGACAGCAGCAGTAAATAACAGCTGCCCTGTGATTAGGCCCAGAAGAGGTTAAACAGGGCTCGTTCCCGCCGCCTTTGTCAAGGTGTCATGAATCACCTCACCTGCTGAGGGGTGTGTGTGATGAAAGGACCACTGGGCATCTGTGGTGGGAGTGACAGTTGGGTGGACAGAGGGCGGTCTGATCAACCCAGAAGGGAGGGGCCATTTATTACTGTAATTATGGAAGCGTAGGAGAAGAGATTGTAAAGGCATACTGATAACCGCATGCCGTTAATCTCTTAATTTGGTAGAAATTATAGTATGAGGAAAGAGGAAAAATAGCAAAAAAAAAAGAGGACTAAATATAAACCAAGAGGCAGCTCAATTTCCCTCTGTTTATTTTCTCACCCCCTCCCTTCCTCCAACACCCTCTGACTCCCTGTCTCCTGCTCGGTCTGCATGGCTGATATTAATGGGACGTCCCTTGCTTGTAAATGTGCCAAGTTGTGTGCACCGCTGCAGGCTGTCTATTATACCAAGCCTCTGGGGTAGCTTTTCCATATGGCGTCACATATGGCACTCAGCAGCATCAATTAATGTTGTTATAATACTGATTTTTATGAGCTAGGGTTCCACTCCTTCTCTCCCCCGCCTCTCCCCCTCCCCCTCCAACTCCTCCCGACTGTCGCTGATACTTGGCTTCTTCAAACTGCCTCCGTTTGATTCGTCAAACCTTCGACAACCTGGCGTCTGAAAAGTAGAGGATCCGAAAAGTTTTCCGAGCCAAATTCCAAAAAGCTCCTACCAGCTCCGAACGCCGCTCAAAGACCTTGAACGTGACTTTGTTGCTGCTATAATGCAGAAGGAGAGTAACACTATTGCCAATATGTCAGAATCACATCCTCTCTGAAGCTGAGAGACTTCAAAGTTTCAATGAAATATGAAAGAACATGAGGGCGATGAAGACAGCAATTATACAGACTGAGAACTAGATGACAAAATATCATGTATGTGCAACCAGACACAGCTTTTCCAGCACCTATTGTAGTTTTGATCACATTAGGCCAGCATCAGGCCCTTTTAGTGTGTTAAATTAAGCCTGTATTTATGCACAAAGCAATACACAGATGGATGTAAGAACTGAATCCGAGGGGCCTTTTTGTTCCCTGGTTTCTTTGGTGGTGGATCTGACAGGAAGGGAACAAGAGCATAGCAGAAAGCCCTGCTTAAAAAGCTCCCAGCCACACCAGCCTTGTCAGCGACGCCACAATTAGAGACTAGATCACTGGCGCTTCCCAGCGAGAAACATCTCACCACCACTCCTCAATGGAACCCTTTTGTTTGAGGAACACGCTCAAAGTGGGGTTTTAAAACGTTTCGGATGGCTAATCACTCTCAGGATGAAAGGCCCTTGCGTGTTCGTTTGTCTCAGCGTGGGGAGCTTTCCTTGCCATCTTATTCTGATTGTTTTTGTTCGTTTCTTTTTCAGCAGGCAGGCGAGGCAGGCAAGCTGGCAGGCAGTGCTGTTTGAAGGTGCAGTCAGACCCGAGTGCAGGCCTGATGCTTTGTAGTGATATTTCCTGCAGCACAATCTCATTACTTTTTGACGTGGGAGATGCGCGCAGGGGTGGATTGCCATTTCACGCTGTCAAACGTTCCATGAGCGAACGGAGACAGGAATGGAACTTCAATGACCTGCATGCCTCTGGCTCATCAAGCCTGAATATATTAAACCAAAGCACACAGATAAAACCCAATGAACCAGATCCTTGAAGATACTTGTAAGCCTAATGTCCAGTCCCCAGGGGTGTTGCAGGAATCTCTTTCCTTATCTGCTATCTTTGTTAATTGGATCTATTTCACAGCCTCCTAAACTATACTACATTGTACATCCCCTGAACCCAATTAACCTAGATTCAGTATGGCATATACACTCAGGAAGCACATGTATGTATGTAGCCAAGACAAACAGGTCTTTGTGTCTTGACAAGAGAAGTCCTGATGGCAGCGTCCCACACCTCTCAGTGATGGTGAGAGCTCCTGGATGATTTCACATGGGACAATCACTGGCATCTCCCTCCAAGATCTGTCCCTCAGAGTTGAGTTCTTTCAATACAGAGAAAACTTTTGCTCTGTTTAAGAAGCTGCCAGGCACTCAATGAAGCGCCTGGTTACTATGCGTACCTCAGTCTGTTGCTGGGGCGACTGCCCTGAAGTGCTTCCTGGGTAATTTTCGAGGTCACTGGTTTGTGCACGCCTATGTGGTGCAGATGGGCCCACCCTCATTCAGGGCCCAGCAGGAACTCTTTCATTAGGTCCAGTGAATGGCCTCATTCATCCCCTTCACCTCAATTGGTCACAGTGTGTCTCTGCAGAGGGTCCAGGACAAACTTTTCTCTCTTTCCACTCCCTGATCTTCCACACACCACCCACCTTAGTCATGCTTCACTTTTGTTCAGGAGCATGTGGTGGCTGGAGCTTCTGAGCTCATCTTTGCCTGCCTTAGACTGCAGGATAGGTGGAATGTACCGGACTATCGACATTTCTGTCTTTATTAAAATGAATGTTCCAAAAAATACTATACATGGCATATCATTTATCAGTAGATCAAGATGAATATAGACATTAACAATATATAGACCACCATTTTTCATAGGTGGAAAACTGATCATAGCATAAGAATCTGGCAACATCAATGTAACACGTGCCTATAAAAAGTAATAATTTAATTCTAGAGATATTTTAAAGTACAGTATTTTGTAGAGATTTTTATGACTCATTACGTTAATCCAATCTTCCGTACTTCACTTTCCATCTTTCTATCCCCAAGTGGCCGTTCAAGCAGCCATTTCTATCTAAGTTGCCTCTCTCTCCACTCTGCAGTGCTTATCCATGCTCGTGGGTCCTCTATTCCCTTCCTCTTTTTGGCCCTCAAGTGAGTTTCAGAACTGGCCTAGTGAGAAGTGACTAATTGTCTTGAGTTGTTGGAATGAGTTCCACTTCAATTGGAGACAGGGTGCACAATAATTTTGTTTCTCCCTTTTCCCCCTCCTCCTCCCCTCTCTCTCTTTCTCCTTCTTGCAGCAGATTTACCCCCTCTGCTTCTCAAGCTACTGAGCTGTAAAATTGAGTGGACGGCAGGCAGGATAAAGAATGAGACCTGGCATCGTGGACGCACTAACCTTGAGGAGGGCCACTGCTGCTGGCTGCACCTAAAGAGATGGAGACAGAACATCAGCCATATTGGACTGAGGAAGGCTGAAATGAGCAGGGCCGAAAGACCAAAGGTAGACAGAAATGTACAGAGCCTTGCTGAAGAAACAATATGACAGTTTGGCAAAGCAAAGGTAAATCATGACAAGGATGGACATGCACAGCACAGAGAGATGACAGGGTGTCAGAAAATACAAGGAGAGGTATCATTTAAACACAACTTGTATTCCTTGTTCTTTCCCACCTCCATCCTTGTTTTATAATAAAACTTTAATGTGCAAAATGATTGCACAGCTGCTGCAATGCACATGCACAACTAGTGTACTTAACCCTTGCAATTACACACGTTATACTGATGACTTTACATACCTGACAAAATGCATACATTTCGTTTAAACGGTGTGTCCTTAAGACGACCCTGGAGCGTATTTCTTAGCAGTGCTAACAAATCTGTTCTTTGTCATGACATCAACTTGTACGGCTTCTCTTGGAACAGATCTGAGCAGTCAATTACTGTGCATCACAAACACACTGGCTGCGGTTTAGATGTGAACAAATGTAGCCTCAGTCGCTTACAGATGATATTAGTGCTCTGAGCTGCTCTCTCTCCGTAAGAGATTAAGCAGGTTTGTACTCTCCCCGGCGGGCAGCTCTCCCCCCTTCAGGGTGCTGCACTATCATTTGCAGGAAAATTACTTCAGTAATGAAGAATCCAGGCCCATAAATCCTCATGGCCTCACCTTCCTTCGCCTCCCAAGTCTCGCTGAACAGCTAGTAAAAATTCCCTTTAAAAAATTCATAGCACAATTCTGCTCAAATCCCTCCCAGCAAGCACAATTATGGAACTTTCATCTCAATTGATTTATGTCCTGAGCTAAGTAAGGGGGGGGGCATGGGCTGGAGAGGGGGTTGTGAAGGGAGGGAGGGAGAAGGGCGGGGGGCCAAGGGGTAAATCATTGTTTTTAAAAGGGAAGGCGTAAGGCCTTTTGTCACTTTCACTGCATGTGTGTTGTAGTGCAGCAGGAGGAAGAGGGAAGGGAACGTCTGAGGGATTTAAAAGCAGGAGTGATATGACAAAAAGGAGGAGTAGGGGAGGGACATGGGGGCGAAAGGAGCGGTATTCCACTTGATTAATAACACTAATCAAATTATACAGTGTTCCACTGTGCCCTGAAATCTGGGGCCATAATGTCCTCTAATGGCGAGGTTCATGGAGCTAAACTTCAGAGGGAAAACATGGTGCTGACTGCTGCACGCCTTAATGAAGGCAGTAAAACATCCATTTCATGAAGCCATGAAATGAATGGCAACATTGTAGATGTGCACCCAGTGGCTCTCACTTTGCAAAAAAAAAAGAAAAAAGAAGAAGAAAAGAAAGGCTGTTAGCACAAAAGACAGCATCGGAGAACAAGAGACAGACGGACGGAAAGACGGAAGACCTTAAGAAGAGAGATGACGGGAGAATATTACAAGTGAGGAGATTTAAAGGGCAAGAACACCAAGAGTGCGGGGATGTAAAAAGAAAAGGGATGATGAAGTGAGGATAGAGAGGCAGACTGGTAGATGCTCTCAGTGCTTTATTTCCAGAGAACTTCTCCTCTGGCATGAAGACAATCTGTGTCTGCTGCTTATGGATGAGCCGGGCTGCTTTACCATGTCTGTTATACTTAGTGCTGCTGACAGCGGCCACAATTCATCTCTATTCAGCTGCTGATGCACCTAACCACAGCATCCTCCCCCTCATCTATCTCAATGCCACTCCATTAGAGTATTCCCTCTGTCCATCCAGGCATGCCTTCTGTTGATCCATCTCTCCATTCATACATCCATTCGTCCCTTCATCCACGTGCGCATTTGTCTATTCATCCTTCAGTCCATTCATCCAAACATCCATGTGGACATTCATCCATCTGCACGTCCACCAGTCTGTCCATCCGTAGACCCATCTATCAAGCCATCCAATGTCGAGTAAATACAATTCTGCTCTACGAGATCTGACATATAGAATAATCTTGATGTGGCCTGAGCTGTCATCTCATTGTGGAGATAAGAAGTTGGTTTGTTATTTCTGGTATTATGCCAAAGACAAGAAAATGTAGTCCTGCAAAAAAAAAAAAAAAGGGTCTAATGCACTAAAACTAACATTCAGACTCCAGACACCTGAATTCATACAAATATATTATGTTTTGCATTTAATCTACTAAATTGCACATGCTACAAACAATCAAATCGGCCCTTGCATCTTGAGTAAAGCAAATGTTGTTCGTGGTCCTCGGGGCAAAATTTCATCTGGAGAACAAGGGGAGAAAAACAAAGCTGAGAAAACACAGACTGCTGTTGTTATTATTATCATAATTAGAGTTGTGCTTATCGTGCAAGCAGCCTCAATCAGGATGAAATACAGCTTCATTCATGAAGCTTCCTGTTTTGACTGGCTTGGGTTTGGAAACCACACACTTGGCTGAAATGCCAAAAACTCCATCAGGCACAATTACATACCCATCAGATAGAATTGTAATTGATTTGAAAGCTGACATGAGATATAACTACATTACAGTGGAGGCGCAGTGGGGAGGCTCCTTGGGGATGGGGCCTACTGGGAGCTCATTACTGCCAAGCTTTGAATTATTGAGTGCTAAGGCAGTGACATTGAGCAATAGAGGCAGGCGATTGGCTGTTACAACTCGGCAAGAGTTTATCTCAACTTACAGGAACCTAAGACATCTGAAGAAGTGATCTGCCTGTGCATGAATATTGCAAAGGGAGAAGTTGTAATGGTTTATTATTGAAGGGTTCAAGCCAAGGTAGAGTCCGCAGGTGCATATCATGCCTGCTATTTCAAGGCAGTCGGTAATTAATCAGTTTGGCCGATTAAATTGCGGCAATTGTTATCAGGAGAACTTGGCTCCGATAGCAGCCAATGTCTCCACCAGTCATGCGGGGACGAACATAACCGTTTTTCATGAGGGCTTCATACATGAAGTCAAGGTAATGTCAGCCTAATTCAAATAATAATGAAAGTTAACTTAAATTATTAATGAATAAATTATGAGCATGATTTAGTATGACATTAGCAATGCATTTGTCTGAAGACAGCTGCTCTGGTTTGCTGTCCCTGGGTAACACTTGTTAGCTTTTGACTGGATCATTTCACTGACCATCTTTTAAACTGGCAGAGGCAAAGCTCTTCAAGGTTCAGAATGGGCAAAAGCAGTATTACACTTTGGTGAGTTAAAAAGGTCCACTCTGAGATAAAAGCAGACAAGCAGTACTCATTACTGCATTAAGCAGTATGAAAATCCAGGAATCCATCTACTGTGCCTGTCTCTGTCACTAGCCTGTAGCAGGAGCAGTCTGCATTGAGGAGAGAGAAAAACAAACAAACAAACAGCCGCTGTCATGTCAAACGCAGTTCGATGATCAATTCTGCAAAATTAGCAGTCCTCAGACGCTTACTCTTAGTATTAATTAATTCTAAACTTGATTGTTGCTGAATCAAACTACTTTGGGTATCTTGGTCCACTTCCTCCTGGTGAATCGGCAGATTAATTGTCTATTGGCTTTTTTTTAATGTTCTGTTATTATACGGCATTCAGGAATCTTTTATTGATTGACCTGCTGTTGTTACAATAGTTACCGGTGCATAAGTCACGTAAGATGTAAACTCTAATACAACTGCTACAAGGTCAATGCAGACCAATAATTGATTATTTGTATTCATTTAATTTTTAAGTTTATTTATTGCACTGCTGAACTATTGTTTCAGCAATTAGCCTATTTGGAAATTCAAAGTGTTAAGCTAACTGGCTAGCCCTGTATTACTGTGAATAATGTTCATGTGGATTCAGTGTGATTTTTGCAGTATGCCAGTATGCTAATTTTACAGCCTTTTAATGCTTTAACTGGAGTTAAAAATGTACTCCCAGTGCTTGGTTGGATCTGTGCAGTGGAGCTGGGGTGTTGCTGAACTTGCTGGCTAGTTTCATAATTAGCACCAAAGTAATCATAGTACATCATGCGTTTCGGTTGTTTTATAATTTACCTCTCCTTGTACTACTTTGTCAGACACATTTTTAGTGTTTCCACTTCATAGCTTTCCAGACACAAAGAGCTAAAATTAGGTGGCAGCCTCCCTTGGGCTGGGGGTGCACATTGGACCGAGGCCACCAGCCTATGGGTCTTCCCTGAAGTGCTGAGGGGTGACTGTTGAGAGGATAAAGATATGAGCCACTGCAGAGGGGCCTCACTGTCCCCCAGGAAACTGCTGAGAGCCCACCTTTGGGAGCGCTATGCCCCCTTAGGCTTCCTCGACTGATCTCTCTCCGTCTCTCACGTTCTATTACTTGTCTCGCCCTCCTGTGAGCTCTCACACCAAAAATGAGAACTCAATTAATTCAGGGGAAATGAGGGCAAAGGAGGAGGAGGAGGAGAACAGAGAACAAGCAAGAGAAGCCTAACGCAGCAGCTTGTCGAACTGCGGCTGGAAACGGCAAATAGAGCACGGGGTGACTGTGCATGTGCATTAAGTCTTTAGCCAAGTTAATCCTGTCTGCAGTTTAAACATGGCCAATGAACGGACGCTCCTTGTTGCAGACGGGGACGCCGGGTAAATAGAAAGGCCAGAGCGAGGCAGAGAAAAGAGAAAAAAAGCAAAGTCGGAAAGAGATGAAGACAGAGACATGACATGATTAAAGACAAGCTGACATGTCTCCCCTGCATGCTGTTTATTTACAGGATGCTGGGAGGGTCTCACAGACTGACCTTTTAGCGTAGAGTTCAGTGATGACTTGTGTGATAGTCCCAGTATATGTATAGTTCATGGAAGTAGCCCTACATCCCCTTAAAATGCACGATTATGATTACTATTAAACAAAACCATAGCCTCTTATTAGCCTTGGTGAATGAACCAGCTATGCTGTGAAAAAAAAGATGGCTGTATTTAAGTTTATGAATGTGACCTGTGACCTATGACTTCGAGAACAAGGTCCTCGTGCTAAAGAGTGCTAAAGTGCGGTCGTCTAGACAACAGTCATCAATCTTGGGTGAGCCCGGTCACCCTTCTTAATGCTATATTAGGGCATTACAAGCCTCCACATAGCTCAGCTAATTTTCTCCTCGCCTTGCAGAAAAACTGGCAGAAAACCAGCTGTGAGCAGGGGCTGTCGTAAGGTTTGAGGTCACTACGGCAAACACACAGGGACACATACGCACAGGCATTGTACCGCTCACACATACTATATATGAGAAGCCACACTGCAGTATTTCCAGCAGCTACATATGATCAGCAGGAGAAAAAAAAATTTGACACTTGAAGCCACTTTTTTTGCATCTGGATTTGTTTTCTGTGTGTGTTACTGAGAAGTAAAAAAACCCACAAAAAAACCCCACATAAAACCAAATGACCCATTTTCTCCAGTTGTACGTGTGTGACATGTTATCTCCAGTGCAATGGTGTTATAAAAGTAACCTCTTCCATATGAAAGAGCATAAATCTGTAAGACATTTTGTGTTCCATTTTGACAGCAGTGCATATATTAAACTCTTTCAGCAGTACCAGCTCTGGGACGAGGCTAGTAAAATAGTCAGACAGTTCCAAATTTTCATATGATAAATCCCTTGCATGTAATGAGCCATATGTGGCAAATATGTCTCCAAGAAAATTAGTCTGCCACCAGTACGTAGAGTCATTAGATAGCCTGTAAACAGAGGCAGCAGACTTGCTTGACACTAGATACAAAAAAAAATGAAGCATGTGCTTGAAGGAGCTGAAGAGAAGGAAGGAGGCGGGGCTCTGGAGTTCATGAGCTACTGTAGGAGCTTTAGAAATGACCATATTTGTGCACTTGGTCTGGTCTCTGAAGTGAAACCGCAGATCAAAACCACAAGACTGTTGAGTGAAGCAGGTCAAGTCAGTCATAAGACACCCTCGTTCAATGGCTGATCAGTGTTCCTCGAATTAGTGCAAATTAAAATTAGATTTATCTTTAACAATCACATTGAAAAAAAATAAGCTCTCTCATGACAATACCCCTTATGCCTTCCACCTTCTCCTAGGAAAAAACCTCAGAGAGGATAAATTCTCCTTTGTTCATAATGTTTGTAAAAAGGCCCTTTTTTGGTATCTTTCCTATCAGCAAACTTCAACAGACTGAAATCATTTTTTCCCCCACTTCTACTGTATATCCAATCAAGAAAAGTTGTTGATTTTGATGGTCCTATTAGAGGCAATGAGACTGTGGCAATGAATTAACACACTTAAGAATCAAGACTTTAGTTGAAGTCTTTGTATCTTCACCACGCATCAGCTGATTTCAAAGCGTTATATAAGGATATTCCACTAAAAACAAAGAATGATGGGTTTAAACCTGGTTCTAATGAACGGAGGCATGCAGCTTTTCACTCTTACAGGCAAAACAACTGAACATTCACCATGCGTGAGACACATTTTAAAAGCTGTTTCACTTTTGGCGTCAGCTCTCTGGTGAACTACTGATATCTGTGTGACAGGGTTAATTTCCACAGAACTCTAACAGGAAGGAAAGGAGGCAGTGAGAGTTTACACTCTGCAGCTACAGCAGTTTCGCTGGTGGCAAGGCGTTGTGAAAATGAGTGAGAAAACCACAACCTGTGTGCCTGTTGTGTAAACGCTGAAAACCACAGAGGATGCTGTGAGTTGCTAAAAGGCAGTTTATCTATATAAAGGGTTCAACCACAATCCAACACAGTTTTCTCACTTCTCACATTGGCACATACATGAGAAAAAAAAAAAAAGGAGAAATTAGTGTGAAATGTCATGCACGCAGATGCTTCCATAAGAGGGCATGAGGGAGTCACAGGATGATAGAAATTATGCAACTTGTGTACTTTAGCTTTCATATTTACCAGTTTAATTGGTGCTGATTGATTGATTGCTAAAACACTTTCTGATAAATAAAAGTACTCCCAAAGAGTCTCTCCCAAAGAGAAATCACCTGACAGACAATAGACGTGTACATCATGTGTCTGAGAGAAAGGCTCTAAGCCCATTCCCTAGATACACACCTGAATCTCCAGACACCTGGACGGCATCTCCTCTGACCTGCCCATAAAACCAGGATAAGAAACACTATGCAACTATTTGGCTTAGTCTGTCCCTCTGGGGCCGTCCTGGGTCTCAGAAACCCTACACTGGCATTCGCTCTAATCCCCTGAGAATGAAATGCTAGGACAGCAGCGTACAGACAAAGCACCAAGTGATTGCATATCTGTGACAGACCACCGTAGACGTCTCCATACGTGCTCCCTGTGACACTGCTAATTTAACCGCCCTTCTCCTGCTCTGCACTTGGCCTCGAGGGTAGCCCCCGGTATCAATTTACATCTGGCCATTTACCCTCGGATAACAAGAGCAGCATCAGCTTCAACTGATTCAATTGAGCAGAATTGCACGCAGTTCATTGGATTTTGGTGAGCGCAGCCGGAGTGGATGACAGCGGTGTGGAGCTGGAGCGTATCAGTTGACCCAGACTAATTATTCATAAGGCCTTGTTGTGATGGCTGCTGCTCGGGTAAGGTCAGGCAGGAGCAGCTGTGGAGAAAACAAAAACACTTCCTACTGAAACAGAGCTGACATCGCGGATTCTACAGGAAACTACGAAAGGAAATCCGATGGCGTGAAGTAAAACATATCGCAGAGCTCTTGTGTTTGATGCAGTGGACAAAACTCTTTGAGCGGGGCGCTCATGCATGGCTAAAAGAAGAATGATGCAGCTCGTTAAATAATAGTACACTCTGTGTTCTCACGACCGCAGGCAGGCATCGTCTTGAAATTTGTAATTACAGTAATTGTGATTTTGACGAATGGGCCTCCGATACGCTCTGCGACGATACAAATACAGGCTGCGTTACTCACGAGGAGCCTGCTAAAAGCATCAAAGCTTTAATTTGCCAGATCTTGCACAGAGAAAAGCATTGCAAATGTCCACATCTATGCAAAAATGTTTACACAAGTCTTTGACTGGGGCATTAACTCAGTGACTCATGCAAACCGAGAGAACACTTTTATAAGCCCGGATGAAATTCTTTATCACCTGTATTTACAATCAAAACAAACCACAGAAATGTGTCCCCACAAGTACGCACACAAAAGGCCCACTTATGAGCAAGCAACAACGGTGTGGCAATTAGCAGCTAGAGAGGAAGAATACTGGATCGGTTACAGTTGTTGAATGTTAATTACAGCGTTTTACGGCGTTGAGGAGATAACGAGTTAGTGCCTGGTGACAGCAGCGACACATCCTTTAACGAGAGCCGTGGAAATTTATGAGGCGTTACTGGCTTGTCAGATGCTCTCCTGCTCACCCTCCCTTTGTCCTAATGAAGGCAGACACTTGATTCTTTCTCTTCTCTGGTCCTTCCAGCGCTGCTAGTCTGGAATGATTATTGTTCATCAAGGAACGGTAAAAATCATCAGATTAGGATTCTGTCTTTGTCAGCTCTAAATACCTTATCATCTCATATCACCACTGCCATCGCCTAATCAGCTTCTGTTACTAATGCAGGGTATAGGAAAAAATAACCACAAAATACATGGACACACAAAGGCCAAAGATAAACATGGGGTCATATTACAGATAATTCCCTGTCTGGGGCAGGAAACATAGCTGGTAGCCAGACAAATGTGTGCGACCATTCATTCTGTCTAAATAGCGAGGGATCAAGAGCTTGGTGAAATCCGAGGGGTTAATATGGTCATGTTGTGAATCCTTGTTTGGAATTTAGGTTAATGGAATCATTGATGGAGCTCAGCTCTAATGCCAGCAATGCTTAAGAGGATCCATACCTCATGATTTGGACAAATCCTGAGACGGTCTTTTAAGTTTCCCCCCAATGACCCCAGCTAAACTTTGTGAAACCGACACACACACAAAAGTCTTTCTCTGTGTCTACACAGCCATCGCTAACAAGAATCCCTCAGGCTGTATCAACAGAATATAAAATACATAGAATATTACATCAGTTACACCAGGGAAAATGTGGGCCCCAATAGGATTATTAAAGCTAATAAACAAATAAAGAGAGCCTGTTTTCTTTTTCCTCGGGCAAATTACTGAAACATGTGATTCTTGAAACTGTAGCTCATGTCTAGACTTGGACCTTTCATAAATTACATTAATTGCAGTTCACTAGGCCTAGCTGTAAACAAGTGATTTCTATCTGCATGATTTACCTCTAATGTAGTGAAATTTCAAATAGGCAGCATTAAGAATGTTAATGAAAAAGTACATTTGCTCAATCTCCAAAGGGAAGCTGCTGGCCTGTTACCCGTACATGTGGGAAAAACAGTCATTTATGTGGGCTGCAGCCTAGATGAAGAAGAGAGATTAGCCTATCGGAGAGAGCAAAAGAAGATCTTATAAAACCGCAGAAAACGAGGCACCCTGGATGGTGTTCAGATGTCAATAAAAACAGGTGTTAACCAGCTTAGCTAAGATGTTAAGAGCTTGGATAATCCTAGCCCGGATCCATGAGAGATCCGGCTCTAGAATACTAATGCTTAAGATGCACCGTTAAATCGCACTGAGATGATTAGGAGGTTCGGGTTTGAGTGGTACTGCGGCTACAGGCTGTCACGGCTCAATTTGAATCTGCTGGCGATAACAATGGATTGAAGAAGACGGGATGTCCTCATATAGAGAAGACTTGGTGGTGAGAGGGTCATCTGGACCTCAAACTAACTATCTCTCCATAATAAAAAAAAAACACTACATGCATTACGATGGGAGCAAAAGCACATCCACACTATACCTCTGAATCATCAGAGTACAAGTCACATTTCATTTCAGATGCATTTTAAATGCATTTATCACACATTCTATCATTGCTTATGGCCATCAACTACACAATTCAGTTTTTCTCTTTCCTTGTGATCACCTTGTATTTGTGCTGTGGTCTCGAACATTGGTATTGGCTGATATTTGCCTAATGTACTGCTACCAGCCGATCAGAATATAAGATGCACGTCACAGATACCAGTGGACGATGTTCATCTGTTGTGCTGCATCCATTTTTCCCTGGAACATTCATGGAGGATGGAGCAGGAGATTGATGGACGATACCGATCTGTTGTGGTGAAAAGGGAGCTAATCAATCTACGTTAGCCGTCAATCTATGTTCCTACCCTCACCTATGCTCATGAGCTCTGGGTGATGACTGAAAGAACGAGATCGCGGATGAAAGCGGCTGAAATGAGCTTCCTCTGCCATGTGTCTGGGCTCACCCTTAGAGATAGAGTGAGGAGCTCAGTCATTCGGTAGGGGCTCAGAGTAGAGGTGGTTCGGGCATTTGGTTAGGATGCCCCCTGGACACCTCCCAGGGGAGGTATTCTGGTCATGTCCCACTGGGGAGGAGACCCAGGTGTAGACCCAGGACATGCTTGAGGGATTATATCACTCGCCTGGCATAGGAACGCCTTGGTGTACCTTCAGAAATAGCTGGAGGAGGTGGCTGGGGGGGAGGGAGGTCTGGGCTTCTCTGCTGAGACTGCTGAGACTGCTGCCCCTGCGACCCGGACCCGGATCAGTGGAAGAAAATGGATGGATGACATTCATGAGGTACTGGCTCATGACAATCCTACTATCAGTTTTTAAGGCCATGCAAGTGGTGAGAAATCCTTGTCATCAACTAGGCATCATTCTAAAAGGGTTTTTGAGGCATTAAATGTGCAATAAAACAAAACAGACTCTTTTTATGTGAAAGAAATTTATAATAAAGTTTGTTTCATAAAATAGGATGATTTCATTTGAGCACTTTCAAAGATGGTGTAATGGAGGGCTGAAAAACAGCTCTCTTCTGTTTTTATAGTAAAGATTTATCTGTGTCACTGGTGTAAAAGGGTAATAAATAATAAAAACAACCAACAAACATCAGCAACATCAACTGTCATGCTACTACTATCAACTATCATCCAAATTGTTATTTTAAAATATAGGAATTTCACAAATGGTTCATCTCAAAAATTAACTAGCGAACGTGCTAATTGCATTGAAAATGATCTCTACACAAACAGATAGCACTTAAAGCCAATGTGAGGTCACACCTAAAACAGAAAAAAAAAAACCTCACACGGATTAATTTGCCCCAAGAAGAATCATGGTCTCATCTGGCAAAAATACCTCCACAGTGAGCAAACACACCCCATCTCCCGCGGAAACCACCCCCATGTTCAGAAAAGCCTCGTCAGTCTCAAAGATGACGCCCTCATTTGGACAAAACATGAATGAATGCATGCGACACACATCTCTGTTTCACTTAATTGACTTTAAATCTGCCACCTCACCTGCTCCATGCATTCACACACACTCTCTCACACGCCACTCCATAATCAAATGAGCATCTGGTTACAGGGTGGCTTGCGGTTTAGGGTGCTCTCCTTTGTAAACAACACCTGCCAGCTCTCGCTCCTCTTCAATCGCCTGGTGACATTAGCACAAGCGTGGGACGTGATTTTGCGTTGAGCAAACCTCTGCACTGAGCACATCTGAGTCTGACCACCTGGAGAGCAGGCATAAATAATGTACGGTCACCTGAGTGGGAGGGAGTTGTCGTGTGAGACGCTAGCCAGACAACAAAACAGTCCTGCGGGGTGTCTTCATCCTCACTGATGTAAGGGGAATGATTCTGTTCAGTCTGTGTTATCTCCTAACCACTTTATTCAATGTACTTCCCATCACTGGTGACATACAGTCCTCTATACAGTGGATGTAAGCTTATTAAATGTAATAAGAAAAACTTGCTGATGTGTCCTAGTGTCTCTTTTAAAAGTACAATCACAGCCATTCTACATACAGCCTGTTCACTCCCTGTCAACTCCTTTGTACCAAAATCAGCTGCAATTCACCTAGAGGGCGCTAGCAAAGGAGTCCTAAATGAATGGGAGTGAATGGAGATAAAACAATTATTTCCACCTATTTCTAGATAAAAAAAAAAAAATTTGTGCAAATATAGTATCAATTATATATCAGAAGTAAAGTGAAAACACATCGATGTTCTTTGATTTTTCTTACACAGAAGACGATTTTGCCTACAAACCGCTAGCATTCGGCTAATGAAAGCTGATTGGTCAGTTGAGGATTTATGACTGATTGCGATCCGACATCCTTCCTCGGAGCCTACAGACATTTTTGAAATGAAATCGAATGAATACCTAAAGGAGGACCAGGAGGACCTTCAGCCAAATGTAGATCTTGTTAATGTAGATAAGAGATATTCCACCGACTCTTCATGCCGTAAAGTGATCTGTGGTGCGACCAGAGCTACGACTTAAATAACGGTATTTCACAACAATTGGAGCAGCAAAAAATATCTAATGGAATTATATTCATTGTATCAACCCATTATATCAAAAACATAATGAAAGTTGTTAGAAAAATATTTCTCCCCCCCCCCTAAACACGTTTAATTGTATAGCTTCCCATTCATTTTGGACTACCTCGCGAGCGCCCCCTATATACCTGGAGGTTCTGGGAGTGGCATATCTCTACTACTATTAGAATATCTCTGCTAGGATAGATCCCTATTGATGCAATTCCACATGCTGACCACTTAACTTGTTCTGCCCTAAGCCGTGACAAAGCCCTAGTTAATCACACACATTCAGCTATTGATGCAAAGACTTTAAGTGTCAAACAATCCAAGAAGATCAATCATAAGACAATTTATGCTCGTTGGTCAGGTTTAGTTAATACGATGCCGCTTCACGCCTTCTACATGATCACACATAATGCAATCAGATTTCCATTGACAGAGTGCCTAAGCTATTACTTGATTTCCCTGTGGGGGGGGGAAAGACACCTAGATATTTACTGCTCAGGATTCTAACCTGGTATACACCCGGGGATCTTATGCACGGTACGCCACATGCACTATAACATGGAAGAACTGATATATCACCTTCAAACTGTCAGTGTCTTACTTTTTGATGAATGTCAACAAAGCAGTTAGCAGAGAGGAAATGAGAAAGAGAGAGAGGACAGGAGAGGAGAGGAGAGAGGAGGTGGGGGTGGTGGGGGGGAACACACAATTATAAAAGCTTCATTTCTTCAGAGAACCATAAAGTCTCGTCCCAGAAGGGCAGCTGAGCACAAATCAATTTCTTTCAGTCGATTACAAGCACTGAGGTTCTAACCTTCATTTGTGAGTCTAATACTCCAACAGTTATGTAGAACACATACCAATTAAGCAATTCTGCTGGAATTAGAGGGCCATGAACTGAAGCGATTATGGAGGCTCGGTCCCCGGGGAGTTTAGGTTATCGGCTCAGGAGCAGGGAACACGAGTGGAGCAGGGCAGGACAGAACGGGCGAGAAAGATGGCGGCGGCAGAAGAGAGATGCAAGCCAAGGAAAAAGTCATTTATTAAGTCTAATACTCTGTGAAATGTTCCCATGGTAATAAGGCGGAGAGATTGCGTTAATATCGGGGAGCCATGCGGAAAAGGTCACTCGATATCTGTACCGCCCACTGGGGTCGTGCTGATGGGAGCTGCTCAAACACATCTGATAATGCTCTCAGCGCCAGAGGTCGAGAGGATGGGAGCTTGGGAAAAGATGCCATTTGTGGAAATTGCACTGATGCACCGCTGTGCTCTGTCACAATTCTCACTGCTGGCTTTTTATGTGCAGGCAGGCAGCTGTATGAAGAGTGAATGGAATAAGCATGATGACACCCAGTCAAAGATTATCAGGCATAAATGTATAGCTCTATGGCGCATTATGCTTTCCACTAAGTTTTGATTTTGCAATCATTCATCTCCACAATGGCATGAATATACAAGAAAGGCAGCCAGCCTCCTCTTTCTGATTTTCAATATCTGTTTGCATACAGGCTCATGAAAGGAAACGCATTAGAGGCACTCTCCATCTTTCTATTGTCACAAGCTAAATCAGAAGCCATTTTCCTCTTGATTTAAAGAGCCTGCATGCATCTCTCCAGATATGTAGAGATCAACACATTGTCATTCACTGCTGAGGCGCACCTTAACCACCGCCCTCGCTGCCAGAAGATTTATGGTAATTGATAGCATATGATAGGATGCAGCCCATAAACCCATGTGAGGTATGTGTTTCTATGGTAACCCTTCCCTCTATTTGCTCGCCCTACGCGCCTCGGTGTTTTACTTTTTTCCCTGCATTGTAGGCGCTGTCTATTTGGATGCCAGTAGTAAGAATGAGATGCAGATTTGTGGCAAAGCAGAGACACAGCTGTTTCCTCATTGCCTTTTAATCTCCCTCTCCCTCAGCGCCTGGCAAGAAAGACTCCCCTTTTAGAATGGTAATTGGATGAGATGAATAATAAACAAAACGAAAACAGGCCGATGTTTATAAAGAGCATTTTAACACTTTGGAATGATCATACTTTATGGCTATTATTAGCCAAGAGACAAAAGCAAGCACCGCTTCCTCCTGGGAATAATAAAGGACTGAGCTTTAACTTGTCTAATCAGTGGGAGACCAATCAGGGTCTGGTAGAGGACGGGGAAGCTTCGCTCATTAAGACAGCCCAATTTGCCGTCTATCACAAAATTACCAAGCATTATGAAAATGCAGAATGCATCCAGACTCTTTACATTCTAAAAATATGGCTTAATGTTTCTCATCCACATCTTCACCTTTTCTAATTGACTGGCTCCACATGTATATCGTCTGCATAGTAAAACCACACTAAATTTAAACTGCAGCTTGGTAGATTAATTGCTTGTAAATTTAAGATAATGATTTCATTAAGTGCTGCCTGGCCCCAACGCCATATGGAAAACACTTTCCCTCAGCCTCCCATCTCAGCAAACATCAGCCTCCGTATCGGGAGGTGCTCCGTTTGTTGGTTGACAGCACTGAGATAAATGTGGATATTTCGACGCTGTGAGATATCAGAAAACCTGCTATTTGCATGAAAAGCCTGTCCCTCTTTCTCCCCGGAGAGCTTTATTACAGGAGGATATTTCAAACGCTATCAAATGTGCCAAACATTTACTTTGATAACTCCATCAGATGGCTCCCTGGGTTTAATGGTAGCAATCTAAGAGTGCTGAGACACACGCCTAAAGCACAGACAATAATGGCAGGGAGAAATACGAGGAAGGGATGAATAAAATCTCTTTAAAAAGTTCATAAATAATGCACCTTGTGCACTAGAGTCGCCTATTTTACTATGCATGTCTCTTCCTGGTTTGTGTGCTGGCGGAGACACAAACACAGCATGTATTGTGGCTCAACATGACAGCACAGGAGGAGGACAACCTGGGCCTCCATCAATCCTCTCAGTCTTGGCTTCACACCCACATGGAGCAACCCCACCCCACGGCAAATCTCTTGCCACAGGATGACTGCTCCACCTTCTGTATTCTCTCGCTGTGCTGAAAAACATTATGGAAAAAAGGGAAATCTAGCGAATGACTGACCGCTTGCTGAAATGAGAGAGAAGATTTGAGAAAATGGGAGAAAACAAAGTGCAGGACTAATTATCCAATTAATGTGCAATTAAGCCCATGCGGCCTAATGGTCTGTGTTGGATTTGGTAATAGCTCTACCAGACTGAGAAAGCCATTAAACTCACTGTAGACTGTTGTGCAGAAAGACTCAACCACCGTCTGAATGACGGGGTCTAATAGTAAATTGTTACAATTATAGCAGCTGTCTAAATTATAACTCAACACAAAACATGTACATATATTGTATTTTGGGTTCAGGCATGCTGAGAACAATTCTGAGGAAAAAAAAAATCACACCCCCCTGAAACAAAATTCTACAAAGCATTTCATTAAGATTTTCATTATCTGCCGTAGCAGAGTTTGCTAATAAATGCTAATTATATTCAAGCTAATATTTAATCACGTATAATTTCTCCAGTCTGCTCAGTTTGAGGAAATACTAATTTTAATGAACACATTCAGAGTTTATGAAGTTCAGCACTGGCAAAATGAGAGGAAACATGGATGATGTTTAAAAATGCTTTTTCAACGAGGAGGGGTATTTGCTTTGACTAATTTCCTGCCCTAATGAGATCCTCTTGGAGGGATATTTTGGTGCGATTAATAATGCACATAGAATAATTAGAAGCATACATATTTATCATATTGTGTCTAATATAGGGCGTGGTGAGAACCTGTTGACTATTAATTGGAAAAGGGTATGCCTGCTATCATTACATTGTAGTAGATGTATAATATTAAAATTAAGTCGAATTTTAGATACAATTCAGTCTCATCACGGAAAATCAGAGAGTGAAGCACAGTGCAATCTGATTTACTACCTTGCTCAAAACAAATTACGGGATCTAATGCAGTATAAATAATGTTTTCATTGTATTTCTCTATTCAAGGAAAGAAAATCTTTGACATTTTGACAAACTGTCCCCTTAAAAGTTCTTGACAAACTATTCATAAGTCCTTTTTTAACCTGGCATCTTTCACAATAAAGTGGATGTTTCGCCAACATTCAAGACTACTTGGTTGGAAAGCGCATCATCTTGTGTGCCGGACTTTCCGATTCAATCTCCCATCTCCAAATTCAACCTCAAAGAGTCTGTGTCTGAGCGGTCTCAATTATACATTATAAAATGATTTGCACTATTGCAGCGTCAGCGGCATTGCAGGTGCTGTATCGTACCGTCATGGTGGAGAGAGCCATAAGGCAAAGCTCTTGATTTACCAGTCAATAGCCGCCAACCCTCACCTATGCTCATAAGCTCTTGGTAGTGACCGAAAGAATAAGATCGTGGATACAAGCGGCATATGATGAATTTCCTTCATAGGGTGGCTGGGCTCAGCCTTAGAGATAGGGTGAGGAGCTCGGACATCCGGAGGGAGCTCGGAATAGAGCCCCTGCTCCTTCGCTTCGAAAAGAGTCAGTTGAGGTGGTTCGGGCATCTGATGAGGATCCACCCAGGGTGCTTTGGAGGTTTTACAGACATGTACAAGTGGGAGGAGACCCAGTAGTCGCAAGACGGATTACATATTTCATCAGGGTTGAAGGCCTTGGGATCCCACAGGAGGAACTGGAAAATGTTGCCAGTGAGAGCGACATTTGGAATAACCTTGTTTGCGTGTTGCCACAGCGACCTGACCCCAGATAAGAGGAAGAAAATGGATGGACGGATGGAGCTGCACAATTGTAACTTTGACCACTGAAAACATGATCCAGTTGTCTTCTGACAGGCAACAGATTGCTGCAACACAGATTAAGGTAGACTTGTAAATATATATATTTTGTCCAGCAGTGGCAGCACTGGACACGTGTCTGCTGAGCAGTGCTTTAGTTGAACAGCAAGGAAGAAGTCCTGCACGATCACTGAAAGTTATTCCCCGTCAGTTGAGGTAAATTCTCTTTTTTTGTTTTTTTGTTTTTTTACTTCACAGCCATTTGACAATAAATTTAATCTGCCTAACCAGCAAACAGATGGCTGGAAAACACTTTATTTGAAGTGGAGTGCATAAGACTATGACACTGTCATAGCTGTGACATGAGACCTGTCATGAACATGACAGAATCTTTATAAATCTTTATGACAGCTGTCAGTATCATTTGGTTCATAAATGCTAATCCCCATTAAAAATTAAACAGCTGACCAAATGGCACTTAATGACACAAGTCATAAAAATCCATAAAGCCATCATATTTAATTGTCAAATAACATGGAACTGAAAATTGCCTTTAATCTGACGTGTCAATATCGTCAATCCCATAATATAATCCCATAATAATTTGTATGACTGTATTGTTCAGGTTCTATAGTATAGCCATCTGGATGCTGTGATTCTGGTTATGTTTCAAGGCAACATTATGTTAACTCCATCTAATTAGCATGAAAAAGATGGAATATGATTACTTCTAAACATGTATATCTGATTTCATTTGTTTCTGTGTCAATCTGGGATAAATAAATAATGGTTTTGGATGAAATGACTTCTTTCTTGTGTGGAGGTCCTGTGTGATCTCTGGCACTTTTCTCTTGACCACTGTGACTTAAATACTTATGTGTCTTACTTAACTTAGGCAATTTACCAAATTAACATACCTATTTTAATCGAAACCAAGACCTTTTGCTGAATTTTAGTTTAAATTTAAGTTTTGGTGCTTAAAGCTAACCAAAGTGTGACCATTTTACAATGTAAATAAGTAAGTAACGTATTTAGCATCATTTATACGTGAGGGCTTGTGGTCATGGCGACTGCAGCTGTGTGGGAACACTTCAGTTTCACAGTCAACTATAATGACGACGGACAAAGATGGTAGATCGTACCAAAGCCGTATGCAGACAATCGGGTATGTAGCTGGTAGCACATCGAACATGCTAACTAACCTTTGAAACGGCATCACCCGAGTGTTAACATTAGTTGTGAAAAAAGTGAGCACAGTTCAAACCCAGCTCCCCGTGACATTTAAGCAGCCTCTTGCTAATAATTCAGATCATGCTAAAGCAATAACAAACCCCATTGGTGTTTATAGCAGCAGAAATGTGACCGTTCTGTTGTTGAGAATGCAGGGTTTATTGTTTGTTAACAGTGTTTATTTTGATTTACTTTTGTAAAATTTACTTTTTCAGTTAAAGACACAGCCATGTATCGAACCGTGATTTTTGCATACCGTTACACCCCCAAGTACTATATTGATGTTTCCACTTAAGTGTCAATAAATGTTATCAGCACCAAGTCTGTCAATAATTTGCCCAGTTCTTCTATAGACTGATATCTAAAAATCCCTCTAGTGTTCAGGCCATCAGTAAAAATAAGTTTGTTCTGTGTTCAGTTTTCTGACAAATGTGTTCTGCACAGATTGTAACACAAGCACTAAATGCAAGCATAAACTCGCTGAGACAGTTGTTTTACAAACAAGTGAGAATTCACCTCAGAGATGTTTCAACTGAACTCCCTGTCTCTGGTGGTTGTTTACAGACCAAATATGTGTGCAGCAATGATTAGGTGGCTTCATCATCATCTTGCGATCAAAAGCATTACTTAAGTCACGAGTTGCACATATTGACTATCAACTTTCCATCTTCGCCAAAGCTAAAAGTCTGGCCATCACTCAAGTGAAACAGAGACCAACAGGAAATGGTACAAAGTGCATCAGAGACAAGGTTGAACTCTCTTTGCCCTTGAATGACCAACACACAAGGCAAATAATACTGAACACACGCTAACATGAAAACGTAAACACACAAGGGTCTGATGTGTAGAAAAACCCAGATAAGACACTTATAAAAGCAAAGCCTTACTCAACAAACCTGGGCTGATAGTGAGCCCTCACAATTTTTATCACTACGCTGGGACAACTGTGCAAATACACTCAGAGCAGCCAGAGATCTGTCAGAGTTTTGGTGCAATCATCCACCCCTTTGCTCACTTTTGGCTAACTATGGCTAATCCTTCAGGATCCAGCAGGCCGGGCTGTGACTCAGCATGACCCTTCAGCTAGAGCTGCCTCCTCAGCCAGGGGAGGCCAATGTCAACAGGATGGATAGAGGTGGATAGACAATCAGGGTTGGAATGGGATTTAATCCAAGTTCAGAGACAGCGTAATGGAGTGTCTATGTCTGGGTGAGCGATGGATTGCAAGGCAATGGCATCCCCTGAGCCCCGGGCCCTCTGACTGCAGCCATTTGGGGTTGATCTCTATCTTGTTCACCTCAAACCCAGATATAAAATGGCAGTCATTTCTCCCTCTCTCTTTTCCTTTCCCTCCCTGTCCAGAGTATGTAAACAATCAGACACACTTTGTCCGGCCATGTTTCATTGATTTCTTGTCTCGCTGCCTCTAATCAGCCCTTCACTGGTTTAATTATCTATAACTTGTGGTATTTGGCCTGCTTGGGTTACACTCCAATAGGTCATGGCAGCCTCCTGCAAAGCCTTTAAAAAAAATCTGTATTTTACATTTAACCAAACATACAGCACAGAAAGTGAACTTTTACCCAAAATGTATTGCAAAACCACTACTTATAGCTGTCGAAGCAGGGTGAGCTAATGGTGCATTTAAGTGCCCCAAAAAGAGGAACCCACAGCGGAAGAGGAGGTGAAAGACCTCTGAACCCGCTCTGACTCACAGATTTCTCATAATAATGTTCCCCGAGGTTAAATAGGAGCTGCTTGATATAACTGTGCTCTGTTGGAGCAGGGCTCGACCAATTAAGGTGACTGGGTCACAAAATGCCCCGCAAAAGTCGGCAGCTTGTGCTAGTTATCGGACTGTTTTAAATACCTCTCACAATGTGAATCCAATTACCGGCAGCCTTTGTTTGTTCAGACAAAAGCAGCTATGTTCAAGGCCCGTCTCTCTCTGATTTTAATCAATTCTCTGGGGAAGTGTGTGCGGGAGATTCAGATCAGGACTTGCAATGCGTCAGTGAAAGATGTGCATGTGTGTGTGTATGTTGGAAGCTTGTGCAGAGGATTGTTTGTGAGGATGTCAGAACAACTGAATGATATAAACCGTCAAGGAGAAAAAAAAAAAGCATTAAAGCTTTTTACAACAGCGTTCATCTCAAAAGAAATCCGACCAAACTCCAACTTTTGTAATTAAGTTCCAACTAGTTTTTGCTATAACTTGGATAAGTCACGCAAAGAGGCAAAGGCTGCAACAGACACAATTATATTAGATTATTATGACAGATCATACTGTCATCACAATTTTAACCACTGTTTCTCATACCTCATACCTGAGCGTGTTACTTGACTGCTTGGCAGATGCTCTCATGTGCCGGAGCATCAGTGCAGCAGGGGATAAGCCACCTGCTCAAAATGGGAACTTTACAGCTAGCAAGCCTGTGGTTGATAACCGTCTTCACATCAATATTCGCAAGGAAAATTAGAGGATGACAACAGTAGATCACATAAAAGTCAAAATGTCTTTTCAATGCCTTTCAGAGAAGGAATCTGCAAGAAATGAGAACTCCCCCAACCCCTCTTCAACAATTTGTTGTTGTTGTTCCAATGGGCCATGTCGACACTAATGAATTCCAAAATGTTAAGATTTGCATTTCAATTTGGTAACCTCCCTCTCAAAGGTGATAGAGCCCCCTCTTACAATCTCGGCGCTAAATCACATTAAGCATACAGTGATCTTTTGTAAGGCCCTGCAACAATGTCACTGTGGCTCTGCCTCTCCATCATTATGACTGCGGCTTTTTGTCGGCATGATCACAAACAAACAAAACAAAAAAACCTAGGCAAAACATCTGGAGCTACAAAAGAGACCTTAAGTGGGGATGTTAAAAAGAAACTGCCAGGTCAGCCTCAGGCCTGCTTTAACCCTCAAAGTTGAGCTTGAACCACCGCAACATCAAGGAAAATAAAACTTTGAATGTGTCTTTGGTTTGGCTGCAATTAGTGCATGTCAGAGAAACGCAGCCTAAAGGACACAAATGTCTTTTGTACCTTATTTAGCAGCTGTTTTAACAAAAAGTAAATGACTTTATGAAGAGTTGTGCATGTCTTTACGTTTACTAATTCTGGTTAGTCAATCATTACAAACTGATTAGCATGAATAAAAACTTTTGGTACATGCTATGTTGCTATTACTTTTGGAAATGTATACATACTGTTGGCCAATTCTTCACACTTTTTTTGCCCACTTATGAGTTGCTTTTTATATCCCAGCTACTAGGTTTGAATCTTTTCTCTTCAGGACCCCAACACCTCAGGACAATGTCAATGAAATGGTGCTAAACTATTAAATTCACATCACTTTAGTCAGTGGTGCAAGTCATCAAACTGGTGAGCGGTTCTCACTGCGTAAGTTTAAGCACTGGAATCTAATCCTGATGGCGTCTGTGGACTTAATGGTGCGTGGACCGTTCAGCCTCCTCATCCTTGAGGTCAAGCACACTTTATGAGGTCACCATCTGCAGATTTACAACATAAATTTCCTGTGGCAGCGGCTGATACTTTGTGCATCCAAACAGGGAGGCCCGAAAAGTTCTTCTTACATTTTGGTTGGATGGTGACCTGGAAATCTGTCTTAGGGAAGGGAGCCAAGGAGCATGCATATAGGAACATAGGTTGTGTAAGCATGCCGTCAGCTCCAAGGGCACGCTGCACGATAACTTATGGAATGTCTCGCATTTCCATCTACACTGGAGGCTAAGGGGAGGTGCTGGTGTAATTTGTTATGGGTGTACTGCTTGTGTAAACTGCATGGAAGATTCAGCCCAGCAACTGGACAGTAAACCTGCAAAGATTGAGTAAAAAAAAACAAGTCAACCAGCAGACTGATCAGTGTTGGTGTTAAGTTTCTCTCAAGAGATAAGTTGAAGCTCTGAATTAGCATTACACAACAGAGGCAGTCTGTAGTTCATTATCGTAGCGCACCGCTGTAAATGTCTGTACTCTTTTGTGCTGCAAAGCATTAAATGAGTGGGAAGCAGAAAAAAAAGAAGCACAGAAAAGTTAAAGCCCTCTACAGAAGCTTGCCTTGAATAAACTGTTTGTGCAGAAGTGTGAAATGCTTTCGACCCTGACCCTCCTAAGCCTTATTTTTACATCTTTGAAATGCGGCAATGTGAAGTGAAAACAACTTCCAGTCACTTTAATGCAGCTTTTGTGCCCCATATGAATTCTGAATGGCAAAAGAGGAATGCAATAACACTTTTACAAGCCTTTAGGATATTGGTCAAAGTTTAAAAATGTAAATGCTTATCTTTTTGGATGGACTTCATAATTGCATCGTCAAAAACATGACCTGCACCCCGACTTACTTTCTCCTGATTAGATATCACTTTTAAAACAGACGAACTACGGTGAAAAACATAAATAGAGTCCAGACTGCAGATAGGAAATCTCTCTGAGGCAGAGACATTAACTCGCATGTCCAAAACAAAAGGTCAAATTCTCAAGCTACCTACGTTTAGACCCAACAGCTAATCACCTCACTTCCCCAACCCATCTGAGAGAATTACAGTGGCTGTTAAGTGTGCATAATGAGTGCCATAAAGCTGGCCTATAAAGCACGCTTTTGCCAGCCCCTGACAGTGAGTGGGAACAGGGTCTAAGCACAGATCTGACTCTGCACACCCTCATGTACTGAATGATTGCTGACGGCTTTCTGCAAGGAGGGGTGGGGAAGCTTCCACATCATTAATGAGTGCTAATATTTCAAAGGAGGACGCGGGGCCCGAGCACTGACCGTTATATTAAAAATCAAACGGTGTGACCTTGTTAAGATGGATGCCTGGTTGCTCTGTCCTCTTGGCGCAGCTGAGCTGCAGACGGCACACTGCATTAAAGGTGGCTCTCTTTTCAACATCAGCTATGGCTGCAGATATACGGGGTGCACCGGGAGCATTACGAGTGGCATTTAATTAAAGAAAAGTAAGCTGTGGGATTTTATAGACTGGCCGGGGATTGCTTGATCTGGTAAGTAAGTGGCAATGAAGGATGCTTGAAAGGCAGCATAAATCTAACACAGTGCTAACCTAACCTTCCCATCATTGTAAAAGTCAGGGCAAGGACACATTAAGCCCTGTCTGCTGCAGAGAATATTATGTCATTCAGCATTTTTCAGTTTCAAATGGGTTTGCACAAAATGAAAGAAGTAGGGAGCACAGAATGCATACAGTAAAATCGATTGACAGCTCATTGCCGATCATTTTACAAATCGTGAAATTGACAAAACTATGACACGGCTAATGGGAAGGGAAAATATCAAGGAAAGATGAGGCTCTGCACCATCTTAACTGAGCCTAGTTCCTTCCAGTTGAAGCTGGTTCAGGTCAGCCGAGTGATTTATAGGCTGGTAATTAGCCCCAGATGACAATGATGAATGCTCTACACTAACACCTTTGTAGGATGCCTTGTTAGGCAACATCTGAGGAACCTGACAAAGCTATCATTTTACAGAAAGCTCTTAATTACCCGGGCACAATTACGAATGGACCACAAACAGACTCCCAGCTGTTTTGATGCATTGCACCAAGGAGGAGATGTGGACCAAAGAGAAAAAGGGAATGCTTTGGCGGGCAGGGTTACTGTAGGAGCGTGCAGATGTGTAGCGAGACAAAAGCGGCAAGACAAATAGCTCAAGGACATTTTGTGTTCCTGTGCTCCCTATGACTCAAAGAAACCATTTTTCTCTGGGATAATCAAAGATGGGTTAGGTCAGAAGGCGGGAGATGGAGGAAAGGGGGGGAGGAGGGAGGAACAAATAGGTGCACAATAAATGTTCCTCTGTTGCAGGGATCGAAAGAGGGTAACTAGTCCCACAGCTGCAACTCTGTAGGCAATACTTGAGGGCATGGCTGAAAGTTAAGAGTCATCCAGTCTTTTAGAATTTGGAGCAGAAGGGAGGTTATTAGAAAATCTTTAATCCACTCGTAGCCAAAGAAACTACCCAAGGATTTCCAAATCACTAGGGAGTGTTTCTAAGCTTGTGCAAAATGGACAAAATAGAGCAATACAGTTATGGGATGATTTGCTATACATCTTCAAGATTATTATTGATGTGCTGCTAATGTCCATATTATAGATGTTGTTACATAGTTAGTGTTTTATCTTGTAGTGACAGGAGGTAAACATGATGGACTGCCCAGCCCTGGACAAGGAACAAGACATGACGTGTGCTGGATTGGTTCCCGAACCATCACAGACCATCTGGCGAATACTGCATTGGCAGTTTCTCTGCAAAGTGCTATAATGGAGACACTTCCTCTTCTTTGAGGCTCCGGGTCCTTGTTTGACACATGGCATCCTGTTCAGGGAGCAGGTCCTGCTTCTAGAATCAAAGAACACACTTCCACCATCGCCCCAGCTGTCTGGCCTGCTTTGTCACCGAGGTCAGCAACAAGGCTGTCTCCTCATTGCCACACGTTTATTTTCCTTTTCCAGCTTTGTTTGAATCTCAAATTAGATTTTCCACACAGGAAGCCAACATAACGGAAAAGGTCTCAGTTCATCTGATTCCCTAAATATTTAGATGACTGATAATTTGAAATATCGAATGATTTTCTTTTGAGTTAACGATCAAATAATGGTTTCCATATGTCTGGGTGCTGTGGAATGGGGCTAATCTGTTTATCTGAGTCTATCTTTGTATTCAGTCGTGTGCATATGGGTGTCTGGCAGTGTTTGAATGGTGTCAGAAGGAGGGCAATGTGACATGTAACTTTGTCGTCTGAAACAGACACGACATGGAGCGAATGGGACAAGGACTTATATTGCAGCCACAATAGCTGCTATAGTCTCTTAACAGCCACGTTAGTGGCTTGAAGTCTTGACTCTAATTTACTTTACCTACTCTATGTAAAGAATGATGGCTCTAGACACAATAAATTCAATCCATCAAGCTGGTAATGTATTTACATTACCTCTAAATTCTGTGATTGGATGTAGCAACTTACATCAATAATGGCTTGTGAGCTACAGCTTCATTACACCATATGTATAATTAGAATGGTATCAGTGGCTGCAAAACACAGTGATGGCTCTTTGTGCTGAGCTCCCTGGGGAATTCTCCCAAGATATACGAATAGTCAAAAAGATGACATAATTACATTATGTTTGACAAGCATTTAAAGCCATATGTTGGACACAGAAATGTAAATGTATGGTAATATAGCTATTCACGACCCATCGTACGTGCATGCCAGACAGAGCCCGTCATTGTCATGGGTAATGAAACTGCTGTTGTTTGATCATAAGATAAAGTGATAAATCACTTTTGCAGGCTTACATCCAGGCGTCCATGTGTGCAAGGCTAAGAAGTCATAAACAGACTTCCTCATAATATGTTTCTGCTTTATTAGACAGCCACATAAGACAGACACACACACACAAGAAAAACGGCCAAGAGGGGAAGTGGTGACGCATGACAAAGGTTATTAGGTGGATTCAATTATAGTGGTGGTGTTGAGTCACAATTCCACACTGTGTCCATTAGTCTCCAGAGCTACAAGGACACCCTTTGTTAGGATTAACTTAGAGGTCATCAGGCACTTTGAAATTCGCTCAACATTCAGGCCGTACACAACGTGGACGTATTTCCCTAGAGTGTGCTCAAGTTGAAATCCATCTTCATCCCTTTCTCGCCGAGGTATGTTTATAAAGATATAAGCTACAATGGGGTCTTCATGCTGTCACGGCCAATTTTATCTCTTTGTGATGTGCCACGAACCATCAATGAGCAGGCTCTTAAATTAAACTGAGCCCCGACCACAGAGAAGGAATTGCTCCTCCGATGCAAAATGACACATCCCAGGACCAGTTTAATAAGTCACATCTGTAAACGAAACCACCACAAGGCCCGATTTCAAAACACAATCCCAAAATTACATGCGACAGTTCAAGGCTTCGAATCATGGGAAAAATAAATATTATATCCACAGTTTATATTATGATAACAGAGCGGCTAGAAGTACTTTATTGATTTAAGAGGTTTCCAGGAGGATTTTGTGACTCCACGCACATGGAGACATGATTATATGACATCACAACTAGTTTGGAAACCAGCGGTTGAATGTGCAAACACTCAGCCCACTAGCACGGTCGCAGAGTGGTGTTACAGAGTGGAGCTTCCTCGCTCATTAACAATCTTTGGCTGCACACATCCACCAGCTGCAGAGAGCACAAAAACCAGACAATAGCTCAGTTTTGACTTGCAATAAAAATGTATTTAGCAAAAGCTGATATGACCTGCTGCCTTCGAGGTTTGCCATGGGTAAATTTGCCAACCTTGCCTGCCTGAGGCTGTCAGGGTCACTCACCCAGTGTGCCCAAATAGATTCTGACATTCATAAACTCTCATTTTCACTTGGATATGCAGTGGGATGTTCTCACTGCAGAGCCTAGCTGTGGTAAAGGAGAGTAGTGCAGCAACACAAGCAGACTATTATTTTATTATTACTATTATTTACTTATTTATTCTTCCCTTTTGATTTAATTGTAAAACTCAGAAATGTTAATTGCTTTGTGTATCTGTAGAAATGTATTTGAAACCAATAAAAACTATTTAAAAAAATTACATAACACTGACTGATAAATTACCACATCTGAAACGATCCCAGTTTAAAAGCAAGTTCTCTCAATGGAAAACTAAATGAGTACTTTTATAGAAAAGCACTATCTTATTGGAACATCTTCAAGGCCTTGATGAAGATGACGATCAACATATTTTTAGTCTCAGTTGGTTCTCCTTGAACACAAATAGAAGTGAGACATTTCTAGACTTATGTTACGTTTCAAGCATGTACATCTATAATTCCAGCTCTGCACCAGATTCAACACGCATCTAAACACCCAGGACCAGATTAGCTCCTTCACTGCCACTGTTTTTCCATCTCATTCTCATTATTGTTGATATTTTGAGGCTGCTTAATGTCACGGTGCTTTGCAAAATCCCTGTCTGACGGCAGACACATACATGTGCATGATACATATAATTACATACATGACTTTATGCACATAAACTAGCAAAGTTAGAAAGATAAAATGCACAACGCAGACGGGGTTTCAGCGAGAAAACCAGATGGAATAAACAGCAGGAAACCTGTGAGACCTGTCAGATGCAGTCACAACACAGCACTGAGAGAGAGAGACAGAGAGAGAGAGAGAGACACAGAGAGAGACAGAGAGAGAGAGAGAGAGAGAGAGACACAGAGAGAGAGAGAGAGACACAGAGAGAGAGAGAACCTGCCCGGTGGCAGTAGCTGAACTGTCAGCGCCTGGCCCTGTCATTTGGAAACTTTGCTGTTTAGAGGTGACAGCCGCCCACGGACACACTGTACAAACTCCACAGCTCTACACACACACACACACACACACACATATATATATATACTGAGGATGAGGAAAGGTTTGTGGTGATGAGTGGGAACTGTTTGACACCTCCTTGTTTGACACCTCCACATCCCTCTGCATGTCGTGGCCTCCGCAGGCTTTTCTCACTGCGCTGATGTGTCCCTTGCCCATTTTAGAGAAAGATGGATCCATATGTGTGTGTGTGTGTGTGTGTGTGTGTGTGTGTGTGTGTGTGTGTGTGTGTGTGTGTGCGTTGGTGTGAGCAGAGGATGACAGACCGGTCTGTGTTTGTCACAAGAAAGCATGCACTTTGCAATTCATCTACTTTATTCATTCACGATTTATTGCAAAGCCGTTTGACCTAAAGTCTTTACGATGGTTAATAAAAGTTAAATGTCAACACAGGATGACTTTTTCTCTTAATGTCATGCAGTTCTAGATTTGTTGCAAATGCTCCCAGACCCATTGGAGATATCTGTTTTAAATGATGTGACTTTCTGTGTGACACTTAACTGCCTAATTACAGATGTACCGAGGGGTGTGTGTGTGTGTGTGTTTTAGGAAGAGTGTGTATGGAGAACAGCAGAATTTTTATTTTTCATCAGCAAGCTGCAAATGGTCCCACAACCACCAACCCCCTCCAACCCCCACCCATGCTACACACACAGACCCACATTTATTCGCACTGTGGTAATTGCCGCGCCGGCTCATTTAAGCTTGTCATTTCTCCTGATAAGACTGCAGTATTAAAAATGACAAAAGATTGATACACACTCTTTCACACACACGTTACACATTGCATCTCCCAGTGTCCACAAGCAGACGAGGGCGGGGCTGTTATTGCAGATCCTACAGGCGGGATGGAAGGGAAATGTGACTATTGTTTTCCAGAGCTGGAACGACGAGATGTTGCATAAAATAAATGAAAAGAAACTTTAGGCTGAGAGATGTTCGGGTGCAAACAGTGCTGTGAAACAAAGAGATAATGATTTCCTAACTCGGAGGACAGAAATGTAAAAATACATTCTGCCTACTAGGATCCTGTAATGATCTGTGTCCTTAATGGCCTATCACAACTAGTTAAGAAAAGTTTTATCGGCAAACATGATGAACGACAAACTCAGCCCAACACTTTTGTAATAATAAGGTGTCATAATGTCACAGTTCATCCATAACCAGGCATATCATCATCACCGATGTACTGAGGAAACTGAGCAAACAGTCCTCCGTACATTGAATATGAACCAAGGGGAATGAGAGAGATGCCACAGTTAATTGGGAGCAGTGTACGTACAGAATAGTAACACAGCGTTCGGCGGGGAGAGCAGAGGAAGGAGCTGATGTCTCGTCTCCAAATGTAAGGAAGCAGCGTGTTCACAGTTCATTACCACTTCCCTTCTCTCGCTAATCAGAACGCAAAGCACTACAACATGTCAACAAGGGAGTGTTTTCATTTTAGCTGAGAATATATATGTGTGTGTGTGTGTGTGTGTGTGTGAAGGAGTGGGTTAGACCATGTTATCTATATGTAACTGTGTGTGAGGGTGTGAATAGTATGTGGTGAAGCGTTTGTGTCTGTATCTGTACACGTGTGCAGAAGTGTATGGCCATGTGTTATACTGTGTGAATTTGTGTATAAATATAAGACTAATATAATTTAATAATAGTCCATATATATCTGTATATGCATTGTTATATGATAAATAGAATTAGTGTATTATTGATATATTAATATTATGAGATAAAGATAATTGATAAGGTATGTATGTATGTATAAAGCAAAAATACAGCAAATCATTTACAGATATATATGAATAAATAATGTATGAATGTACATCTATATAAGCTTAGGATTAGTATTTAATAAGGAAGTCAATGCACAGTTAAATATGTTATTGAATATTGGAAAAGGGGTAGGATTTAATACGTTTATACTTCTTCCTCCTATTTGGACATGGAATTTGAGTTGTTTTTAGGAGTTGAATAATTTAATATATTGTTAAATAAAATAAAAAAATATGTTTTTTTTGTTTTTGTTTATTGACTTCAATTACTCTGATTTTTTTCTTTTGTTTTTACATGTTCGGCATAAACATTATCAAATCAAATAAAAAAATATAAATACATCTATACTATCGAGTTGATCACACTGCTGGATGGCACTTAAGAAAACCCTTGAAAATTTTCCTGTTAGAGATTTAAAGCCGTTCAGTTAATTAGACAAACCATTAGAAACGGATTAAGACGTAATCCTTACAGAAAAAAGGAGATAAGACTTGAGTTAAACTGCACAGCATACTTTATGATACTTGAAAATGTATTTTTTTGCACTTGCACGATAGGATTTTGCTTGTTTCAGCAACATGCTCGAGGAGAACAAACGTATACCCTAATGACACAATCAGCCTCCATCCAGAGTGCTGACTGGCTGACAGCCTTCAGTCAACAGCAGGAGGAGCCCAGGGATGCCACAACTCATTTATGCCTTTCTCTGGGCTAACTCCAGTTATTAGCTGGAATCAAATGATGCAACACATCTTGTGCCACGGGCAGGCCACAGCAAAGAGAAACGCAGAGTGTGTGTCATTAGAGAGAGAGAGAAATAAATGCAAAATTCCATTAGAGGAATGTAAAGGCATCACGCATAATGGATGGACCACAATCCACGACTGAGAAACTGTGATGTTCAAAGTATTTTTCAACAAGGATTGTGCCCTCAGAGGATCTTCATATGGCCCTGCCATTTCCTGTTATATCATGGTAAAAAGAAATTCTCTAAAGGCCTACTTATAAGTTAGTAAGACACAACATCATATAGTGTTTGCAAAATTAAAGACAAGGCATTTTACCGTAATGTCTGTGCAAATAAAAAAACAACAACAACATTTAACCCAACACAGGCCTACGAAAGGAGGAAACCAGTGGAGTTAGATTGTTTAGATTTTGAAAATAGAACTGTGGAAAAACAAGCAACAAGAGTCTATAGACATGTTACAATTCATGAGATAGTGTTTTTCAAAGTGGGGGTTGCCAGGGGGCACTAGGGGGGCCGCGGAAACTTGGAGAGAAAAACAACATTAAAACAACATTTAATATATATCATTTTAGACATTATTAATCACTGCATACTGAAATCTATGTGGTCTGTGTCTATGTTTCAATTTTAAAAAAAACACACACCACTCAAGCCAATCAGAATAGAGCAGCTGCGATGAGTGACGACTGATATCGCAGAAAGTTGCTGTGCCCTTGAAAACTAGCCAGCTACCTCCTGACAAATGAAATGAAAAAGAATGTTTACAAAACAGACATTGAATGTGATGAATGAATGAATAAGATTTATTTTTCATAAAAATAAGGAAATACATTAAGTTATTATTATTAGGAAACACTAATGTAAATATGCAGAAATAAACGATTTTACTATTCGATACTGATGATATTGTAGATCCAGTTATTCTTCAAATAAATGTCAATTTTAGGGTTGAATACAGGCTTTGTTAATGTTTGTTCATGTTCAGACAAGCACACGTTTCCCCCCATAAGATGGCGGCCGCGCTTGCCATCTTCTGCCATTGATAGCTAATAGCGTGTCGGCTCTAGTGTTTTCTTCAGCTCTATGGTCATGGCCCTGCATTTTTCAGCTTTTGATTAAAAAACAAACAAACAGGTTTTCTTTCCCTAAACTTATTATTACATCTTCTACAACTCCTCTTCTCTCTCTCACACTTTAACAAAGCAGAGATGCCCTGTAATTATGCGTACAACATATAATTACTCTGTGTTAAGGTCACGCATCCTAATGTGGTGTTTGTGTGTCTGTCCCGAAACGAGTCAGATTCCTGCACACGGAATCAAAACCACCTTTTAAATGTGCTCCTTGTAATTTGTGCCTTTTGTTTCCTACTACATCAGGCACTATGGCGAGGCAGTTAATTTGCCCTCCAAGGTTGTTACCCCCCCACCTTGGGCAGTATCTACACAGGGAGCTGGCTCTCATTACTCTCTGCTGAGTCTTTTGGCCTTAAGGCTCAAGTCTCTTGTCCTCTATTCCTCAGTCTCGGTCTCCCTGTCACGCTGTGGGCTCCAGCCTTATCTCGCTGGTCCACAAAGCTCCTGTGGATGTGTACTGCTATCCACTCGCAGCACGTTGTTCCACATCATCTCCTTCCCACGTTGGTGAAGGAAGAACATGATGCCAACTTGCCCCCAATTTAGTACAGACAGACAGTATGTGGTACAAAGCTGCTGGGACTGGGAGAGGTTCATGCAAAAGGCCGTTCCATACATACATACAGCAGGTGCAAGCAAGGTGTTATTTCTATTTTAGCCTACTTAGCTTCATACGTCTAAGTGGACGTCTAACTTGATCTGATTTCAATGTTAAATATAAGTTGATTATCATTATGAAATACTTGATTGTCAAACAATCCTTTGACAAACATATTTTGTCTCTGTTCTGTGGGTGGATTGATCAGGAAATATGCAAAACTATGGATCATTATTATAACTGATTAAATGTGGGGAATTCTTCAAAATGAAGAGAACTACGAAACCTGTGATGAACTGATTAAAAGCAGCGTAACGTGATATCTTTTAGACAATGACATGTCATCAAACACACAAGTACAAAGACAGGTCCTTTTGCTTGAGGTTGTACAGAAATAAATGGAAAACTGAAAGAAAATCAATCTCTTACTGCATGTGAAGTCTAGACATCATTGTAACAGCAATGCAAAGCTTGCAGGTAAGTTATTTGTGATAAAAAAATAGTGTCATAAATTTAATATGGAAACATACAGTAAATAGACAAATAAATTCTCTCACAAGTTAATCTGCATTTGGCTGGGTCATTTCCGATTTGTCATTCAGCCCCCTCGATCCAATTTAAAGAGAATGTCTTGTGTCAGAGGGACGAGAAATTTATTCTGAGCCAATAAAAAACAGGCGCTTGGTGAAAATCACCATCGGCAAGTCATTAAAAGTGGGAGAGGAGCTGGATGTGTGGAAATGGCTCATCGGCTCCCCGGGTGCTACTCACAACAAGAGACCTGGACACGTAGACCAAGGCTCTGATGAATTGAGCCATAAAGGTGATTGACTCAAATGAAAGTCTGTGCCTCTGAGGCAAAAACACATCTGTTTGATTAGAATACATCACCGTGCCAAGAAGGACGGCATGCTCAACCTGGAGGAAAATGATACATGGCCGTGAACAAGAGATTTGCACAGTGGCTCAGCATGAATTCTAACATCAAACCTGGCTGGCAAGTGAGACAAACCAAGCCTGTGGGATGCATAAGCCTTCATTACTGCGCTGCTACTGGTTGTCGGGTTACGGATGCAAGGCCTTGGGTGCAGTGTGTGATTTTTGGCTGCTAATTACCAACCTAGGAAACACGCAGCCATTAAAAATGCAACCTCGAGTGTCTGCTAAGCTAATTTGTCTAATTACATCTTTGTAACTTATGAAAAGACCTAACATTACCCTGAAGGCTTGCTTTCAGAGAGGGAGCGTAGATGGTAAATGAAAACTTGCTGTCTATTACAGCCATAAAAGTTCCTCAATGGCTGCAAGGCACTGGGAGTAGGGGAAATATTGTGAGTCGGAGGTGGCAGAACCCCTGTTGGGTGATGCTGTAACTATCTCTACATCCCAGAGATTCCTCTCCCATGGGAAAACCCCCCGCATTCTGCCGACAAGCCTCTTGTTTACTTTTCTCATCATTAATGTGGCATTTTTTTCAGAATTTATCAGCAAAACCAATATTTGGTGCCAGTTATGAGATGCGTAGACTCCCAGTCAGTGTAATAGATTGTGACTGAGCCGTCACAGCGATGAGGGCCTATGGCAGCTCTGCTAACAAGCATCTCTAATGGTAGGAGGAAAGGGGAGTTGGGCGGACCCCCTTCTGACATGTGTCAGACGTACTGAAATTTGAAGACCTTAAACTAAAAAAAAAAGGTTCCAATTATAGTGATTGTGAAAATGTGAATATGTATCCACATTGAGTTGTGTGTTTGGGAACAATTTTCATTCAAAGCATCTGGGTCACATCTCACATGTGCTGTTGAGCAACTCAAAATCACTGTTTGCTAGTTAATAATATCACCTAAGCTTGAATGGCAGCAACGAAATGGAGCCGATTAAATCAGAGACGATCAGAGATAAAGAGAATAATCATGGCAGACTATGCTAGGAAAAGAACAAACAGGATGACGCCATCTTCTGCCTTCCTTCCTTCCTTCTTCCTCCTTTCAACAAGAACGGCTGGTTGATTGCGATAGCATCTCTGAGTTTCAGCATAGCAGCTACCAGGAGCCATGCCACCCGGCTATTTTGGGGTGAAATCTCTTGCTTATGCAGGACCAGGCTCATGTACCCGCTCCCAGAGTAACCGCTCTCCTCCCAAGTTCCACATGACTGACATTAGTGGGGCCCAGTGCCAATGATCCAACACCATGCAACCAAATGGAGGACAAAATTGTCAAGATGGCATATGCGACTGTTTCAGTTTTTAAAGATGGAAGAAAAAATTTAGATTTTTGTGTGTGTATGTGTGTGATTCCCCCCCCCCAAAAAAAACGTCTTAAAATGATCATGGTTAGATAAGACTCAAAAGGTGTTCACCGGTTTTGCTCTGAACGAATCTGACACAAAACAAAAGCTGTATAATCTCCATGTCAAATTTGCAATCAGGAGATAAAGCAATGCCAGTGTGGTTTGTAATGCATCGGTTCTGAGTCATCCTAGTCATTTGTGGAGAGCGTGGTGCACCCCGGGACAGCCGGTGATGTGTCAACCGAAACCTCAGAGATCTGATGAGGCCTGCTATCTCTTCCAGTTTTCACCCGCCTCAGCTCAACTCTCTCACTGGCTCACTTTTTTTCTCATCAGGTGAGATTTTATCAGGCCCCCGCTGTCAGTAACCGCTATCTGTTGTGAAATTTCAGAAGGCAAAGCGTGTGGGAACCACAGTATCAGTTGTGCTCATCTCGCCCAGCACCTTTACAGACGTGCGGGTGGTTTTTTGAAAAGGCGAGAAAAGCTTAACAAAGAGAACATCGGAGGCCTATTTAACACAAACTGACTGGAAATATTTCAGACAATGTTCCACCTCTTCTCTTTGCTTCCTTCCTTTTCTGTGCTTCTTTTTTTGGGGTGTGTGTTGAGCTTCTTTCAGACTGTACTGTCTCATTGCAAGACTTTACAACGTCAAGAAATAGCATTTGAGAAGTAGCATGAATTTGCGGCGCAGATATAGAGAAGAAATGTGAGATACGATACTCTGCTGGCTTAGAAATCTTTATCAACCAGACCATTCTTAGTCATGAATACAAACACACGAAGGACAAAAAATGGAGCTGAATGACAGCCTCTCCCTGCAGACCCACATAATGTGCACTAAAGCACCATTCAGAGCGAGTGTATTCTTCCTCAAGCTTAACTGATGCTCTACATTCAGTGTCATTATCAAAGTTAATTCTTTGCTCTTACAATTGAGCTAGCTTATTGAGTTTCAGGGTTCTGATAAATACAGCAAGAGCACCCAGCATGGATATACTCTAACAGAGAGTAATCCCCTGAGTACTACTGAAATGCACTCTCTCGGTGGGCAGAAAGGTAATCCATCTGAGAAGAAGGGTTGTGTTCAAAAACTCAGAGTCTTACCATGAGCTGTGGGTGGGTCGCGTGTTCAGTAGCTCACAGCTATTGGCTGGAAGTGTAAAATTAAAAGCGATTGTCTGTGCAGTTGGAAAACATCCTCAACAGACAAATGAATCCTGCAGATTGTGACAGAGGTTCTCCTAATAACAGAGCCCATTGCATTATGCTGTATAAATCACTTTGGAAACCAATAGAACTTTGAAGAAGCATCAACAACATACGTTAAATTAGGAATGATTCTGTGTCTAAACTGCTTTAGAACTAGCATTTAAATGGAAAAACCACAGAGTTGCTATTTTGTTATCAGACTGGAGATGTTCATGAACTAGCCTGACTCATTCTTTGCCAGTATAGCTCCATTTCCACTGCGTAGCTCAGCTCGACTCGACTCGCCTTTTTTGCATTTCCATTGGGTAAAAAGTACCTGGTACTACTTTTTTTAGAAGTAGGTACGAGCCAAGCAGGTACTAAAAGGTCACATGAAACATTACAGACCACTGATTGGTCAATGATACTCCGTGTCACACGCATGGAGTATCCTGCACAGCACTAATCAGAAAAGTACATGATACCAAGGCCGAGTCGAGTCGAGTAGAGCTATACTATGCAGTGAAAATGCAGTTAAAGAGATTGGCACAGCACAGAGATGACAGGAAATGTAGGAATAGACAAAGATGCAACATCCAAGTTGGTGTTATGGTTGGCATTGTAATCCCTAAACCAAAGGGGTGCCACATATATACCCTGGTAACTTTATGAAGGCTGACTGATGGTACTGTTACAAGGTTAGTCTAACGTTTGGTTTCCTCATTCAAATGATTTAAGGTAAGGGATCATTTGCGACCTAGACTTTTAAAGTACTAATTTCTAATAGGTTATCTGTTCTTGTCCTCCTGATCCCTAGAGGTGCTGCCGACTCTTTTCTTTCCTCCTTCCAAATGCATTAGCATAGCTAGCAGTGCGGGGGCGTTGGTGACTCCAGTAATGTCATGGGCACTTTAACATGATGAAGCACGCCGAGGCCCCGCTGGCATGAATAATTCACATTACCACGCGCCCAGAGAGAAAGAGAGAGAGACAGAGAGAGAGAGACAGAGAGAAAGAGAGAGAGGAATTGACGTTGCAACAATGAATTGCAGGAACAGATGTGTGATTTTTAAGGCGCACAGGCTTCTGTTTTGGGTGAGCGGGCAATTTTAATTCAATTTGATATTTCTCTTTTAAAGTGAGGCGAGACCTTGAGATAGACCGGGGAAAATGAATAAGAGGGGATCACAAGAGGGAGCTATGGTTATGGGGTGGGAGGGGAGAGGGGTGTAGGTCCTCCTCGCCATCCATCACAGTGGCACTTCTATGATTGTCAAATAAGTAGCCCTGTCCAAACCCATCTTTTATCATTATGTATGAATGAATCTATCTGGGGATCACATCATCCAGCACATGGGAGGGCTCTGTATCTCATATACATGATAGGGAGACGATATGGAAATGGGATACATGATAGCAGAATTGCTTGGATGGGGAGACGGATTCACATGACTGGCTGGGAGAATGGACCGCTGTTTGATCTGAGCACTCCGTCTATTCTGTCAGTCTTGGAAATAGACAATGTACAAGCTACTGCTCCCATTACAATGGGCACAGTCTCTCAGAACTTAATGCAACATTATTTCAAAACCTGCAGAATAGCTCCTCAAGTGGCGCTGACGAAACTCTTTGCAAAACAGCTTCGTTTAAAGATCTTGGAAACACTTCATACAATGTTTTATACTTCAAATGCTTTGAGGTTGAGGCCGTTTAACACATAGCCCGTGGCTCCAAAGCTGACGTGAGAGTTTTAATTCAAATAATTCGGCAAAGGTGGGTGAGAACTCGTGACACTGGATTAAGGAGGTTGTGCTTGCAAAAGCTGCTCTCAATCCATTTCCAAATTGTCACGGGGCCTTCTAAGAGGCAAAACAAACTCACCTTAATCTCTGCTAATCATACTTAAGCATGAATGTTTCATGTGGAAATGCCTGGTTAAAATTTAGAGGCTTTTTTCTGATTCCTGGGGTAACCTTGTTAAAATCCAGAAATCCTTTTGGCCACAGCAAAGACGAGACATGATGCAGAGACATCAGATGCGGTACAGTGCACACAGCATGTAAGTGGGAGGAAGCAGAATCCCACATTACAGACACCATGTTTGTTGACTACATGAAACACTGCAGATAATGAATTCAGGTTGCCAAATTTCAAGATGTGCCAAAAGATAAAGCTGTTATAAACAAGGAGAAAACAACAACGATAACATCGGTGATTGGTTGTGATTAACATCAGCCTTCTTACTTGTGTCTCAGAAATTCCAATTACAAGGTTGATGTAGGCAATGCCAAAGACCAAACCTAATATTATTATTCGAGACGGAGCAAAACCCAACGGCGGGATGATTACATTTGACTTGCAACGATTTTCCCTCCTGCATGAGAAAACAACAGCTTGGAAAAACTAATAGACATATTCCCCAAAGTGGCTTTGTTGCCCCTGCCTTGTTTTAAATAAATCTCATCACCTCGGTGGAAAATGTTTTGATTTCTCCTGCATTTAGGAAGCGGAGATACTAGTCCGACCCACCTGTCCCTGAACTTTGCGGGGTGTGGCGCAGCAAAGAGAGGGCTTTACATGCAGCTTGGTAAAACGCATGTGCATCCGACACACCGCTCTCACTCGCATCGTTATCCTCATCGCCCATCTCCTCCCCCAGCTGAGCCCACATTTGGAAGTTAATGGATATGATCCTCCCCCCAAAAAAACAAACAAACAAACAAGCAAAAAACATTGTTTGTTCGGAACATCCGGTACTGTACTGTGCTTATGGAGGAGTAAGCCATTGTCTGGTGTTGCCTATTGGATCAAGTCTGTGTGGAGAACAGATGCATAGTGCTGGCTGAGGTAAACACTGGACCAGAAGACACCAGAGCTGAAATAGCTTTGAAAATAGTTTTTGCTGACATATAGCTAGAGAGAAAAATACAGTATGAAGGAATATTTGTGGCTCGGTCTGGAAAGTAATAAACACCTTCCCTCTGGTGTAGGTTCAAAAGGTTCTTATTTTCTTGTGTTCATCCAAGGGCCCAACCATACATGTGTGTGAAAGGGAATGTGTGGTACACAAAGATTCAGTAAGAGGTTGACGCAGTTAGCATGGCAGGCAAAGGGGAAATTATACCTTGGAAGCTGAGTATTGCTGATCTAATTAAGAGCTGGTCAAAAGTGTCATTAGAGTCTGACAGATTTCAGCCCCGTCTCTTTGTGTTTGCAGTGCGCTGCCGCATAAGTGAGAAACACTGTCATAAACAAAGTGGGATGATGAGAGACACGGAGAGACAAGGAGGCACTATTTCCAATCAAGACTCTGCCTCCCTTTAGACGCAGCGTGATTTAACCTTGAAGAGTAATGAGATCTGACTTGCTTAAATGTTAGCATTCTTAAATCATCAGGAAGTGCCTCCAAGGAGCCGATAATCACTGTGCCAAATTGCTGCACTCGCTAATTTCATTTCTCCCTAGCATTTGCTTGCAGTTAGTGTCGATTATTCAAGAACAGGCATTTAATGCTGCCAGGTCCCAGGGGTGTTACATTAAAATGTAATAACTTGCAACATAAATGAAAACAAAAACCATTACTTTATTCCCCCTAAACAGCTCTTCCCTCCTCCCCTTTCCTGCTTTTCCACCTCTCTCCCTTCCTCAATCTCTGCCAACTCCCTCCCTCCATGGTGGGAGTTCGAATCTAATTCTCAGCCCATCTGGCAGGCGTAATGAAGGCGGGCCGGGCTTGTGGTGCCCTGCTGCCACGGCTTGGTGGAGCAGGAGGCTAGCTGGCAGATTGGGACGGGATGAGTGGAAGGGAGTCGGAGAACATGCTGAGTGAGTAAGCCGGCCCAGTTAATCTCCCATGTGCCCCGGTGTGATCGGGGCCAAGGCCAACCACACACTGAGGGCACAGTGGATGGGGTCTGGAGTGTGGATTGTTGTGGGCAGAAGACCGCTGGGCGAGTCTGGCATTCATTTACATTTCCTGGCATTTAGCTCAGTCCTCTCTCCGCGACGACGTTCAATCAGTGAAACAGTAAAATTAGCCTTCATTTTGAAGACTTCCAACACATAAATACACACCAGCCAATGAGAGCACAGCTAAGCCAATGCATATAAAAACACCAACAGGGCCCGTAGTGTGTTCAAGGGATGCTTTGTATTGTGAAGTGACCCAGCAGCTATTAAGGAACATTGAGGGAATCACATGAAACAACTGCAAGACAAAATATTGAATATATGCACATTCCTCATTAACACTTTGATCCACAGCTTCTATAGTATAAGTGATATCTTCACAAATAGAGTCCAGGTCCATCTTTGCCAAACATATGTCAGTACATACAGATAGTTAAAGAGGAAGATCTACCCCAACAGGTGCAGCTTCAGAAGAAACAACAAATAGTGTCACAGCACCATCTGGCACAGACGTACCCAAGGATTCACATTTGGTCATTCAAGGCAAATAACACCTGCGAGGTGGGGCTGCACATGACATATAATGCTATACCTGCAGATTAATACAAAGATGTGTATGTTGTAACTTACACAATTTTTATACAGTTTTTAACTCAAATCTGTTCACACACTTTATTCTTTATTTCAGTTTTGGTTTCTTTGTCAAAGAAATTGAGTTTGCTGTGCCCTAAAAATACTGTTATACTAAAAAACATGCTGCAATATATTTCTATTGTATCTCCAAGGACTGCGAAAATATCTTGCTGAGTGCCAGGAACAGTTACTGGGAGAGTGCCACTGCCAGACACTGGAAAGTCCATGCAGTTTTGATTAACCTCCTTTATCTTAACACAAATTTATCTAACCTCACATGTCCAAACACCACAATCTGTGTGGGACCACGTAGGTGGGATGTGGCAAGACAGCTAAAACCATGGCAAGAGACCTGCAGCTGTTTAAACCAACATGCTTTACAAAGCCATGCTGCTACAGTCCTGAGAAGGTTCCATCCATCCATCCATCAATCCATTTTCTTCCTCTTATCTGGATCCGGGTCGCGGGGGCAGCAGTCTCACTAGGGAAGCCCAAACCTCCCTCTCCCCAGCCACCTCCTCCAGCTCTTCAGAGGATACACCAAGGCGTTCCCAAGCCAGCCGAGAGATATAATCCCTCCAGCGTGTCCTGGGTCTACCCTGGGGTCTCCTCCCAGTGGGACATGCCCAGAATACCTCTTCAGGGAGGCGTCTGGGGGGCATCCTAATTAAATGCCTGAACCACCTCAGCTGACTCCTCTCGATGTGGAGGAGCAGCGGCTCCACTCTGAGCCCCTCCTGAATGACTGAGCTCCTCACCCAATGTCTAAGGGTGAGCCCAGACACCCTGTGGAGGAAGCCCATTTTGGCCGCTTGTATCCACAATCTTGTTCTTTCGGTCATTACCCAGATTTCATGACCATAGGTGAGGGTGGGGATGTAGATTAACTGGTAAATCAAGAGCTCCATCTGTAGCTTAGCTCCTTTTTCACCACAACAGACCGATACAGAGTCCACATCACCAAAGACGCTGCCCCGATCTGTCGATGAATCTCCTGCTCTATTCTTCCCTCACTTATGAACAAGACCCGGAGAACTCATCCCTAATTTGGAGTGAGCAATCCACCCTTTCCTGACCGAGAACCATGGCCTCAGACTTTAGGGTGCTGATTCTAAATCCCGGCCGCTTAACACTCAGCAGCAAGCTGTCCCAAGGACAGTCGGAGGTCACGGCATGATGAAGCCAACAGGACCACATCATCCACAAAAAGCAGAAAAGCGATCCATAGTCCACCAAAGAGAAGCTTCTTTTTTGCAATCCAGTCAACACCCAAATGCTAGTCAATACCCGTACCTGCCTGGTGCCTCTGCTGAAAAAGGCCAAACCAGAGCACAGGCAGAGCAACACAGAGGCTGGCAGCCCATCCTGAAGGTTGTTAATCTCTGTGAGGTACGGGACAGACAAAGAGAAAGAATAAAAATCAAATAGTCAGACAGAAAAACTAATCTACAACATCGTAACAGGAAACTAGGCTGACAAAAACAGGTTTCTCTAAGCTGTGCTCTGGCCCCTGGAAAAGACACAACACTGTCATCAACAGCTACTCTCCTCATAAACACACTAACTTCAGCTGGAGGTATAATTGCTACTGCTTCTCCTGTAATCTTATGTCTTACCTGCCATTACTGTCAGACACCTTCTCTTGTGAGAGAGATGGAGACAGAGAGAGACATGGGGGGATGAAGAAGGGTTGTGGGTTATATGTGTGTGTGTGGTGAAGTTGGAGGCAGGGTAGATGCTTGTGTAATGTCAGATAGGTAAAGGGGGAAAAAAAATAGGGCGTCGAGACAAAGGAAAAGGAGAAAAGACATGTCACAAAATCAAATGAGTGTATATTGCTCACTGAAATCCCAAGGCGGGGCTCAGGGAAATTGTGTTCTTTTTCTTGAGTGATTAGAAGACGGGTGGCAGAACATGACCTACTTAGTTTAACTTTTTTGTACAGGCTTTGGAAAAGGTACTCGATAAGAGTAGACGAGATGGGTGGGAGCTTTAACCCTAATAGATTCATCGAAACAGTAAAGATATGAGGAATAATTGCTGGGGGGTGTTTGTGAATATGGAATAAATTCTCTTCATCTCATGACCTCTCCAACTCAAACAAGGGCTTGCAGTCATCCTGTATGCTCTGGCTTTGCAGCCAAAAAGCACAGATGGATGCGTTTGATCCTACAGATATGCAAGGTTAAAATGCAAAACAAAATATGAATTAAACATAATCTGAAACCTTGTAAAGGCTACAAGAGGAGGTTTTAGTACCTTTAAAATTAGCCCGGAAAGTGTGGTGGGAGGTGTGAATGTCTAGAGAGATGGAAACCAGAAGAGGAAAAAATAAATAAATAAAAAAAAACAGGATGAGAAACCTGCTTCCTCAAAATCTGTGACTGAAAATGTCAAAGCGTCGTTTCATTTCTCTGCCTTATTACAATCCCATATCGGAAATCCACCGAGGCCATAAAGAAAGGAACACTTTAGCTTTGCTGTAGAAATCGGCCTGCCTCTGGCTTCTCTTAATTTCAAGCTTTGTTTGTGCAGCATCGGGGAGCTCTTGTGGGTTTGCGAGAGACCCGCAGGCCTTTTGTCTCATCAGCAGAGGTGGTTTCCTCTTGGCGCCTGAAGCGATCCGTAGGCGTACACCTTTTGTTCTAGCTCTCCGTGCAAGATTTGGTCACAGGTCGCGGATTACAGGCAACACAGCGATCACAGGTACACTGCTGTGTGCTTCCCCTACAAAAACTGTTTGTGCCCAAGAGAGAGGTGGGCCCTGAATCCCTGCATCCCTGCATCAGTCAGTGAATGTCTAATGAAGAAAGAGCGACCAACAACCATGACACATGTTGGGAAATTAAAAGTCTTGAAAATATGGTCTTTATTCATTAGGTTATGCCGAACCTAAAATGGCTTCGTCTGGATTCCTTGGAGGACATTGGCAGTGCTGCAATGTCTGCTTCTTTAAATGACACAGAGTAATATTACACTTGTGGCACTGAATTAATAAGCTGCAGCTTGATCTCTATGATTTATTATGTTCCCTCCAGTGTATAATCAAGCAGAATTAGAGGGGGAGAGAGAGTCAGGCAGAGGGTGACTGGAGATATAGACGGGTCTGAATTGAGACACAATAGAAAAAGCCCCTTTCTCTGCACAGACGAATAGACAGACTTAACTTTGAATTGAAGTGTGAAACAATCCGGCTATGAAAACAGTGGGTGTTGTGTTTAGCAGAAGGAAAGCGATTAAAATACCAAAAACTTGAATGTGCCACATGCCATGAAATATGACATATGGAACTGCCAAAACAGAACTAGCAGACGTTGTTTCCGCACAAAATGGTCTACTCTTTTGGAAGCACGAATTCCCCATAAGGGAGGTTTATGAGAATATGACACCTCTATGGATGTCTCATCCCACAATCCACGGGAGCCTCTCTCTCCCTCCTGCCTGCTTCTGGTGGGATGCCATCATATTCATTCCCCCGTTACCAGATAGATGTTTGTAATTGGAGCTCTAATTTATGATCGGGCCTTGGTGCAGGATAATGATATGGAGCATTGTAATTTGCTGATGCAAATTGTACGTTATAATGGGGAGCCATAAAAGCCCCAGCAACATCTCGGAGACTTGCCAAACACCCTGAGCGTTCATTACAGCCCTCATTAAAACATCCACGTTGGCATTGGGAGCTCTTACAAATGGAAGGAGCATGTAATTGCTACTTGATTGTGGTATATGTAACATATGATAAAGTGGAATTACCACTTTATTTGTCTACAGTGTCCGTGAAACTTAATGGGGAGAAAGCCTCCAGTAAACAAATCCTCAGAGTATTATTTGATTGTTACATTATAGGGCTATTTGTTTAAAGTGGGGCAAATGTGAGTTAGGGGACAGTGTATCCAGGACAAACTTAGAGTGATGATTATCAAGGCTGGGCTTAGGGGGATAAAAGTAATGCTTTTACCCATGAGAGGCTGTGTTTCATTTGGACTAACTCCAACATGTGTGATAGTATAGAGCTTCATCTGGGAATACATTAACTGGATTTAATACGAGAAAAGATCAGTATTGTTCTTTTTCATTACAAGGCACCAAAGTCATCAAGATACATTTGCTTAAAGGTGGTGGAACGAGATTGAAAAAGGTTACAATGTACCTCTTATGAAAAAATCTATTTTGTACTTTGCCAATTTGGGCCTTTGGAGTAATGTTCCTAGTCATTTCCAATCCTTGATCTCAATTCAGTCCTAACGAATGGGGCATGTGGAACGTGGTGAAGCTGAACGTCCCTGGTTTCTAGCAGCTTTAAAAGCAAAGCCAAGTTGCCAAAGCAATTAAGAGTTCATTTAGAACAAGTGAACTAAGCCGGGGCTGATTTTTCTGAAACCTGGTCAACACTAATTCACGGTGTTGCCTATTTATTCAAATGACCTCTCTCAGAGTCCCCTTTGTGCTGGTTGTAATGCACCTCCATTAGAACAAAACCTGAGCTGCAGTGCTGAAAATGAAGCTTCACTCCTCAACTCTGAATGATGGCAGGTCTCTACCACCAAAGCTGTGTGTGCTCAGCCACTGGAAAAGGATTTTCAACTGTGGCATTCAGCCGGGGCCCCAGAAGCTTGAAGCCTTTATCTCTACAACCATTGATTGATGTGTTGTGGGCCCTGCTGTGGTTAACAGCAATTTTTATCTGTTGCCAGCGGCAACAGCCCAGGTCCCTGGCACGCAGTAGCAGGGCCTAGGATCTGAGGATGGACCGCACACGGGGATAAACAAATAGGTTTTTCAAGGCGGACAGCCCTCATAGAGGGGCCCCTGACAGGCAGCGCCCCACCCCAAGGCCAGGACAATGTCAGGGCCCCAGCCCACTCTTGCTTGGCTCTTGGTTTCCATCACTAATTTTCCCCATGTGCAGAGCTAGTGTGGTGGAGACACCTGCGCACCTCACTGAAAAGTGATCAGAACACAAGAAACAGGGAGTCACAGACTTACCAACACAGTTAGTTAAGGTATTTCATACAGTATACTGTAAAACATTGTTTTCTGTAAATGCTCTGGGTGCCGACATTGTGTGGCCAAAAATGTTTTGCAGAAATAATTCAAAGTACATAGTATAATTTACACTCAATTTCTTTTCATTCACCGTGTTTAGCATTTAATCCAGTAAATCTGTGCCGTTCTGTTAAATAAACCGTGAAGCTTTTAATGGCTTCTATTATAATTAAGTGACATAATCCTTGTATTCGATAAAGATCTTGTAAAAAGCCTCGTCACTTAGACAGGGGAGTGTATTTGCCACAATGTAGGGTTTGTGAATGCAAAATCAATTAAAACATGGCTGTTTAAGAATGCACAAATGACTCTCAGACTGCTCTCAATTTGACTCATTTAGCATTAAATATGATTATGACAAACCGAGCAGGGAAATGAAGAATAGGTGTGCCTGAGATCTCCGAGCAGTCTTGTTCAAACCAAACACTTGGGCCAAGGTTTTCCTTCCTAACACTGTGGAGATAAACCCCTCCCAAAACAAACTAGTCTGATTGTTCTGTCACAGACAAAGCTCTATGCTGTCATGTGTGAAAACATCAGCCGTAGCTTGGCCTTGGGCTGGGTTTAAAAGATGGGGGATGGGAGACTGATGCTCCGTCACTTCATCTGAATGGAAAGGGAGGTGTGTCTTTGTCGCTTAGCCAAAATGCGTCCTCCTCTATACAGTATATCCAGCCCAGAGGTAGTGACAGCATGGGCAAATCACTGCAGCGAGATTCTTTGACATTTTCCTTGGTTTTTGCAGCCCATATCTCTCAGGCACAGCGGGGGGATGTTGGATTCTTTATCAAGGAGCCCCTCAGAGAGGATGATAAATCTCCAGAGCCCAGGCCAATCTCCAGTGGAACAACAAGCAGGTAGCAGTGCAGGAAACAAGAGACAGATATTGTCTCCCAAACATAGCAGAGGCTATAATGAAGCCTGCACAAAGTAGACAGGAGAGAGTTGGCCTGATAAACAATTGCATTTCCAGTCTTCCACAGAGAGCGAGATAGCGAGTCTCACTTCTGCTGTTACATATCGCTGCTGGACTCAATGATGCAGAGATTTGCCCTCACCCTGAATGGGGAATGAGGGGTGGGTGGGGGAAAGGGCGAGAAGTGTGGATTTCACATCTAGTAATGTTGTCACATCGAACAACACTTTATGTTTAGAATAATAAGTACTTAAAGACCACAATAACCACTGCTATTAAAATAACGAATGACATCATTGAGATGCTATAAAAAAATATTGTGCAGCCCTTTTCATTGCTTTGAACTATGCTTTCGACACAGTTGACCGTGTCACCTTGTTAGGCAGACTCTACATTGGATTGTATGGACATGCTGTAAGTTGGCTTTTAAATGACTTATCTGGTAGAACACAATGTGTCCACTTTGCTGGATCCTCCTTTTCCATCCTTCCTATGTCAAAAGGTGTACCCCAGGGTTCCATATTAGGATCACTGCAATATATGTAAATAACCTCTGCAATAACTTATCAATGCTGCTTTACACTTTTATGCAGATGATATTTATCTAATGCTCATCACCTTCAGTTGTGCAAACCCTTGAATTTCTGCAGTCTGCTTTTCATGTTATTCAGTCTCATTTAGCTGAACTTAAATTGGTTTTAAATGCAGACAAATCCGAGTTCATGCTATTTTCAAATGGCAAAGAGCACACATCCAAAAGGATTTATGTGAAGTAATTTCTTACAGTATAAGCTCACCAAAGTTCCTCATCAAGTTAGAGTTGCAATAGTTAAAAGGTTAACTCAATAATAATATCAATAATAATTAGTTTAGATTACACCAGTTGTCAAATGGATAACAAACTATGTCAACACAAACATGTTAAGTAGTATTATAATGTTGTATTACTATATGTGCAGGATATGGAGAATGTTTACAGCTTATACTTGACAATGATGCAGCATGATTGATTGATTGAACACGGTATTAAAGTAATTTGCTGTGTCCAAAACATTTTGATGGCTCCCGTTTCTTTTTTTCTGGCACTAAAGCCCACAACCTTCCTTTACACTCTTGGGTAAACCTTTCAAATGAGGCCATTTAAGCCTGGCAGGCAACAGGGGAGCCATATGGATGCATAAACAAGCAGAGGCGTTCGTTATCTCCTATGGAAGTAGAAAACAAACTGTCAGGAGAGATTGCCTTTTTTACCTCTTAGTGCCTTGTGACAGATAACCAGCCCCCGTCTAGCAGCATGATTGTTTGAGTGTTTGTGGAGAGCCAGAGCAGTAGATGGCGATCAGCACCAGCGGCCAACCAGCTGATAGCCCTGTCTATGCTATTGGTGGCCGGTGGCACTGCCTACGCTTGTAAGCTTGCCTCGCTGACCCTCCCACAACCCCTCACCACCTCACAAACAGCCCTCCACCCACACACATAGCCTCTTTCTTCCTCTTCCGCTTCCTCCAGCCATAATGCTCTACCCAACCCTTGGACTTCTTGTGCTACTCCCCCCTCCCATAACCAGTCAGCCTCTGCCTGGCAGTTCCCCGGAGCCCCCCCCGACCCCACACCTCATGCCCCCTCCTTTGAAACCATCATATTGTAAAGCCTGAAGCACTTACAGATAAGGAGACCCCAGAAATCAAGCGGGCCCAGCAGCAGAGCAGATTGAGAGTCAGAGCTCAGCACCCAGGAGGTGCCCAGAGGCTACAAACGCGGCAGATAGCACCATCGCATAGCCAGAGTGGAAACCAGACAACGTGAAACTTCCTGCCCTCGTTACTGGACTTTCCTTTGCTTGAATAATGCTCCCGCCCCCTCACTACCACCACAACACCCCCACCACCTCCATCTCTCTCTCTCTCAATTCTCCTCCTTTCAGATAAAGAGAAACTCTCGTTCCTTCCCGACTCAAACTGACAGCTCGAGCCAAAGGGCTACACCAGCTTTTTTGGAAGGTCTTGTTTGTTTTCATCCATCTGTGAGTATGCGGCACTGGAGAATAGGAATGTGACATGTTCTATTAAAACAAAATAAAAAAAAAGCTTGCAAAGAGATCGGAGTCTTTTGAAGTTAGGCTTTGTTCAGCGCTTTAACTGCCGTCCTTTGAGGCAGATTAACGATGACAAACCATTTATAGTTGTTTTGTTTGTCGGGATGATTGCTTCCAAGCTGCAATAAGAACTGCCATATGCCACTCATCAGCTAAAAGTAGCACACTTTAAAGAATGTTCCTCATGAGTTCCCCTTTAAGCAAAGGACATAAAGGACGACCGCTGTTTCAATTATCCAGAGACAAAACACATCATTGAAACAATGGGAGGGGAAGAGCACAAATTTACGGCTCGAACACGCGCTGGGGCAAGGCAACAGATGCTTTCAAGGGATAAAAATAGTCCTGCTATGACAATTTGAGAGCTAGTGTAAGCTTGAAAGGATAAGGTTGGCGTTTTCCAAGGCATCGCTAAATATTCCTCTGACACATTTACCTTGAACGACATTCTACGGCAAAAACCATCTCAGTGAGTCCTACTATGACATGTTTCACTGCTACGGGTCTTCCTTAAGGTATGAATGCGCATGCTTTTCTGTGGTGGTGAGACAGTCATTTATTGCAGAGACACAAAGGCCTTTAAAAGCCTTTTAGGCATATTGTCATATACGTGAGGAAAAGGATCCTCCATTGCCAGTCAGAGGAAGAAGACATTAAACTCTTGACAGCCAAATTGCAGCAGTGGCGACCGGTGCTGATCGATGCCAATAAAACAGGGCTCTTTTTGCCAAGGTAGCGCAGGACACCTTCCTGCAATTTAATCAGTCAGTCAGCCAGAATTAATGTTCCTAATATCATGATTTCTCCATTACTCTATTTAACATAATTAAAATGTCGAGCGCCTGGGCCATAAAACGGGTCGTTGAAGATTGTAATTCTGCCGTAAAGCTATGAAGCATGAAAATGCCACTTACCGAGTAGCCACGGCCTGACAGCGAGTGAGTGGAACTCTGTGGGGAGAGAGAGGAGAACAGGGATGACCTTTAAGGAGCGTTTCACTCGCTGACACAGACATGATGAAGCAGCGCCGCTTTAATATCAATATTCACGTTAACCTTTTACCCGCCCTGCCATGTACCTCACGCCCGCACACATCACTCCCATACATTCTCGCTTCCAACATGGGGGTAGTTGAGCGGCACTCGCTCTAAAAACAATCACTCACGTCCTGCTGAGAGACTTAATTTGTTGTCAGTTGTCACAGAAATACACAGTGGGAAAACTTAATTATTTGGCAAAACTATGATTAAAACGGTGCACGGTAGTCACGCTATGGCTGTTTAAATGTATATTGATTAAGGTTGGGAATGGTTCACTTTTGAATCCATATTGGTATCTGGAAGTTGACACTGGTAATCCAGTGTCTTTTAGTGTACTGTGTGCTGTAAATGTAGTAAGTAATAAAAATAAAAGACGTGGGAGCAGCTAGAGGAACTGTTTTTACTCAACCTGGAAGAAACGGATGCAATTATCAGCATAATATTAAACTATATTAAGAAATATATAACTGTCAAAAGGAGCATTAATAACAAATGGGGTAGTGGGCAGCAATACACCATTGTAGCTTCTAGTCTGCCTAATCCAAAGAAGAAACAACACCAGCAACAGCCCAGGTACCCTGTGAGCCAAAGGTGTTGGATTCTCTTCTTATTCCATCCGATGATTGTCCAAGTATTTGCGTTGCACTCAAAACCAACAGTACTGAATAAGATATATAATCTGCAAATATCGGGCATAAAAAGAAGAGATAATATCAAAAGCCTCTATGTCCTTTATATAGTTCATATTCATCATTAAGCCTTTGTTATAAAAACAATCAAATTTATTCTTAAAATAGTGTGTGTCACACTTTGGAACCAAGTTAAACATTCTTCCTTATGTTGTATCAGCCCCATTTGTAGTTAAATATCTCTTTGTGCATTTAGAGATGTGCTTTGGCCAATCAAACTCCCCTTGTGTTCTAAATGCTGAGCAGGATGGAGAAAAAAAAGCTGGGGTTTGTTCTGTTCTCTGGCTCGATCTGTCAGCGCCCAGCACGAATACCAATCCCCCAAATCCCTCCCTCCACATCCACTTTTCACTTCTTTTATTCCTCCATCCAGATTGGCAAATTCTCTCCCGCTCCCGGTCTATAGACGGGACTTTTCTGCTAGACCAATTTCTTCCATAGGTCCACCTTCAATCCAAATGACGCCCCCCCCCACACGCCGTCACTACCACGGCCTCCCTTGTTTTGCACCCTCCCAAAGCCCCTCATGTATTCTTCCACACCTGCTCTAGGCCTCAGCCCTCATCAACGCCTCTGTGCCCCACTCATTCGCAGGACAGCTCCTGTGGTGACGATTAGGGAGGAGTCCCGCCGTGAACCGGAAAGCAAACTCTGCGGGAATCAAAAGGCTATTCTCGCTCTGCTCAAACCCTCTGCTCCCTTCAATACCACGACCAGGGAGGAGACCAGGAGAGAGGGGAGGAATAACTGCACAGAGGCAAAATCTGGGAATAACAAGGGCCAAAAGTATGTTCCAGTGAGAATTTGGTCTGTTGTCTCTGTGTGTGCGCATGTTGTGAGTGCACTTAAATATGTGTGTATGTGCATGTGTTTGTGTGTGTGAGAGTGCATATGCGCATAGGTGCTAGGAGGCCAAGGCCATATGGAATTAGCTTTACTATGTAGAGTTCATTCAACTTGGAGCATTCTGAGTAGAAAGAGAGGCTTATTTAAATGATAATGAGGGACAATCCATTGGATTTAGTGCCGGTGAAGGGAGGAAAACAGGGGAGGGAATGGGGGGGGGGGATCCATTAAAACGCCAGCGGTTCATAAGCCATAGGGTCGGCATCCAGCTAAACACTCTCTCTTAAAAGCCATTATACATGGCTCTCAATGGATTTTTGCAGCGCTTAGGACTTCAAAAGGATTTAAAAACCCGCCCCAGAGAGGGAGTGTGGGGGAGGAGGAGGCTGAGTGTGTGTGTGTGTGTGTGTGTGTGTGTGTGGTGGTTACGGTGGTTGGTGAGGAGAGGGATGGGGTGGGATCTGGCGGCATTTAAGGGTTAACTAAACAGCCCTGGAGAAGAGAAATGTTGCTAAATCCACCCCTAATCCTCTCCCCATTTCCATGGCCCCTCCTCCACTCTCCTTAAAAACCCCCCCACACCAAAAAAACAAAAAAGACAAAAAACATAGTGACAAGAGGGGAGGGTCCAGTCCATCTTCTACCAACCCGGACTGGTGCTTCATGTAGTTCCAGGAGGCAGGCCAAGAAGTGGGCCAATTGGAGCCATTTGAGGGATGGTGAGGATGCAAATATGTCGGCCCTCAGTGGCAGGGAGATCAGGTAGCTGGGTGTGTGTATACAGGAGGATGTCAGAGTCTCTGACAGCATCACAACTGCTACCCTCTCCTCCGCAGGACACAGATGAAGTGGAACCCGCCCCCTCCGCCACCTCATATTTCCATAATCCCTATGTGGCTTAGTGCCGGGGGCCCACTGCACTGCAGGCACAATTACCTAGTCAAAATAAACAGATAAAGACCCAACCATGGCAATGAACAAACAGCATCCCCTGCTTTTTTTTTTTTTTTTACTCCCTGTTCCCAAATTGATGCATGACTGTTTTTACAGGCGGGCGCGTCCGCATGTCGCATTTGTCTCTACTTGCTCTGGCTGTAAGGCAGGAGAAATCCATTTTACTCATTGCAGATGCGGCATCATTAGTTAAGAGCTCTTAAAGCTTGGGAGCCACTTTGATGTGGGGGAGCGTGTTTTAGGAAAATTAGCTGTGCTCTCAGTGTGGCGGTGGAGATTTCATGGACCTGGGAAAAAATAAGAAACACAGGGAGACCGCGGCACGGCGTCGGGGAGGAATCTCACTGTGCTGCATGTCCAGGCTTTTCTGGACGGACAGATGCAGGGAAAGAGAAAGAGAAAGATGAAGACAGGCGGAGAGAGAGAGAGATAAAGAGATATGGATGTTGTAGCAACAACAATCAGTGTCTGTGGACCATTTATTTGGCAGCAGATTAGAGAGACATGCCACATCTAACACCATTGGCGATTACTATGTGAGCAATTTTCAACAGTGCCATCCCCACCCCACCCTTTCCTGCGACTGCCGCCACTTCCGCCCTCACTCTCTCTACCACCCCCATCATTCATGCGCCCCCCCCCCTCTGCTTCTGGATGGTTGTCATATATTCCTGTCAGAGCTGTCAACCAGCTTCGATCTTTTATCCGACTAGCCTGCCTCTTCCTCTTTACTTTTTCATTAAAAGACAGCCTTTTACACAAATTCAAGAGATATAGTATGAGGGGAAGAGGGGGGACGGTGCGGAAGAGAAACAGAGCAGCAAGGCTTAGAGAATAGAGGATGAAGATGCAAAAAAAAAAGAAAAGAAAATTAGGCTGGGTGATTTTTGTCGTGCTGAATAGCTTATAACAACATACTTTGTATAAATTCATTAAAATATTTTTCTTTCCGTCACTTTACCCCTGCTGGAAAAGGAAGCTGCATATTTTCCTTACTCCTTTCTTTCTCTCTCTTTCTCTCCCTCTCCTCCTGCTTTCGTCAGCTAAATGAGCGGTCTGATTGAATTTAGTTTTGCGAGGCCGGCTTGACAGGCATTAGTTAGGAAGCATATTTCTACGTTCATTTAAAATGAGCCACTTTGGATTTCGCATAAATTCTCATTACTTCCCCTGTATCTAAATTGCATTATTTCATCCCATATGCTGAACCAACGCCTGGCTTCCATTTTCACTTTGCCACCTACTGATCCTCTCAACAGGCTGGCATATGGATACGCCGGCGCCGGATAATTGGAGCAGTTTCTTTAACTCGTTCCATTCTGGGGTCGGTGAGGTCAGCCCACACCTGGCTGAGCTGCATTAGGTCATGTCTACATTTAACCCTGCCATGCTTTAAATAATGCCAGGCCAACTAGGTGATGCTGTGTTACCCGTCTAATCATTTCCCGTCTATGTGTTGCGAGCAAACCTGTCTTTTTCCCCAGTGCACAGGGGATTTATGAGGTGATAGTTGGAAACAGCAGGAGCTACTGCACCAGCTGCCCTCTGATCTAAGCCTCCATGTTGCCGTCGTCCGCCTCGCTCTGTATATCCCACCTCGGGGTCCCCTGCCTCGGCCTGTGAAAGCGGATAGCCTTGCTCTCTGTCGGAGGTCTGTGAAAAGGGGAAAGGTCTCCTCCGAGGACTCACCTCGCTGAGCTGCTCTTTGGAGTTGCTCCTATGAGGTCGGCTGAGCTCCTGCACTGCGTCGGCCTCGCTGACTTTGACTGGACGCAGTGCCAAAGGCTTGATCTGCAGGAAACAAGAGAAGAGGACATCTTCGGATTATGTTCTTACCACATGAAACGAACCACAACTAAGCACAATACACGGAGAGGCAGTGATTTGTGCTCATTTTTCATCCATTTGAAGAGAATAAAATATAATCTTAAAAGCTGCTCTGATAAAACTATAAACCACTGCAGAGTGGCTTAATAGAAAGTGATAAGGAGAAAAAAATGTTGTATATTAAAAGACCATACCAGGGTCTCTTTGCAATACAATCCTTTAAAAAAACAACAGTCTTATTTTGATTTTGTGTGTTTGCACAGCTTTCATTTCTCAGATTCGTTTTTCTTTCATTTTGGTCAGAGCCAAATGTGTTTAATAGCAGAACATCATGTTAGCCATTATTTGTGTCACAGCTATGCCATCATTGCATGTATAATGTGGATGAAAGAAGGGGAATAGAGAATTCTACTCATATTCATACTGACACTGATCCATGCCATCTGAGAATGTTTTTCAAACATACAGTGGCTTATGAATGTTTACCACCAGCGCATGAATGCACTAAATCAGCAGGCTTTTCGCTATCCTGAAGATGTTTTTGTTATTTTGCCATTATTTTGGACTGTCAGGAGAGAGAAATGAGGGGAGAGAGACGCGTAGAACAAGACCTCCTGTCATTACTCAAACCAGGGACATAACTTTTCAGTTATGTAGTTTGACATTCAGCCATGAGGTCATGAGAATAAGCAGGCTTCTCAATACACTATGAACCCATGCCACAACCTAATGTTAATAAACTGAGAATGACATGGCGGAGTTGGTTTCATACCATACTGAGAGGAACAGAACACTATGGGTACACAGTAGGCTTTGGCAGTAACAAGGTATGACAATATGGCCGGGAATTTAGAAATCCAGAGTGCGTTGTTTTTAAGACCATGAAAAACACACACTACTCTATTAAACTGATACAGAGATGCTGTATTGGGGAGATCTGTTGTAGTGTGCAGCTTCTGCCACCAGAGGATGAGAAGGATATATGACTAAAGACTAAAGACTGAAGGGGTTCTTTGTAAGTTGTATTTATGTTGCTATGAGCAAGATGAAACTGGACTGGGTTCAAATCAGAGAGGATGCAGAACACTCAGTATCGACGACCCAACGAAGGAGGACAAAGCCTTTTTTTCCCCCCTGATAATGCTACAATGCTGCTGTGTTAAATGTCACACATTCCAGCACGCTATTTAAAATCACACACCAGAGCGGCGTCGTTTCACCCTTGTGTTGTTCAGTGTGAACAAAAAAAAAACAAGACGTTGTAGAGAAGGGACATCGATGCGGCGCTGTTGTGCGATTATTTCCCATTTATCCATTATTCCATAAACCCTTGAACTCTTACGATACCTTGTAGGCTATCACATAGAGCTCATTTGATCTGATTTAACACTGTACTTCAGGCTGAGGCCATCATTACGCATCACCTATCAGTACTTCGTGAAAATTTTTTTAAACACTATGCTGTCAATTTAGGTTTACTATTTGTCAACTGCACGCAGTGTTGCTGACTTAGTTCACGGCCTCAACTTATATCTAGAAAGCTAAAATTATGCTAGTAAGATTCTGAAATTCAACCTAAAGATTACAAGGTATTGTCAAAGTCTGTGGTAAAATTGCAGGCACAATCTTGCAGGACCTTACTGACCTGCATAAGGTCAGGACTTTGAGGAAGGCCTGGACCATTTCTGTCTGATTCTAGCCATCCCATGACTCAGGATTTTAAGCTGCTGCCGTCCGGACTATATATCATTCCTAAGAGGAGGACGAGTGGGCTTAAAAACTCCTTTGTGTCCTTTTAAATGACTCAATGTAATTATTTTATCATTTTAATGAAGCCCAATTACTATATATTTCTTATTTTTTTCATAGCCCCTTTTCTTGTGCCCATTGTTTTTTTATTCATTTAATTGTAACTATTTTGACATTGTTTTTTTAATTTATTTATGTCTAACTATTTTCAGTGTTTTCATCTTAGATCTGTTTTTATTGACTGTTGCATTTTTGATGTCTGATTGTTAAATTTATTATTGTTGTCTGTTTTATGTTGTTTTATCTTCTGCTGGCTGCACAAGAATTTGCCCTTCGGGGATTGATACGTTTATCCTTTGACCTATTTACAGGTGTCATGAACAACGTGGACCCAGTGAGAGTTGCGTGTCCCGATGATGGACAAGACATGTCATCGGACATTATAAGTGACATAACAAGTAATTGTATGCTTTGAATTAAATCTTAATTCATCCACAAACATAGCATTTTAAAACCACCTCCGGAGGTTGGGCAGCTATGTATATACAGCATAATTACAATGGCTTCGAATGACTTTCAATTGGCCATGGTCCATCTATTCTTAAACTGAGGAAAAGTGCGTGGTGCCTCAGAGCTCAGAGTCAGTTTGTGATTTGGTTGAATGCAAAGCAGAACTGGCTGTAGCAAAAACACCTGCAACCCCAAACCTCAGCCCACTATTGCTCGTCATGCCAGCAACAGGAACGCAGCAGCAACAATCTAGTTGTCAATCTAGTCTAGTTACTGTGGCTGTGTACAACAATAATCATGCAGATTCAGATGACTAAATATTAATTAGAGTTTCACTGATTTAAAAGACAGGACAAAGAAAAAGTTATTAATAGCTAGATTGTTTTTCTGCTTACCTTAGCCTCAACTTACATACGGTATGAAATGAGATATATATATATACATACATATATATATATACATATATATATACATACATACATACATATATATATACATACATACATACATACATACATACATACATACATACATACATACATACATATATATATATATATATACATACATACATACATATATATACATACATACGTATATATATATATATATACGTATATATATATGTATATATATATATGTATGTATATATATATATATATATATATATATATATATGTATGTGTATATATATACACTGCATATATATATATATATATATATATATATATATATATATATATATATATATATATATATATGCAGTATATGTACATAATGTTGTTAAAGGGGTATAATGAGTATGAGGTTTCAAGTTTCAACAGCGTACTAATGTCTGACATCCTAATCCACTCCAGTCCATCCAGAACATTCATTAGCTAATGTAAGGCCAAAAACAGCTCCCCGTGGTCAGAATTCAGGTAAACCATGTAGCATGAAGTGTGAGAAGACAATGCTAAATAATATAAATACTTCCACCCCTACCAAAATAAAAATTTTGGGAATATTACTTTATGTCTTCCTGTTCCTTTATGGTCGTAAAAAATACTCAAATATCAAATATTGTCACAAAATATCATGCACAAATGCCAAAATATGCATTCAGCCACCCACATCACACATCAAGGGAACCCTTACACAAACATGGATGGCCTATTTTATTGCAAGCCATCAAGACCCACAGTTGGCATGCACCCAAATTCCCAGCCAGATGGGAGGTTGGCGAGCTCAGCAAGAAAGACTCTTTGCCGGTGGAGCACCAGCCAATCAGAATGTCCCATGCTACTTCCCCACATTAGAATACAGTGGCGATGGCCGCAGGGTGTAATCCGTTTGACTAGCAGTTTGCATGAAGCAGCTCCCCCGGTGGCACATGCGCTAGCTGGCTCCGCTCTCCTGATCTCCACTGTAATTTAAGCAGATCACTGCTACAATTAACCTTTCCCAGTAAATATCAATTATGGCCCCCGGCTTGGCTGGAATTAAAAGGGTCATCAGCTAATCTGACAGGTCCTGTACGCTGCCACCTGGCTGGGAGAGGAAGGGAGGCAAGGCAGCCGAGACACTGTTTGTCTACCCTCATGCCCACCAGCTCACATGCCAAGTTGACACAATTCCCTTTTAATTACCCTGCCGCCGCCAGGGCAAGCATGCTGATTGGCCAAAGGGGCATTAGCAGTGCGCTGAGGTCAACAGTGACAGGACGTGGGTGGGTTAGCGTGAGGATGGGGGGAGGAGAGAGGGGACCTGCCACCAAGCAAAAGCAATCAGGGTGACGAGATGGAAGGAAAAGGAAACCTGCAGGTGGGCCTAATCAGGTTTGACTTTCACTTCCACCCTCCTCCCCTCTACGTCTCCCACTCTCTCTTGACTGGCTGTCAGCCTCATCACTCCTTGAATCTAAAAAAGTACATGGTGGCCTTTTTGATTTCCTTCTACCTCTCTCAAAGAGGGCACAAAAGGGAGCAATCCTCCTTCGCACACACGCAGGCACAGACAAGAGTGTCGAGGTACAGATCACGTCGCCGTCGAGTGCAGCCGTTGATTACTTTGTTTACCCAGCATCAGTGTTGCTGACAAATTCCTGAAGGCGCCTGAAGTGTTTCAGTCTCCTCTGGGGCTACATTACCCAGCCAGCAATCAACTTGGCTATTGATCAGAGCACAGCTTCTAATTAGCTGCCTAGGTTAATGATGCAGCATGCAAAGACCGTTCCCAAAGCCACCGTTCAACGGGACAGGAGAGCAATTGATCTAGGTGGGAATTCACCAACGCTGACAAAAGATTGGCAACCTTGACTGGGTGTGATTAAAGCAGGGACTAATTTCCTGTCTGGGGAGGCATTTAATTAGCCATAAGCTTAGAACTGTAGAAATGTATTTTTTTGTGAACTCATTAATGTGAAAGGACGAGTTAGACAGCTTGAGGGTGGGGTTAATGTCCTCTACTGAGATGTGGTTGCGAATGGTGACACGGTTCAAGGTCATAATGCCTTTCCACTACGATAGAGGGCCTGGATTCTGGGCAGCCCTGAGGGACCAGTTCTTGGCCACCTGGCTTTTTAAAAGGAGTTCTATTTTTTGATTTTCCTGTGTGGATTAAGTTTGTTTACAATGATGGTTTGACCCACGCAGTGCAGGGACAAGGTTAATTACGTTGATGCAGCGAGTCAGTGTGGTTAATCTGTGTATGTGCGGGCCAGTGTGGCTTAAGAGGATAGCAAGAGGAGAAATAGAAAATACATAGCTAAGTAAGGGCCTGTGTTTTACATGAATAATGTACTGGAAATTAGCTCCATTAGTCTCGGTATTGAACATGTCTGCAGTCTCTCTCTGGAGGCTGCCGCTCTGTGCTCTTTAATTATCTTCAAAAGGCCCTCCAGCATCTTAATTTCCCCCCAAGTTGAATAGCGCCGACTTGGGTCTGCTCATTTATACTACTCTAACCGTGGGTGAAGTCACAGAGCCCCCCCCCCCCCCCCCCCATGTCTAACAAAAGGGTTAGCCAAGGCATCGACGGAGACAGCGGTGGTTCACATCAGTTCATGCAAGGCTAACTTTCTGTTTCCTTTCACTCTTCCTCTTCCTCCTAGCAGTGTCAATCAATCTGTAGGCTGTCAGCGGGGGAGCTGGCTCGAGGCTGGCGGGTGATGCTTTGTTGTCCTGCTACTTTGATCCTCCCTCCTTCACGTTGCAGGGGGTGTTATGGGGCATCGGATGGCTGCACTTTTTCCACCTTGAATAAGAGAAGCTGTTAGTCCTGACCTCGCTTTTTCCTCTCGTTGCTCCAGCTCCTCTCACTGTGCTTACTCTTTCCCCAGCCTCCTGTCACCTGTCAACAGCGTTCAGGGAGGCTGGGCCTCAGCCTTGTCCCAGTGTCAATCCTCATTACTCAAGGATCTTGGACCTTCAACCCCCCCCCCCCCCCCCATGTCTAACAAAAGGGTTAGCCAAGGCATCGACGGAGACAGCGGTGGTTCACATCAGTTCATGCAAGGCTAACTTTCTGTTTCCTTTCACTCTTCCTCTTCCTCCTAGCAGTGTCAATCAATCTGTAGGCTGTCAGCGGGGGAGCTGGCTCGAGGCTGGCGGGTGATGCTTTGTTGTCCTGCTACTTTGATCCTCCCTCCTTCACGTTGCAGGGGGTGTTATGGGGCATCGGATGGCTGCACTTTTTCCACCTTGAATAAGAGAAGCTGTTAGTCCTGACCTCGCTTTTTCCTCTCGTTGCTCCAGCTCCTCTCACTGTGCTTACTCTTTCCCCAGCCTCCTGTCACCTGTCAACAGCGTTCAGGGAGGCTGGGCCTCAGCCTTGTCCCAGTGTCAATCCTCATTACTCAAGGATCTTGGACCTTCAACCCCCCCCCCCCCCCCCCCACAACACGTTCCTTTCTGCTGCCGTGATGCTGCGCTGCACTACCATGCTCCAATCTGATCTCAGGCCTCCCAAGCACAAGGCACGAAGAAGACGCGGGGCAATACAGAGAAGGGGGCGCTGAAAAAGACAGATACAGATCCTTCCTCTAATTTGCTCTGAAAAGTGTCCTGCACAGAGGACTCTCACCCCCATTAACCCAGTGACAGACTGCTACCGCTACTCAGGGAGGCATCAGGAGATTGTGTAAGTATGTATGTGTGTATGTGAGCGGCGACCGGTTGTGCAGTGGGCGAAGGCATCTCGACGCTCAGTGCCGTGCTCCGGCACCAGCTCAATCTATCGGCTCATTATCCCCCCCCCCCCTCTACCCAGCCTGGGGGGCAGACAAGTGCACTTTAGGGCCACAGGCCAAATTGATTCATCTGCCTTCATTTTCTTCAGACTCAGAAGTGGCAGCTGCTCTGAGGCAGGGGGAAGGCTCTCCAAGATGGTGAGAGACACAGACGTGAGAGAGGGAGGGAGAGAAAGAGAGACTCAGGGATAGAGTGAGATGAAGGAGGGAGGCATCAAGAGAAAGATGTTCCTGGCTTTGTTCCTCATCCATGTCTTATTTCCTCCTCCTCCTCCTCCTCCTCCTCCCTGTTCTCACTCTCTCTCCTAACCGCACAACTAACACATCCTTCCCTCGAAATCACCATCAAGATACGCACTCACTCCCCCACCAAGTCCCAAGTTGGAAATTAGCCCAAGGACAAGCAAGTGAATTTACTAGAGGGAGAGCAAATGGATTTTTGCTTTTATTTTGACGAGTCCCAGTGTATCCATTATGCCTTTTAATCATACATTATTCATAGAGCTCACCTTATAATAAATGACCACATAAAAGAGGTGCACATATTATACAAGGCCTAAAATACCCCCATGACTCTCTCTCCTAGTGCACTCAGACTACATCACATTCGTAAACTGGTTCACAAACACGAGCCTGTAAAATCGGAGAGAGCGATTGCATTTCCATACCAAAAAAAAGCAACAGTTGCGTACAAATGAGATACGGAGCAAACAAATTAGAGGGCATGACCTATTAGCTATTCAGCATGTGTACAATTGCAGTGTACAATTTTGCTCTCTTGCTAACTGGGGTGGCCATTGCGACCGCCCAACCCTGCAACAAAGCAGTCGACCTGAAAGCGAAGCCGCTTACTTGGCCTGATTCTCAGCCAACGGGGCCCTCAGGAGAGTCTGAGTGTCCCACAGGGCCCGGTCTGGAACAGATGAACTGGGGAGAGGAGCACTCCCTGTGGGACCCCAGGTCTCTTCAATCACTCTCACCATATGCCTCCTGGGGGAGTGAGAGAACAAGGCGGAAGAAAAGAAATGGGGGGCAGGGGAGGTGCACCTGCTCCCAAATACGAACCCATCCCTCAGCACCTGTCCCAGGGGTACACGGACAATCACAACCAACAGACACACACATACCTCACCTGTCAGCCAGAACTATAGGAACAGTATCTGTCCTGCACTGATAAGCACAAGGCCTTAGAGGAGAACACCCCCATCCTCTTTCCCTTGACTCCCACTCCTAGGCAAGCATTTCTCAGAGCTACCGACAGCAATTAGGCCGATAATGTCAAAATGCTAATGACGTTATTGGAAGGAAAGCAAGGGAGCAAAGCTGTTGCTCAGCATTGCTGAAGCCAATATTATGCAGACCCAACTCCTCTCTTGTTGCCCTGCAAGAAATGCACAGCTTGGATTTCTGTGTGCACTATTAGCTTTGAGAGCATTTTGCAAAAGTTTACTAATGATAAAAAGAAGACTTCTAATGGTGTTCACTTTGGAAGATGTACTTTCATTTTTTTTTCTAACTCACCTTGATTATTTGCAAGTTCCCTTTGACTTTCAAAGCAGAGGGCTCATGCAAAGCGGCACTGAAACAACTTCAGGTTGTGGTGCATGCCGCTGGCAATGCCTCACTTGCACTTAGTGGTAAGCAAAACCTTTAGGAGGGTAATGGTCGGGCCACACAGGCTGTGTGAGCAGTGTTGGGGGGCTTTGTCACTTGACTCCTATCTATCTACATAGAGTTTGTCTTTGATACTTATCAATAATGATCATGACATGATTTTCCTTTACCTTCTTTCAAAGAGAGAGAGAGAGAGAGAGAGAGAGAGAGAGAGAGAGAGAGAGAGAGAGAGAGAGAGAGAGAGTGAGCACACTGGAAAAAAAAATACATTTTTTCATTTCATGTTTATTCTACAGATACAGTACAGACATTGAAACTGCAGGAACTCACAGGTATGATGTTGGTATGCCGATCCACAGATCCTTTTCATGTTTATTTTTGCTCAAAATCCACACAACAATGGAAAATAGATGAGGCGCCACTACATCCTCACGTGAGAAACACTGCTGATGTGCACTGAGTGGCTGCTATAACTTATTAACAAGGGCATTGAAATGAAAATCAAGAGCTTCCACGATACACATGCGTTGTTCATGCAAGCCTGTGTGTCCCGGCTGCAAAAATAAGAATGTTCTGCTGTATCTCTCAATGATCTAATTATTTCAACAGACCTTTCACAAGAAAACACAACAACATATGTATATAAATATATACATACATACATGTACTGAGATTGAATATTAACCTTAAAAGAAGAAAAATGTCACATTGCATACATATTTACCTCTTTCTTGCATAGACAACAACCAACATTCTTTTCAGTATTAATGTTGATAACACACAACGTCCTGACCTCCATATTCATGTCTCTCACTGAAAGGAGTGCCACAGACAAACAATAATGATAACTGCTGTTGCAGAATAAATGCTGTTGCTTCACACATTAAGGCCCAATTGAGTGACCGCTATGTGCTGCTCCCTGTCATTACTGCTACTTTTATAGCTGTAATGATGACTTTTATTGAATCAGGTGACAAGCAATTGCAAAGATGGGACACATACTTCCACCAAATAAATGGAGACTTTCAGAAAACTAGCACAACCTGACTAAGGCATTAAAACTCAACCATACCTTCTTTTCATGAGTACAAATACTTTCGATTGTGCCAAGATACCTAAAAGTGTCAGATAAAACCTGCATCCAGAACGCAGCGCCACGCACTGCCAAAAACAGTGACCTTAGGTGTGGGCTTGCAGCAATCAATCATAGATTCTGCAACAGTTTCTCGTGGAAAGGATTTATCAGTTATGACTCTCAACTCTATAACCCTTGAATGGACAGAGATAACACTGGCATAAACACTCTTATCAGCTGATAAGAGTCTGCTGGTGAGACAGATCAGCAGTCCAGACAGATTTCGAAATGACATAATGTCTGACTACACACAGCGATTTTCACAACTTAAACTCACTATTGGCTTAATATCAGGAAAAACACTGCTCGCTGTAATTTATAGTCAGATGTGGGCCTAATAACACATAAATACTATTATTATGTGTATTATGTTATTATAAATGAAGTGTGTAATTCACTGTGTAATTATTAAACACTAATTATACATTGTGATGAATAATAAACAAGGAAAAAAAGAATGTTTTTCTTTACATGTAACTTTGGCTTTTATAATTGACACACTTTTCACCTGCACTTACTTTCACCATTGACCATTGTGTACCAGCGATCTAAGTAGAAAAGACTGCAGCTGCTCAAATGCTGTAACACCCTTAATTATTTTTTAACACTCGAAAATGATCTTATTAGCAGTTGAAAAAATTACAATTTTGAAAGTGCAACTTTCGCACCCTCTCCTGCGGCTTCACTTGATAACTTTGTCACCCTCGCACACACTGTGAGAAATATTTAATTTCCTCTAACGCTATCTGAAATCATTATCAGCTGAAACTGACACACGTGCTGCAAAAGGGCCCCTTTTAACAAGTCCACCAAACACACACCTTAAAATTAGTTATCATTCACCACAACATAATTAAAACACTGTAGATAAGATTGTGGCATAAAGGAAATGAGCAAGTGATTAAAGAAATGCTAGACGAAGAAGAGTCTGAAACTTCCAATCAGTCTAACTTTAGACTGTGTTCTTCAGTCAGGTGAATGGCCCCCTAATGGAATGTCTGATGTAAAATTGTGTAGTGTTTCCTAATTAGTATGCTCAATAATCAATAGTACTGAGCAGTATACAACATTGATGCAACAACCAACCACACCTTAACTGTTAACTGCTGCAATAAATATTACATCATGCAAGATTTCTTTCTGACAATAGTTAATCTTAAGAATCAAATTGTGCTCAATTTTGACTGTTTTCAATAAGTTGTAGTGTTTTGTTACTTTTACAACAGTCTCTGAGGTCTATGGACACGTAGGTGTATTTCCATTATGAAATCAATTTCATTAAAATGAATGAACTGTTAAACTATTTTTGGAGTAAAAGTATGTTTTTATAAGAATAATGAGAATTTTCAGGATTTGGACCAAATAATGTTTTTACACGTGACTTTAGGAGCCACATCTTCAAAAGCAGAGATTTTGCTGGATATTTTTGATATAAAACACTTGGGTATAGTGCTGTATGCAACTACTGGAAAAAGCTGAATTTAAGAAGGACGTGAATATTCAGAAAAAGATCCCTGCAAGTTAAAATTCCCATTTAAAAGTCAAGGAAATTAGTTGTTTGGATCATTGCTGGTTAGCATTAGCATTACAATGGATTATAAACCTTGTACCATTTTATTATCAATTTTTGGTTTATTTTGATCCACACTAGTTGCCATCTTGGCAAGAGGACTCTTAATGCGGTCTGCCTGACCAATAAATGGCGGAACTGTGCCAGTTTATGAAGGCTTTGAAATCTGCCATTGTCGGAGACATTCGAACTGGAAATGATGCATTTTACACCTTGACCTACAGAAGCAGGGCCTATTTATAATAAATGCCAGTGATATGTTATTATAGATAGTCCCTGGAAACTGAAATTGATTAGGCTGATAAATATGTTTTCTATTTGTTGGTTAAATTAAGACAACAAATCAGATAACGAAACAGTATTATGGCTGATATTCATATGAATACATCTTGTAAGGATCCCTTTTATTCTTGGTTATTAAAGAATTATGACCAAGATTTCTACTTGTCAGTTTTACATTTGCAAAAATAAACAAATGTGAATGCTCTCTGGTGGAAAAAAGTACGTAATGGAAAAATTGTTGTTTGTTATCTTTGCAATGTTTCTTTTCTTTGACACGTCTTTAATGAAATTCCTTTTACTTAGAAGTCTACATGTATGCTGACACCAATATATCTGTGATGAAATAAAACTGGCCCAAAAATACTGGCCACATCAAAATATATCCATCAGGATCCAGTTAGCATGAGCGACACGAGCCAGGAGAGCTCATAAAAAACAAAGCAAACTGCAAAAACTCGATCAACACAAAAACCATTTTAAGAGATCAGTGCATGCAGTGTGCAAAGGTTACACTTAGCTCACTATGAAACCATTAACACTGTAACGGTTTAATGATGCTATCTTGTTTTCCATGCTAGCAACAGGGGGAAAAAAAGATGATACATTGAATGTGTGAAAATTTAGGCTTCAATGACATAGGATGGGAAAATATTCCAAATAGGTACAGGTCTGAATTTATGGCCAGTGTCGATCCTAAAATATTCATATATGCTCATATTGATAATCTGTGAGTAAGGAGCTGAGGGCATGTCGTCAGAGGAGAGGGAGCGTTTCAAAGAAAGAGACCCAAGCAGGGAGGTTTTTTTTTTTTCGAGCGAGAGATGAGGTTAAGGCAAGGAGTCTGGAGGTAGTTTGCAGTCAGAGAGTGAGCAAGAGACAGCGCCGGAGTGCTCGGGGCATTTTAGTGGGAGGCAGACGCAACACATGTAATGAATCAGCTTCAGCTCGACGCGGCTTCCCTCTGATGTCTGAGCTCCCGTCCTGCCCTTGAAAAACTTCTGGGACGTTATCTCATGCCTGCACAGCACACACGGCCAGAACATTTCGGAGGAAGTGTTATGTGTTGGATGAAGAAAGGAAGGGAGAGGTAGGGGAGTTGAAGTGTGTGCATATGTACTGGCATACCCGTAACTATTTATCTGTGTGCGCGTTCAGGAATCTAACAATGTGTAAATGCTGAGAAACAAAAGATGATTACAGACGGATGGACACACTGATGACTAAACCCCGTCTTTTTATGTCAGGGGAATAAAAATGCCTAGAGCTAGAGATAGCAGCTATTGGCTATTGAATGTTGAGGTGCTGCTTGTAGGATTTTGACTAGCATAAGCGCTAACATGTGAACATATGTAACCAAATATTCAATGTCAAGAACTTCCCTTTCTGTCTGACCTTAATAAAGGCAGTGGTGTTGAGGTTATGCTGACTTCTTCCAATGTAGAAACTCTAAAAGCCTGGCTTACATCGTATGACACAAAGTTTAAGGAATGCGCCATTAAACAAAAGCTACAAATTTTGTTCAACAACACTCAGAAAATTGAAACACTGACATTTATTTTGTTGCGTTAGATAAGTTACAAAGCAAGAACATAAAACTCAGACAATAAATCTTTTCCAAGCGTGTCATTTAGGCAGAAAAAGTACAGGTGATAACATCAATAATGACTGTATTCTGTTTCTGTGTTTCAGTTCCTGGGCCCTGGTTTTGAGCATGCTGGCTTACAGGAATGGCTTACTGTGAAATTTAATGGACCCAAACCTTATTAATGTTATCAATTCCACCTGTGCTTCCTTATATAAAAATTCAAAATATCTCCTGTGAAAAACATCTTCTGAAAGATCTTTTTTGTTGTTCTCTGGAGTTAAACTTTCTGTTTTGCAGCATAATGGTAGTTTTGAGGTCAATATGATTGCATCTGGAATAAATCCCGAAGTTTAAGACTGCACTCAGTGGAGCGCTGACCTTTTCCAGGCTTATAGTCAAGACGGCAGTGAAGATAATAAAAAACAAATTTATTCATCTCCTATCTTTAGGCTAACGTTAGAGGACCATAACATATTGGGTATGCAATTGATCTACAGATGTTCTGGTTCAAGATGAGAGCAAACCGCATCTGATGTCAGTTTTTGAGCCAGAATGTAGCCAACAACACACCAGGTAAGCCTGATCTTTATCCTTGACATCTGCCGGAAATTCCTTTCTATGTTGTCCCAGAAACAGAAGCAGCAGTCAATATAAAACAAAGTGATTTTGAGCATAAAACAGGTTTTCCAAAAAACTGAATTACTGCAGAGGAAGAGGTCCTTGAGCATACAGTCATAAATATGCACAAAAAATACATTAGGCTTACGGCTGCAGTAGTATGAGACAGTAGCTGCAGGCACATTCAGATGCACAGATGCACTTGTACACATTCACAAACAAATGACCGAATGCATGATCCCCTCCAGGCTTACAGCTGGTAGAGATAAATAACCTAAATAGCATTAAATATCCTCTCTGCATACCAGGTAATACTCATTACAAGCAGCTGCAAACTGCAGGATGTTAAACTTTTGGGAAAACTTCTTTCATTTTCACAATTATGTTGATTTTTTTTTTTTTATAATGTATGTTGCTTGACGCCTGTTTTATATTTGCAAAATGAAGGTAAAAAACACCAGGGTGAAAACAATCAGATGTCAAGATACGTCATCTGTCATCTTTGTGATCATTTTTGTCAGATGCATTCCTCAGTTTTGGAATACAATGTAAAAAGCGTATATGACTACTATATAAAAGGAAAATCAGGTGCTTTACATGTGCAAGCCCAACGTAACAATCATCCAAATTATAGTAATGAGCATGGAAGGAAAAGTCTTGGCACGGTTCTCCTCCTCCTCACAATCCCTTCTAGCCAAGTTCTTTTTTTTTCCAAGCAAAGGGATCATTGCTCTTTTGACTTGCAGCAAATTGGTAGATTGGTAGCACATCACACAGCCGTCACACTGGCTTTTATCTATCTCCATATGCAGGCCTGCATAAGGAATGTTTTAAATCCCCATAAGCCCAGATGCAGACCGCATGCAGCTCACGCACCTGACAGGAAAAAAAATATGATGGCTGCTGAGAATAATGAGAGGTCAGGAGAGGCACAGGGAGGACAGAGAGGGAAAATTCAGGAAAAAGGAAAGGACAGTACAGGATTTGTACATGTCAGATATGTAAGACGTGAGGCTGGGATAATTGGAACCTTCATAAGAAGAGAGGAGATGGGGGAGAGAAGGGAAGAAGAGGAAACATTACGCAGGAGACCTCCTGCCCGACATTTGGGGGTTTGGCTATGACATGTGCCTTTTTTGCTGTTATTTCCATCACTCCTGCTTGCACCGGAAGAGACAGGTTGATGAAGGAAAAAGAGGAGGAGGAGGAGGAGGAGGCGGCGAAGAAAGGATGAGAGGATTCTAAAGCTTTGGGTCGGTATGGAAATCAGGTTTTGGGGAAAAAAAAAAAAAAGAAACGATGAAAAGCAGATGGGATCAGCCGTCGACATGACAGCATCCAGCCCTGAGAGCACAGATCTACTGCTTGTGCAATTACATGGCTGCATTTGCATCTATATGATCCTTCAAAATGCTGTCATGTGCTGGGATTTGAGTCTTGCTATCTGCAAGTGTGTGTGTGTGTGTGTGTGTGTGTGTGTGTGTGTGTGTGTGTGTGTGTGAGCATTTTCCCAGCATTAGATGATCTGACAGGCGCTGCTTGTCGCGATGTACACTACATAAAATGAGGATGCTGTTGGTGGAAGAGGATCATGTCCATTGTGTTAATAAGGATAATAGTGATTTAATAAGCTTACTGGCGGATTCACTGTGCATTCTAATTGGCAAGGCCCCTCGCGTCGAGCCGCCTCCTGTATCCCCTCATGACTGGCAACACATGGAATAGTTGAGTGAGATAAACAGTCAAACTGTACATCTGTGTCTCCTAGAAGGGAATAAAGTTCACATGACTTAATTAAATGGAGGCTTAATCGCACATGAGTGGGACAATGAGTTATGCCAATCACTGTTGCAGTTAAATCATACCATGTGCTGTCATTCCTGAATGATTAGAATTAAATTAAGAGATTAAATTTCTTTTTTTATGCCATTACTTGCACGTTGTTGTTGTAAAAACAATGTGTTGCATGGTTCGTGGAGAAATTTGTTCCAGAGAGATTATTTAGCAATAGCTACAATGGATATTTGTGGTATTTTCTCAGCTTGGATGGGTAATGTGGGGCGGCTGTGGCTTAGGTGATAAAAGTGGCCGTCCACTCGTCAGAAGGTCGGTGGTTCTCACAGTCTGCATGTCAAAGTGTCCTTGAACAAGATACCGAACCCTAATTTGCTCCCTGGGCCCCATAAGGGCTCCCCACTGCTCCTCAGGGATGGGTCAAATGCAGAGAACCAATTTCACTACATTGTTGACTACAACCTATTCATTTTATTTTTGGGTGAAGAAGGCAACTAATTATGTTAACTTTTAACCTTTTCTGAAGCACAGCAAAGGCTATCATAACAACATAACGTCTCGGGCATAAAGAAAAACAAAGGTGACCCACATTTAGAAATCCATGTCTCACTTTTGCGTTTTTCCCTGTGCTCGACGGACCCCAGTATAGACCATGACACACTGCCACTTGCAGCACCCAAGTAATGATGTGTCACTTCTGTCTCTTTCACATATACAGGCTTTGCTTGGGCTTGTGTGCCTGCACTGGAGAGAGTGTGCACGTGGCCGTGAGCCACATTTTGCTCGTAACGCACAATAACAGCAGTGTTTCTTCTATATCCATCCGCCGCTCCTACATCACGAGCGCCGCTGCTAAAATTTCTTATGATCATTAATATCAACGAGCTACTAATGAGCTACTAAAGTCCATCAAATCCTCCCGGACCCTCTCCTCACTCCTCAAAGGACCATCTACGTAAAAGGTAACGTTAGAGCAGCGTAGCTCCTTTAGGGAATAGGGCAGTGTGCGACAAGTGAGCCACGGAAAAGTGACGATTAAACTGTGAATGTGAGCAGGACAGAGGAAAAGGTTAGCAGTAAGTTGTTAATATGTGTCACTTAATAAATGCTGCAGCTTCTCAAGACCAAAAAAAGTTGTATGTTGTTTCCCCAACTGCTGCTGCTATGAAACGTTCGCTACATTCATAGGAAGTCATGTTAATTAGCGGCTTGTCATTACTACCTGCGTGTCCAGTGTTCAGATCCTCTGTTAGTAATTACAGCATAACTAGTGATATTACCTGACTAACTTGTCCAGTAAGTGAACGTCAGGTACAAGCTTAGACTAAACTCACATTTGTCCTGTGGGCTACACATACATATTGATAGTTACAACTATATTTCAATTTTCAGATGAGTCTATTAAACTGGTTGGTTAGGAAGAGAAAGGAGGATGGTGACCATGGTGACCATGGAGGAGCTGAGGTTGGTAAAGCTAATAAGGGATGCAAACTAGTCACCTTTCAGTTTCTTTTGGAATCTAATGAACAAGTGCTTATACAGAATGGCGTAAATAAAATGCTGGTTACATGTTGCCTAAGTGTGTTACAGAAAAAAGACTGGTAGTGCAAGCAAAGGAAGAAAGAGAGGCAAAGAGGACAGGAGAGAGAGAGAGAGAGGGTGCAGTGGGAGGTCATGAGCTATGAGAGGAGCAATGAGAGAATTTTAGCTTGAGAAAATGTTTCTCTCAATGCAGACGCCACTGTTACCTTTTAATTTTCACTAAATGGTGTGAGTAATTTTGTGTGTTGTGGCATTTCATTTTTGATATTTTCTATAGATGAATGTCATTAAGACACTATCTATAATGATTCTTAGGTCATTTCATGTGAAGCTATTCTGACTCGCGTGGATACGGGCTGGTGTTACAACCTCATGGACACCGACACAACAGCACCACGGCTGGAAAAACATTCGAGGGGAAACACTGAACAGCAAAGTGTACATGACAAACACACACATGAAGTTGCCGTTGCAGAAAACACAATGTCTACAGAGTGGAAAAGACAGCATATGCACTACGTGGCCAAGCAAGAAGAGGAGGAGGAGCAGGGGAAGGGAGGAGGAGGTGAGCAGTGGATGTGGAAATGACAGGAGGATATTGGGAGGCTAATTGTCTTGAGGGGCAGTGTCGGTGACCTTGGCAGGGTGAAAAGTCAGGGGCTTAGGCCTCTCAGGGCACAGCGCTGCCAGGGTAATTGTGCCACGATCTTGACCTCGCATTGCTAAAAAAGCCGCCCTCCATTCTTCCTCCCTCAATCCCTCTCTCTTCCCATCGCTGAAGCTGAAGAGGAGCTTGGATCTGCTCTCCACTCTAATGATGTCAGCTCCCTAGAGGAGGCGTCTGTCTGCTGAATCTCAACAACCAGCCTTCAAAGTCTCGACTTGGCCCAGGAGCCAGAGAGAGGTGGAGGACGATCTGTCCACTAGACGGTAAAACCACTACCCAAAAAAACCAGCATGACCAGTGCTCCTGAAGGGGGTCACAAAGGTCCTGATCCTCTCGCTCCTCTACTGTCAATGAAGCCCTCAAATGGTCAAAACACACGAGTAGGGAGGTAGCAGGAGTCAATGTTTCCAGCATGCAAATAAGAGTGTGTGCATTGTAAGAATGTAAGAGCTTGCAGCATAAACACCAACCAGGCTATTATATGAAGGCAAACTGTAGTTTGAGGAGTTCTCCAGAGGTAAATGGATTTGATCTGAACTTGAAATGGTAATTAACATTTCTGTAAACCTCTATACATAATTTAGGTGGCGATGTCCATCTTGCTTCCAATTCTGATTTAGCCTCACTAGTTGACATGGACACAACACATTCAGTATTTACTGTCACTTTCCTGGTTTGTTTTACCGCTTGCCTTTGTGTTTATGGTTTGACTGAGCTGTCCGATGAAGACTTATCTGGGATTCTGTCTTCTCCTGCACAGCTGTTTCATAATTTAGCTTTGTCTTGATTTGTCTTTTCTGTCGTGTGGTACAAAACAACTTCTCTCACTATTTATTTCCATTGCTATGCTGATGACACAACTGTAGACACCTGTTGCATTAAATTAATGTTCAGATCTCCTTGAACATCAGAGCATGATTATTAAAAGCCAAAGACATGCTGGTAAAGGCTCTCGGCATTGGTTCAGCCCCACTCTTTGGTTTGACTTACAGAAGAAAAGACGATGTTTAGCAGAGATGGAGATCCTGGTTGTAAATGTGTACATTTTGAAACCAAACAAATGCCATAAAACATTAACTATATTAGCAAAGTGATTGATTTATGCCAAGACTTGTCTGGTGCTGTTGAACTAGGATTATCTTTTATTCAAATCGCAGCTAACCTCACCTTCAGCCGGCCAGCCGTCTATCTACAGAGACCACATTTGGCCTTAAATCAATATCAAAGCAGTGGTGAAAGGAACGGATGGAGAAGGGGAGGGAGCAACAGTCGACTCTGATTCTGCTTGACATTTACCTTGGCTGTGCTCCGTCAAATAGCAAGCAAAACCTGGATTCTCTGCTGCAACGCAAAGCTGAATGCTGGTTCTGGTCACACCTAATAAATAACTATGGATATGTTTTTAGGCCTAGAACTGACGATTTATGTGTTGATCACGAATCAGGACACTACAAGGAATATTTGATAATAAACACTTAACCACAAATCCATATTGAATTTAATAAAAAAATCACACACAAATGTATAAGGCAGCAGAGGAGGGAAGAAAACGGCTCCCATTAGACCCCACTTTCCCTCTATCTTCACCATTACCTAGCTGTGATTTCTATCACACTGCTGTTCAGTGAATTTCTGCTCAAACCATTGTCACAGAGATAAGAGATATAGTAAAATTGACTGTCTACTTGACCTTCCAGGGATGGAAGTGCTTTTCTTCTCCATTCTCTTTCATTCCTCCTTCATCCTTTCATATTGCGGCAGCTGCAAGGCCAGAGGCCACGTCTGCCTTGCATTTCACTCTTGAGCGAAGCTACTTTGATTGTGACATCTTATGGCAATCAGAACGCAAAAGACTGTTTTCCAGGCCATCATATAAATGCTTGCAGTTGTATTTTGTTCAAGAAAAAAAAATGTAGACGTATCTGTATGATTACTGTAATTGCATGTTTATCCGTGGTGCTTCAAGAGTGTTTGCTGCAGCTTCACCAACAGAGATTTTTAGATTTGACGCAGATGTGATGATGTGTCCAAAATGAGGCAATGTTTTTCTTTCTTTTTTTTTTTAAAGAAAATAAAATATTTTATCCAATAAACCACAACAGCCTTGAGCTGTGTCTTTAATAAAAATGCACATTTCCTGATTATTTATATTAAAGAATATCCAATGCTATAATCAAAGACTCAAAGTGAGGTGCTATGAATGTTGAAATGCAAAGCATTTAGTGTTTTACTGTTTTTATAACCCTGCATACACACAGAGTAACATTACAGGGAAGCAGTTATGAGCTTAATTAGACATTTGCAGCTCATCTTTGTGCTGAAGCCTAGTGCTGCTGAGAGTGGGTAGTGAAGCAAGACAAGATGACATGATTGAGAAAACCAATGTCAAGCAATATATGTTTGCTAACATTGCACTTAGAAAACGGTAGTGTATATAGAGTGTCTGTGAATAAGAAGTGGAGTACAGCTCAGATTAGATTGAATTTCACTGCAGAGAATCTTGCAGGCCAGGTTCAATGACTACATTAGTTGTGCCTTAACCTTTTAACAGCAATGTTCTTTCTTCAAGGACAAATGTCTGGACTCACTACACACCATCTGGCCAGAAGCCACAGTGTAAAGTGCAAAATGGAAAAGCAAGGCTAGCCTTATTGAGGTCCATTCACTGCAAACATGTCTAACTGGCAGAGTGGAGCGCTGCATATACTGAACTAAACTGGTTTTCCCTGATGTGGGCCTACGCTTTGTTGTTTCATGGATTCCTTCTTAATGACAAACCCAACAAACCCAAACAACTGTTGCTTTGCCAATAAATTCTTAGTTCAATCAGACAACTCATGTTCATTTGCTGAAAGAGCCCCGGGAGAGATGGGAAATATTTGAAGATTAAGTAGAATGCCAAATTGGGGAGGTGTGTTTGGTGAAGACTGAGGAGAATGAGGCATGTCCCATAAAGGTGGGAATCTCTGGACACCTCACGATTCAGTTCAGATTCAGATTCAGAGGGCTACGATTCAATTGGCCTTGCATATGATGTGGCTCTTGTCCAGGTCCTTTTCCCTCCAACTTCATTGAAGCCAACATGCTTCCACACTCTCTTAAGGCAGGAGGTGGTGGTCAGATCTCAAGCTCAGTCATCTTGACAGCATGTTTTTGTTTTGTGCTCGCCAGTAGTTCTGCCCTTTTTTGTCGTTCACATTTAGAAACTCAACTTTTGAAATTTGCGAGTCGATTCATAATCGTCAATGTTTGCATCGAGATGCATCTAAGAATCAATTTTGTCCCCCACCCCTAATCTCACTTTGTACTGTATGTAGCAGTGAAGCTCCATATATGAAACTTCTGGCATAACATTGGGCTATGAGGAGACCACATGACTTGGAAATAGCTTTTATTCAACAATGTTAAAGTACAATGTTGCAACTATGTTCCTGGAGTGTATTGAGTGGAAAAGTTAATTTGGATTACTGACAAAAAAATTGGTGTGCCTTAAATTGACAACAGTTCCCTTCCTCTGCAAAGGAATAAGCTACTGTAAAGCTACATTATGGTTGAGTCTCTGTTCAGTGAACCAGCTGACTGAGTCCATCTGACTTTTATTTATAAGCTCTTATTTTCTTGTAACCAGACAGGGTTCACCTAAACAAACCAAAAGGAATAATGCTGCAGAATAAAGCTTCTACTGTAGTTTGGACCAAAGAAAAATGCTGAACTCCTTTCTACCCTTTGTCCCACTACTCTATCTCCAAAGCCCTGAGCGAATATTACAAATTACCCCCTTGTGCAAACACTCATGATAAATGGAACTGGGAAGGCGGGCCTTAGGGAGCTAACAAAGCAAACATGACATGGTGTATTGCTCTACATCTTCATCCCCAGTGTGTTTTTACAGGGATGTGAACGCCTGATTGTCTGGGTCAGATCGATGGCACATCGAGGCCTGCTTAACAGCATTAACACAGCAATGAGAGACAAGAAGTCAAAGATTTCCCTCTCTTGTGTCTAACATGTCCATGTAAAGTGCCTACATCAGGCTGCGGCTACATAGATAATACTTAGTCACGTTTTTGTTGATATAAATTTGAAAAAAGGCCAAGTGCTATTCTTTAATTGGAACAAAACAAAACAAAAAGTCGCTTGGAATTCCATGTCAGTAGTATTCATATGCCTTTCACAACTTACTTCCACATTTTGGAATTAAGAAAAATAAGAATTTAAAAAATAGTTTAAGTCAAAGTCGCTAATTTATCTAGCTGTTGTTATGACACAGTAGCATGTTTCAGACTTATAACCATCATAGCAAAGCCTATGACAGTGTCACACAATAATACAAACCTTAGATAGTGAAATCATTCATGTCATACTGTGTGATTTGAAGCCACTTTGTTATAACTTGTCTCCATGGTTTAATGTCAAATTAAATGATACAAGTACTTCATTCTCTTGTCAAATCAATTTCTCACCAGTAAGATTACTATTTGTGAACTGACTTTTTTTTTAGATAATGATTCATCCATTTTTTTTTGCCATTTATCACTTAACTGGTCTGCTATACAGGCAACCTGGCATACATGTACATTAAGTGAGCATTTCACATTGTGTCGGTCAGTCATATTATAATTGCAAGTTCTTTGTTTGAAGAACACATTTCTGCAAATCTGCAAGGCAAATCATGTTTTTTTGCCTAGGTATATACTCTGCAAGGTTTGCTTAATTTGGGTAATTGGATTAACTCCTAACAGCCTACCAAACAGGTTATAAACCAAACCGATGTCATGATGATCAGTATAGATTAAAGTCTAATCTCAGTAAGAATGTTGACCTCTATCTTGATGTATCTGACAGGCATCTACTGTACTCGTGTGACGAGCGTGACGATGTCACATCAAGCGTGTTCTATCTAGGCTAGTTTGATCTTATCTTGTCTGGTATGTTTCCAGATGGCTAGTTCTGAAGGACCTTATCAGATGAGGTCTATACTGGTTCTCCTACATGAGATAATGCAGGTCATGTAGAAGGTGACCAAGTTCACAAAACAATGACGCTAGCTGTCCCAGGTAACTTGACAACATCAACAATGTTTTCAAAGTCGCTGCAGGACATCCCATGACCATCCATTCAATGTCATTGTGGTTACTAATTTTTGACTTCTCAGTGAAGCAGTCTAAAAGTATCTCTGACCAGTTTTCATCTTGCGTCTCGTGAGAATCTACCGCCTTGCATGCTCCACTCTCATATGGCCTGGCTTGACTTTGCGGCGTAACATGTGATGAGTGACAGCATGGGGCAGGTCAATGTCAACTCCATAACAGCAGCTCAGAGTGTGAGGATGGATACATAATGCCGGTGAGCTGATGGGAAAGAGGCTTTGTCAAGCTTATAGAGGTTTCTGTAGGTTTATAGCAGGCAACCAAGTGATTTCTTTTATAGTCCAACCAGTGGTAAGAAACCAGTTAACAGAAAGATTGACAAGATGGTAGACCTGTAACAACACAAATGAACACAAAATGATTCATTTTCTCAACCTTTTTTCAGTCACAGCACCGTTGAGGGCAGAATGTCAAGGGGGCCCAGACCAAGGCTTAATTTTGTGCAGTAGACCAGTGCTATCCTCTAAGGAAACAGGAGAAAATGAGTTTGAGATTGTGTAGCAGGAAACACCAGTGGTAGTATGGTGTGGTGATGGGGGGGGAAATTGGCTCTGATGTTACTGACTATGTCCACAAAACATTTGAGAATGTTATTGCAATCTGTAAAAAAAAAAACCCAACAAAAACAGGCATTTATGGAGTGTTGGGGGGGGGACTATTGAGTTGATGGCCTTGAAGAGAGCACGATGGATCCGTGGTATAGATGAAACAATGCAACATGTAGCTGTCCTCGGAACATCTTTTCTTCGTTTTGCTGCAGACTATTTACGTCATATGCTGAATTATATGTGGACGTTGTAACAAGGAGAAAGGGGCATGTGAGACAAATTTTAATGATGTATGAGACAGGAAGTGATCTGTATTGCGAAACTGATAAGTTGCGTTTTGGAATCCAAATTAATTTTATGTTGTCAACAACGTCAGAATATTTTTTTGGCGGCACCCCTTCTGAAACCAGATGGCACAAACATAAAAAACAGGTTATGGTTTTACAAATAGTCCGGATCTGTTCAGATATGGCAGCAGCCTACCATGGGATCTCTGTGCTTACTGTCTGGCTATTTCTGGTATGTAGGATGCTTTGCAAATGCATGAAATGCTTGCTTTGTTTTACTAAAAGCAGTTTTTGCATTTTTTTGCTCTGTCATTCACTATCTCTTCATTGTCTGCTTTTTTGATCGTGAAGAGGGTTTGTTTTATCTTGACTGCTGTTCCATTTGTATTAGGACCATAATTATCTGCATGTATCTGATAAGCATCATAATCAGCTTTATCTGGGTGACAGGCATTTTTCCACTCTTGTGCTTTAACTTGTTAAACAAGAAAGGCAACTCCTACCCAGCCTGGTTGCGAAAACATGACAACCAAAGGAAGACAAAGGAGCAGACAAAGGAAGACCACATCTTATGAAATCAACGGCAGTGACAAACATTTACCATAAATGCTAATGAATGTAAGTTTAGGGCCAGCACGGGGAAGGAGACAACAACAATTTTTATATGGACAAAAGTCGTCAGGGCACAGCGTGAAACAAAGCAAAAACACCTGCTGATGTGGTTCTGGTAGTAATCCAATATCAGATGTAAGTCGTTGAATCAGAAGGAAAGGCAAAATAGCCCGAACTTCCAGGCTCCTAAGTAACGTAACACACCTTTGCTTTAGTCGAAACAGCAGATAAGGGTTCACATAAATCCTTAGGGCACAGATCCATCAACAGTTAGGTCATTTTGATGATCCCTTTCATCGTGCCAGGCATCGCCACTCCTAATAAAATGAGAAACAGCTGCTAATAGTGTAGCACACTCACTCACTCTCCAGAGCATAACATCCTTACACATATGCACATGTATTTGTGTGACTACAAACAATACATGCACATTTGCACATGCATATATACAATTCTTCCACATACATCAAAAGCACCCACACATGCGAACAATATACCAAGCCAGCCATCTGGAAAATATTGAAGCAAGTAAAAGGCCCGTATAGGGGCAGCTGCACTCCAACTGTGTAGGCATGTCTTGGAGACTGAAGAACAGCAGGGAGCCAGAAGGATGAGGTGAGAGGTGTAGTGAGCATAGCGCCATGTTGAAAGAAATCAGTACTACCTGGGGAGAGAGAGCTGGTACATTATGTCCTACCACTTAGCTTTCATGCTGTTAGTTGTGTTGTATTTATTGCCTCTGGCACCGAGTTCGTATGGATGCTGTGTTAACTGAGCTGTTAGATGCTAAACACTAAATTTAATTTATGGATGATGCTAAATTTTGATCTTGATTTTTACAAATGAGCAAATATACAGGAACATGTATTAATCAGTTTTATGCAAATTAATAAGGCTTCATAGACTTCTTATAAAAGATGGACTGAGCTCCAATTAAGTCTGTTTTATGGAGCATCATCTAAGCTGTGTAGGAAGCGTCAGGTTTGCAAAGTATATTGGAGACGCCTAACGACCCATGACACTGCACTGAAGAGTTATTACTTCGGGTCAAGACAGAAGAAACTAATTACAAAGATGTCTGGTTTAAAATGCTTGTTACAGATGTTATGCACATCAACCTTGATACATCAGGACAACATTATCACTTTTATGATGCTTCCAACACTGTAAATATATCAAATCAGACTCAATGCCATTCTAACCCTGGAGACGGGACCGCCTGAAGGGACGATAGCGCTCATCTGTTGAGCAGATACCCTAAAACATGTCCTCATGGTGTGGCCTTCAGCACTGATGATTAACGAACAGTGAAATGTAACATAAAAGGTGAGTTTGATTAATCTATTATGGCTTATTTGAAATGTGACAATTATACACTGATGACTGAGATGAATCTACACAGACATATTCACCACCAACACTGTCAGGATCAGAGGTTTACCCGTCGCTTCATCCTAAACAGGCATTACGCAGCTGCAGTTTTGATAAATCTTCCAGGTTTCAGTAGCCAGAATTTTTGACTTACAGGAGATGCTAGAACCTTTCTGCTTTCTAACCAAGCATGATAAAGTGCTTTTCTATACAGCATGATATCATATTCCTGAACCAAAATAGTGGTGACATTCAATGAGGGTAAAGAGAGCCTGCTGTACGCTGTATATCAGACCCTCTATTGCAGCAAATGATTGACCCAGAGGGGTTTTGGGGTGTGGGTGGGGTCTTTTGAAATGACTGATGCATGGGGGGGTGCAAGGTGTCATTGGGGACTTTGGTAAATGGCAGCAAGTGGCAAGGTCGCCTCTCCATTTGTTTTCCAGTGGGATGGCAAAGGGCCGATGCATAGCAGGACTATAGCTCTGTGACTGCCTGACAACCTCCTGCGGCCCTGCAAGCAATGGGAGCGCTCCATCTTGTGTCACTACGGGGATATCTAAGACTGGCGTGATGCAGAGCAAAGTGCCCACCCCTCCCTTTTTAGTGCCTCTCTCCACCTCCCGGAAGCATCCATCACAGAGGTCCCCAGTGGGGCGTGGGTAACGGATCGACTTTTCTCCGGAGCGCTAATCAATCCAACTCTCGCTGCTTCTCCCTGGGAACATTTATGGCCTGCCATAAAGCAGGCCTTTGGGGCATTACGGCACCCAGTAATTCTGCTAAGTGAGCAATATTTCCCATCTCTGGGGCTGCAGTTAGACGAGCTCAGGCCATAAATAGCAGAGTTAATCTGTGGCCATGACTTCTCAGCCAACCCTCAGCAGTCACAACCCCACTGGGGCCAGGTGGAAGCCACCCAGCGGCCAAGGTAAAACAACTTGTGATACGAAATGATGAGATGGCCTTCTCCAGGGAAGTTACCATTGGATCGCCACCTCTCCATTTTTTTTTTTTTTTAGGAACCTCTGTGTAGTCTGTTCTGGTGCAAAGGGACACTAAGGCAGCAAGCATTGACGATGGAGAATAAAAGGTCAAAGTGGAGCTGATGCACCACTGTGGTTATCTCTATTGGCCAGCAGATTCATGAAACATCGATGACAAAAACAGTATGTGCACTACAAATGTCTATGCGCTGTAATCCTTTATTACAGAGGCCGGAACTCTTAAGTACCAAAAGCAGTTAGCAGAATGTATTAAAAGAAAGCAGAATAGAAAAGCTGGTCCAGGAAAGAGTGGGAGTTAATGACATAAGCATGCTGATCAACTGACCTTATTTCTTCAACTGTCTTTGAGCATACAGTTACAAGAACTTTATGAGAAGTGAAAGCCAATGACCAGAAAGTCCAACATGCATGTTAAAAATAAGCCACAAAAGGAAAACACTAAAGCCAAGAACCCGGCTGTATTCGCTCAGACTTCCTGCCAAGGTCAGTGAGTTCTCCTCAAAGGGGAGCCACTTCCCAATTTTATGCCCAGCTGTGTTAAAACGGATATGTCGATGTGCTAGTATTTCTTCAGAACATCTTAAAACAGGCTCTTCTCTCAGGGCACCAGTGGGAGTTCCATATAGTAAAACATAGAAGATAGAAGGCAAAGCTAGCCTTAGGTTGTGCACTGCTGGAGGGCAACTACCTCCCCTTCACCAATAACTGCTGCTGCTACGGTTGATCCCATTTTATTTTATTCCGCCCATCACGCATCAGAATGTTTCCCTGAGGTAACTCAGCTGTGAGCAGAGAGCTCTGTCTCTTTTTTGCTAGAAGGCCAAGTCTCTCCATCACACCATGAGTGCAGGAGTCAAGGTCTCCAACCCTTGGCCCAGAGCAGCCCTGCTCAGCTCAGCCAACCCCCTAGGCTGCCTGCTTGTCAGTCAGAGAAGCTTGCTGACTTTTTCAGTCTTTGGTTAAGGTCAGAAACCCAATGTTGTTTTCCCATTCAGAGCTAGGCAGAAACATGACAGGTGTCCATGGAAACAACATTTGTGCAGATGTTTCCAGTCCTTTTGAAGATTTCCGAGGAATTGTTTTTTAACAAGCGAGGTCAATTTTCACCATGTTGCCATACCTCTTGGGTGGAAACAGAGGGGTAGGAGCATGATTTAATCAAACATAAGGCAAATATGGACATGGCTATTTAAAAAAAAAAAAAAAAAAAAAATATTTTTGACATCAATGTCAAGCAGTCCTATGATGTATTAGACGTTAAATAAAGTTGTTTGAATCAATGCTAATTTAGTGAAGTTTAAGATTCAGCAGATGAGCCAAAATTGAAACACAAAATAATCAATCAGATTTAATGCACTGAGTATGGCGGGGCAAAGTCAAGACATCCAAAGAACTTAAAGCAACTTCACTCTTTTGAGACGAATTATATGGAAATAATCATACCTGACAATTTCTGTGGCCTAGGACTTTTACTCTACAAACTTCATAAGTTACGAGTACTGGACAATTAATCAAACTTTAAAAAGAATTTATGAGTATCTCTTCAAGAACATCTTTTATCACTTATTATTTTTCCAGGAAATCCAACTCCTGCCTTGTTAAAATGTGATCCCATGGAGTGCGAGGCACAGATTCCTAAAGCATGTGACATGTTTGATTCCTCCGTTTTCTGTTTTTCATCTTATCTTCTCATGTCATATTTATAATAGCGGCTACCATACAGATGTTTGGGGTTAACCTCTCCTAATGAATCTTGTTAAGTGTACTTCCACAACCCCCACCCATCCCCACCCTTTGAAACAGTCTATGGAGCCCTCTTCTATGTTTGAGACCTGGACACTGTCCAAGAAGGTTTTGTTATTGCTCTGTGTATTACATCTCGGGCTTGGTGAGTTTCTTGGGTGGTGATGAGGCGCTGAGTGATACTGGAGTCCCACAAGTCACTGCTGATGTTCCCGGCCAAGACTGAGTAATGCTCTGGGGCTCCCAAATCATTTCCACTTGGAGCAAGAATGAACTCCAGCTACAACTGGATTTGTACGGTCTGGATGTCTGACAAGAATCCCTCTCATCGAGATGTATGGTAGCTCCTCCAGCAGGGAGAGGACTCTCTTTCTCTTTGTATTATGACCAATAAAAGCTAAATAGTGGATGTAATCAAAGACCGTGGATATAGGGGCAGCACTGTAAGAGACGGAGCTGAAGAGATGTTATCAATGTAAGGCCCGGTAACCATGCACCTATGGCTAACTCCTAGCCTATGAAGATGGATCCCAACTTCCTTTCAGCTTAAAGGAATAAGGAGCATTAACTTCTTACTGGGGACTGCACTATGCTACAAAAGGGGAACTGGAACGATATTCTTAGTACTGTCAGTGCTGCCGCACTCATAAGACCTTTGCATTATCTCTCCCAACAACCAGTCTAATTATGTTCATTGGAGGAGTCCAATTAATCTTTCATTGTCAGCCGGTGGCTAAGTGTTTCTCTACCCGACACATTGCCACACAGAGACTCAGTGGAATCTGCAATTAACACTACCCAAATTTATTTAGCACCACTTCCCCTTGCTTCTGAATCACTCCAATTATGCCTAATCAATTCCATTAGGAGGTGGCGAGGGAGTCGGGCACTGGGGAGGTCACTGCCGTTTGCTGCAACAAACGCCTGTGTGCGCCACCAAAAGGCCAGACATCATGTCAGAGAGGTCATGTGGCAAGGAACGCAACCAATAGCCAAGTATTCCAGCTTTCCTCGTTTGTGGTGGCACCACTTATTCCAGTGTTGGTGTTGATTGATTGAAAGCTTTGCAATGTAGACTGAGGGTGGCAGAACTTGGCTTTGAAAGTCCTCCTGAAAACATGCTCAGGCCTGGCCAATCCTGGGTACTTCCCTCGTCTCCAGGCTGGTAATCAAATGACCACAGAATCACAGAACCATAAAAGTTACTACATGTCACTAGTGCGACTGCAAGTCCTGTCTGTTCAATTAAATAAGCTGAAACAAATGAGCAGGACATGAAACAACATATTACACAATACATAAACGTGGTGGAAAGATGAAAATATAATAGCACAAAAACGTTTACAGACAAGTTCATTTAGCATTTGAACACAAGTCGAGCTGTTTTGCAGTCTCTTCTCTTTGGCTACGTGACTCAATTCAGATTTTTTTCAGGGCCGTGTGAACACAAAAATCCATTCTTTTCAAATCAGATTTGAGTCACTTTCATATGCGGTCCTAGATTGGATACATATCCAATTTGTGACCTTGTGGCATGAATGAACAGTCAGATTGGAATTCATGTGGCTGTTTGCATATAGGCATGTGCTGAGCACTGTTGCCATCAGCCAGCACTACGGCAAAAGAACACAACCATAGAGATGACAACAACAGTTCAGATTATCAGAGGTCTACAATCTCCTCCTAAACATCTGAGGTCGTCACCAGGCACACATTATGTTTTGAATACCAAGAAACCTGACTCATAAAAAAAACTTATCAATGTTAGCGTGCCTGCCGTTTTGGATAACAGATGCCGTCACATTAGAGATATACAGATATGATACAATCATACACAACAACAGGTCGAACAGGACAAACTACAGCCTCAAAATGACCCCAGCTGAACTGTCTAAATGTAGAATTTGATTGCATCTGACTGTTCTTGTTATTGTGCCAACCTCCAGTTCTTGTGTGCGACATATGCGTCCACATGTTTGCGTCAAGTGGATTAATACATATTCAGTAGCTGTATGTTCATGTCTCATGTGTCATCTGTATGCATGTAAACAGACATTTTTGCAGTATATGTCAATGCATGAAATTTATGTGCTCTCTCATGCTAACATTTCCACATTGTGTGTGTGTGTGTGTGTGTGTGTGTGTGTGTGTGTGTGTGTGCTCGCTGCCCAAGGCCTGAAGCGGGTCGGCCTCCCTCAAGATAGCTTTTTGCCCCAGTGCTGTCAAACCAAAGGCCCAGCAGTGAACACAGACACTGGGAAGGCAAGCCCACTGACTGGAATAACTATGTTACAAACCCGCCGTAAAACGCCACTAATATTTAATGCCTTGCTGTCAGGTTTGAAGGGCACAGGCACATGGAGGAACTGTGCAGCCAAGTGTGTGGGCTCACTGAATCTGACTGTGAGTGGAAAGAAAACCTGAGCAAGTGTGTGTTTATATGTGTGTGTGTGTGTGTGTGTGTGCATCTAGCTCACAAATAATAAAAAGAAAATCTTGATTTGCCTGATAAGCAAAACCAAAATGTTAATGCTCCGGTATAAAAACGTTTTCATACCGGAGCATTAACATTTTTCTCCGAGCCATGTCAGCTCCTGCGGATACACTGCAACGCTTCCTTACACCAAACAGCCAGTGGCAAGGCCCTTGCTAATCCACGGAATGTATCGGGTGATGGAGGCAACGTTGAACCTGATAACACCGCAATGTCTCTGGCAGGATAAGGTTGTAGAGGCACCTGTGGGTGAGGCCAGGTTAATGGCAGCAGATATCGGATCACGGCCAGTCACTGCATAAACCCCCGGCTTGTGTAATCCTCCAATAATAGACGTATTGAGAGCCGAGGAGGATGGTGAAGCTGTCAACATGCCAGTCATTGTGAATGGATATTAATGTTAGAGGTGCTGTGTGTGTGTGTGTGTGTGTGTATGCAGTGTCAGAGTGTGAGTTCATATCACACACACACACACAGGGGGGAGCATTCTCCTCCTGACCAAAGTGCCTTACTGTGTTAATTCTCCAGTGTATTACCTTCTCCCCGACAGCGGCTTGAGCACAGAGACCTCTGTACCGACGCAGCCCAAACACAGGCACCTTGGGATGCATTCCACTTAAAACAAGCAGTTGGAGCGCATTAACATTTCAAGGTGTTATTTCAAACGTGGGGGAAATTGATGAATATTTCATGCGCTCCAGTGCGAGTCGTATGAATCCCTCTGTGCCTGTGGCGGTGTCAGAGGTCGGGGTTGGGAGTCTGGGGGAAGACAGATAGGACAGGAGGCGTGGGCATCGGAGGAGAGACTGCCCTGCTACATCGGTGTTAGAGGGGACTCCACTTTGAAGAGCAATTATACCAGCATTACCAGCTCATTAATTAAAGCCAGAGCGACCAGGTTAATTCAGCCTTGTGACCCTGCAGAGCATGCTTACAGCTCGCTCCACCGCTCAGATATTATCCAATCAGTTTAGTAATGGTGCACTGCTAATTGGTGATGTTGTTATGTCTACCGCTTAGTATCACAAGTCGAGTCTGGCCTTTGACTGTAATCACATGTCAAGCCTTTCAGCTACCCTCTGACGCTTCCCACTGTGTGCCGTTTATGAAAGAGTAAATGCTTAAAAATACTTCTGAGAGACTCTTTTCAGTCTCATTCTGAGTCATATGGTTTCCAAAACAGGTCTGCCAAACTAAATTTTGTTCCGAAATGAATAATCTGAAGGAAAAGAAAATGGACATCCGCTTCTAACATAGCATAATGTGTTACAAAAGATTCCATAAGCCAACACAAACTAGATGAATAATAAAAAATAAACTACTTTATGAATATCTCAGAGAAATTTAATGCTGCGCCTGATAATAAGTAGATTTGATGACAGATTAATAACTGAACATACTGGGTGCTTCAAACCCATTTGTACTGGGAGTTCCACCCCTTAGGCATCTCCTCCCCTCAGGGCCTCGGGACGAACCCTGACCCTCTTTTCTCCAAGGGATCAACCGAAAACCGTACCCCCTTCTGCTTCCAGCTCCTCAGGGACTGCTAGGGGGCGTTTCAACCCGCAGTCTGCCACTCCCACCTCCTGCCTCAGGGTGTACATGGTCTATTGTGCAAAAGCAATCATTCTTAACCCCCCCCACACACACACATACATACACAGACACACACCTCCCCTCTCTTTGACTTGCAAATGGCCTCCCACATCATTTTACGTACACACTCCAACAACCGAGCTCTGGGGACTGTCCAGGAAGTAATTGTGGCTTTTGTGCTTGTAGCCCCCCCCCCTGCCCCGCCCAGCTTCTTCCTCAAAGGAGCCATGCCCCCTTGTCAGCTGTCATCATATTACTGCCTGCAGACCCAGGGGCCTAATGACAGGATCTATAGTACATGAAAACACAATTATAGCCCTTGGTTCAATTGCTACTGTGTGAGTGGCCTTTAAAAAAAGGGAACCAAACACATGCCGCTTGCTCGAAGGCATAAGTCTGAATAAAATCCCCTTAAATCACGACCCATTAAAACACGCAGAGCCTCATTCTGTGTCTGAACATTTTAAATACACCCTGTTGCTAATTATAGTACGAGCTTGATCTGATGATATTTCTGACTCACACAGATGCGTTTGACCTTGTGTAACATCGCTACTGCTGTTTTAATGAACTAATACGAGCGCTGGCGCTGGCGTGGAACCCACACACAGGTCGTGGTGTTCCAGCTTGCATTTCATTATCTCTGACAATGTTGTTTTCACGGCAATATATCGAAGGCACATTAAACAACCATTACAAGACGCTGCAGGAAACATGTTGATGGAACCTGCAGAACATCCACCGCCTGGGCTCTGTATTGAAAACCCTGACATACTTTACATTAGGCAGTCAAAATGGCAGGAGGAGGAGAGGAGGAGAGGCCTCCCACCATCTTTTTTCAAATGGGAACAGTGACCCCCAATGGACGATGCAATGCAGCCGAAAACAAAGCATCATCCACCGCCTTCTCCTGTATGAGGGTGCAATGCCTCTCTAATGCAGCAGGGGTCAGTGTTGCATCAGGAGAGAGCTGAACACAGGGAAAAAGAAAGGGAAAGCTGGGCCTGCAAATTCCACCTCTGTCTCACCAACACCACTAATCCCATTTAGGTAAATATCCAGCGTTGCTAGTGGCCAACTTCCCCCCTCCTCCTCCTCCAACAACGGAGCTATGAAAACAGGGGCAGGGGCCTCGGTAGATCCCATTAATCTAGTGACCCAAATGGGCTAAAGTGGCAGAGATGACACTTACACACTTACCCATACAGATGCCGCCAGATAGGCAAACACTTCATCACAGCAATAAAGAGATGCACACTCACACTGCTTCAATACACAGTTTGACATATGTGTATGCACCATGCACACACATGAGAACACACACAGACATAAAATACATATTGGAAAACACATGTGAAAACACCCTCTTCAAGCCCAGCAATAATTAAGTGGAATCTAATTAAAATAGGTGTTAATTGAAGCACTCATTATTTTAAACATATTCATACAACTGTGACAAGGGGAGAAAGAGGCGTTTGTAAATAATAGCGGAGAACAATACGAGAGGAGCAGAGCTACTTCAGGAACACATGAGGATATAATTTGGCCTCTCTATTGTCTAACTCCTCTCTGGCCTGTCAAAACACACAGGCCTCCAAACAAAAGACCTCTCACAACTACAGAAGCCTTTAAAATAGAGGCTCAGGGCTGCCACCTAGTTCTGTCCTGCCTAACAAACCCCAGATCTCTTAGTCTGTCACGCCTCCCATGTATCACAGCATCGTGCACCGGACAGCTGTCGGCCTCTGGACACGAAGCTAGCCAGCAAACCTGAGCACTGACAGCGCTGAGTATTAACTCTTGCAAGCTGGGTGTAATGCATGTGTGATCTTGAAAGCTGATACCATTATTTTGCACTGAGGCTATACATTTGCTGATATTCTGCACTCATAAAGTGGCCATTGTAAAGTTAAAAAGGCGGAAAAATTCACTGCTTTCCTCAAATTTGTTTTTTTTAATTGAACTTTTTGATAATGAGCCAAAAAAAAAAATAACGGGACACACTCGACTCACAGATTAAATTTGTGACTCATCTTTGTTCAATGCTTCAATGAAAGACTTGTTTCTGGTTTGTTACCATTGCAGCACATGTCCCACTACAACAGTGATTCAACACACTTTGGGGCACGTAATCAAGGAAAAACCTATGTCATATTAGCCACAAAAATGTGTAAAAGAAAGGCAATACTTTTGTAATCTTACTAATTGTACACACTACACATTTAGGTGGTTTTAATTACAAATAATTTATGTTACTTATTGGATTGTGTATTATTGATTTTATCATATATTTGTTTTATTGACAATCCCTTGTATGAGATCATTTTAGTTCCTTCCTGCTACTATTTACGGGGGGGGGGAACAGATGTGAGTTGCAGAGGTTGCCGATATGTGCCTCTGAATATGAACAACCAGTGTGTCTGTGCTGTCCTGCCATGTTGGTGATAATTATAGAAGTTCTAAGATAAACTGCAGCCCGCTTATTACCCACAGCCTGAGAGACTGGAGGACTTTACCCTCACCAAGAAACTAGGGTTACACTTTCAAAAGCCCCAAATCACCAGAAATCAAGAAATAATAAAAAAACAACAACAATCTCACAGATTTAAATGATAAAATAAAAATGTTATTGATATTTCTTGCTATGCAGAAACATAGCAACTATGACATGATGTGATAGGTGTCTGACACTAGTAATATAATCTCATTTGTATTTATGATCATTCAAAGGTCAATACTGACGGAAGTCTTGTTATTGATCTGAAGTGATATAAACAGAAGCTAAATCTGAGGATCTGCGCTGAGCTGCCTCATTTCTAACACTCTGTTCTCCGTTTCCCTGAGTGTGGCATTCAGTGTCTGTCAGAACATCTAACCTTCTATGCTTCCTGTGACGCCTCCAAAGGATGTTTTGTTGATGCAACAGCACAAACGGCATCTACACACACAGTTATGGCTTTATAGCCTTCGGTTTGTGATCATTTTTCTTGTTTACCATCTGTTTAAGACCCGTGTGATTGGCCGGTTTAATCAAAGCACTTTACGTACGATCTGACTTCACATGACTCGCAGCTCGTAACTTCACAGAGCGCTCTTGCTGGAGGAATATATCTGAACACTTCTGAACTGCTCCCAAAGCATTACTGCAATATAAACCGCAATGATGCTGTAAATCATAAAGCACAAGGTGTAATAAAGTGTCTCTCCCTGCTGTCTGCTCTAGTTAAACATCTACCAGGGGCAATCCATCTGTTGCTATAGCTACAGAATCTCCAGTAGATGCTAAACCAGAGTATGATGTAGCCTGGGTGGTCCCACTTTAATAAATTACATTTAAAAAAAGAACGTAATCACAATGAGCTACCAGGCACAGAGAAATAATATCCTGACAAATTTATTATGGCTAACATTTCCCTCCCGAGTCCAAAACCTAATGATTGTGCTGAAAAAAGAAATTGGCACCCCGATGTAGCTTCAAAATTAAAAATGGTTCTGAAATAACGCTCTTACCTTGTACAGCAATATCAGATAGACTCAGTATATTGAGGAGGAGTTTCTCCTCGCCTCTGTTACCTCGTCCATTCCCAGCATGCAATGGGCCAAGCTCTGACAGAGCATGACTTTAGATCCCTGCTAATTTAATGTTCCCAGACCTAATTGTCCCCAGAGTGGTTGCTCTGAAGTAGCCCTGCTGTATCTCAATGACTACGGCTTGTATGGGATGTCTATGTGTGTGCATGGACCCAGCACAGTGCCTTACATGGCCTGACATTAATCACTGCGCACTTTGCCATGCTATATTCACCTGGCTAAGCACAGCGGGAGCAGAGGTTGTCTGTGTTTGGTCATTCTCTACATTCTCTTCCCTTTCATGTCAAGTTCTATTTTAGCCTCTCTCTGCTCGTCTGCAGGGTCAGGAGGCTGCAGCTGGAGGGAAGATGTGACGGATCTGAAGCAAAAAAAAAATCCTGAAAGGGCTCAATATTCCTGGAGGTGATTTGACTGGTGTCGCCGCTGAATTCTATTTGGTTGACAATGCTCCTGTGGGTTACATTTATCACAGACCACTTATAATCTTGGCCTTTGATTACAAAAATAAATCTTTTATTGCATCAGTCCGTCAATCTAGGAAGTCTGTATCCATTGTGGCAGACAGTCATAACTTCCCAGGAATATTTACCACCTCTCTGGGCCAAGTTCAACTTAGGTCCCAGTTCAAATCCAGACAATCCCATGAGATTGGAGTGGTGGCCATGAAATCCCTCCCCCACCTCTACTTCATCACCAGCGGGAGTCATGCCCCATCCTTCCCCAGCCTTCCCCTGGCATCCCAAGCTAAGTCAACAACACAGCACCAGTTAAAACCCACGGGGCCAAGTTTGGCTCTTGACACTAAATTCACTGCGGTCAGGCCGTCTGCGGAGCAAAAATAGACTGCATTTAGGAACCTTACAAAAACTTACAAAAAAAACAACACACACACACACACACACAGAGAAAGGTACCTGGCTCCCAGACATTTAGTTATTCATAGAGGAAAATCATCCTGAAAAATCTGACGTGTGTGTGTTTATCTTTTAATTTCTTCACTTATTATCTACAGGGAATTTACTTCATTTGGATTTATGGGTCTCTAAATGTCTCTTCATTCAGTTCTTCAACAAAAATTTACAATAATTAGATAATGAAAACTGTGGTTAACGCTTTGAATGTGAGCAAGTGGTTTAAAAATAATGGAGCTGTGTTTTTATTACAGCCTTTATTATAGTGATATATTCCATCTGCACTGAACATCCTCTGTCTGATCTCTGTTCTAATTAGCTGACTGTTCCCCGCTGGGAAAATACAACTTTCTTATTTATGCCATTTCCATGCTACTATGGTATAAGATGCACTGGAGACTCATCAAATCCTCTTCTTAATTCCTCGGTTGCTATTGAAATTAATTAAGTCGTAAATTACTCATTAAAACATTCTTAATTTGTAGTTTTACTGTACATTTGAAGGGATTCAATCCAAAATAAGAGGTTTCATTTCAAAAGTGTCCTTTTACTTCAGAGCCACGATTCACACTGGTTTCGTTAAACCAAATTAGAAATAGGATGTGGTCTGGAGACGGTTGCTGCTTCAAACTCCCGGTACATCTGGGGGGCAGTTTTGTGTATTGGATGTAAAACTTCTCCTTTAATCAACCATTGCCTTCAATGTGCCCTCCAACATGTGCTTTAATGGACATGTATAACTGCACAAGGGGAAAAAAGGGTGCATAATATCAAACCTCTGCCTCAATAAAGCCAATTACAATGTATATACACTAGTTATCAAAGCTTATCACACATGGGAAATGAAGAATTTAAATAAAAAATAATATTATGTTCAAAAGAAAGGGATCATATTCCATTTAATATCAGGAATGTTTATGCAAGACGTCTAAAATCTCCAGGGAATCTCTAATATCAGCAGTCAAAAATGTACTTACTATTTTTCTAAACAATCAGACGACTCATTCTTTGAAATAAACCCCTCATATTTTCTATTCTCTCTCTCTTTCATAAGCAAATGTGTATTCATTTGCTAAACTGTCTTTGAAGTGATGCAGACAATTATCTACCACGTGATCATGCATACAAGTTCATGTTACAAGCAGCTAACTAATTGATCTGTCAGGGTCTATTACAAGTCACGCTCCTCCACTCGTCTCCTGTCTCCCTACTACAAACACGTTCACTCGCTCGACGTGCCTGCAGACAACTCCGCAGAGCACCTCATTATCCACTCATCTAAAAACTCTCTTTGTTAAATTGCGGCGTTAACCTGAGTAGCAGGAGGAAAGGCCTTTTCTAACACGTTACCACTTACGAGCTTTCCAACCCCATAATTACATGAAGGATTTCACATTTTAGGGCTGATCTCGTTTCAAGTGCAACAGTAGAAGGTGTTTTCAGTTCCTCAGTCAGCGACAACATTATGAGCAGATAATCATTTAGCGAACAAAAGGCGTGAGCCTCAGGAGGATAAGTGGAACAAAATATTCTTTATCAGGTAGACAAAAAAAAGAAGAAGAAGTCACACAATAAGCAGATTTCAGTTGCGGCAAATGATAAATCCTGTGTCCTAAATAGCCCAAGTAGCTTAAATAACCACCTGTATTGTGGTTATACTGATGTTAACTTTAAAGTTTAGTTTGGGAGGCGGCCATTACAGCCTGCAGTCTCGGATAAGAGGGGCAGTGACCTGGCCACCGCTGCCGGCCTCTGAGCGTTGAGGATAAAGGCCGAAACACTCAGTGAGGGTTGGGCACCTCCTGAAGACCTCAAGGCATCCAGAGGAAGAAACCAACTACAAACAGGCCCTCATCCACCGGCCTCTGATCATCTGCCCCATGACCACTGCCCCACAATGAGCGGTGGTGCTCTTGCATCTATGGCAGCTCTTCGGCTGCCTCTGAACTACGCTCCAGTTTACTATTCATGCCCTGGCTAATCTGATCTGTCTCCAGCTGGCTCACTGACACACAGAGATATGAAGACGGACAGGTAATCCTGAACCAGGGGGCATGAGGGATACTGGCCTCATGAATAACAGAGTGACGTGCTCACAGATGCTTTCATATATGACATTGTTAGAGGCGTGTGTTTTTATGTGGCGCAGGGTAAAGCGCTGCACTAATGGATAGGGGTGGTGATGCGTGTGTGTAGCCATCAATGTGTTGCTTGAGTGAGAAAGCATTATGTGTTATTCATAACCCCCATTTGAAGCATATTGAAGGTCAGAGCTGTGTTGGTCCTTGCTGGGTGTCTTACAGGTCTATCTAGTCGACCGCTTCCTGAACATTAACCTTCATAGAAAAAATAATAACCTAAAATCTTATTGGTAGACGTTACACATTTACCTCATTATCTTGTTTCGTCAATAGTTTGCACTAGACAGGTGTGTATTGTCTTGGTTTTGAAGCTGGATGAGTTAAGCAGATAACCTCCTGTGTTTTTGTCGGAGCTGAGAATGACTGATCCTCGAAGGGGTTACGAACACGTTTCAACAAACGCTGCACCCTCGTGACTCTGCTCTGACACCACAGCCTCCTTTGGTAGGCCTCTGGCTTCTGCTCGAAGAGACTAAGAAATCACTTAGCTTGTGGATCACAGTGTCTGACTCACACCTCCTCTGACTAGAGACACTTCAAATTAGAAATAAATATGCACAGGGAAAACTTAGCATGCCTGTCTAATTTTCTATTTGCAGCCTGAACGACAAAATTAGAAAAAGCTCCAAGTGGACTTGAGCTGGCACCCTAAAAGTCCACACACCTAGCTGTGTGCTCTATCAATAGGATCTGTCATCATGTGTAAACATCTGCTGTAAAGGCCAGATGGCTGCTCTGTGCTGCCCTTTTTCCCACAGTGACTACAAAAGTCTTTATTTATATGTGTATATCCATCTGCTTGGCGCTTGTCGGATAAAAGGATCTCCAGTAAGTCTTCATAGTAGGCAAGAGCGAATGTGTGCATGGTATTGTTATGTTAACTTCTCAGCGAAGAGAACTGTGAATACTAAACGACCACATGACTCTGATCCGTGGGCTCTGTTGCCAAGGATGCTTTTCTGTGGCAGATGAAATCCACAAAGGGCTCCTCATCAAAGCCTCATCCATCTGGAAATGGATGTTTTTATATGTGCGGAATCCCATCCATCAGAGACAATTAGAGTGCATGAAAACATCATAGGGGTTGAGGATGAAGCACTTGCTCTTACTTAGTCACTCTAGAGTCACAAAAATAAAACCAAGCCTCGAAGTTACACTTTAATTGCCGTCATCGCTGTAAGCCACGTGAGGAGACGGGGCAGGAGCTCCTTAATGTGTACAGAGACCGGACCCCAAAACAGCCAATGTATGAACACCTTCATCCCATAACAGAATAAGCAGAGGATTTCCTCCGCTTATTCTGTTCTTGGGAGGATAAATGGGAGTGAAGATCATACACAAAACATTTCCATGGAGCAGTTTGGCCCACAGGCTCTGTGACATGTTGCTTTGGCCATGTTGTAATGGAACTTCTCTGACCACTACGGTGGCCGACAGGGGCGACAACGTGCTGCAACTTAAGAAAACACATGCAAATAGACAAAACACAAGCAACTTAAGAAAACATCTTCAACAATTTCACAACACATGCCAGCTTTTGGAGAACGTGCTGCAAATACCGCAACACATGAAGAAAACTCTGCAAAAAGCTACAACACAACCAAAGTGTGCGTTTAAATCGTGGTTTGTGACTTGCGTTACTGGAGTCGGCTAAACTGTGTCCGGATGTGTGCAGAACTTTTAAGTGTCCTCTGGAAACACTTCCGTTGTGTTGTGGCCTTTGCAGCGCGTTTTCCTAATGTGTTGTGTTGTGGTTTTTGCAGTGCGTTCTCCAAATGCTGGCATGTAATGATGATGTTTTCTTATTTTGTTTGTGTTGTCTATTTGCATGTTGTTTCTTAAGTTGCAGCGCATTCGCCCCCGTCGGCCACCATCGACATCACATTTTTTGCCGAATCATTTGAGTGTGCGATAAAACGAGTGAGAGTGGGCGGCTGTGGTTTTATGAAAACAACTATTGTACTTACATGTTTAAAGGTGTGGATCACCGGCTTCATATTTCATAGTGCTATCTATTATTAACTAGTTATGCATTGTGAGTTAGTATGGGTTTCCTCTGCTCCGTGGAAATGAGTGATTCCTACAGCATGTGAACACACCATGATCGTTAATTTGCAAAACAATAACAATGTAGCTGGGAAATGTCAGGCATTGGTTGTCAGCATGTAGAGGAAAATGCTCCCTGTTGGGATTAGACAGAGAGAAACCAGATTCTTTTTAAAAGTAGGCAAAACAACATCCGTCTTGTCCTAAACAGAGATTGCCATTATTCCAAACTACATGACGGATTGTTTTATTATGTACATTTTGTCGCTGTTCTTGTCATAGTGTTTTGATTTTGTCTGGTGTGGATCACATCCAGACTGTCTAATATTTCTACTGTATTTTAATTAGTTTAAGCTTTTTCCCGAACTTCTTTGTACTACGATTTTATTCTGTTTGTTTTGTTAGATTGTTTTTATCGGACCCGAGGAAAACTAGTGACCACTTTGGAATAAAGAATAAAGAATAAAGAATTTTACTCTCGGGCAAGATAGAAGATATCTTATCTGATTGTTCTCAGACAGAGATGGTCGAATATAAGTCAGACAATAAGGTAAGTAACTGATACAAGACAGAAAGAAGTGATTCATAAGGATAGAAGTTAAGAAACAGCAACAGAGCACCACAAAGGCAAAGGTAACGAGCAGCACTGTATATATCAGTCCAGTTGTGAACGGAGACGTCTCCACTTATCCACGGATCACAGCCTTAAGGTAATTTTTTTTTGCAATACATGGGGTCATTGTGTCTTGACCAGTCCAGTAAGCCACAGACAATTTCTCCCTCAAAGCTGCAGCGCGGTGCTGAGGAGACAGTCATTACAATGGATCACTGACACATAACCTTCTGCTGATAGAGACCACATAACTGTGGTTTTCATGTGTACTGTCATTTTAGGGTTGAGTGTGCACTTAAAAAAATACATCAATCACATCAGCGACATAATAAACACTTTGCTGTACTTTCCTCAGACATATACTCTGATCTGTGCTTCGGCTGATGGCAGTAAAATACAGTACAATACAAAGGTAAGCGCGTTTGTTGATGTGCCTCCAAGATTTTTCTTCAAATTGCCGCAAGGCAACATAAAAAAAAGACAAATACATAGATGTAAGATGTAGCTACTGTTTCGATATGCAGTACCTTCACTTGGGAAGATAAATAAATAAATAAATAAAAATGTTTTCAAGTGTAGTTTTCCTGTGGGTATTGAGCTGCTTTCATAATCTCGTGAGGTTACTGTAAAAACTCAGCCTGAGTTTTCATGATAGCATCATTTTACTGATATTAAGGAGTCATTATTTGGGCTGGAATGCAGATCAGATTCAGTAATTGCAGCCTATTGCACTTACACTTCGGATAAGAGCATCAGCTAAATACATAATTTCCAACTGTCTCCCAGCAAACTAAATATCACAGCCAAACTCACTTTCAGCCATTTAACTTCCTCCTAAAATCTTATCTAAGAAGAGATATTTCTTTCTGTGGAGGCCTCCGGGTTATATAGCCTCATTATTTAGTTTGGCTTCCTGACTACATTTCCCCCCTTATCCTCAACAGCACTACAGTGGATCTTGGCCTTGAACAGGAACATAAAAACATCCGCCCATTTAAACAAACTGTTAACACATAGATGGGCTATCTCGCTGGGACAGACTCGGAGTCTGTGGGCTCAGCAGCGTGCTTCATGCTGGATATTGTAGTCCTCTTATCTGTATAAACAAACAGAAAACCACTTCTCCAGTCAAACAAGAGGAGCATGGCAGGGTAAACTCACCTGAAGGCATTTGTTTCATATGTAAACACAAACACTTTTGCAGCCCGAGGGCTCATCGTCGCTCATGTATGTAAATCACATATGTCCCCTATGACACCGTTCCAACTTTGCTATTTCCCTCTTTTGTTTCAGCACACACAAAAACAATCCAAAACAGCACAAAACTCCCACAATGCATCTACAGCATGGCCTATGTATCAGCCAGTCTACCCTACACTATTGCTGTGGGTCCTCACCTCTGCATTAGCTGCTCTGTTGTACTGCAGCATCACTGCTGTGCCACATATTTGCTGAATTACATTTTTTTTCCCCTTACTTTTCTCATTGCTCATGAACTCTCCTCGCAAAAAACACTACATCATGTTCACAGTCACGTGACCCTGCTCTGTCCAGCTAACGTTAGCCCCTTTTCACTCTAAACGAAGGTGCAGGTGAAGCAGCATGGATGACAAGAGTGCAAACATCCAGGCAAAAACAGGTCTCAACCAGAGAAACATATACCTAAAAAAATAGGATATATCCCGGCTATGATAGTTCAGCATATTTACTGTAGAGACCATGTCAGAGAAAGGTTTGAAATACTTGTGATGCTGATATGATGTCATATTGCTCAGCACCTTTGCAGGATGACTGGTAGTCCACAGTGGCATTCAGCATAACCGCAGGAAACTAGTACATAAAAGCTCCTTTGCGAGAATGAAAAAACCCTTAAACAATATAATAACTACACAACATATAGCGCAAACCTCCAGCTCAGATATGTCATTGCACCTAAAAGCAACACCCCTTAATTTTGGAATCACATTGGTATCATTATTAGTTTGATGGTTATTCAATAAAAAGTGATATTTCACTGATGGTGGTTGGTGATCTATCAAGTAGTTTATGTGTAATGTAGAAAAATGGTCCAAATAGCTCGATCTTAAATCTTAAAAAAAAAATAGAATAAATTTCTGACTCCGCCCCTTTATCTGGATCCACTCCAAAAAAAATGGGATCGCCCAATCAAATCAAAATCCATCAGACAGCTTATGCGAATAAAGCCTTCTCTCGCCTTGAGTTCGTCTTTGTCAAAAGTCCAACCATCCAACCGAGTTCCATGAAAATTCCTCAAGTAGCTTTTGTGCAATCCTGCTGATGGACAAAACGTACAAAAGCTGATGAAAACACAACCTCCTTGGTGGAGGTAAATATAAAAATCAAAGCATGCTAATCTACCAATGAATAATCCACAATGCAAAAGATAAGTGCCATAAAGATTAGCTCCAACTGAAACAGCACCAATTTAAAGCCATTACAAAGTAACTTCAGACAGCAGCAAGACAAAGGAAAAGCCAGAGTCACCACCCACTGCAGTATGAGAAATGTTATTAACTTCAAAAGGCTACTACTGCTGTCAAAACCTGGAACAGGTTAAGATTCTGTACAAGCCCAGTGCCCTTTGTGACAATGATCTGAATATCACTAAAATATAACGGTAATAATGTCATAAGCTTCTATCTAAAACTCATTAAAATAATGCAGATGATACGAAACATAATTACATACGCTAATCTACAGGGCAATAACAAGTCAGATTTAGACATCTGTGGATGGCCTGCAGCCTCCCTTTAACAGATACTGCAGAAAAGATGTGTGTGTGTGTCAAGAAAATGATTTCATCAGGTGCTGTTGCCTCACAGCAGGAAGGTCCTGGGTTCAAATCCAACGTGAGGACCTGGGGCTTTTCTGTGTGGAGTTTGCATGTTCTCCTCTTGTCTGCGCGGGTTTCTCTCCGGGGTCTCCGGCTTCCTCCCACCACCAAAAACATGCAATACAGGTGAATTGGTGACTCTACATTGACCGTAGGTGTGAATGTGAGTGAGAATGTGAGAAATTCCCCAACTCTATACAGGATAAGCGGTTACAGAAAATGAATGATCTCATCCAGTGCCGTACAGTGAGCTGTGATTTTATGCTGCAGTAGAGAGGGGACTGAGGAATAAAACGTCACAATCTCTTGAAACGGTTTGTGAATGTGAATTTGGACATCCTGTCAGGTGGATGGAAAATATATACTTGGAGAAAAGACTGTCTTGTTTCCACGTCAAAGAGGAGCTGTAGAAATAACTGTGATGATCAGCCATAACAAGGAAGTGGAAGCTGCTAACTAAAGCAGCTGCGCCGTCATGACAAAGACACCAGCAGACGTCTGGTTCATTAGTCAATATCTTGTGTTACACAAAAAACAAAGCTACCGGAGGGGCCACACTCACCATTTTGTTCTTCTTGGAGTAAGTCCTCTTCAGCAGCCTCTCGTTCATCCTCTCCTGCTCCCGCTGGGCGTGATGAAGGAAGCCATTCTCCAGGGGATCCACCACCACCGGCTGGACATTCTCCTCTTCCTCCCCCACCTCCTCATCTTCCTTCTTCTGCAGCTTGGCCACTTTCTTCTCCTTCCACCGCTCCTTCTTCTCCTGTGTCTTCACAACCCCGGTCTTCTTCTGCAGGGACAAAGAGAAAGAGTATGAGAAATCTAGACACTAAAACATGTGGTGAGCAAGAGGGGAGGATATTTGTGGAGAGGTACACCCGGATGATAGGCACCGAGGAATGGTTTGACGGGGACATAAATAAAACAGCTAAAAAAGCGAAATGATTACAATTCCCCACAGCAGTGTTAGAGCATGACATGTAAACTGATGCACACAGCCATTCTACACTGAAAGAAAAAAAGAGGACTGGCAGCAGAGTTTCCAGACAGATACCGTTAATTACAGTGAATAACCATACCACCAAATTACATGTAATAAACTGTAAAAATAAAGAACAAAATTAATTAAATTAGAGTATATTACTGTTGATAAATGTTCATTAAGCAGTGGAATAACTGATATATTATTATTATTACTACCTTTCAGGTTAATCTGTTAATTTAAGGGCTTTCAGAGAAAAACAACCACTCACCCACACTAACATTTATACACACAACCTCTGTCCGAAGCAGGATTTGAAACCGTGATCTTGTTGTTGTAAAGCAACATTGCTAACCACCCGGTCTGTTATAACACAATGCGTGTGAGGAGCTTCTGACGCCCTGCAGTACCTCTTCAATGTGAAAGACCCTTTCAAAGACACCACATTATGTTCGATGCAATGTAAAAATGAAAAGCAAAAATTTGTATTCAGAATTAGATTTTGAATGTAGAAGTACATTCAACATTCATGTAAGATGAAACTAATAAGATTTACCTTCACATTACAAAAGATACATGTTTAATTTTTAGTAGGGACATAAATCCTTATATAAAATAATATAGATATATAGATACATATTTAATGACAGTATGTATTTAATTTACATACATTTGTATGTAATTTAAGAAAGTAGAAAAATATTGAACTAGCATTTTGTCTGTAAGAAATGAAAAATGAATGTAATTTGTCATCGTTGGCATTGCACTTAAAAAAACAGTTTGCTTATTAACTTACAATGTCAATTATTGTAAAAATTATTTTCCATAAATGAGTTTTTTTTTTAGTTTTTTTTTATTACAGCGTATACATTCATTTTTAAATAGACAACTCTTTCTCTCCGGGGAACGACGCCGTGACAAACACTATACTCAAAGTCACACTGACAGGAGAGATTTACTGACTCGAGGTTGTGTCTCAAGGTTTTTCCTTTAAATCCTCGAAACAATCGAGCAACAGGTGATGACAAGTCAATGAAGAAGAGCACTTCAAGCTGCCTTTGAACAAGAGCAGGCAGACATCTAGATGGATGGGCAGAGAGGAAGGACGTGGATGTGTCAAAGAAAGCAGGGAGAGCTGGCAAACAGTCAAGCGTGCAGCTCCTTTCACTGCTAGATTATACAAAGCAAGCAAACACTTGAGCAGAGAGCAGCTCTCTCTCTAAAGTCATCTTTAATCCTGTCAACAGCACAACAATGCCTTACTGGAGCCTGTAATCACTTTATGACTCAGATATGAGCTTATGATAGGAGGTGGCGCTTTAACAGACACTGGAGAAAATACAGTTGCTCAACACTTACACTATGACCACGTAATTCCCCCCCCTTTCACTGAGCATTGCTTTCATGCTTCAGTTACAGCCTGTATGGAACTGGTGTTTGTTTACTGGCATTTGAAATAACACACGTAATCTGTGTGTCTGAGTGCCCGGAACACCTTTACATCACTTTACGATCATGACATAGGGAAAGTATCACATCGCTGAATGCGTTACGGAGAGGAAAAACAGGACCCAGAAAGATGACGTGAACCAAAAAACACCTTCGATGAGCAACTCAAAATCAACCCAGGCAGGCGCAGTGCATAACAAAGAGTGCATAAAGGAAATGATACAGTCCAACTGAAAAAACACAGATAATACATCCACAAAGAAATCCAAAAAGCAGGAAAAGTCAATTAAATAATACAAAAACTAACAAAAATCACTTACGGGGAAATCCAGGAGATATCAGAAGCAAACAGGAGCCAAAGCAGGACAAAACAGGACGAGGCAGAGCAAAGCAGGGTAAAACAGAAGAACCGACACAGAAGGTAAGAAACACACAGACTAAATACAGAGGGGTAACCAGAGACAGGTGGGAATGATCAGACAATCATAGTGGAGGGAAAATGAAGAGGGAAAATTTAAAGGTCAAACATGAGGAGGAGACAATAATAAACTAACAGAAGACAGAGCAAACATAAACACAGAGGGAAAGGAAGCCAACTGGAACTAAAAACACAGACAGAGGAACCAAAGGATGAAACACATCACAAGAAAAGAAGACAGGAAGTGTAAAGCGCAGGACATGACATGGAGAACTAGGCTTACAAAATAAAACAGGAAATGACAACCAAAATACCAAACCATGACAGTATGTCGGTCTGTGACACACTCAGACATACTGAAAGGCAAAGAATCGTAGCAAACACTCTTGATTCTCTTTCTATCTAAGGACGTGGCCGACATCATAAATTGAGACACGCAAATTGCTGCAAAAGCTGGTCTGCCTGTCCGTGTGAAACACTGCTGCTAGTCAGCCAGCATGGGTGTGCATCTGGTGACTGAATCGTATCCTCCTCCTGGCCCTCCAATGCCTTTTATTTCCTGATCTCATCAGGCCCAAACGGGGAAGGTAACTATAGCCGCCGTGTGGTGAAGCCTGTCGGTGGAGATCGTTGTGTGTCTGAGCGGCACAGGACGTCGACACCGCTGCTCCGAAGCTGTGTGGAGTTGAGGGCCGGGTGCCGCTAGTTCACGTTTCAACATCTGTTCACAGCGAGCAGCGCCCGGACCGACTGCAGTCAGCTCGGCGCTCCATGTGAATAATCAAATTAATGCCTCCAAGGGTGGGAAGTTAGCAGATGGCTAGCATATTAGCACAACAACTGCTATTGAATGACTAGTGGTGTGACAAAATGTGTTCGTGTGTCAGGTGCTAGGGGGAAAAAAGCAGCCACAAAAAGGAGGAACATTTATATGACCAAAAGTACAATGATGCGAGAGGATGAAGATCCTACAAACACCCACACAAGCTCCGGTATTCCTGCCCAAATATGACCATTGATTGAAGCTCAGGATGTTTATCCTTGGTTCAGAAGAACTGTTAACCACTGCGCTATTGTATTTTTTAACAGAACTTTGCTGAGCTAACCCAGGTCACGGTTAACACTTTGACAGTGACATCATCCTGCTACACAAATCATCTCAAACCAGCTCTTTTCACCTCACAAGGCAATGCATTCAATCCTCATGAGGGACCAGACACTATTAGCAGGCCGCATGTCATGCAATTCATTAGCTGGAGAGCCACCTTTAAAGAGCTGCTACAAGGACAAAGCAGCGACAGTCTGACGACAAAGGATGCTGAGAGACGAGACCAGGGGTCTCCTCCTCTCCTCCTTTTAGGCGGAGCTGAAGATACAATCCATCTGTCGATTACCATCAATAACTAGCAGGTCAGGAGGATGGATTACAATTTGAAAATTTCCCCATCTCCTCAGTTCTTAGGAGAAACATGCCTTTGTGAACAAACCGGCATTGAGTGGTGGGATCAGTTCGGCATCAACTTGCAGAAATGTGGAGGTGTATTATCCCTCGGTGGTTATCATCTGCTTCGCTCAGCACACAAAGAGAACATAGTGGTGCAGGAGGACGACACTGATTATCTGGCAGTGTGACACAATCACCTTTAATTGTATCCGGTATGTGAAAAGAGGACTGGCATCATCTTTGTCTGAGGGAAAAGTGTTCAAGCTCAAGTCTTTGCATGCAGCAGTCAGGGGATTAGCGTCACCTAAAGCAATCCAACACTGGGATTAGTTCTTCTTGTATATTCTGAACTAGAATGAAAACAATTCATCTGCCACGATTCAGTGCGCAACATTTGACGTGTTGACGAATAAGGCCAACAATGCACCATTGCAGTCCTTCGTCTTTGAAATCATTGGCATGTACAGACTCTTACAGGGTCAGCAACAACATCAGCATAAAGTCTGACGGCATTTACCCTTTTTGTCTGTATGCTTAGAATTATAATCTGGATATTAGCATATGAAGCTAAGGTCTTGCTATGCAAAAACAACGGATCTATCAATCAGTGGGGGTCAGAGTAAACTGTGGTCGGCCACAACTGTAATTACAAATAGGGTGATGTCAAAATTAAACTGTTTTAGCCCTTCACCTTTAAAATCAATGGCAAACAAAGACTCTTAAAAGGGGGAAAATTCATATAAAAGGTAATACTGTACTGTCTTATTAGGCCCAATATGCATATAAAATATATTGATATATTATATGCATCATCATTTATTTAGTTGTGTTTTGCTAGTTGACACTCATTACGCCATTTTTTCTTTTTCTTTTTTTTGGATGATGTTTAGACAGCATGAAGGCAAAACAAAAACAAACATGGAACGGCGTGAAGGTGACATAGAACAGGTTCATTCTCAAGAGCAGAGGGATCCTGGCAGACAAGACAAAACCCAGAACAGAATGAAAAAGAGGGACTGCTTCTGTTGCATGGGTTGTGTATGAAAAGTCTGCAACGACCTGAAAGTTGACCGAAAATATCCACATAAGATTAAGCACATTCTAAAACTTGTATTGCTCGATTATATAATTCACAATGTGAGACAAACTTGTCCTTTGGATGTGAGATTTTGGTCGCCCTGTGTCTTTGTGGTCTAAATTGGCTCATTAAACCCCACCATTCATCTTTTTAACTTCTTCTCTTTGTGAAATTCGTGTCCAAAGGAAACAGAAATGTGGTTAAAAAACGATTTCCTAGGACATCTCTGGGTCATTCCAGTGTCTCAACTGGCCAAGTGCAACTTCCAAGAAAATCCATTTGAATCATGCGGCCTTTCACTCATCTCACCACTCTGTCATTCTCTCTCTCTATCTCTCTCTCTCTCTCTCTCCCTGTTTCCTCTGAAATTTTCAAACTGTCAAATAAACCACAGCCGTTAGTCGTGTGATAAAAGTGCCCCGGGGTGAAATATATAAAAATCAGCTGTTTGTGACTTATGTAGGCCGACAGTTTTTGTAGTGGAGCCTCTGGGGTGGCAGTGGGTGCAGCTGCCACTCTAAAAGAGTTACTTCAACATATAATCCTCAAAGAACCTGGAGTTCCTCTGACTCAACATTCATTCCTGTATAACACATTAAGCTCCATTCAATAGGGTCTTGGTTCTCGATGGGGCTAACAGGATACCTTTTATTGTTAGTGTAACGTTCTGGTGGTGATGTGCCACAGGAAACTTGTTTCGTACGACTTTATCAGATGCTTCCTGGGATAATTCACCACCATCAGAGGTGTATGAGCCAAAGATCTTATTTCAGGACAGTGCTGAACTATTCTTAGACACCCCTACTGGGCAAAATCTCTTAGCTATCTTAGCATGAGCCACGTTTAAATCTCATCTCATAATGCAACGCAGAGACTATAAGGACAGTGAAACAGATGTGGGTCTCAGTGTAAAGATGTCTATCCAGTTTAATTGCGATGTGTTCATTTGAATATCTAAGCCTGAGCACCACAGAGCAATTAGACTTTGTTTACTCTCATTGTTGTGTCATCGTGTCTGCTGTGTTCTATCAGTAATAAACAGATTTCAACACAGCCCACGACTCCGACAATAGATCTATAATAGCTGCAGGAGAAGGGTAATCCATCACTGTGTGTGTCTGCCAGCAATGGCTTACTTGAGATATCATTTCCATATGCCGATGGCCTGAAGTGGATTCTTTCTTTATAAAATGGTTACTAAATTATTTCAACACATAATGGAGGAGCCTTATCACACTCTGTACTATTAAAAACCCATTTACAACTGAAAAAGGGTAAAATACTGATGCAAATAATTGCAAATAAATGCTCTGCTGCAGTACAAATGCTCAAATGGGTATTCGGTCTACGTCTAGTTAAGGATTAGGCCTTTTAAACGTGAAATATATAATGTTAAGCTTTAACCCTTAGTGTTGCTGCTACTTGAATGGTCAACAAAACATAACTTTCACCCTTTCTTTACATGTCCCAGATGTCTCTCTATCTGTTTCGGTCCCAAATAAAGAGAGCTGTCATTCATTTCCACAAATCCCATTAAGACAAACTGGTCAGGGTGGTGAGTCTCCCTCATTTCACCCCGTTCATCTTGGGGCGAAATGTGACCGTGATCGTTATAGAAGTGGCTCAGCCTGGAACAAGGGAGACCGCTCGACTGGTCTGACCCAACCACGTTACCCTGGCAACAGTATGGGAGGGCTTTGTTGCTGTTCCAGGCTGCATGGGGACTGGAGCATGTGTGTGTGTGTGTGTGTGTGTGTGTGTGTGTGTGTGTGAGTGAGTGCATATGAGTGCATAAAATCCAACACAGGTTTCCATGCCGGCAACAATAAAGTGCAGGGCTTTACGCGGTAAGGCTGGGGCCTTGGGATCCACCGTGGAAGCACATTCAGCTCCCAAAGGAGGGTTTATCCATTCTGCTTAGAAGAATGTCAGCAACCCTGACGTTACTTGCGACGGGTCTTCATGACGCATACATAAACACAGGGCAAAAGGAGTCTTACAAATGGAGCCAATGGGGTGCAGAGGAAAAGACAGGGTGTGTAAAGGAGAAGAGGGAAAATAAAGAGAAATAGTGGAGTGTAATGGACATCATCACTCTTTCTCCTCTGCTCTCTTTCTCTCTGAGGCCAGTAATTATTTAGACACAAAGGGCTCTGCAGGGCACACACCTCCCTCCAGATGAAATGGTGCCACCAAGAGATCACAGGGCCCTATTAAAAATTAGCCACTGCAGAACTAGCTTCTGCTCAACACCAAAGACCGCATTCTAACTGATGGTGTATCGAGTGCATCAGACGCGAAGCCTGGATATCTCAGAACTGAATCTACTGCATCATACAATGGCACGATTAAACCACGATGAGGTGTAAGTTAACATTGCAATAAAAATCCAATGACAGCCAGTTAGCTCAGCTTTATTGCGTGAAGATTGGATAATGACATCAACAAGCTTATTTTAGTCCTTGATTTACTTCCTGAAGTCCATTCGTGGGACTATTTAGGCCCAGATGGAAGCAGGTAAATCAGACGTGTAACGTGACCTGGGTCACGACCTCTGCTCAAAATTTAGTTTGATTTCCCCTGTAAGTGTTTATTAAAGGTAGAGCAATGCTCCTACAAGGGAGACCAAGTTCTGTTGGTATCATGCACCTCCTCAATATAGCTGCTGCAATAAAAAAAAATTTAAAAAAAGAGACGCAACAGTGGCTAATGTAGCTTGGCTGTGAGTGTGGCGACCACTGATATGTGCTGTGCAGGATACTCTGTACGTGCCGGGCATTGACCAATCAGTGGTCTGCAACGTTTCCTGTCAGTACCTACTAGGCTCACTTGGAACTGCAATGGAGCAGGTACTAAAAAGTAGTACCAGATACCAGGTACTTTTTACCTCATGGAAACACAAAAAAGGCAAGAAGAGTTGAGTCGAGTAGAGCCGGTACCACGCAGTGGAAATAGAGCTTTAGATAGATTGACATTTGTTCGTGGCAGTGCACTAACAAATGTAGTAATGTGTCACTAAAGGCAGTGAAAAGAAGGCTGTGCTGTGCACCAGCAAACATTGACACAAAAGATGGACGATTTAAAATATGTTTAAAAATGTGTTGGAAATACTTCACACCCTGACCAATTTCTAATCATTGACCTCACAATACTTGAAACACTGGCAGGATTCTGTTGGTCAAACATTATATTGTGTACAAGCAAGGATTTTAAAACTTAAAGGCATTAAAATGTGATTCCTTGCATTATTTCACATTGAGACATAATTATGAACCTATACAGTGAATTATATGAAGATTTGACTTGTTGTAGGAGGAGACATTCAAATTTAAGGATCTTGGTGTCACAAAGTTTATTGCAACAGGATAGTCTCCATCTCAAACCTGAGGTGAGCTGTGCTTTTATATTTTACGGAGTCACACCTTATTATCTTGTTCTCACAAGATTAAAAAACCCAAAAACACCACCATTAGGGACTTTAGAGGTTCCATAATATTTATCATCTGTTAATGAGTTGAGTGCTTTTCTTTCTAGTGCCTCTGATGTGAAAGGCATCCAAAGAGATCAATATTCAAAGAGTGAGTTTTCCTCTCTCATCTTCCCTTATGAAATAAAATACAGCAGCAGTCATTTGTTGCACCACTTCAGCAGTGTTTAGCTCCTTTTAAGCTCACTGAAGCGTGCCGTGCAGATTTATTGCTCAAATGTTGGACTGATTTCTGTGCGCATTACCGCAGCTCGTGGCGTGTCATATAAATCACTCTGACTTGTCATGATTTGGACTGGATTGATTCAATCATGCGGCGCTCACTAGCTTTTATAGTCCCGCGCATGCGACGCTGTGCAGAGACGGCGGAGCATGCACCTTCCATCTAACGCTGCTGTCAGCCACATCAAACACACCTTTGATTAACTTGGAGCATTCAGTCATTCATCCAGCCTCTCCGTTTCTCTCAAAGCGTATAATCAGAGGGTTATTGACTCGAACGCCGACAAGAGAGCGCATTCTGTCCTGAGAAGCTTATGAAGCTGTGAACAAGAGAAAGCGCGCATTTCTACAGTGATCAATGTTACATCATTTGCCGGCGCGAGGATTAAATGAACCGCATCCTTTTCACCTTTTGTTAATCAATGCGGTGTATTTTTCCTGCTCACTTCACAGTTAAAAGGTCTAATCCTTCATGAGAGTGTATGCTAGTTTTTTTTGGGGGGGGAGGGTGCTGCTGTATGCAGTGTGTTACAGGAGAGCAGGGCGATGAAGGGATGCTAATCCCAGTCGGCTCACCTTACTGTTGCACTCATCCAGCAAACAGGGGCCAACCTGTCGGCTGGCTTCCTCTCTCACTCTGTCACTTCTTTCCCTTTCTTCTTCAAACAGCGCTGTTCACTGTGCTTTCTGTTTAGCAGGAGAGCACTTAAAGCTGAATTTGAACCACGTGGGAATAACTGTCAGCGTAGTTTGTGGGTAAGCATGAACTTTAAAGCAACAACAATTGTCTGAAGGTTCATCTTAACAGTTATTCTCACATTCAAAGGACTTGCCTGCTTATCAAGAATGTATTCGGGCTCACACGAGTTTATTAATCCCAAAAGGGCAATTCATTTGTATTTTACCCAGTCCATACATTCAGACATGCATTCGCAATAGATCGAAAGCAACAGCTACAAATCTTATGAATTAGTCAATAGAATAAATAGTTTATGTCTAAAAACAAATAACAGTTATTTAAAATGAGTATTGCCAATTCCAGACAGGATGAAGGACTAAGAATATTGATTTGTTCTCTTTTTGGGGCACATTATGACATTGTCCTGACGGCATCAGACAAAGCTCTTCAGACAGAACACGATTTGATTGGCTGTTTATTTTGTAGTTACATTTTTACTGCAAACACTGCTGTCTTTTAATGAAGGACCATACATTTTACACCATCCAAGATGAAGGTAGACAAAGTAATTGGTGTCGATGAGAAGCTTTACAAACTGTTGGTCTGATCGAGGCCAACGGCTGCACAGCCTGCACCAGTCAACTGGAATCACTGATTTTAGGGTAAATAACAGCTCAAACTCCCTCCTACACGCAGTTGCATTTGCAGTTGGTTTGATCAGTTCCAATTCTATCTATTCATTACTTTGAGTTGGACGATCAGTGATGCAGATGCAGCTTTTTGATTTAGATGCTCACGTCGGGAATTATTGAAGTTGTTGGTGCAGGGGGGGATGATTTTGGCAGGACTGATCGGCCTTTTCCTGCTCCACACTAACATTCAAAGATAGATGCCACTAGCAGTTGACATCTAATTCAGGATACAGTTGTTTCAATTGTTCTTGATTGGATGAAGCTCATTCCAACATAATAATAAAAGCCTCAAAGACACAGCTGGTCATTAACTCATTTAACACGCAGTCATCGCTCATTTAAACACCTTATACACACTTAGCAAAAATGCACCTGCTAAAGTCACCCTGGCTTTCGCGTCACAATTGCCACCAAGAAGCAACACATACATATCAATGTGTAAACACAAACATTGATCATGGCCATCATGTGCCATAAGGCAATAAAAATGAGTCTCATGGGTAAAACATGCACAGAGTTTATATCACTCAATAATGTCTGTTGTTGTTGACATTAGGGTTGCCAGTTCTGCTCCACAGCCCAAATGAGCTGCTTTTAAGACCAAGCTGAAGACGTCTTACTGCCTGAGATTCTGCCGGCGAGAGGAATCAAGAGGGATTTCCAGTATCTTGGAGCCTGTTGGTTGGTTTTCCAGTGGCTGTGTTTGTCTCTCACATTTTCTCCAGGCCTACTCAGCTGTACTGTGTGTGCAGCTGATGCTGGTCCTCCCTCTTCTTTCTCTTCCATTCCCTCCCCCTCTTCTATTGCTCTCTATCTGATTTTTTTTTTTAAGCCAGAGGAATGAAAATGCAGATTTTATGACCCTTTAAGTGTTCTTATGGCCATGCAGCCTTGTTTGTGTATACGTAAACATGAACTGTATATGCATGTTTATGAACCTTCCCTGTGTGTGCATGTGTGAATCGATGAATAAACATAACTGTATGCATCTCGAGTCCAACCGGAGCTACGTAAATTATTGTCTATGTGCATTCCAAACATTCCTGTGGCGGTATGCGTTGCTCTATACTTGTGTGTGGTGTGTACATGTTTGCGTTGATGTGTGCGAGCGTATGCACACAGCTACTTTATGTCTAGCAGAAGTATATTGCAGTAAGAGTACGTGCGGCTAATTAATTTGTGTATGTCGCTACGAGTGTGTTTGTGTGGTTGCGAGGCTTTGTGTTGCACACATGTGCGAGGGCTGAATTAGCTCCTGCAGTGACACCATCTGGCCCGCGGGTGCTGAGGGGAGAGGAACGGGGGGAATGCAGCGATAACAGGGCGGTGCAGCACAACAATAAACACCAGCTTTAGATCCGTTTAACGGCTCCGACAAACACGGGAGAAATAATAATGAGAGACACACACACACACACACACACACACACACACACACTCATGGCACACTGCAGGAATAAAAGACACAGATAAAAAGGGATGGACAGAAAGGAAGGCAGGCAGTATGAGCTCATACAGAATCTGACTTGAGTTCAAAAGATAGTGAAAAAAACACTGAAACTATTGACTGATAGCAAACTTAGTGTCATTTGATTATGTTTTAAGCAAATGATGACTGAATATTTCTGGAACTCCTTGCCAGGAGATCTAAGGCAGGCATTCGTATGGCATCTCTGTAACTCATGATCAGATATTTATTTATATTTATATATGTATTTATGTATGTATTTATCTATTATGTTTTCCTGTGCCAAGCACTTCGTACCTTTGCTTATAGCACTAGTGCAGATGCAAGCATGTTAATTATAGTTTATTTTGTCCATAATTTAGTCACTTTGTGACATTGGGTATTATATGTGCCACACGGAGAACGCTTGTGAATCATGTACTCCTTATATTGACCACTTTTGTGGTGCTACCGTCACATTAAATTACGACGCTCAAGTAGTGTTTTGCGCTGCATCGGCCGTCGTGTCAGCGGAGTTGCCCCGACATCAACTGAGCAGTTTATTTTGTCTGTCAGACTCGCTCGCTCTCTGCCGCTGATCACTTTGCTGCTGCTGCCGCTGCCAGTGCAGCTGATGCACTTCTCATCCAGCTGCCATCCCAGCATGTACTTGCGGGGCTCTGTTTCTTTATGGTCCTGAACAACCGGGTGTATCGATCTCTGCTAGTGTCTGACGTGGTGCACATCAGGCCAAAGGCTTCAGCACTTAGATTTAATTTCAACTTGAATGCATGTATGGAGTTGTCTGACTGATTTATCCCTTTGCCGCTGCTGTGTACGGCATTAGCTGTTGTTGGATTGTCAAACATCATTAACAAAGAGAAATATTTTTGTACAAAAATGTCTGATTCTTGAGGTAAAAGAGGAGATCACCAGATTATGGCAGGTCTCACCTCCCACAGGCTTTTCTTGAGACTATTAAGTAGACTGTCTGACAGGAAAAAGGCTTTCTATGGAGACCGATATGTCCTGTGAACCTCCCACCCATTGTCACAGGAAGCTCCCTGCTTTTTGCTGCTCAGCCCACACACAGCCCAAAATACAGCCGGGTGTCATTCCTCTGACTTATCTGATCCTCACACCCTTACACACACAGGCAGGAAATGTTGCCTCGGCAACAGCTATTCCCATTGGTGGAGCGGCTGCGGGATAACAAATAAAGTCCTATGAATGTATAATGTTGATCTCGCACTGTCAACAAATCATCTCAGCATATTTCCATACCAACTGTTGAGAATGCTTTTCATGGCTTGAACTGCTAGAGACACAACAGGGGTGTTAATGGAAAGCCTTTAAAGAACAATAAATGACAAGCCCACATTTCTTCTGTCTGCAACACTGAATGCTCGCATTTTGACAGCCGTTCTCTCTGTCTGTTGACTACAAAGTTAAATCAAAAGACGAATTACACAAACGAGATTCATTCCCACCACTAACTCCGGCGATGGCAGGAGTGTTTTGACGTCAGCCAAATCTCTGAGCGCGTCCTGCTGCGAGCAGAACGGCTGCGAGAAGTCGACTCCGTGCTCACAGCGGGAGGCTGACAGGGCAGAGGAATCCCAAAGACAACTGACAGGGAGCAGGAAGCCCGAGATACGCATGTAGTCACATATCACCGCAGTCTGGTCAATATCTGTTTATTAACATGTGTTCTTTAAATTCTTTTCTAGGCCTGGAATGATGAATCTTCCTGAAACGACACAGAAAATGGTTTCCCATCCAAACTTTCGGGTAAACCCCTGCTCTGTCAGAAAAAAACACTTTGTCTTCCCACAAGGAACATTGAGAAGATCTAAAAAAAAAAGAAAGTGTGTGACTGCTATAAATAATTGAGTGGACACCATGCAAGGTCTTTTAACTCTCTAAACTGGACCATTTTGAAGCTTTTAGATATTTCAAAGTTCCTGTCTGTGGGTTGAAAGGGCAGAATTGTGACGTAGAGACTGAGGAATTCAATCCACCAACAAACGCTTAGTGTTGAATTCTTTATTCTCCCACTGAACACTTGTGTCTTAGCATGTTCTTCTAAAGCGAGACAGATTTGGGGTGAAAGGAGGTTTGTAGAATCTGCTGTTATATCAGGCTGAGTTGAAATGTTACCCTGTCTACCTTTATCTAAAGCCCTCGTTTGACAATGACGACGGTAGATGATATTTAAAGATTACTGTTATGCTACCTGTGGCAGAAATGGAAGCAAAAGCTGATGAGTGTCCCCTGAATGAAAGAATCACTTCAAATGTTCACCTTTAGTAACGTAAGTGTTGAAAATCATCCATTCATCACAAATCCTGAGTAAATAAATCTGTTATTTCACCCCTTCAGAAACTAGTGCATGTTTCACCAAGAGTCATGTGAAGATGACAGCAAAGAAAATGTACAGCAAATGCATATGTACACAATATGATATAACCTCCACTCCTTTGGTGAGCTTAGAGTCGTGGATGATTAATTCATGTATCGAATTTGGTGAAGCTAGAATTCATAGTTTAAAGATATGTTCTGGACCAAATGACCAGCCTTCAGAGTCACCTAAAACATCATGTTTCCATGGAAACCACACAAAAGAACATAAAAGGTTGAATATGAAAAAGCGCAACTACGCAATAAATTAGATTGGATTAGATTAGATTCAACATTATGGTTAGACATAGTACAGGTACTAAGGCCACAAAATGCACTTTAGCATCTAACTAGAAGTACTGTAGTAAAGTGCAAATATACATAGAATAAATACACTGTGAATGTGGTATGGATGAGATATGTACAGTATAAACAGTAGAATGATATCATAGAGGTATATACAGTGTGGATATATAAAGCAGAGTGATTATAAGGATTATAAACAGGCTATGGGTTGGATCTATTACACAGTATAGACAGTATAAACAGCAACAGGCTATGTTTATACAGGGATATGCAGTATGGATATAGTAATATGGTTGACGTGTGTGTAAAGTTAGGTGAAGTTAGTACGTATAGTTTGCGAGATGTGCTCCCGACAAAAAAAAGAAAAAGAAAGAAAAGTCAGACAGAAAGAAAGATGGATGGACGGACATATCGATGACGTCATTTCATGGTCGGGGGGGGGGATAATAAAGAGATTCCATAAGGACTTGTCTACCATAAATATAAGCAGTCTCTCTATATATATAAGACAGGCATGACAGGGCAGTAAAAACTTTTACTATTGTCCCTTAAACTCCCTGAGCTACAAGAAACATTTAGTCATTTATCTCCACTGTTGTGTCCTTAGAAGCTCTTGTCATTTTCCTCAGAAAATCCCCAGCACAAAGAGGCACAGCCTGCTCTCTGAACGGATGCTGAACCTTTGAATATTCAGACTGTTTCTAAAAGAGGAATCATGGTGATTTTGTTTGACAGGGAGGAAAACGAGCTGCCACAGAGAGAGAATCAGGCATCGTGTCGGAGGCAACAAAAACAAGCGCTCCTGTTGTTGGTGCTAAAAGCCACCCCAGAGGGCTCCTAAACCACTGAGTCAGCCCCGAACGGATGCCGTCACACTGTTTGCTAAATGAATGAGCCCGACGCACTGTTTGCATAAGCACTCGCTCGCACACACACACACACACACACACACACACACACACACACACACACACACACACACGCTCAGTATTTGAATAAGTGTAAGTACTTCCATCAGACACAACCAACTCCATGTCACTCAACACTTTACAGTTATTTCACATCATTTAAGTGTTTTTGCTCACTGGCATGAACACACACACACACACGCACACACACACACACACACACACCCCCCCCCCCCACACACACACACACACACACACACGCACCTCCATTACGTGATTGTTCCATTATCTTAGCAATTCATTTTACTGCTTTTCCTGTCAGGTTTGCTTAAAAGCCTCATGTTTCCTTTACCATGTGTGCACACTGCTCTCACTCCATGCGTTCACCCACACACCACGCACACAGGGCACCGGCCTCATTCTTTACCACACAATACACAATGTGAAAAAGCACTCATATACTATACTGTATACATACTATAAAGCCCTGTCACACACACACACACCTATAGTCACATACAGTGTGTCCACGCGTCCTCTTAGCGCTCGGGGGTCTCTCTCACGCCTCTCTCTCTCTCTCTCCCTGTCACCCTGGCATTTCTCGCCTCCTCACCCACACTCTCTCCCGTGACCACATCACCCCTGTCCTCCAGAAGCTCCACAGGCTCCCCGTCCCACGATGTATCCAGTTTAAACTCCTGTGAGGCGATGGCGGTGTGCACAGGGTGGCAGACATTGTCAATGATGGACAGCAGTTTGTCCAGCGGTCTTCTCTCTGCCACAGCCACCACCGACTCAAGCTCCAGTCCCTTGTCCAGCCTCTGGGTGTCCCTCTTCCTGGTGCTGCCTCCCCAGCTTAAAAGAGGACACTGGCCACCACAGACTGGTAGAACATCTGCAGGAGTTTCCTGCAGGGGGTTAAAGGCTGCCAGTCTCCTCAGGAAGTCCATCCTGCTCTGCCCCCTCCTGTAGAGGTATTCAGTGTTTACTGACCAGTCTAGTTTATTGTCCAGCTACAGTCCAAGGTACCTGTAGGAGCCGACTACCTCGACCTCCACCGCTTCCCCCCGACAAACACAGGCTGTGTCGGGGGTCTCGTCCTTCTGTAGTCCAGTACCATCTCTGAGTTGATCTGCAGCTGGTTCAGTCGACACCATTTCACAAAGTCATCCACAAGTTTCCTGTACCTTTCAGACCTCCCTCATGTTGTTCTCTTGCAGCTGTCTCTCCATTTTCCTCTTGTATGACTCTTTTGCCTCCTTCATGCTTATATTGCTTAAGAATGGCAGGCCACCTACGACGTAAAGTTGAGGTTGAGTCCTGTTTATGCAAATGCAGATACGCCAAATGTTCTGTCGACTGGCAGCGGCACATCCATCACGCGCCGCGCGATTGGATCTCCAGCTCTCCAAAGTGAACAGAATCTGTCGACATGACATATGTCAACACATCCAGTCTTTATCATCACAGTTTTCCCTCTCCGGAGCTCTCAGCATTTTTCAGTTCATTGCTTTGGTTTTACAGCCCTGTTTGCTTCACTCTCACCTCTCTCATCAACCCTGGTTTCAGATGCAGCCATAAATGTGTAATAGAACTAGATAGGGCAGCCAAAGATGGCGCCTAGTCAGTCCAATGAGAATTACTCACCTGGAGCTTACACCAAAACATTTTTCTGGCTTCTCAGTTTAGACCGTTTCTCCCACCTCAGACTTCCTGCTGATTTTACATTGTGGTGATGTCAGAATTTTAAATTGCTTTTCTTGGCTAAAGGAATGTTTTACAAACGTTAAAATCTCCATGATTCAAAAATCCATAACAAAGAGAATGATGATTGACCTCATTTGTAGTTTAAAGCTGCAGGAGATCACTTTTGTAAAAAATAGCTTTTTGTCATGTTTTCTAAAACTGTTATTATGTCCTCACAGTTGTACATGAGACAGATAATCTGTGAAAAGACCAGATTCCTGCAGCCCCATCTAGTGATCCTAATGCCATTTACAAGAATCCACCAAGCCTGAATCTAAACCACCAATCAGAGACGGGAGGAGTGTCTCAGAAGTGTCAATCATTCTCGTGCACATGCTACAGGCAGCCCCTCCTTCTTTCCCTGCATGAGCACATCTGCCTCCTCAGTGGGGAGGGGCTTTGGCCTCCATCAGACACTCCTCCTGGCTCTGATTGGTGGTTTAGATTCAGGCGCATTGGGTTCTTGTAAATGGCATTAGGAGCACTAGACGGGGCTGTAGGTGTCTGGTTTTTTCACAGATTATCTGTCTCATGTTTTTTGAGCCGCATGGGGAAGTTTTCACTTTTTACTTTTGACAAAACTAAACGCACACACACAAACAAACACTGAGATAAACACATTGTACTGTTTGTTATCCACAAAGCATCACACAGTGGACAGACAAAGACCACAGCTAGCTTGGTAGCATGATGGAGCAGCTAAAGAGCGAGGAAAGCAAAACAGAGCTAAAAGAAGAGGGAGCATTAGACGTACATTCAGCAGGTGACCAGGAACACGACTCCAAACTAACGCTAATGTTGCTCTGTGTTTGCTGGATGTGTTTGCTAATAAGTCTGCTACAATAACCAGTTGTGTTTTTCTGCTGCCAAAAAAACAAAACACCATTACTGTGTTAAGGTGGTAAACTCAAAGCATATGTAAATGACGCACCTTTATGTTTAACTGGGAGTTTTGGGGGATTGATCACTATCCACCAGCTGTTGATAATTTGCACACTGACCACTAATGAGCTAGCAGCTAACTTTTTGTTTAAGAATGCATCAGGCAATCATCTGTCGCTGGATTGCTTATGTAGATAAAGACTTTCTTGAAAACCATGAAAAAAATACCCTCATAAAAAATCCATGAAACCACCTTTGGATGAACGTAAATAACACCGGCAGGTAAAGAGCATATTAGGACAAAGTGCAACTCCTTTGGTAACTCAGTCAACTCATGAATTTCATTATGATTGATTACAGCTTGAAATGTTACAGCCAACAGAATCAATGAATAATTCTGTCACATCCTGCAGCTTGTTAATGAGTGTCTGCAAGAGAAAACAAAAAACTGCATGCAAGCTAATTACTTTAGTTCAGAATATAATATATTGACTGTATATCAAATGAAATGTTTAAAAGAGTTCTTGGCTGACAAGCTATAGTCCTTTTAGATCCTGTTTATTTTGGCAGAAGAGCAGCAGGAGAAAATCAAAATACCAAGTCAAGAATAACGTGAAGACATAGTGTTGGCACATGCTCAGTTGCCCTTGAACCATATGTCATACATATCAGTATGTACGGCCATCACTGTGCCTCTGTACCAATGTCACCAAGATAAATCCCTGTGCATTTAATATACATAAAAATTCAACCGACTTATTGATGCTGACTGATTTTAAAGCGAGGCAGAGAGGTCCACTCAAAGGAGCGGTAAAAAAAATATACCAGAGGACACAGGGGCTACATATGGGGCTAACATATTTATCCTGCCTCCACCAAACACAAAAACACACACGCACACACGAACAGGAGCAGAGGCACATTCACCTGCCATCCTCTCATCCCTCATCTGCCCAGAGCAGATCCTTGACCAGGGCGCTTGTTTGAAAAAGCAGAGGTCAAACCGTAAAGCAATTATGCTGGCAACTCATCAGCAAAGGGCTGACAGCAATACAATTACCTCCAGGCTGCAGCAGAGAAGTGAGCAGAGAGAGAGAGAGAGAGAGAGAGAGAGAGAGAGAGAGAGAGAGAGAGAGAGAGAGAGAGAGAGAGAGAGAGAGAGAGAGAGAGAGAGAGAGAGAGGGAGGCCTGTGTTTAACTCTGTATGTAACAGTGCTGGCTGTATAATTGCACCCTGCCGAGTGCACTTTAAATCCTGTGTTTAACAGGTACAGAGCAGTGCTGAGGGAAACACAGAGAGGAGGGGTCCGCTACCTCAGACCTTGGCATCAGGCCGCCTAACCACGAGGAAGATAGAGAGAGATATGAAAGTCGTGTCAGAAGAAAAGAGAACGCCGAGCGATCTCCCTGCAGCCGAGGCCGACAATACAGCAACCTGACAACTCGCTCCCGAGGGACGGAGATAATTACTGCAGGAGGCCGGCACAGGGAGTTTTGGTGAGTTTATTTGCAAATGACACTATTACATTTCAAATATATATAAATAAAAAGTTCCATTGAAAAATAAACAGATGAATCATTTCATTTTATTTTGACTTTTTTGGGGGGCATTTTGTGTGCTTTTTAAAATGACTTATGTATATTTTTCTCTTTTTTTTTTTTGCTGTCAGTATTTTTTCAGTGTCACTGGTTTCCAGCTGATGCCGTAACGCAATGGAGCTTTATATTTTAAGGTCTAACATGGCCGTACCATTTCAATAAAGGCATTTTATTTCTTTTAAAAGAGAGTGCCTTGGAATTTCCCTATCCAGAGAGCACCTCCACTAAAACCCGTTTGGAGTCCAGGAAGCACTCCTTTCACTGGAGTTTTTGTTTATGTTCTATATTAAAATTGACAGTCACTGCTCTAGCCCTATATTTCTGCAGATAATGATAAGAGAGAGTGCGGGAGGGTTACTCCCATGTCTCGTGCTCCTTTTACATGCTTTTCATGACCATTTACTGTGGGGCTCAACTTGAAATATTTATAATGCAATGTGGCTGTAAAACATATTCATCCACCATTCATTTTGCTACACATCCTGAAAATGTTAAAAGGATGGAATTCTAACATAGATTTTATTAAAGGAATGCTGCATACAACACTGGTTTAAATTTCATCGTTTTTCATATTCACATACAACCAGAATGTGTCTTCTCTGCCACATGAGGCATAGGAGGTATCAGTTACAGGTCCTCTCATACTGAGCACAGCTTCTTATGTGGTTATCCTCATAAGGTGTCGACTCAGTTTGAATTCAACAAAAATACAACAATAAACAGCGTTACAGAATATCCTACTATTGACTGACTATGTTCTTATTACAATGAGATATTCCAAAAGGTTAACGCATTATAATTTTTCTCCATTCACATGTCCCCTGTGGCGCGCAACGCAGATTCTGTGAGAGTGAAAGTCAAGCAGCACCATTCATATAAAAAATGAGAGTGTCTAAATTCCCTCGATAAATAAAGGGACGGTGTCACTTGTTACACTCTCTTCTGTTGGATTACTTTAAAAGCTTGTAATCAACATGTATAAATCTGCAGATTCTCTACATTTGCATCTACATAGTTGTACATGAAATGATAAATTTAACAGCCGTTACAATACAGTATGAATCCATACAGTTAATATGTATATATGGCCCCAGTTAGAGTGAAATGCATTCATATCCTTAATGCAGACTAGAGGTCCTGTATGTTCAGCTGAGTGCAACAGAGCATAGTTGTTATTAGTCCTGCATGCGGTTCCTTTTCTTCTGCTTCTATTATGTCCTTTAGTGTTGAATCACAGTTGTGTTATTTTAATACCCCTCATCTGTCTCACTTTCATTTATATACTTCCTTTCCTCCACTGTCTGAGTCCTTTAAATGGTTTTACTGCTCCAATGACCCATTTTCCCAACAGGGATCATTAAAGTTTCATCTTAATCTATGTGAAAGACTCTTCTTTCACTGTGGAGCCGAAAGTGAGTACTTTTAAAGTTTTTACAGTTTGTTTTTAGGAGGGGGTTATTTGTAAGAGAACAAGCTGAACCTAAACAGAGGAATTTTTGATCCAGATCCTTAAGCTGCTAACATATTACTTATTCATGTAGGTAATATGTTAGCAGCAGCCAGTGGCAACCTGCAATCAGAGGAATGAAGCTAAAGCTGATGATTGGTTAAAGTGTAGAGGTGCTAATAAAACCGATATAATGGTATTGGTACGATGTATGAGTGAATATGTGTATTTCGCTAAACAAACGCTAAACTTTAACATGCGTAACTTCCGTGTTTGCCCCAGCACATCTTGCACTGGACCATAAATATGTAACGCCATGCAGGAAACAATCTCTGTCATGGTCATGTATTTAGGTTGCCATTTCCTGTTTTATTTTGTAAGTTTAGTTCTCCATGTCATGTCTTATGCTTCACACTTCCTGTCTTATTTTCTTATGATCTGTTTTACCCTTATAGTTCCTCTGTCTGTGTTTTAGTCTTCCATGTTTTTAGGTCCAGTTTGCTCCTTTTCCCTGTGTTCATGTTTGCTCTGTCTTGTTAGTTTATGATTCGTTTATCCTCCTCATGTTTTCCACTTTAAGGTTTTCCCTTCTCTTCATTTTCCCTCCTCTGTAATTGTCCGATCATGTCCACCAGTCTCTGGTTGTCTCCTCCTCCCTGTGCCACCTGTTCCCCATCTCCTCTCGTTACCTGTGTATGTAGTCTGTGTGTTTCTTACGTCCTTTGTCAGTTCGTCTGTTTACCTTGCCGTGCTATGCCTTGTCCCGTTATTCCCTCCTAGCCCCGTGATACCTTCCTAGCTCTGCCTTGCCCTTCCTTGCCCTGCTGTTTTTGCCCTGCTTTGCCTCGTGTTTCCCTCTGATATCTCCTGTTTTTCCCCTTGGATTTCCCAGTAAGTTATTTTATTAGTTAGTTAGTTTTGTATTTTTTGGACTTTGCTTGGTTTTTGGGTTTGGGTTCTGTATTTTTGCCTTTTGCCTATGTTGTGGAATTTTGCCTTTTATTTAATTAAATCCCTGCACTGAACTCTCTGCCCCTGTGTCATCTGAGCTTGGGTCCTATTTTTGAACTGCACACCATAAAAATCTCTGAAGTAATGATACCACGAATGTATGATGATACCGAGATAGGAGTTATACAGGTCTTACATCTGCAGAAAAAAATAAGTAAACAGATATTAGAGCCTAACCTGTTAAACAGCTACTATTGAGTTGATTTAAAACTTACAAGGTTCTAAGCAAGGGCGGCACGGTGGTGTAGTGGGTGGCACTGTTGCCTCAGAGCAAGAAGGTTCAAATCCACCTGAGGACCTGGGACTTTTCTGTGTGGAGTTTGCATGTTCTCCTCTTGTCTGCGTGGGTTCTCTCCGGGTTCTCCGGCTTCCTCCCACCACCAAAAACATGTAATATAGGTGACTTGGTGACTCTGAACTGACCGCAGGTGTGAATGTGAGTGATAATGGTTGTTTGTCTTTCTATGTGGCCCTGTGATGAAGTGGCAACTTGTCCAGGGTGAACCCCGCCTCTCGCCCAAAGTCAGCTGGGATAGGCTCCAGCCCTCCTGCAACCTAACACATGATAAATTAGCTCAATTCAAGAATATTACATTTTTATATTAAGTTTTTTTTTGGTATTTCTATTAAACTAAAAAGTATAAAAATCATAAAGAATGATAAAAAATATTCTGTGTAGTAAATACACGATGCATTTCCTCCATATTCTGTACATGCAATGTCAAAACAGGAATTTCGCAATATACTGCAATACGTATCGCAATACGTCACAAAGTATCGCAATATATCGTGACACGAAAATTCACTGTGATAGCAATCCTATTGAAGTTGACACTGTTAAACCTCTGCTGTTGTGAGAAGCCCCACACTCCAGCCTCCACAAGCTGCCTCTCTGTAGGTACCAGCCTGTCATTCACGCAGTGGGGCATGTAAAAGTACAGCATCGGTGGCCCAGTCTGAGGACTCCAGTGAGACTGAATGATATTTCATTACTTACTGTGGTGTCAGAACAGCAGAGCGAGCCCAAAGGTGCTCGGTGGGTTACCATGGCGCCCGCTCGGGCGTTACTGTCACTGTGCTCTCAGGTGTGGTGAGACGAAACTGAGATGGGTAACGTGTCTCCAAGCCAAGACAGTGGAGGAAGGGATGCAATGGTGATATGTCTGTGAACTTAACGTATCTGAGGTGAAATGGGATAAACAGAGCCTGAATGTGCAGGTGAGTTTTGATTTAAACAGTATGTGTGACAGCAACATGTGGTAAAGAAATAAAACCTGGCTGCTTGAGTTTGTTCTGTCAGGGTTCAGTTGCTATCCACCTTGCTTTACATGCTAGAGCAGCTGCCAGGTATGCTGGTGTGTGTGTGTTTGTGTATGCATGCATACATGGTATAAGTACGCCTGTACCAGGCCTGCTTCCACTCAGTGGGATCAAACAGCAGCAGTGGCTCTGCGCCTCTCGTCTTCCTGCCTCTCCCGTAATGAGGAGTGATCCATTCGCCTCCCGTGGAGGAAGGACATGTTTATACAGTTCCTGCTCACAGGCAGCGAGAGGAGAAAAACAGATTACAGAAGCACTCTGGTCAAATGTCAACACAACGCTGCACAAGTAGCACAGAGACACACATCAAAGGCTGCAGCGAGAGTGTGAACAGACGGCTAGCGCTTAGCGAATCAGCTAAAAACAAACAAACCTTTGAGTTTACAAATAGAGGAATTTCCTCCGTGTTGACCCTTGCTCAGCGTCGGAGGACCTAGTTAGTTTTCTGGGCCTGTGGAACTGCAAAATAGGGAGTTGAACTAATCTCCACAAACGGTGCAAATGAAACAGCTGCCAATTCATCAGGCAGCCCCCATGAAGCCCCGCGTGACCGAGGAGCAGGTTTGTTGAATGGGATGAATGAGCGATTCATTACCGGAGGCCCCCCTCTGTGAAAATTAAGAGTGAAATCAGAGCGAAGGGCTAACTGATTCTTCTTGCTGCCTTTTTTTCTTCCTTTCTACTGAACCTCAACTGCTGCCATGATGGAATCATCACAGTGAGCGTGCACTTCTGCACAGCGGAGCATCAGGGAGTCTGTGGGCTCCAGGCTTAACATGGACCACAGTGCCTGGCCAATAAGTACATGTGAAAATCACAAGATGCTGTATGTGACTGCAAATCCAGGGTCCTGAGGGCACACGTCTACAGTACACTAGAAATCTTTTTTAGGCCTGGTGGCTCCTGCTCACAGAGACCAGAGACTCTGGTTATTCATTTCCATGTAAAACCCTTAAAACAAAGTGATGACAAGGAGAGGATGACTCAATAAACTGCATTGATTGCACACTACCACACTTCATTTCACTGGAAGAAGTTACAGCAGATAGAAGGAGTTATTTGGTTCACTAAGGTTCCTCGGAAAATAAGTAGCTCAAAAAATTTGTAAATTATGCAAGTATAACACAGTCACATGACTGTTAAAACTACTCAGTTGTGCAAAGTACACACTTAGCACATCAATGAAGAAAGTGGGTATGACTTACTGCTGCATTTGATCTTACTGGGCTCGGAGAAAAATTTCACCATGAAATCATGGTATGGAAATGTTTACCACAGGAGGCCCATTTATTGAGATTTTCATACAGTCTGCTCTCCCTGCAGCCTGTTCCTGAGGTCGGTTTTCTCCTACCGAAAGTGAAGGTTTGTCTTTGTTTAGTACTGTAAATCCTTTAAGAAATATCATTCACCCTTCCTTTCTTCCCCACCTGTACTTTGGTTAAGGCTCCAATGTTTTTGAGAGAACAATGTTGATATATTTTGTTTTTCATCCCCTGGTTTTCGGTTCTTATGCCGTGCCATGCTCACCTTAGTTAGCGTAACTGATTCTAAGCCTAATAAATCTGTAGCATTGTGGTGAATCATCTGTGCGACCTCATTCAACATTAACAGCATTGATTGGCTTGCTAACGTTAGCTGACTACTTAAACAGCATTACGTTAGGTTCGCAGTTCAACCACTATAATCATGTTACTGATCATGAACACATCATAACGTCGGGTCGTAACGTGAAAGCAAGAGCTAAATGCAGCAGCACTGCCAGAGAGACAGAGCTCTGAGCGGGGGTGGACACAGAGAGGGAGGCGGACTCAGAACCGGCTCCAAATGCAAATGATTATTTTCGAATGAATGAATATTTGGCATAAAGAATATTCATTGGCCTGGCGGGGGTCTCGTTGTACAATGGTAGGGGGAAAGACTGTCTACTGCTGCAAAAGAGAGATCCTCCATGAGGTCCTGCGGAGCGCGAAGACGGGAGAGCAAGGAGAAGGATGCGAGGAAAAGAAATGAAGACAGAGTGGAGGTGTGCTAGAGTCAGCCCAGCCAAACGTGGAGTGCCTGGGCAGATGCCAGATCACAGACAAACTAGGCACAGTGACAGATCTATTCCCCCTGCTGCCTCCAGCCAGCTGTCACAACACAATGGGCTCCTCTCTCCAACAACAGCACGCTGTAATCAGGAATTGACAGCTGACTCTGCCTCACAACTCTGAGGGAGCTGAGGGAAAGACGCTGTGAGTCAATTAGCTGAAAGAAATGAATTTTCCTTTGGATGGCTCTGAATGTGGGATAAGTAGACAGAGAATGGAGTGTGCACATAAACAGGAACCTTAGCTCAGGTGCAGGGCAAAGAAGGGAGAATAAAAACAGCTTTTGTAGTACTGTGTTACATGGTTTTAAATGGTTGAGATGAAAACCTTACTGAGGAGCAAGAACAAGGATGTGGGCATTCACTAAATTTCCTTAATACTAAAGCCGCATCTCCCCTGCATAGTACTGGCTCGACTCGACTCGACATGACACGTCTTGGTATCGGTTACTTTGATGGCACAAAGTCTCATCCACCTCTCATCCACCTCCACCTCTCATCCGCCTCATCCACCTCTAGTGATCCTCTCATCAGCTGTTTAAGACAGGAACATCTGCACCTCCTCAAAATGGCGGCTGCAATAAATAAAAAAAAGTTACGGTCGCCAAAGTAGCTTCGCTGTTTGAGCGTGGCGGCCATTGATTTGTGTTGTGCGTGCTGGGCATTGACCAATCATTGGGTTGTTCGGTTTCACATGACCGTTTAGTACCTGCTCAGCTTGCTTGGAACCGCAACGGAGATGGTACTAAAAAAGTAGTACCAGGTATGAGGCACTTTTTACCTAATGGAAACGCAAAAAAAGGCGAGTAAAGTTGAGTCCAGTCAAGTCGGTACTATTAAGCAGCGGCAATCGACTTGAGATCAAATCCCCAAACTCATCAGCTGCTCATGCATTTGCCTCCACATGCATTCTCTGATGCGGCTCAGCTCACAGACCTGGCAGATTCTGCATGAGATGTTCCCCCACCCAAAAACTCTTGAGAAGAGGGATCATCTGGTGACACATTCCCTCCATTAACACCGTCTGCCAGGATCTGATGCCTTGCATGAATACAGTGCCCGCGCCGTCACTTCATATGGAGGAAAATGTGTCCTTAGCCTGCAAATCGTTCGTTCTGCCAGGTTTTGCTTCAGTCTTTCCACGGGGCACTGTGCACAGAGCAGTGGAACAGTGTGTTGTGTGCTCGATGTAACTGTCTGTTTACATTTTCACAGGGTAGGTTGGCAGTAGCAGAGTGTCTGGGCCTGCCAACACAAGCCCGGGCCTCAGCTGACACAGATTTTTGTCTCTTTACACAACAAAACTTTTTAGAGCCTCTATAAAAAGAAATATCACATACTTAAATTCCAAAGCATGAAATGAAGTGAACCGTATATCTTCTCTGACACTCTGGGGGAAGTGCTCTCACTCTCGTCCATTCATTCAGTCTCTCCAAGCCTCCCTCAACCTGGTTAATGACATCAGGGCATAGACTTTTAAGAGGTCTATTCCCCTCAAGTCCGGTGACTTAAAATTCAAACTGCCTCATAAAATTGACGCTGCCAATCCTGCCCCTATTTTTCAGCCGACTAGCACCTCATTTTACCCCTATTACATTCTGCTGAAGTGATGTAACCCTGCCTTCCATCCCCGGAGTCCATCTCACAGCTAAAGAAGTCATCCATTCAGAGCAATCTGCTGCATGTATCATAAATACGGGTATAGCTGAACCCTGGAAGACCTAATGCTGGAGATTCAGCCCACAAATCAATACTTCACAGCTGAATCTAGATTAAGGCAGAGGTCCCATGTACCACTAGATATACTGAGGCTAGAGAAGTCATTTTTCCATATGTAGCTGTTTTATTTGCAGACCTGGGTCAAATCATTTGAGCGATTTTTTTACGACCGTTAGGAAAACATAATGGGCTGGGTTTACCTCAAAAGCATCGTCATCTGTAGGAAATGTAACATTAGAGTGACCCTGATTTTCTGCCAGTCATGATCTGAACTGTCCTGATAGGGTAAACCCAATGCTTACTAGGTTGTTAACACTAAATTCCAACTAGCACTTAATCAGTCCTGATGGGAAACTTTCCCTGAGATAACGTCCAATGATAAGATCTCTCTAATATCTGAAGTTTTTTCTCTTGTGAAAATTAACGATAAAATTCTTTCATTAAAAGTTGACTAAAAAGGTAAAGGTCCTGCAACATATTTTGTCAAAGGTAGCCTGATTTTTAGCTGACTTTCTCTGTGGTCTGTCTCTGCAGTAACAATGTCAGGAGATGCTTTTGGCAGGTTTTCAACAAACTTGGAAATCCTCAACACTCTGAGGCCAATAATAAAAGACTATAAACTTAGAAGCCCAGCAACATTAAGATAGCATTACTCACATAACTAAAAGAAGCATAATCACTCCGTTCAAAGATTATTTCAGATTATTTCAATGATCATTTCAATTTACCAAAGGTGAATATGGATATGTATAGTTCTTGATTAAAACAAGGCCACCACTTTTTCAAACATAATATTTGAAGGAAATTCGAGTGTATTTATTCAGGAAAAATAGTGTATCATCTGCAAAAAGACAAAAACAATTATGTCCTGGAACTTTGGTGCTTCTTTAGCCTGTAGAGAGCACATGACTGATACAACAGCTGATGCATGATTGTTCATTACACACAACTCTTAATTTGAGAGCCGTCATCTCAACATACAACCAGAATAAGACTCAGTGGATAGCATACCTTCAGTCCGTCAAACGTCTGTTTGGCTTCCTGATGCCCCACCCCTCGTTTTTGTGCGATTAAAGAAACTGTTGAAAAATCCCTCTCATAATGTTGAGGAAAGTTATAAAAGAGATTTGCTATTCTATTGGATCTGCACCAAATTTAACCGGATCCCTTCCCCATCCTTCCACCACATTTTGTGGAAAAACCCTGCAGTAGTTTTTGAATAATCCTGCTACCAAGAACCAACCAACCTACGAAAAACAGACGCTGGTGAAAAAATGTCAGAAGAAATTGGCATTTTGTGTATTTGACATTCATTAATTTAGCAGGTAAAAGCATCAATTCTCTCAGTGCTCTAGGTCCACAAATTAGTCACAACCTCTGCAAGCAATGAGTCAGCGAGACACTTAACAAGTCTTTACAGATTAGACTAATATAGACTATAAATGTCAATGTGTTTGTACAGTTGACATTTGGCCCTGTTTAAATGTGTAAGTTGCTGAAAGCAAACATTGACTGTACGGAGGTGCTCTTTCAGCCAGCACTGTTTTTTGAGGGTTGGTTGTTGCATAAGCTTTATACTTTAAATATAGACAGTAAACAAAGACTGATCTGCTGGTGAAGATGTCAGGATACACAACTGCCCTGTAAGGAAGGCAGAGCGGGGAAAAGAGCAAACATGTAATATCGATTCCACAGTCGACTCAATATGTGCAAAAGGCTGACCTTCCAAAAACTTAACAGCAAGAGCACAAATTCCCTCTTCAGCACAACTAAATCCTGCTGATACCTCACAGCTCAAATCACCACCTCGATATATGATATTCGTGGCTTGAAAAAAAAAACGTACAATAATAATCAGATTTGTCCTGATGGTATATTGCTCCTCAACAACCAACTCCCAAACAAAAACAACTTAACCTTCTTCTCATTTTTTATGGATCGCAAGCCGTTGACATTACTGTGACATTTACCTCAAGTCAAAACACTGCAGCGCTCTGACTGTCCTTTAAGGAAACTCTCCTCTACCCTCCAGACTCCCACGCTTTAAATGCTGCCTTCTTTTTCTGAGGGAGGTTATACACACAATAGCTTTTTATCATTTACTATGAGCGTTGATGTGTGGAGAGACTGAACCACTGAGAGCTGGGAGTCTCTGTGAGCCTTGTTAACCCTGACTTTAAGAGGCATCCTGCATGGAAGGCTTGTATTGGGACTTGGCAAAAACCATAAACAAGCATATGAAATCCAGTTGTGCATGCACACAAGATTTACTGCAGTTCTAAGAGATATAGAGCCTTCACAAAAGGTCAAAGACACATTTGCCATTTCAATAAAAAATATATATATAAACAGTGCAAAAATCTACGTGTTCAATTCTGGATTTTTGTTGAATATTGATTCTATTGGGGTTTTTTGGTCAGTTTCAGTTCACTAAAACAAAATATTAAAGGAGGGGCAAAAACTTTTATTTTTCTTTATTCTTGTGTAGAAGACTTACATTTTTTTTCTGGAGCACATACATTTTAATAGAAAGGTTTTTCAGACTCAAAAGCCCTATTTCTGGTGCATAGTACCGGTTCTACTCGACTTGACTCTACTCGCCTTGTTTGCTTTTCCATAAGGAAAAAAGTACCCGGTACCTGGCCCTACTCTTTTAGTACCACCTCCGTTGCTGTTCCAAGTGAGCCGAGCAGGTACTAAAAGGTCACGTGAAACGTTACAGAGCACTGATTGGTCAATGCCCGGCACACACGGAGTATCCAGCACAGCACAAATCGATGGCCGCCAAAACTCAAACAGCCAAGCTACTTTAAGATAAGATAAGATAAGATAAGATAAGATATCCCTTTATTAGTCCCACAGTGGGGAAATTTACAATATTGCAGCAGCACAGTGTACAAAAAAACACAGCAGGAGGAGGGGAAATAACATTTTTAAAAATACAATACAATAAAGGAGGGGGGTAAAGTGTCTCAAAAATATATTCACAGTACTATTAGAAAAAGTGTCTCAGTAATTCTCACAGTACTACTAATTGTTTGGTCTACTGGGAGCAGTGCTGATTATACAGTCTAACAGCTGCAGGAAGGAAAGACTTGCGAAAGCGCTCCTTCACGCACTTTGGGTGAAGCAACCTGTCGCTGAAGGAGCTCTCCAGTGCTGTTATTTGGTCCCGCATCGGGTGGGAGTGATTGTCCATAATGGATGACAGCTTAGTTGTCATCCTCCTTTCTCCCACCACCTCCACTGGGTCCAGTGGGCATCCCAGGACAGAGCTGGCCTTCCTTATTAGCTTGTCGAGTCTTTTCCTGTCCGACACTGAGATGCCGCTGCCCCAGCAGACCACACCATAGAAAATGGCTGATGCCACCACGGTGTCGTAAAATGTCTTGAGGAGTGCTCCCTGCACTCCAAAGGACCTCAGTCTCCTGAGCAGATAGAGTCTGCTCTGGCCTTTCCTATAAAGTGCCGTGGTATTGTCTGCAATTGTTTTTAGCAAACGTAGCTTCTTTTTTTCCATTGCAGCCGCTATATTGAAGAGGTGCAGACATTCCTGTTTTAAAGAACTAATGAGAGGATTATGAGAGGTGTGTGTCGCGATGAAGACTATGCCACGGCAGTTTTGCGCGGCGTCCATCTACCCTGAAGAGGTACTATCCCGTAATGGAAAACAAAAAGTACCTGATACCATGCTGAGTAGAGTCGAGCAGATCCGCTATTACGCAGTGGAAATGTGGCTAAAGAGAGAAATGGCATAACATGTTTTTTTATCCATGGTAGAATCCAAGCAAGGGTGGCCTGATGTGACTAAAGCTCTGAATGACTATTTGAGACGGAAAAGGAGAGCATCATGATGAATGTAAACATTGGAGGAGGACTTGGAAAGCGGGCCTTACGGAGTAAATCTGTCTTCTGTAAGATGCATGTTTATTTCAGGTGTAAATGCAATCCATCTGTGTCATAACACAATCAGCACTGAAGATGATATCGATGGCAGGCGGGGAGGGTGAGCTGAGGGAGCGGGCGCATGCTGCTCCACGCATAATGAGGTCGAAACTAGGAAGAGAATCAATAGTGACGTGACAGCGGAGGTTAAAGGTCAACGCCACCCTGGCTCTGTCGTGAAATGTGTGTGTGCACGTTTGCGTTTTGCGCGTACTGCAGTGTGTGTGTGTCTACTGGTATGCTATACTGTTCTTGTCATTTGTCAACCGGTCGAAAAGGTAATTACTGTTTCGAAACGTTGACTCATTACAATATGGAGACAAATGGCTTGTCTAATCTGCCTGAATCATTGACAGCATAATAACAGACCATCTGCCCCCCTGAAGCACTAAATAGTATACATTCATCACACAGTACAGAGGGAGTGTATGCAATTACATGAGTGTTATTTTACTATCTAATGAAGTAGATGGTGATGTCTTTATTGGTGGAAGCAACCGTAGTGGGTGAGGATGTATGATGACCTTTGACGTAGACGGGACCGAACTGGCCTTCCTGCAATAATATGTTAATATTCACGTGTCAGTCTGGGCAGATGTTCAGATGATTAAAAGTCAGGCAACTAACGAGTTTGAAATATTTATTATCACAATAGCAGAATATACAGTAGTTTGGGTTTGGCGTCTAGGCTTTGACCTTAATCACTCCCCGCAGATATGTTTACACAGAGGCATTGGGGAGTGATGAGCAAATTCCATGAACCCCCTAACTGGAGCCTACAGGTGGATGCTGCGGTGGTGCAGGCGGGGCTGAAAGTGCAGCGGCAATACACGCGCAAGGCAGCAGCGGCATTGGCGAGCAGAGGGAGAGATGGGAAACTGTTGTAGCTTAAATCACCCGACAGTTGGGAGGGTGTGTTAGATGACGTTTGAGGAGAATAAGGGCTATCGTGTGAGTATTGTGTGTACGCCGCGCAGCTCGAGTTGTCTGCCTGAATTATTAGCTTACAGGCTTCGCTTCATTTAAAAAAAAAATGTCCACGTGTGTGATAATAAGACAAAATAAATTATGACAGCGCTCCTTGCCTAAAACACTGTAGTCATTTTGCAGGGGTCGCAAATCAGGTGAGTAAAAATGGGATCAGAAAAGGTGCTGAATGTGGAATGGATATGCATGCATGTGTGTTACATCCACATATCTTCATGAGCATTGCTTGTCTACAGTGTGTCACCTTTCTGTCAGCCTTCATCTCTGCCAGTCTGTCAGTCAGTGCATGTGCAGAGAGAGCCTGTCTGTGTGGGCTGCAGTCATCTGTCTGTCAACAGCTCTTGCTTTCTCTCTGTATTTTTATGTTTGTCTGTCTGCCAAGCTGCCAGTCAGAGGTGTTTGCAGAGAGAGAGAGAGAGAGAGAGTCCGTCCGGCTCCCCACAAAGAGAAACGAGAAGCCCGTGTATCTCAGTGGGTATTTGTGATTGCCGGCGGAGTGATAAGATGCCCTCAGGGCAGCGCTCTGTGCTCCGGCAGGCAGAGATCTTACACTGCGCTGATGAGCGCTGCTTAGAAGCTTTATCTGGGACAAAAGCGGCCTTGTTAAAGCTCAACACCAGCGCTTAAACTAGCCGTGGAGAAACAGCGAAAGAGGACGTCCGTGGGTGAGGGAGGAGAAACGTCTCCAGTTGAATATAATTACCTAGTTCAAACGCTGCTGAGGACGGTAAGTAGCACTTATCTCCTCTGCGACCTTCCCGGCCCGCGCAAAACAACTGTCATGGAAACCTAATGGAGAGAAAGCTGGGAGCATACACTACGATGCTGCAGGGTACTTCATCTGTGATGTCACAGACATAATGGCATTATAATAATATCAGCGTTGTTGTCTCTTCATCAACAGCATACAACACATTCTCTCTAAAGACGTGAGTTATTACAGTCGGAGATGCAGCGTGAGGAGTTACAAAAAGGGATACAGGATACACATGCTGCCTGGTAGCTGAAGGAGTTTATTCAAATGACAGGTTTGGTCCGGGGTCGGTTCACAAGTCCATTACCTCAGTGAGTACTGCACAAATACATCTCTGGCACTGAAGGGTGCCCTGGAAGAAAATGTTCCCCCGCATGCCATAAAGAAATAGCCTGAGCTGAGAGGAAAATCTCCATGTATTCTCACAACAGTCAACACTAGAGTGGTTGTGAATTTAACACAGCAGCAGCTCAGCATGTGTCAGCTTTCATCAATGCACCTTAGATGAGAAGAAGTATTGAGTTCCCTATAGTGTCTCGAGTTGAGGTCATCTAAGAGGGAATTATGAAAGACTGATGGAATAACGATAGCTAGCCAAGTTCTAACGATCATGCTTTCTAGTGAAACAGAGACCGCATGCTTTCAGCAGAGCAGCAGTTATTCATAGTCTCATGCAATAATAATAACAACAACAACAACAACAATAATAATAATACCTTTATCTATATAGTGCTTTTCAAAACAGGTTGCAAACAATAAAAAAATAAAAAATTAAGCAATAACCAATAAATGGTAATAAATGGTATATATAGTAATTAAATTAAATTAAATTAAATTAAATTAAACATTTACTATTTAATTGTCATTTAAATATAAGTTATATCAGGTAAATATCAAATTTATATAGAAACCCTCTATGAAAAAGTTCTTTAATCTGTGGAACCAATTTTTCCGTCAACCTCCACTATTGACACTGCAGTTGATTCTACTGACACTGTAGTGTTGACTTTGTATCCTCCACAATCCCTGAACCTACTAGACTATATGTCTCAGAATATATTACACACTTTTAAATTTAATTCAATTAAAATTCTGCAAGAGATTTTCAGTTTAGTGTGAGACATTGCAGAACACGATGAAGTGAATGTTTGTCTTCTGAATCCTCGGTGCTGTCACATGGGTTTAGAAAACATGTGATGCAAGATCTGTTTGGTGTCATGTATACAGCTTTCTGAGTACATTTATCAGATTATGTTAAACTAATGTTTTAAAGTGTCTTTTCCTTGTTTTAATGACATCTTTTGTGCTAAGTGGTAATATCAGCCTTTATTTTATGGGGAAGGTCAATGACCCATTAACCCCTGATCCCATGGGTTATCTCTGAGATCAGGTATCAGTATAACAGCGTTCTCTGATATGTTTTTCTCTACTACCCTCTGCTATCATAGCTCTTCTTCTATTCAGCACAAAAGCTAGTAAGACAATCAAATCAGAAACCTAAACAAATCACTTCTGCACTCCAGATGATTGTTCCAAGGAAAGACCAAATACAAGCCTGCTGTTCAGGGCAGAAAATGTAGAAGCTTTCCTGAATACAGCAGAAAAAATTGGTACTTTTTTATAAATGGAAATGCAACTTTAATTCATGCTCAAGTGTAATATGCAAAAGGCATACAAAACAGGAAATTAGATGCTTTTTATGCACAGCTTGAAGCTAACAGGCGTATTCAATAAAACATAACGATCTTGTTCAAGACTGAGACAGAAAACACCTCATGTTTTACATGAGAAATTCTCCTGTGCACTGATGGGCGAGTGAAATAAAACCTTTTTAGTGTAACAGCTATAGCCTGACAGGCTGGCTGCAGCATGTGTCAAACTGATATTTCATACCTAGTGGCTTGAATGCTGGATCACGTTTTCCAGTTTGATGAGCGTTTCGATGAGTAACAGTTCCTGTTATAGTGAAGTGTATATGCACCTATGTGGTTATATGTGTTGTACGTGTGTGTGTGCATGTGCTGAGGGGCAGCTGGCAGGTTAATGAGCTCAGTAATAGGCCTGCAGACTGCAGTTCACCCCTTATTAAATGGAGAGTGGCCTGTTAGTCCACACAGCTCAGTGGGCCCCTAAACAGACAATCACAGGTAGTCTAAATACTGACACACAGCCAACAAAAGCTACTCCTAACAACATGCTGACAGCAGAGGTTCAACACTTAGTGGATATACTGATGCTCTAACACTGGAGTAAAATGATTACGTCCATTAACTGTGGTGGTGCAGATACGTTTGAATACTGAAATATACTCGGTGTTTCTCCCACCATTCATTTGGAGAGGCGGCCCGTCCCAACGCAAACTCACGTCCCCAAAGAAAGGCATAAAATATTTTATGAATGGAATTTAGGTAATTTATATGTGCACTTTCAGCAGCACATCAGTGTCTTTTATGCGTTTCGCTGTTCTGATCAATGACTGGACTCTCCTCTCGTCTGGTCTGGTCTGGGGCGTGGCTTATCTACGCTTCATACGCAGACACACAGAGCAAAGTAGAGGAGACAGGTTGAGTGACAGTAACCCGAGTTGAGGATGAAGCCGGTGCGTTACATGAAATTAAAAACTTCCTCAAAACCAAATATAGACAAACGTCGACCCCAAAGTGCAAACAAGGCCAAAATATCAAATTTTTTAACGCGTCCCAACACCACCTGCCACCATCCAACCTGAACCTGGTACCAGTGGCGAGGATGCTAATCACTCCTCTGCTGCTGAGGGGAGGTAAGCTAGCCCTGCCCCAAGCACTGACACAGCTGAACCCACCGACACGCACAGGAGGACGGGCTTTGACCCATCTTGGAGAGGAAATACTCCTCCTGGCTCTACAAGACAGATAAAGATAGGGTTTGGGTTTAATTACACCAATTACACCGTTGAAGCGCTCAGACCACAATTAAAGTCAAGGCAACGGCTACACTATGTGGCCAGGATGATGAAGAGAACTGATGGAATAAAATACACGTACAATAGCCTACCTATTCACTGAAAATATTTATTGGCATAAACACAAAATGATATTTCAGAAGAATTTTATACACACACACACACACACACACACACACACACATACGCCCCCCCCCCCCCCAATCAATAAACCTATGGGAAACACTGGTGTAGCCTATAATCAAATACAAAATACACAATTGAATACATTACACGATTTCCAAGTGGAGATCAATAAACTTCAACTTAACACAAAACCTATACAAATCCAGATATAACCATCTGTCTGAGTCTAAGTGGCCCCATGTGGCTGTGGAACATGACTACATTTTTCTTCACACTGACAGCAAATAAAGCACACAATGCCCAACACTGAAAGCAAGCCTGACAGCAGCGGCAGCATCATCGAGACGAGCTGTACTGAACCAGCGCCGCTGTCTGCTCATTCAAAACAGACTATCATCAGTTTTTACAGCTGATTACATCATTGAAGTTGAGGAGATTACACTGTTGTTTATGCTCCCATCGCGGCACTACAAATGAAAGGTTTGCAGGCTTCCAGCTGTGTGCCTAATGCTGCAGTCTGTGTAGGATGCTCATCTTCTCCATCAGCCAGCCTCTTGCATGTTTCAACAGTTAACAGCACATGGCTGGCAGTTTACATCAGGCACATAATAGGGCAAGTGGAGCCAATGTGTTAAATGATAGGTTCAGACAATGGCAGGGTGTGAAAAGCTTGGCAGAGCATACAAGCCTTAAGAGTTTTCTCTTTCCAGGTTGAGATGCATTGTGGATCTTTTTCTTTGTGTTGATATCAAGTAGAGTGGATTGCCATGACAGCAGATCATACAGAGGAAGTATAATCGGAGCAAAAGGCTGTGTAACTAAAAAGATTGTCTACAGGAAACACAATGGGCCTCCAGTACCCCAGAGTACATTAGCTGGAAATAGGCCACAGGCATTTCAGTCCATAAAAGCAGAAGAGAAATGAAAATCTTCCTGCAGCAAGGCAATAACGCAGCTTTTAATGACAACAAAAGGAATCAGCAAAGCCCACAGCAGTCTTTCTGAGTGTGCTCTAATCAGTGTCGCGTTGATGTAGCTGGGATCGCATGAGACACAACTTAAAACACATGGTATTTTGGCTTTAATATCATTTAATTGCCGACACAGACCTGGCATAGCAGCTCTCTGTCTTGGCAAAAAACAGTCAGTAGCTTAATGTGATTAATTGGTGCTTTTTATTTATGGGAACAGTCAGTAAGCAAACAGATTAAGGGAAATTGAGCAAGTGGTGGCATCTCTCGATTGGCCTGCTTATTGATCTAGTCTCCATGGCGTCAGAGATGGCTTTATGGTCTGGAGCAGCACCCGAATGACACAATTCGCTTCCAAAATCACACTCCTGCCTTCTCAGAGGAATAACTGAGCATGTGTCCGATGCCCGGTTGATAAATCCATTTGTAAGCAAAGATAAAAAGATGTTCCTGATGCTGTCAGAACACAATCATCACATCTGGATGTCCAAACAAAGACTTCTAGGAAATTTGGGATATATGTCTATTTGCTTCCATCAAATTTAAACCTGGGACCCAGGAGGAGGTTAGCTTAGCATGGAGCAAAGATCGGAAACAGGAGAAAACAGCTTGCCTGGCTCTGTCCAAAGGTACACAATCTGTGTACTACTAATTAAATTTGTATGTCTTTTTTACACTTTGGCAGAGCCAGGCGAACCAGCTCTCCCTGTCTCCAGTCTTTATGCTAAGCTAGGCTAACATACCCTTGGTTCCAGCTTCACTTAGAACAGATAGATGTGATAGTGGTATTGATTTACTCGACTCATTCATGGCAAGAAATTCAATATGTTTCTTCTCCAATAACTAATACTATAAGACATCCTATCCAAACTGAATTACTTAATAGTGCCAGCTTCTTTATTCTCCTTCAGGTCCAGGAAACAGAATACTATAAAGTGGATAAATGTAACTGAGAGGAATAAGCTCTAATCTTTCAACAATTACTTTTTCCAAATGCCATTTAATTGTAAATACGACCCCGCTCTGAAATCATAGAAGGTTGGAAGGCGAGTGATTCATAAAGCCGTGAAGAACAGACCAACTGCCCACAAAGCAGCTGTGGCTCACTTGACATGTAGTCTGCCTTCTGTCGGCTGAATTTCCTGAACAGACCTTTCAATTCCCCTTTCCCTCAGCAAGCTGCATAATGAAAGGCTGCGGCAGCCTGGAGGTAGTTGTGGGGTTCATACATTCCTCTTCCTTTATTCCCACACACTGAAAACATGCAAAGCTCGATCCTCTACGCTCCCAGCAGCCGCATTCATTAAAAGGAATGTTTGGTTTCGAACTGAAAGGCCTTGTGCTACAATGGAAAGTAATGTTGTTTCCCTCGCGGTGAGAAAATGAGCATTTTTACATTAAGTTCTGTTGATACACAGCAACCTGCTAATGGGTTCATAACCTACTGACTCACAGAGGATGGGCTTATCAGGGGATGACAGACATGATTCTCTGTTTGAGATATGTTTGATGTATTTCATTGAATTATCAAAGATAGTGTGAATTACATGAAACACAACAACAACCTCGCACAGCAGAAAGAGAATCACAGATCAGTCATCCCTCAGATATCAAAGACAGCAAATCACGTTTGCCCCATATATATGTTGATCCTGTTCACCCTTCAATATTTACACACTGTGGATACAGTTGGAAGCAACCAACATTTTAAGTAGCTCAATACAAAAGATATTACCAGCGTTTTCTAAAAAAAATAAATAACACAAACTGTATTTTTTTCTGCCTACTGTAGTCTCTAAATGATTCAACCACTTCATGACAAACATCTCTTGTACTTTGTAGACAGCCATTAGCCGTTATGACCTGCTGCAAACGTGAAAGATAAGATAAGATAAGATAACGGGGGAGCAAAATGGGGTGTTGTCCTTTAGGAACGTCCAATGATCCCCAAGCTTCAGCTTCCTCACAGATGGCGAGACGTTTTCTTCTAGGATTTCCTGATACTTGATGGAATCCATCTGACCCTCTACACGCTGCAGGTTTCCAGTGCTTGAGGAAGCAAAGCAGCCTCAGATCATCACCGAGCAACTGCCATGCTTCACTGTGGGGAGGGTGTTCTTTTCAGCACATGCTTCATTCTTCCTCCTCCAGACATATCGCTGATCCATAGGTCCCAAAAGTTACAGTTTACTGTAGTCTCATCATTCCATAGAACAGCATCCCACACATTCTGTTTCTTATCTAGATGGTTTTGAGCTACTGGAGCCGACTTTTCTTGTGCTTTTGGTTTGGCATGGAGCCTTTAATCCGTCTTGCAAACGTGTGCTCTTATGAGGGATGCTATTAAAGGGGGTTAAAAGATTTTGAGAGCAGGTCCCAACTGTAGGGGTGATTCTGCAGACTAAGCAGACCTATCCATTCATGCTGCAACTAGCAGAGTCATAGAGAAACCTGCATAGCGTTTGATGTGGGTCATAAGGCTTTAATGAAGAGCAGCGAAAACTCGCTCTAGAATGGGAGAGAACCAGGTGAACGGGCTGCATCACCTTTGAAGGTTGGCGATTTAGCGTCAACCCGAGAGGCTGTGTGTGATGTGCTGGAGAGAGAGAGAGAGTAGAGACAGGTTCAAAGAATATTCCCTCTGAAATCACACAATAAAAGCATGTCAAAAGATTTGATTTGAAGCAACTTAACATAATGATACCCTGTCAAATTTCAATAAAAAAGTCAAAATGAAGAAAGCGGAAATTACTGCATGTGCCAGCAGTATCTTTAAAGAGTACCACTATCGAGTGTATGTCTCTTCCAGCGCCTGGAGCTCTTGGTATTCTCAGTGCGGTGTGGAGCCTCAGCTGTAAGATGTTTCAACAAGCTCTGCCTCATTCTCTCAAAAAGGCCTCAATCAGAGGGCAACAATGCCAGCCGAAAGTCATCCCCACCCCTACAATACTCTGCTTTCAAAAGAGGCTGCCATTAATTGGCACGCAGCACATTCCACTCTGGCAATTACACTCTCGTCTCTTGTGTCTTGCACCGCCTGGCTCAAAGAGGCAGGAAGTGGAAGTCCTTCTGGTGCTAAAAGCAGAGCAATATCCTGACAATTTCTGGCCTCGGCTGCAATATTTATCACAGGAGGGAGAGGTAGCTGTTTAATGCCTGCTAGACAGTAACTTTCCAGTAGGAGAAGATACTGCAGGAGGTAGTGGAGATAACAGGGGGAAGGAGTAATAAACTGCAGCTGCCAAAGCCACTTCTAGAGGGTCAAGTTCTTGCTTATGCAGATGGAACGGATCAAGAAACAAAACAAAAGAGCTGTTTAAGAAAAGAAAAACGAGCAAAAATATATACACGGCTATGAAATAACAATGCAGCGTTTAAAATTATCACCAATTCTTATGAGTTTTCCAACTGTGACATTCAAGCTGCTCCACTGTTTGCCTGGAGGGCTTCGGTCTTTCCCTCCCACTGAAATTCTCCAGCAAACTGCATTAAAACATACCAGAGAATTGTTCACAGTGGTTGTTTTTTGTTGGACGCTGCTACAGCTACAGGTCAGCATAGGGTCAATTCTACTGAAGGATGGCTGGCATGACCGTAAATGAGCAGAGATGTCTCTTTATTCAGAAAGCACTTCTCAGTATCGACTCTGAACTTGAGCTAAAGAGGCTAAATTGCAGGAACACATGAATCCTTTCCAAACAAAGAGGTTAATCCGTCACGTTCATTACTTCTGTCCGACTTGTTTTCTCCATCTATAACACTATTTTATCTTATTTAACCTTCTACAGACACTTGGGCTGAGAATGAAAGATAAATAGTAGCATCGAGCATCCAACATGACAAGTAAATATTTCCTGGATTAAAGCAGCAATAATTGTCAACTCAAAACAGAGAAATAAAACTGAAGTTCCTGTCATTTTAGTCCCTTTCTGCTATTTGTCTCGGTTTTACAAGCCACAACCCACTGTCTGGTTCACACTTACTGCCCTCATCAGCGTTAATCCCAGGGAGTTGCTTTCTACAAGTACAGCGGCAAATGCAGACAAAGTTAGCAGCTGGCTGCTAGCAGAGATTTTAGCATTTCAGGAGGCAGATAGATATTGTATTCAGGAGTTGGTGGAGACCAAAATAGAGCTAAAAGGAGAGTTAATATTGCACTTTTGCTCACCAGAAACATGACTCTACACAAATGAATTCCTTGTGTCCTTTGGACTGAGTCAATATGCACATTTAAGCTATAACTTTAACTTTAAAACTGTTGTGTTTAAAGCTTGTGTCTGTTGCCCTAATGTGGGCAAAAAAAATCAGTTTGAAAATGTAAATGTAAATCTTCAAAAATCACTTCAAGACCTATTTTTTAGATGTTTAAAAAACATTGCATAATAATAAAGAAGTCTTTCTGATGTGGTTTTCCACAAACGTTTAATATTATCTTAAAACTTAATCCTAATTGTAATATAATAAAACAAATATGTCTCATTTCAAAAGTTACCCCACTTCACAGGTGACGCCTACTGCTTTGCTGAGGGGTCAATTCTCAGTGCACGGAGGACTCAAGCATCCACATCACACTTGTTAAAGTCGGGTAAATAAATAAAGCTGAACACTGGACCGTGCAGGAATGGTTCCAAACTATTAGCAGTTAGCACAAATAACACAAGTGGGCCTGCTTCTTTAAAATGGGATTTTCAATGGGCACAGAGAGACTCTCTACTTTGATGGGAAAGCTTCCTTCTAGTGTCAAAAAAAGCATAAAGCACACAGATCATTCTGCAGAGTGAAGCTCAAACGTTCAACTGAGGGGAACAAGAAGAAAAACAGATTTTTGAGTGGAGAGGGAATTTTTTATTATGACTAATTGTTTTAGGACATTTAACCCACTGTGTATAGAACTTCTGTGTTGTTTTATTAAATGACAAAGACAAGGTAAAAAAAACAACCAACATATATGTGACATAATATTGTTTTTGGCGTCTCTGCTGAAGCTGTAATTTTTTGATTGCAGCCTACTTTGTGCTGCTGTAAAACACCAGACATCTTCTGATGTTTCCTGCCTTTGTTACTGACAGGACAAAGGAGTGATCATGGAAAAATGTGCTTTGCAGATCGCTTGTTTTTTTTTTAACCCACTGCAAACTCTGTTCCGTTTCCTCCACCAGTCAAACCTCGGAGCTTTACCTCATGTGCTTTCGTACCGTACAAATCACTAAAGGCTTCTCTCAAACTTATCCAGCCACAGCTAATTTAATCTGCTCCTAATCTGTGCAGGGTGCAGATCCTCTGCCCTCGCAGCTTGCCATGCACTAATAAATAGAGGAGCATCTTGTTGATCTGCCTAATGTCAGTGTCCAGTGGTTCATTGCTAATTCCTATCATTAGTGCATATTGATGGCGTGCAGCTCGGGGAGAGCTCCATCCAAAACCGGCAGCCAGGGATCAGAGCAGAGGAAATGAGGAGGGATTGATGGTCACTTCCTGCATCGCTCACACTGCTCCCAAGGCAGCTGACAGTGGCTTCCTGTGGCTTTCTGTCAGCAGCTGGGAGAGAGGAACAAACAGAGAGAAAGAAACGGCTATGGCTGGGTTGCCCCCAGTGTTGAGTAGAAGCCCAAATCTATTTCAGGTTCAGCCAAACACGGCAGAGGGAATTAATCAAGTGAAAACACATCTAGTGAAGATAATAACAAATTGTTTTGGTTTAGGTTATTGTTTATTTTTGCAGGGACAGCGCACAATTAAAAGTAATTGCACCAGAGTTAGCTTGCAGCTAATTTACATGTGCAGTCCCTGGGTGGGTAGACAAAAACTTATTCTTTGCCTCTTATTCTTTGCCTTTATTGGTGGAATGGAAACCAAGAGGAGCATATGACCACCAACTATACTGGAGTGTGCAGTGGCCTATAGCCAAACAATATTAATTTCCCATTATCACACTGATAATTAGCATTAATTAGACAATAGTCTTCTAAGTCAACAAAAGGTGATTACAGGTCTAAACTGAAAGCTTACATTTGATGACAAGCTTGAAAGAACTGAAATTCAATAAGAGCATTTGACACCGGATTCTACTGAAGCCCAATTCTATTCAAATTCCTAAATCTCCATTTAGCAAGAGGCACAGAGGTCATAACGGTAAAACTACCGGAGGAAATGACTTAGAGAGGGCTCTGCAGCAAACTTCAACATGCAGTAGGTGTGATTGGTTCAAAACAGCTCCGAATCACACTTCAAAAAAGGCGACAAGGGAGCCACAAGCAACTGGTATGTACTCTCACCAGCCAGGTTTCAGTTTGCAGTATCAGTCTCTCTAGTGCTAGTGCGGCTCATTCGTCAAACAACAATTAGAAATGATTATATCCAAACAAGGTTAAAAACAAAATACATTTACGTCTACTTAACTCTTCATTACAGAGTATTTTCTCTTTTATTTGATGCTCTATGTGCTCTGAGATGAAAAATGGGAACGAGAGACGCCACATCCAAACCCCACGCTCATTTGCTCCTGTGTCTCTGAGATGCACCGCCTCTGCTGCTTCAGAGCTCTATACGAAATGTCATCGCATCGCAGGAAGAGGAGACGCGCGACACCTCGCATTTTCTTTTTTGCAAGGTGGCTGAGGAAAGCTCATTAGTATTCATGTGAAAAGCACTACATGAATGACACTGAATGTCTTAATTGTGCTTCATATTTAGTCATGTTCTGTTTGAGACCGGCTTTATGTGCTGGAGACAGAAGATATGATCAATGAGTAAATTAGTAGTTTATTAGTTACATGGTTAAATAGTGTAATCCTGTATTTCCGAATATAAATGGTGTGCAGCAACGTAACATGAATAGAGATTTACTGCAACACTGAATGTGTTCTGCGGGGTTAGGGCGACACATTCTATTTCTAATAATATCTGAAATCTGAAATAGTTTGGTTTCATTCCATGTTAGGCGTCGACAGAGGAGTCAGGCTGCAGGGGAAACATCTTGCAACATCCACGCAAAGGAGCATCAACGAGCCTCTAGATGACTTCCTTTATGGTAGCGCCAGAAACATTTGCAGTCATGCTGCAATCTTTGCCTCTGAGGCAAATGTAGCGCATAATATAACTTAGAGGCAACATGTATATAAAATGATGTAAATACGTAGTCAATAGAAATGTATCAGCCTTAAGTTTCACATGTTGGGAAAGAAAAATATGAAACCAACAAATCTGTCTCAGCAAAAAAACTCCATTGGTCAGAGAACAGGAAACCATTCCAGTGGATAGGTCCGACGTTCATGGACCATCCGGAGATGAGCCTGGCATTGTGCTGGAGTCAGATCTGGAGCTCGGACATGGAGCTGGGACTCCCTAGGAGGACGGCACACTGGTGTTTCCTTTGACTATTAGTTTATATATAAATGCCCCTTTAGAGCATTGTTTTTAATTATCTCTTGTAATCTATTGGTTATTAATATTTTCCTACTGGTACAGTGAATAAGCTCCAAGAGGAAACAACATCATTCATACTTTAACACTAAAAAAAAACATCAACTTACCCCTGAATACTTCCTCTTAGCCTCTCATGACTTGACCTCTAAGCCTCTCTATTTTACAACTGGCCACATCCTCCTGTCCTATTTTGTCTCACTTTCACCAATCCAATGCGCTATCATATCTTATTCACTCAACGGGACATGATATCCGGGGCAATGCCTCTTTGCTCAAGGAGATGAGAGCCTTTCCCAACGTAAGCAATCAAGACTGGCGTTTAAAGTTTAATGCGGTGCCGTTAAATATAGAGTACACGGAGGAAACCATCTCAAAGAGCATGCTAAGCAGACCCGAACCTGTGGCTGGTCCCTCCGTACATTACAGGCAGACTCAAGGGCTCAAGCTATTTTTGGTTACGTGGGCTTTTTGCGGTAACCTCATATGTTACATGACATTTGAACAAGAGAACCAGTTCTCCCAGTAGCCTGGTATCTTGTGTTTATCAAAACTCAACGACTGTGGCGATAGCAGGCAGACAAATGTACATATTTAGTTAGAGAGATAAGATCCCAACACTGTTACGCCATAATTCCTACAATCCACAGCTAACACCGGGACTTAAGTTTCTCTCCTGGGAGAACAGAAACAGACTTCAGCCTCCCTTCAATATCCTCTTTTTCAAATCCTCAGTATCTCCAACATTAAGTCTCTCCTTACTTACAGCAGCAGCACAGAGACATAAAAACTGGCAGATCTGATGATTATCAGCTGACGTGAGATGATAAGAAACGGACCCAGGTAAGACCTTATCAAAACACACTGTTCATACATTTCTTAAGGCAACATGCCAGAGAGGGCAAGGTCATACTTCATTAGTCTCACCGTCAAAACCATTTACAGAGACGCTGTAAAAACATGACGCCGAGTCAATGAGCTGAGTGAGCATTTTGTTCTCTCGTTGCTTTTGGTTGCACTATAAAGAAGCATGGAAAGTTAATTCAGATAGCAACTCTTATCAGTGACACATAATCCAGGACAATGACATCAACTACTACTGCTATTTCTACTAAAACAGTTAAGACAAAACACCTTTACTGAGGGCCCTTTTCCACAGAGGCAGTTCCAGGGCCGGTTCCAGGGCAGAGCCTTATTTGGAACCGGTTCTTTGTATTTACACCGCCGAAGAAGTGGATCTCGGCCCCGATTACAGGTTCCAGAGTGGAACCAAAGCTTTGTTGGTTCAGAAAAATATTCCCGTTACGTCAGGAGCTGGGAGCTGGATTATACTAACCAACCATGAGCTTGTGACCGCCATTTTTAAAGAATCAGAATTTGTGTAAAGTATATTCTACCTAATTTGAAGAGAGAAAAAAACCTAAGAGCTTCGTTATGGACATGAAATCAGAGCAGAAGTGATCCGTCAAGGAGACAAATGACAACAATTAGCAACGAATCTAACAAGTCACAAAAATGTTTTACTGTTTGTGGTTATGTTTAGTCAGTACTTAGTTAATTGTTTGGATTTGATATAGAAAAAGTCTGCAAAACCTTGACTCTCCAAACATGTGTTTATTAAACCATGATCCATCCCTGACCATAAAAAAAATACTTTCTAACCTAAACCTCAGCATAGAAGTGTTGTTCAAAAATGTAGCACTTCATTCGCACACTAGCTACAGTGGTTGCACTCGAGAGCCTCCAGCTGCAACCAGCGATAGTAACTTTTCAAAGCGATATGAACGGCAACAATGTGGAGACTTGTCGTTTTGGGTACTGCCAGACCGGACTTTTGTTTCTATGCAGAGCCACGGCTGCATCTCAGGCAGAGGGATGATTCGCTGTCCTGGAGGCAGTGAAGTACTCAGACAAGTCCACTGCTGAGAGAGGACTGGAGTTCAGCCTCAAACTGCACTGAACTATTTTTGTGATTGTCACCTCTAACATTGTCATATACTGTAAAACTATTCAGTAAATGTCGGCTGTGATTTTGAGTTTGACTGTTAATTATATTTTTGTGCAAAAGTGTTGTAAAACTGTCAAAACTAAATAAATCACTGAAACACTGCAACATCTTCTTTCACTGGGAAACATGTCAAACTCATGTCAAACATGAGCCAAACTGAAATTCCATTACCTTAAGGCATATAAAAAAAATACCTCATATAATATGTATTAGACACTCACATTTTGAAATCTTTTGAGCAGATTTAATTCCTCACTTGATGTCGTCTGAAACACTCATTTGTGTCCAGATACGAAATGTAAAACAACAAAATCCAAACCAATGCTGCTGCAAACCCCTGCAGCCATTAAACAGCTGTCAAAAAAGGCAGAGCCAGCAGTCTGGTATAAGTACAACCATGCTGCACAGGTGGGTCAAGAGATCATGGTCATTTTTATGAGTGACAGCTGGAGGAGCTCAGCTGGACTCAGGCCTACATGCTGCAGTGTAAGCAGCCTCAGCCCGGTCCATCTCATTGTGTCTGCAGAGCCCCAGACAAGCCAGGCATTAGGACTAGCCCACTGTGACTCATCTAGTCAATGGCTATAAAGGTTTTATTATCCCAACCCAGCCTGCTCAGAGACAAGATCAGAGCCGCCACGGGAGGAGTCCCTGGGGACGACTCCTTATCCCCTCCTCTCCACCTTCGGCTCGGCCACCCACAACCGTGATAAATGACTACTCACTTTGCAGCCAACAGCTGTCTTCTTTCTTCTTCTTCGAAAGGCTTAGTGGATTTGTATCAGATATAAAGACAGTATGTTTAGATCACTCAGATACTCTCTCACTGTGTTAATAGTGTTTGCAGCAGTCTTGCCAATGGTTTCATCATTATTGATCTCATCCTTAATTGATCCAAAACTTGCTTTCCAACATTAAAATATTATTATTACTTTTGGAATACACATTGGTGGTTATGAAATGGTACAAGTTGGTAAAGACACTCTTCTGTCTGCTGCTCCGTTTTGTTCTGTCCTTTCGCATCAAAAACAGTTTTTTTTTTAATTTCTAAGAGTGACCCATTAGTGTCTAAATAGAATAAGACAAACATCACAACACCTACACCTGTTGACTCAGTGTAAAAGATGTTTTAGTATCTTCTCAGGCAATCTACTGGAATAATTACAGCACCTCTGGTAAGAATGAATCATTGACACACCAAAATACATACATTACAAATATAAAAAATTAAAAATTAAAACATCTGGCCTTTAGGAGGTATAATCCAAAAGTTCCATGAAGCTACAACGTTGTAGCATTAATGGTTCATTACTCATTAATGTGATTATATTTTTATTTATCGATTCATCATTTCATTTATGAAATGTCAAAAAGTGCATCGAATCTATTCTGTTCTAAAAATCTATTCTCTAAATGTGTTAATTTGTCCAAACCAACAGTCCCAAACCAAATATTCTGCTCGCAGTGATTCATGACAAAGAAAAGAAGCTAATCCTTCCATTGTAGAAGCTGTGACCAGAGAATGTCTGGCATTTTTAATTTTTTTATTTTCTGGAGGGTTTTTTTGTGTTAATTTAATGTCAGAACAGCTACAGAGTATTTTCTGGTGATTGACTATTCTACTAAACAGCGACTCATTTCAGCCCCAAGGTGTATGAATGAGGTTAATGTTTATACCTGTTTAAACCTGTTTATACCTGCTGGACAACGCTGCAATATACAGCAGGCCTATTATCTACGCGCTTCCTTAGTTGAACCCAAACTTGGAGTTGTGTGTTTCAGTAAAGGGAACATGATGAAACACCGTAAAACTGTACATCAGCACAACAAGTCAGCATAATTACACTCCTGAAGCTGAAGCGTGCTGGGTCTCATTCAACAGATCAATGATGCGTGATTAATTCTGCCTCGTTTAAACTGATACAACAGTTCTAATCACAGCACATATTTAAGTATGAGAGATACATACTCACACTGATGAGAGAGGAGAGGTGGAAATGAATACTGGTACAGAATACTGGCATTCGCTGCTTCTCTCAGTAATGCTCTGTAGCTCTGGAGAGAGACTGGGATGTTTCAAACAGCTCAGAGAATGTACTGCTTTGTGCATTAACAGCTCATTTGTCTTTTCATTTTTAGATTCACATTTTTATGGAGGTAGAAAATTGCAAATATGCCAATAAAGATGATTCAGCCCTTTAACAATGCAGACAATTGACACAAACTGGTCTCTCTGAGCGTGCAAGCATGGGAAATTTAGCTAAACCTAATTCATTGTACAAAATGTAACAGTCAAAGAGTTTCACAGATTACCCAAGGCTGAGTGCCAAACAGAAAGAATCTGACTGATACAGCAGGGTGAGATATCATTGGTTCTGGCCAAGGTCTCTGGTTTACTCATTTAATCACTTTACTGGGTACAAATGCCAGTGCTTTAAAATGTCAAAACACGCACAACCACAAAATAGAGCACACAGCTGATAAGTTACAATCTAATGAATCAGAGAGGAGGAGGAGGAGGAGGAGGAGGAGGCGTTGAGCTGATTAGAATGACCTCAATCCAGATTTAAGACTTTATATATCTGGTCATGGTGTTCGTATCTGTCTGATAATGATGAGGGGCAACATTATCAAAGTCATCCTGGGATGAAACGTGGTACAAAGGGGTACATATTTGAGAAAAAAAACAAAACAAAGTCATGCAATGCAATCCAGCTTCCTTTGTAAATATAACGACAAAACATGTTTCGCTGAGTGTGTCAGAAAAGAAAGAAATACACTTGTTATTTTGGAGAGGCCGGGTTGTCCTGCAGAGTCTCTATAAAAAGATGACAGTGGTAGAGCTTTTTCAAGTCTTTTATAATATATATATATATATATATATATTTTTTTTTTTACAGGACTATGTGCAATGCATTCACTCCCTGTAGCTGCTGTAGTGTAGTATGTGGAAAGGATAGATGATTTGGGATCAAACCAAAATAACTTCAAAAGAGGGAAACTGATACAGTTTTCATGAGTCTCTTTGTAAGAAAGTAAAAACCATGGCCTCCGATCAGAAGCAGCCTCAAAATGTGTGCCTTAACATGGATATGATAACGGCCTGGTATAAAGACAAACCTGCAGCACTTTGTTTTGAAGATACAGCGTTATTCCAAACAAGGAGGTTTTTAGAAATAAAAAAAAAAAATATTATTTAGATCCAGCCTGAGTAAAGCTGCCTTTGGTTTATGAAAAGGTCAAGTCAGCGGGTTGGGGATTAGCAGAATCACTGAGCAGGACCAGCTGAGCCTCAGAACCTGATGAGGGATGGCTAACCTATTCAACACACGACATTAAATATGCATTTCACTAAATCAGCAGTCAGCAAAAGGAAAGGGGCAATACATATCTGCAGATTTAGAGACTTGCTTTTCACAATCTACTAGCAGTGCAGTGGTTTAGCAGGTTCGGGAGGGGTGGGAGCCCCCCCGCTGTGCACGGCTCAGTATGCAAACTGGAAGTAAACACTCACTGGAGTGAACTGCATTGTGTGATTCAATGGAAACACGTCCGCCTACATGTCAAATCTCATGAGCGGCCTGCTTAACAAAACAAGAAAGCCTGCCAATATTGGATAGCAAAGAGGAAGGGAAGGTAAGGGGGGGAAGAAGAGTCATGAGCTTTCATTACATATCATCTGAAAATACCTCACACACACACACTAGCTGGAAACAAGTGGAGATCTGCAAGGCGGCATTTGTTCTTGGCCAATAGATCCATTTTTCAAAAGGAGCATGCACTACAGGAAAAGAACACGGTCCACAATCACAACATTTTCCACTACGCCCCTCCTTTCAATTACTACATTCCGAAAAGGCTTCCTCAGAGGCCATAGTATTGAGCAGAGCAGAGCTTTATTGTGCATGGCACATCCTGGAATGGAGCCATTGTGGGCTGCGGAGTGTATTCTCATTCCATCCCACTAAGAGGAAATCTTCAGGGCCGAGGAAGCCAAGCACAATCCGGGCTATCTCCTGTGGGACTGCAGCGTGGCGAGGAGGTCGGGCCGCCTGTTAATTGAACACCTAGCAAGTGCTATTGGGGCAAAGGGAGTGAAGGAGTGAAATGAGGGGAAGGGCATACATGACATAGGAAAGGAGGTTAGTATTTGAGGGGTGTGTTTGTGTGTGTGCGTGCGTGCGTGTGTTTCAAGAGGACCCAGCTGGCCCAGGGGCAGGGCATATGTCTGGACAGGAGGAGGGGAGACAACCGTCACTGAGACACTGACCTACGTGATCCCTATCCTGCTCCCTGGGGAACACCGTGTCATCAAGCCAAAGACACCCAGCATGTGTGATTACAGCAATTAAATAGAGGCGATTGGTCACGGGTCAGTGAACACTTCACGGCCACATGTGGACACTGAAGGGAGAGAGCCAACATGCAACAGACATGGTAAGGTCGTTAAAAGGCTTTCAAGTTGTCCACGAAATAGTACAGAAAGTTTTAAGTAAAAAAATTTTTTTTTAAATGGATGATTCATCGATCATTTAAGGCATATATCAAACAAAAAGGTGAACTAGTAATTGTTTTTATCATATGCCGTTGTGATTTGAAAGAGTGCAACCTTCATATTTTAATTATGATATAGAATAATAATAGTTTACGGTGACTTTAGGATCAGTAAAGGTTTAAAGTGACAAATGTTAATTTCACTGTGATTTAGGGAGATTCATCCAATCAATTAAACATCACTATTCTTCTTAGTCAGCACTGGAAAAACTAGCTTGTTCAACTTAATGTCATCATTTTATTAAAGTACACATTTAAATTTCTTATTGATATATCTGTACTGAATTGTCAGGTCATCTTAGTCAAATTATGTTTGACAAGGAAAAAAAAAAAAAAGAGTATCTGTTACTAATGTTAACAAGGCCAGCTAAGTGTTGCTTCGCAATATTTATCTACAAAATGAAAATAAGAGTATATGCAGGCTGTGTCAGAATAAACTGGACTATGACCACATCCACCTGCGAGGAGGAGCAGGCTGCTGATCAAATGGCTTCCTTCCCTATTATACACAATATTTGTTGGGACGATGTTTGTTTGACTAAAGTGTACTCAGTTTCATGAGGGCTTTTTAGCTTAAAGAATATTCAATTCCAGCTCGTGAGGAACAGCTATGCTAGAATTACAACTGGCGTCTGTAAATTTACTCAGCCAGGCAGCAAATACAAGCCTTTAGTTGGAATGAATTTTGTGGATTTTGTGCACTCAAATAATTAATCAATGATCAAAATAATGGCTCCTAATTTTCTTTTGATTGATAAATTAATTTATGGAATTATGTGGCAGCTCTGATGCCAGACAGATACAGACGAGGTTAGGAAAGAAAAACATCCCAGCAGCCCCTCTGAGCTCCCAGACATTATCCTCAGCATGTAAACAATAGCCTCATATAAACAGTCTGTTCAAGGCGGGACTGATGCACCTTATAAAGGCAATGAAGGCTTAATGGGAGTCTGCGTTGTTCCGCCTCTGAGCCAAATTAGACACCTGCATCAATGCTAGACGGCCCACAACCAGCAGATTTAGATTTAGATTTAGACTAGCAGCGGCTAGTAGCAGTTAGCGGCTAACGCAACGAAGAAGAACATCAACCGAACCTGTCCACCGACATGGAAAAGGGAAGCTAAATGATTGTTTCCTGCCATGTTAATTCATTACGTACATAAAGCTGGACGCCTGTGTAAGACGTCACACTAGACGCCGACGCTGCTGTGCGTCAGCTCGCTGTGTGGAATCACACACTGGAGCGGCCTTGTTGTGCGATCTCTGTGTGAAAAGGAAAGCAGTGTTTCACAGCGTCTCACTCACTGCTGCAGCATCGGAGCGATTCTCTCCTGGCTCCGACAAAAGACTTTAAAACCAGTGTGAAAATCACCCCGACCCCCCCACCCCCACCCCACCCGCCGCCGCTCCATGTTTGCCAGCTAAAGCCAATTGTGGCAGTCATGAATACTTACGGATACCAGTTTAACAGAAGGGCTTTGGCCTCTGCCGGCTGCCCTACTCAACATCTAGTGTCAGAGGGTCAAAGTGCATTTAGTTCCAGGCCAGTTTCTTCTTCAGAGTGTTAACCTGGAAAAGTGGGCGGTAAACAAAACCACTTTACTGATGTGCCAAAAAAGCCTGAAGACATAATATGACTGCAAATTTAGAGTTCTCAAATGCTCAGTTATTGTTCAGAAATACACAAATGGACTTTGATGCTAGGCAGCATGGGGTTGTAGACAATGGAGGGCAGTGTATTCCGTTAAAACACTGCCGGCCTCTCGGGCCCAAAGAACAAAACAAGCCTTTCAGAGGCTAACTCTGCAAAATTGATTATTGCTTTCTCTTTCAAGTAGCGCCGCTACTTTGTGACTTGCACATGACTTGGCAGGAAAAGGACAGCTGGCTCTCCCCGTTCTGGGCCCTATTCACATGACTGGTGCCTCACAAAGGAGGGCAGGCTGAAGAGCTGCAGGCTGGGCTAGACCGTCACCCTCACAGAGCTGGACGGTGGATTACAGCACAACTGGGTGATGCTAGATTTTTCAGGGAGAACACTAAACAAGCCTCAAGCGAAGGAGAGAAATAAGAAGAAAAATAATAAAGAAGAAAAGATCCCTGCAAACTGACAAAACCCTGCGATTGTTCATAAAGGAATGGCCGACATCCAATAAACGCTTTCAGCTTTCAAGTGTTGAAGGAAGTGATGTGTATCCCAATTTATAAGCTCTAAAAATAAAATCAGAGTTCTATGCCTCCTCTCACTAATGCCGTTTGCGTAGCCTTGAGCCTTTGGTGAACCAGACTATATTAACATCTCAGCGCGAGCTACGACTCTACACTCACACCGACTCATTATAGCCATCCAGACAACTCCGACACCTTTACAGGCGAGGTGATATGTCAGCTCTCCCCCGTCTCAAACCCCGTGCTGACAGCGATGGAGCGCTTTACTCGGTATCTCCTTGAAAAGATCTACTGAGGGATGAGGAATGCAACATCTTCACCACCTTTTCTGAGCTTTGGCCTTACAGTCAACTGAGCCATCAAGCTGGAGTTGGCTGCATGTTGGGAGCGAACTTAACAAGAGAACATTGTCCCCACCGCTTGTTAAACACAGCTTTCACATTGACCTCTGTAAACTGGCAACTAATCAACCCCACAGGCAAGAAAAGCAACAACGACCAAAAAAAAAAAAAAATCAAACATCTGTTATCGGTGTAACGAGAAAATGAAGACATCCGCTTGTTGCACACGTTTGATATGTGTGTTCCTGCGTTTATTAATTCCCAAAATAGCTGCAGTGCTTGTTGTTGAGCAGCATGTTGCTGCTTAGCCATGGGAGGCGGGAAATGAGTTGGAAGCCGGTCCTTTTAATTATCCTTCAAATGCTTCCTGCGCTCAGCAGATGTTGGGCTGTGGGGCAGGCAGCTGAGCAGCAGGCCTCCCTCACACTGCACACACAGACTACACTGGCTGGTATACGTTAGAGTGTGTTGCAATACATCTAAATAATGTATTTCCCCACCATCCTCAACATTGATTTGTTGCTTATTGCAGGGTTGTTGTTTTTTTTTTTTGCCATGCATTAAATTCCGTATTGCAACAGTGATGTGAAATAATAAAAAAAAATCTAGGAAACAAACGTGTAAATTTGATGCCATAAATAAACTGTTTTGCAGTTTTTTTAGATGTTTCTTTTCAGTGCAGAATGTGTTGTTTCACATTGCAAACAGAACCCTCACACGGCTTTGTCTTCCTCTCTTAGTCTTTTTGTGTTCTCTAATTAGTCATCTCCTCCCACATCCAACTCTCACCCTCATGGTTTGACTGTTCACAGCCTCTGAGTCACCCTGAGCCTTCAGTGCTAATCTACCTCCTCATCACTCTTATGACGGTGGCATCCAGCGTAGGGATGTTGAGTGTGTGTGGGGGGAGGTGAGAATAAAGAGCCAAATGTCTCAAATGTAACTGTACAGAACGTGAGTCAGAAAATCATCACTTTATTTGCTATACAAACAGTAAATTAACTATGTGGCATTTGATTGGATTGCATCTTTTTTCGACATACCTCCTTGATGCATCCGCTCAAATCAGACGAGACCTCGACTCCAGCAGCAGAATCCATAAACCCTTCTGAGAGCTGCCTTTAATTTCCATCCAGACAGTAGAAAATGAGGCAGGTGTCGGCTGAATGGAGCACTGATATCCCCGTGGGTGGGTGGGGGGGGGCACCTTCAAACATTAGCAACTTACAAGCGCTAACTCTAACCGTCTGCTGCCAAGTGCTCGTACCAAAGCTGGCAAATGAAGCTATCCTGACATCCGTGCTTCAGCTTGTGTGCTCGGTGTGCTTTGGAAAAACAGTAAGGCTTCCCAGTTGTAAGAAAAACATCTCTAGATGCTTGAGAACGCTGAAATGCTGGCAGCCGTAAAGGTTCAGAGGTTAACCATCCGTCACTGAGAAAATAAGCCGTGAAAATGCAGGATAAACACCACAGGCTGCACCTACCGCACTGTTCAGCAACTGCTAATCCTGTCTGTTGACCCTGAGCTGATTCTCAATATCGAGCCAAAAATATATTAATGTTCAAAATACAAACTTTATAGTCTTCAGTATGCAGATGATTTTCTTTTTGACAAATATCTTTAATTTATCTGAAGATTTAAGGCCCCTAATGCACCTAATGTGACTGAAAACAGAGCCGGTCTACCGATTAATAAACTTGTATTAGGACAAAGGTGCTTCTACATGCAGATAGTGTTTTTTAGCACAAGGTTTCAGAAGTGATAGATCAGTTTAATCTAGCGTCACCCCTCCTGCTCTCTGAGTGAAGGGGCATCAGATAAGAAGAGCTGATTGATTCGCAGCCGTTGAGAGGCTTTGACGGAGCTGCTGCAGGCTCCCAACGACAAATTGAGACACGTGTTTTATCCACCCTGCTGTGAATACACGACACAGCCGTCGCTAACGATCTGACGGCATCTCAAAAGACACCGGGCTTAGATTCATCTGAGGGCAAACATCACCCGGAGTGCTGGAGCTTTCAGATTGTAGCAAATCAGCTCTGTCAGAGAACGAACAGGAAAGGAGAGAGCTTCGAAATTCTAAAGCTACATTCTAAATTCTTAATTTTAAATTGTTAATTTTAAAATTCTAAATCAAAAGGTGACATCGGGTCTCTTGTAACCGCTCCAATAAACAATATTCAAAAGCTGAAACTACATCAGCTGCTTTGAAGCTGCTAAATGCTTATGACAAAGACAGGCAAAGGTGCAACTTGTATTTGACACCTGATTTGTTGAGGTGTGTGTGTGTGTGTGTCTGTATGTAGGTCTGTGTGTGTGTGTGTGTGTGTGTGTGTGTGTGTGTGTGTGTGTGTGTGTGTGTGTGTGCGCGTGCATGTCTAGCTGCAGAGTCAGCCAGCCAAGCAGCAGCAGCAGTAGCTCCCTGGAGCAGCGGGGAGGTTAGGCAGCAGTATGTAGGTAAATCAGTCTATTACTAACACTCTGCCTGCCTGGAGCAAGCCTCCTGGGACGCTGCTGACAATACACATGCAGCCTGACTGCTGGAGCATTCATCCACAGCTAGATAAACACACATACACACACACACACAAAGACATACACACGGCAGAGTCACCGGGCTTCTAAACACAAGCACATATGCTCATAAATATACAGCAGGGAGCAAGCATCTCCAGCCCAGACATAGATCAGTCTCACGTTTGACAAAGATGAAATGAGATGAATGGCAGGGAATTCATTCACAACAATGTTTGACCATCGTTTCATCTATTTATTTATTATTAATCTAAAAAAAAAAAAAAGTCCCAATAGTCTCTGTTTCTGGCTTTTTGAAATATGAAGATTTGCTGCTTTTCTCCCTTTAAAATTAATGTAAAATCAACACCTTTGGTTTTTGTGTGGATGTTACGTTGAGTTCAGGGACATCCTGGTGCATGTTTTTCCCTTGCATCTTCTAAACAACAGATAAATCAATAATAACAACAATTTAAAGTTTGACTGAGTGAGATATTTTTAGCATCTAACATCATGCTGAATTAGTCATCCTACTACTCTGCTCTTTCCTTCTGTCACATAACAGCATTGTTCTTATGACGCTTCATTAACACCTGAATTAACATTAATGCTTTCAGTTCTCCTCATTAAACTACTAATAAAGGGAAACTGCTAATGTTGCTACTGTGTGTTTTTGCCGGCTGATTTCTGTCAGCAAAACTTGAGGCTCTGTGGTGTCAAATTCTACTCATTACTGTTTTTGTGAATGCATTTTTTTTTGGGGGGATAGATTTGATAATCAAAAATTCACTAATGCACTTTCTCATGAACACGTGGTTTTCATCAAGGTGGCGAGTTTGTACAAGGAGTTTTGGTGACTCTGCCTCACAGGAAAAAGCAAGATGGTGATTCAAAAGCGCTCTTGCATGCTACCCATTGTCTGCACCACCAGAAGGAAATAAAAGAACATAAAGATAAGAGCACACCAGGCACATTTTGAAGAAAACTAAGCATATCTCCATATGCGTTGCTTTACATTCAACACCACCACAAGAGGAAATATGGCTATGTGACTCAAATACAAACAGGAACATGCTTTCAGATCAGCCCCGGTAGCGGCTGCCAGTATATGAGGTCACAAGCGAAGTGCACAAATATCTGTAACGACACTGAAGGAGGAGCAATTACATGCATAAGGTTAGGCCATGTACTGCATATCGCACTTTGGACCATTCATTAATGCTGATAGGCATAAACAGAGACTCTGTCGGGTGTCCTGGAAACTGCCCTCTGAACTGCATGATCATCAGATCTGTCTCTGACCCCCTTTTCTGGCACCTGTAATCAAATGAGGCACCGCGCGAATCACGCAATGTGATACACATGCAGCGTAACCGGAGCCGGATTCAGCAGTTACAGGCAGAAAAAATATATTACCATAACCATAATGGAAATCCATACCGTAGCAATGATTGGGATTAGCTGCGGCTGCTCCTGTGAGCCACGGCCACCGTAAGCACTGCAATGTGGTCCGGCTGATGCACACCACAGGGATGATGTACCCACCAGCACCATATTAGCTACTATGTTACTTCAAAAATAAAGCTTTTCATTAAGCAACATGTGGATAGAGTAAAATGATACAAATAATTTGTTCCACTAGAGCAATTTCTATTTTCCAGGGTCTCGGCGGAGGGCTCTGCACCCGGCTCTCTCCCCTCAGCCTAATGCTGAATGACAGGAAGTGAAAGCGGGGGAACCCTGAAGAGTCCATTTGGAGCGAGAGTGGCATTTTAAAGCCCGCTGCTAAAACGTTACACAGGGAAGGGGGGGAGAAAAAAAAGTCGTTCAATCAGACTCCAGACTCAGATCTGGGAGCTCTTCCCTCAGAAGAGCAAAGCAGTTTTCCTTGAGCCGTTGTTCAGAGGCTGAACGTGACGATACGCCTCTCCGAGCTGCTGCTGAATGAGAGAGCCACTGATGCCTGCTTCAAATTGGTGACAATGATTGAACCCGACCGGTGTGGATGCATGTGTGTGTAAATGCATTTGCACATTTCACTGATTCATTCAAGTGTGTAAAATGATTTGTGGGTACAGTATGTTTATATTCATAGGTCTTTAAACACATTTTTGTATTGATACTGTACATATGTGTGTGCTTTGAATTTACATTTAGTGTAGGTGCAGCTACATTGTTTCAATCATTTCTCAATGCTACTCCCCCAAACACTGTCTGGTTTCTACTTTGCTTTAACTTTTACTCTACTTTAAATCTTGTGGGACGTCCTGACAAGTGTTTTTGGCCTCAGTCCCGTCCTTTAATAATATTATCTGTGGCTAACAAGTCCAACCCCATATTTCTATTTTCTTTGAAGCTGATTAAATATGTACGTGACACAATGAACTAAGAGCTGCACACTACACTTCATTTATCACAAATGACTTACTCTAAGGTCCCAGTTCAAAAGTATTATGTTGAGAAGCTTAAAGACTGGGTCCTGTCTTTTTAGAAGCATTTTTGTTTTGATTCTTTATTTGAAAATAAAATAAAATAAAATAAAAATAATTATAATCATAATTTGGACCAATTGAAATGATGAGGCAGCCTACCTACAGTACCTGTCTACCCACAATCTGCTCATGTCCTCATTGTACATAACCAGTCTTCCACATGGCTATGTGTTTTCTTTCATGCAAATGAGACATGATGAGGTTAGGGATGATAACAATGTGTTATCACACAGTACACATTGCCTGAGCGGGGAAGCAGAATGCTGCAGCACTTTCAGTATGTTGTTCTGTGGCTTACCAAGTTAGCAGAATGCACACACCCACAGCAGTGAACAGTAACTGCAGGGTAGCCTTTACAGACTGAGGTACATTCTCGATGGTTGTTTGGCTGGTGTTTATATGATTGTGGTATGTATATATATTTCTTTTACCAAAAGGCCAACATAAGGGAGCTTGTTGAATGAGGCAAACTCAGTGCTCAGCCATATCCCTTACAGAAACTCTGCGATTCAGCCTTGAAGTGGTGTGTTTTTGGAGACTTTATACAGTAAGATAAATCCATGATGAAAAATCTGACACTGAGTGTCTGCCATGATTATTTATCAAATTCCCTGTGTGGAGAAAAGTTATTGTTTGCATGCTTATTAGCCATCCATTGGCAATCCCATGATGCCTCCGGTCTGTCGACCAATCAGAGGCGACCAACCAGTCATTTCAGCTGACACGGATACAGGATCTCACCTGATACAGATCCTTCAGATTATCTTATAGCATCATTTGCTCACAGTTAATAGACAAAGTAATTCGTCAATAAATCAATGAGTACATATTTGATTAATTAATAACAAAGGTTTTTAATAGGAGAGCTGAATAAAAGATGTTTGCACAGGTGCACATGCATCTGTGTGGACGCATACTTGTAACGTGACGTTTCTGGAAATTGCAAAGGCAGAATCACTGCTGCTGGTGAATGCAGTGCTGACGCCCTACGCTAAGGTAGCATTGGCAACACAGGAAATCTCCACCTCCACCCGCAGCCATTCCCCTCCCCTTATAGCTGCTCGGCTGGAGCGCAGCAGAACTCTCCTGGACCCCGGCTGTAGCAGCTAGCAGTGGCCTGTAACACTCAAATCACAGTGCATTATGTGCACCCCGTGGCATCAGTAAACACAAACACTAGCAGACATATTCATGTGTGTGTGCAGAAAAAGTGAACACGCAAGCATGAGCACACGCATACTTCAGACGCCCGACCAAAGTGCTTCAAACCCTCGGACAAGAAAGCGCACTGCTGTTTCTGTGTAAACCTGCTGCATTGAAATTAACGCAGCAGCCTACAAAGCAAACACACACACATATATACACACACACATTTTGACTTTCTAAACCAAAACACATGTGGAGGGCAATGCGATTACATGGCTCTTTGACAAGAAAACACTTCCTTGCTCAGCTGAAACGCGAGCAGTGACGCAGGAACAGAGGCAGAAAATCTCCCGTAAACAGCAACAAACAGAAAAGAAACAGAGCAGCGAGGTCAGACAAGTATCTGTCACTGAGATTAAACAAGCTGGGGGAGCGGTAGTGGTAGCGGAGAAAAATACTCAAGCCATTTTCTCCCTGCTGCCACCATCCAAACTCATTCTGTCAGCCTCTGAGTCACATTATTTATAAGGCAGGGAGACAAACTATTGACCTCGCCTCTTTGTCCACAGCATCAACCGACCCTGATACAAGGACGCTCGGGGGGTGAATGCAAGATGGGAGAGTGGGGGAGAGAGTGCGTGTCGGAGGGGGGAGAGTTTCTGGCTCCTTCCGGGATTTATATGAAAATATCTGCGTCGTACAACCAGAGAGAGATGTGATGAGAACTTTGGGTGGGACTTGGACTGAACTTCTTCCTGCTTCCTCTGGGGATGAACAGGGATCTCTAATAATTTTACTGAGGACCTGATTTTTGTAATAATGTTGCAAAATCAGAAATGAAAACAGAGCTGGAAAAAGTGAGGCAAAGGAACACAGCAGAGATGGATTAGAAGAGCATCATCTGCTTCTTATTAAGTGCACTACGGCGATGAAGAATATTTAGAATCGTACGGAAAGCACTGTATTGAAATGGGATGGGTTAATATAACGTTACACGTTTGTACATTTTGTTATATATTTGTGCTGCAAATATAGTGAGAGAACAAAGAATTTGTGTTTATCAAACGAAGAAGAATCGTTTGTTGTTGTTTGTTGCAAATGGTCAAACATACATTATGAAATAAAGTCAAACTTGTTCTTTGTCTTCACCCCATCCCTGTGGACCGACTCCACCCTTTGGTCAAAGGCACTGGCAGGACAATGAAGCTAATGTGCATGATTCTGATGGTGAGGAAACTAAAGCAAAAGGCTAGAAAGCAAAAGGAGAACATGTAAATTCCACACAAAAAGGCCCTGCCAGCTGGAGTCAAACTCCAAACCACCTTGTGGTGAGAGAACAGTGCTAACCAGCTCCTCCATCATGCACCATTCTGAGCTGAGCTGAGCTGCATCACTGACTGAGTCACAGCACCTCAGATCCTGTAAAGGCCAAAAGGCCAAACCCCAGAACTTACTTATTGGAAAAGTGTTTTGTCATTTTGAAAAAAGAAAAAAAGATATTTCCTGATTTTTTTAATGGCTTTTAAGCTTGATTGATAGATTGATTGAAAGCTACCAATGCAACGAAGCACGCTGAGTAAAAGCATTTGCCGTCACGGTATTTTACTGCCACGGGTGATTTTTAAATGAGTACTTATTGAAAGCAGTATTGTCAGTCAACCAGTCACATGTCAGTGACTATAGTTCAAGCACCCATGCCATAAACCCACATTACCAGCATGGGTCTGGAAACTGATCCCCGACCCAGATGAGCTCTTTCTCCAAAATAGCACCGCTCAAGACAAACAGTGCTGCAGACCGTGGGAAACAAAATCAACACACACGTACAAAAAAAAAAAGAGTAACAGCATTCAAATCAGTACAGACTCACTCACAGCCACACAAGAGGTGAAATAACGACGTGACACGAACGTCAGGGCGATATCCAAATGAGAAAGTGCACTAAAGCCACAACTGAACATAGAACCGAAGCCTTGTATTACCCAGAACGACCACTGCCACGAATCAACTTGAGAATAAATACTCAGTTTGTTGTGATGATCCAGACAGCCGACTCAACAAACTGTAAATGAGCAGCTTCCTGTGAAGTTCAGCCTAATTACTGTCATTACTATTTAGTAGCATTTGGCAGGTGGTGGAACCCGAAATTCCAGTGTAGAGGCAAGAGCCAGAGGAAATATGTTATTAAAAAATATATATATATTTTATTACTTGATTAAAATATCTACATCCTACCAGTTTTGTTCAAGTAGTCATGTAAAACGATCCATCAGTAAGTGCTGTATAAACACACCAGAAGACAACCTTGGAGGAAGATTACAGTACAAGAGTGACATGGAAACACGTGTGACCTCCTCCTGACAGTTATACCAGGTTCAGGTTACTTTATTTATACCCACAGGTAGATTTGGTTTGCAGTTTAAAAGTCCAATGCATCCATGACAGAGGGGAAATTCCCTGCTCCGGTGCTAAACAAGATGTTAAATATGTAATACATGAGAATCAAAACCCATAAAAAAACAACAACGCTCAAGCTACACAACCAGACACTAAAATCAAAGCAATATAAAAAAAGTATGAGTCAATTAATAATAAAAGATTATAAAATAAATATGTGGTCCAAGGTGTGTTTTCCAGTGTAATGGCAGCTGGAACAAAACAGTTTTTGTAACGCCTTGTTTTACACTCTGGGACTTAAATCTTGCATCCAGACGGGAGAAGCTGAAACTCATTGTGCAAAGGGTGCAAGTTAAAAGTTTAAGATGGTATAAACTACCCGCTCTAACGGTATAGTGTACAGGGATGTCAAGGTCAGCTGGGGCTCACCAATCAGCTTACTTGACCATTTCACTTTTTCTTTTCTTTTCTTTTTTTTACTACAGCAACTAGATAGGACAAATGTGCTTTTGAATCATTATCCAATATGTGTAATAATAAAACCACTTGTACATTTAGTGCCCTTACTCTAAAAAGGTAAATGTATCTATAGTATAACCAGGGAACTGCTGACATGTTAAGTGAATCTAGTAACCCTACACTGCATAAGAGGGGAGTTATTGAATATTTCATCCCTACACAAAATTCCTCATAAATTACACAAAAGCATATTTTACCTAAAACACTGCTGTAGTACTGTATAACCAACAGTAGTCCAGGTTTTGCACATGGCAAACGGTCCCTGTGCGTCTGACAGCAGGCTGCAAATAGAGACCAATGTCACTCATCCAGATCAGAGGGCGGCTCATTTTAATGAAATACCTTACTGCGGTACAAAAGAGGCATTGTGTGTGTTTTCACAATGTTTCGCTAATGACTTATTGATCCGGGAAGTTTGAATCTGTGGAAATCAGGCCAACTTCACCGAAGTGATAACCCAATTAGTGCCATGAAAAGAGGCTGCAGAGGGTTAAACACGCTTCTTTGTACAAATCAGGAAGAGATGGCAGAACGACTGAAACAGAGGAAAATGAAAAGCTTTAAGGTGAAGCACGCATAAAAATGCATCCATGATAGCAAACCCACACTGGTACTTTCTGTTTCACAGAGATGTGAAACAAAAGAAGAGAGGACAGATGTCTCACTTCACTCTAAATGCAGACACCGTAAATGGAAATAAAACACAGAAAAGTAGCAGGAATGTGTTTTTTCTCTCAGATTTTTAAGCAACATTTCCAAACATTCCAAATATGTCAGAAGGAAAGTTCATTTAGCATATTTTCCAGTTGATACAAATTACGAGCAATATAAACTCTGGAGGCTTTGGTTTAAATCTACTTCGCTTGGAGTAAACATCTTTAAACTTGAATAAATAGTTGAAACAAGCCGATACAGATGATCTATGATACTTATGAGACAGTGTAAACTGTAAATAACAAAGTTCAGACAGGGAGACCATTACTTTGCCCCAGGGGCTGTAGTTTATTTCTCATACCATCCTGTCATCCACACTTCTCATGCATGCTCAGTCTTTATTTCATGTCGTCATTGTCTGAGGCTGTGAATTGAGATATTCTCTGTTCTCCTCAGCTCACATCTATCCAATAGCACACCTTCATTATTAGCCTATCATCTTGCTACTGTATTTGAAATATCTTACTGCTGTTATGGGCACCCGCCACCTCTACATCACCGCCCAGCCTTGCAGATTCACGAAGATTCATTTCATCGGCCTCATCAGTCTCAGCAGAGTCATCAGCCGCCGCCACCACCACGTGTGTCTGGACTCCATGTGAAGGATTTATCTTGCTGCTGCTCAGGGCAGATGTCCTTCAATCACAATCTCCCAAAGATTTTCTGAGAGACTAATTATCACATATCATTTGATGTAATAAACAATTATCTTCCGTTGGTCCACTTGGTCACACACAACTAATCTTCACCAAGCACAATAGGCAGGATCTCTGCATCTTAAGTTGTTTCAAGGAAAAATCTACTTTATAAATGAGAACATACTGTATGTGCTGTAAAATCTTCTCAAAATCAGATCAGATGTATGAAAACAATGTTTATTCACACCACCATGTGTTCATGTGTTATTCCGATAGCTCTTACCAACATATAGTGACTGTTCTCCACACAATGCATGCAGCACAAACTGGCTCCTGGGCCTTTACATTGAGGTGTAGTGGACCTGTTACATCTCAGACTCAAGACTAATACTTTAAAGTATTTAAACACATACCTGTAATAAAAGGTTTTCAGTGATTTTATTGCAGTATCTTCATAATTTTGTCCATTTGCGTTTAAATATGGTGCTAATCTCTACATGGATGGTTTGTTAGAATAATACTCATGTATTACTTGCTCCATTTTCTTGTCCTCATCTGTATCCTGTTCTCTGAGGCTTTGATGACCCAATTTCCCCAAAAAGGATCATTAAAGTTTCATCTAATATAATGGACTTTTTATTTTTATCCTTTCATTCTCTGTAAATCACTATCTGACCGTTTTCGAAAGTGCAACACAAATTGTTATTTTTATGATTATTACGTATTAATATTAAGTATCATTTGCTATTTTTTACACATGAAAACAGTCTGTTGTCCGTTTGAAACAGCATTTAGATGTTTCAAAGGCTTGGGAACCTGAAACTGATAACCTCTCTGAGTGTATTATGATATAATATATTGGAAATCCATAAGATTCCATTCAGATTAAGGGCTTCCCATTGACAAAAAATGGTGACCAATTACATGCTAATGATGTAATCACCGAATCAACTGCAGGTAAATGACAGTGATGAGACATCCCTACAGCTCTGTGGCTTAATGTTGGCGGCATTCATTCTTATATCTACTGGCCAGATTGCTGTGTAGGAGGATGACACCTAATTAATTTTATGACCATTAGTCTTGCAACATCATCAGCGCCAATTTTTCCCATGACCAATCATTTGGCCCATAGTGAGATATCTCAAAAACGAATGGCCAGATGTTCATAGTAAAAATGTAAATGCTCATCATCCCTAGAAGATGATTCATAATATAGGAAGTATAATTGAGATCTATAATGCAAGAGAGACCTGCGAGCATCCGTATCTGCATATGCCTCACAACAAGACAGCTCACATATAGTATTATCAAAAATACTGAAAAGAAGGTATCTTTTAAAGCTAACATGTTCGATGATCTGGTATTTAAGTATAGCCAAATTCAGCAAAAAAATCCAATGGCACTGAAATAACATCCAGTGGTTTACTGGTGATTGCAGGAAGAGCATAAAAGATATTCAAATAATTCAGTGTAGACATTCATTAATTATTAACGTTATTTTATTTATTTTGCTCTGTTATCATTGTTTTTAGTGTTTTTAATTAATTATTAATTTACTTACATGTATGTCATCCCTGTTTATTCATTCCAATATCTTTCCATCTCCACTTTGTAACTTTGTTTTGGAAAGTGCTATATAAATGAAGTTTACTATTATAAAGTTTTATTATTATATCACATGGTTGATGAAGGAGAAATAAGCTCTGTTCGGGTTTAAAAGTCCAATTTAAATATTCAATGTTTGAGACACTTTTCAACACGAGTTTGGATTAGGAAGCAAAAGTCAGTGCGCTCTGATGAAGTCAATGCATTTTGTATTTCGGAACCTGTGTCTACACAATACATCTGTACACTCAGGAACAGTGGAGGGAGGCAGTGTCTCTTTTTACACTAACCATTAGAATTAGGTGAGGCTGTCTGGAGACTGCCTTTGGCCCCAAATTATTTTTGGTGACAGATATTAAACAAGCACACTATAATTACTCCGCCTTGGCAGAGGTTTGACTGTCCACTGAGTGACTCTAAGCTATTATTATGTTGCTTCTCATCATTGTTTTCATTATGACTGGCTCTAGATCTGCATATTACATTGGCTCACCTCTGCCGGTATTTCTACATGGGTGTAATTCTCTGTTATGGCCCTGCGAGCACGGGGCTGATGCCAGTATTCCCCTGCCTGGCATGCACACAAATTAGAGGCTGATTAACAGCATCCCAAGGAGACATTTCATATCGGGGGGATGGTTGTTACTCAGCAGCTGAGAGCGATCTGATGGAGAGGTTCCATTACCTACACAAACACACACGGATATGCAAAAAATAAACCCATTAAGTCTCTAGTTGGAAGTTGTTATTGTTTGCACTCCTCATCCATTTCACGATCACATGTATTTACGAGTAGGGGACTATCAGTGGACTTGCCATTCACCACATATTGCAGTGTTCAGTCAGCAGCTGATGGGGACCATTATGTGGCGGCCCACTCTGAGGCCACAACTGATTTGAAAACCATTTAAAGTGTGCCACTTTGGAAATCCCAGGTGAATGTGGGATTAACGATTGCCATGAATGCCACTGTGCTGCACATGCACCTCATTTTCTCTTCATATTTTACATTTCCAACATTTTGATGTGATGAGATAGGTAAAAGAGGGGGGGGGCTATATTTGGGTACAGCAGTGTTTTGAGCTGAATGCTATCACTGTCATTTATCATGATGACAGTGCTAATAGGCTAATGTTTAGCAGGTATGGTGTTTACCATGTTTTACATGTTACTTTAGCATTTTAGCATGCTGAAAATGATCAGTCGTGATGAAACGGAGTGTTACAGTAGAATAAAGTTAATTTGTCTGCTCGGTGATGCTACAGGCCACACGTGACAAATTCGTTAGAAGTGATTATCTATTGACATGTTTCTTCTTTCACCACCCAGACTTACTAGAAAGCTTGATTGTGGTTTGCGCTACAATCAAATATTACATCATGTACATCCATGGAAGGTACATGGAGGTTAATCAGAGGCAGAGAGGAAAAGAGTTTTTCCTTGTCTTCTTCCCTCCTCCTCTCGCAGCGCAGCGCTACAGAGAGGAGCTGGGAGGACGTGAGGTGGGATCAGCAGTTCATCTTGTTGGAATAAATATCTTCAGGTGTCCAATCCAAGTTCACAGACTGTAAGGCAGCATTGCAGCGATGCAGGCTCAGTCAGAGTCACCATTTATCAAGCCTCCATTAATGACTTGCCAAAAGAAAAATCCGGTCGCAACTTTTCATTTGATCCTGTATACATGAGCATCAACATGTACTTGAGAGGTTGCATGTTTGCCTGCCTGCATTTGTGCGTGTACTCATGTGTGAAGCACACTACAGTCAGGATGTCTGTTTATAGCCAGTCGTTGTAGGCTGATTAACTTTGACAGGCAGCCTCACAGACCCACCACAACACAAGCAGTAAAGAAACGAGGCGGCGTTTCCTCTGCAGGAAAGTGTTGTCATGCAGCCGTGGCTGGTTCCCGTCCAGATTCTGATTGGTCTCACAACTCATTCATTAAAACGGAACTAAAATCAACACATTTTGACACCAACGACCAACTGCATGAATCAGGATGTCCTTGTTTTACGTGGCTTCCAAAAGAAAAGAAAAAAAGGTACTTTGACATCATGCTGAATTCCCGCTGGGTGAATCAGTAAACTGTATGCAATTCTGTGAACCTGAATGAGGCAGTTTTGGCCTGCTTACAGGTGGCAAGAACTGATAACTGTGAGAGCAGACATCATTAAAGTAACACCATGTTTAACAACCCTGCCGGTCTGAGCGGTTTTATACCGAAACACAAGCGATAAAAAGGTGCAAAGCAGGGGAGGATAACATTTTATGCACACTTATTCACTCAAAGCTGAGTAATGTGGAATACAAGCAGACACACTCAAGTTTTAGCATTTCCAAATGCTCCAAAATGTGTTGAATCTGTTCTCTAGAATGCTTTTTTTAGTTTTTTTTTTTAACCAGGAAATGAGAATGGGAAATAAGACTCCTCATCATCCATCTAGCTAGTGCTAACTATCTGGCTGATTACCAGATGTCAGATATATTGTAGTAAAACCCTTGAATGAGGATTGTGGCTTTAAGCTAAATGTTTGCAGTGTGTTCGGTAAAGGAGACTTAAAAAAAAAACGCTTAAACGGCTGCTGTGTTTTACAGAAATGTCCAGAGACAGCAAACAGCAAGTTGTTTATCCTGTTTCACGTACTAACATTCAGCAAACCCTGCTCATATCCATGCTGTATTATGCTAAAGGGAAGCAGATATTATTATCATACTACTCAGATCTATGCAAGAGTTGCATATCAGAAATTTGGACATTTTGAAAGGTCTCAGATTATTTTTTATTATTTTGTTTTTATGAGGTCACCCATCACTGAGAACAGGGCCATTTGAATATGAACTTTGCTTCGTCCGGCAATTGATGTACACCAAATACACTGCTGCCTTTAAAGCCAATACATGACAGCCTCCAGCTCTAACAAAGTCATTACCATGGCAGGTGCCTGAGGCTGGACAGAACAGACGGAGAAGCACGTGAGCTACAAGGAGCAGTGATGGTAGCAGCATTGGTATGTCTGTTTCCAAACTATTTGGAACATAATACGACGGTGCAGCCAATGACAGTATCACGTTTGGACACGACCAGGTTGATTTGTTGAGATGTGACAAGGCTGAAGAGAAACTGAGCTGGGTTGAAGTTTGCACTGAATGCAGAGCAAGTGGAATTGTATCCAACTCAAAACATCTTCCTGGACATACCACTATTCATGTGCCAACTTTAAAAAACTTTTTTTTTAAAAAAAGGACCAATATGTTCTATGGGCTCCAGCTCAGAGAAAACAATAAAAAAAAAATTTAAAAAGGCCAACAGGAACAGGATCTACACACTTAAGCCTTCTAAATATAAAGTGCACAGCGGATAGAAAGAAGAAAAAAAAAGCCTAATGCATAGCCGTGTGGAATCTGTTCAAATGCCACATAAGGATCCAATTAGAGTCAGGGCTTCCCACAGCCAGCTGGTGAAATGAGCAGTGTAGCACGGTTCTTAGAGGTCAGTACAAGTGCAACAATCTCATTACAAACCATAGATTTCAGCATTTTTTTTATTAATATTTCTTTAAAAACACTTGACAATGAGGTAGAACAAGAAAAGAAAAAAAAATAAAGAAAAAACTTTGAAAAGTGCCCAAACCCCACACTGTGCAGGTTAAAGAACCAGAGCCAGCACTGGAACAGGTTGCTCTCCTGAACACGAGCTTTTCTCTCCCTCCTCTGTCTTTTCACTCTCCCTTTTTCTCGGCTCTGACAATCTTTCACTTGTGCTGCTTTAGAACAGAAACACCATTGTGCCCTCCACTGCAAACAATGCCTGCTGTTGTCGCTGTAAGGCCCCAAAAACACACATTAGCTCACTTTGCCACTATTGTCCGCTGGTGATTCCTGTCAGGGATCTGGTGAATAAGTTCGACTCAACTGGGTTTGGACAATCCTGGCCATACCACAATGTCAAGTGGGCAGTTTGCTGCTTAAGTGCTCTCGAGGAGGAACTCTGAATGGAGGTGTTGGCTTGCACTCTGATCTCCCTGTCAACAATCTGAGGCCGGGGGGCCGTAACTCATTGTCACCTTCACCTTGAAAGAAAGCAGATTATTTTAACCCTCCTGATGTGTTAGAAAGTTGCCCACCCTCTTTTGTGTTAGCAGGTCAAATTTGACCCAGTATTGTTTTTCACCTCATAATTAACTTATTATGAATTCATATACATGCAATCACTGTTTGAAATTTATTTTCATGGTCCCAAGACCATTTATTTATCAGCATACCACTCATTTTCAATTTAAAAAAAAGGTTTAAACTCACTCATTATATCCAATAGTGAAGACAAGGGGTAATTATGTTATCTGACTACAGACTAATATTAGAACACACTTTCTAGAATAAATTGGTTTGTGTTTTGGTTTTTTTATAGAACTTTTTAGAAGTTTATTTGAGCTTACATTTATCCACAGAGCAACCCACAACTTTGAAATGATGCATGCAAAAGCCTATATTCTCTGCCGGGTCATATTTGACCCATAACATCACAGATGTAACTTTTTTTAAAATTTTTATACAGACCTTCAGAACTGACTAAAATGTGGAAGATTTGTTTTTTTTTTTTAGTAAAGCTGTTTTTGAGGACATCATGAACTCCAACACAAAAATAACTAGATGGTACAGCTACATATAACTTAACTTGAAAACGGGTCAAATTTGACCCTAAACCCAATAGAAGGGTTAATCTGGTGGTCCACCAATATCTTTGAAAGCAATGTATACAGTACCAGCAATGGCTTTTATTATGAAGAGAAGCACTGCAGTGAAGCATGCTGTACCTTTACATTTACCCAAACAGTACACTGTATCTCCATTTGACGACAGCACAGACCAAAGCCAGTCGGCCCTTGGTTTTAACATTCCTGCCTGAAGCTACAGAGGCTTGGAGAGGCCTCCAGAGGTATGTGACCCTCAGTTACATTTATCAGCTTCAGAACTGATAAAGGCAATGCCACAGGCGACCAGAGATGACTGGCAGCTACTAGAAGCACAGACTTGTTCTGCAGGTCATAAAACACAGCTTTACACCATATCAGTCAACAGGAGAGGAGAAAATGATAGGGAGACGCAGGGGCAGCGCACAAAAGGCTCCCGCTTTAAAAGACTTGGTTTGCTTCTTTATTGTCATTTGAATGGTTTTTATTATGGAACGAAAATGTCCCAGAACTAAATGTGCAAAGTTTCATTTTGCGCTACAAAAAAGAAAAGAAAAAAAGTATCAGGTTTTGGAATTAAATCTTTCTGTCATTCCAACAGAGAGCATGTGACGGTGCTGCTCAATGACTGCTATGCTAACTAGCTGGCAGACTAGCTGAATGGTGTCTGATTGACTGAGTAATTGACAGGCTGACTTTGTACGCTTACTGACTGATTGACCGACTTAGTAATTAAGTGTATGACTGGCAAATGTAATGGTTGTTCTGCTCTGGGTTCCCTTCACACACACACACACACGCGCGCGCACGCACGCACGCACGCACGCACGCACGCACGCACACACACACACACACACACACACACACACACACACACACACACACACACACACACACACACACACACACACACACACACACACACACACACACACACACACACACACACACACACACACACACCAGCCCTTTGGTGCAGCCTGTCAGCGTCTGTAACCGTTTCCCACCTCTTGTATTATTGTGTGAATTGAAATGCCAAAGAGAGCATTTCACACACACGCAGAGCCAGTGGTGTGTGTGTGTGTGTGTGTGTGTGTGTGATAGGTAGGTGGGGGGGGGGGGTTGCCTGCAGCTCCCTCTCAGCGTCTTCTCAGGCAGGAAGGGGAAATATGATTATCCAGTGGGGGAATTGTTTCATCAACACCTGGAGCAGATACATGAAAATATGAGGATTTATGTACTGAGAACAAGTTTACCTCTACTGCCAGGAAGCAATTAAGGAGGAAGCTGGAATTACTACCCTCCACACCACCCCACACCCCACACCCACAACACTGGCTCCACACCAGTGGCACACTCGAAGAACTGATTGGGGAATGCCAACTGGAAGACGGGGAGCGTATTCATTCCCAAAAATTGTCCCATTAATGACTGATAAGAACTTGTGTGCAAAATGTTTGGATCTCATTTGACGGTGTTGCAGGAAACAACAGATGCTCACATCTAGGGGTGTCCTACGTATCATCCATGAGGATATCTTAATGGTTGTTCAAACAATGTGCGAGCTGACATTATTGAGTATGTCGGTCACTTTGCAAAAAAACAAACAATCGAAACGCGTGACCCGTCCACTGCCATTTTGGCAAGGACCCGACACCTTTTTATTCTATCCCGACTCCAACAAAAGACAATACAACAAGGCATGGTTGATGCAAAAAGGAATACTTTAACCTGGAAAATGGAGGAGGTGCCTTCTTTTAAGACCTGGCTGGCAGAAATATCCAACCTGTTCCATATGGAGAGGATTTAACATATTTATTTATCTAGAATGGCCTAAAGCATGTATTCATGATTTTACACATAGGTGTGTATATTCTGTATATGTGCTGTATGTACTGTATATGCATTCCTGTCAGCCAGTGGACACATTGTAGACATGCATTCTGTGGTTGGCGCTGACTTCTTTTTAGCTTAGCTTTAGCTTGTAATCTAGAAGAGCTTTTTTTTTTTCCTCCGTCCTTTTATTTTTGTCTTTGTTAATCCCTGAGGGCAGGGGGTGGGACTTCTTTGTAGTTGTGCTATTTGTTTCACAAGCTGAAAATCTCTAAATTAATTTTCTTTTCTTTTTTTAAAAGGAAAACAATCAAACACATGTGAGTCAGCTCACTTGCGAGTACATGCTTGCAAAAAGCTCGGGAAAAAAATACGGTTGCCATAATAATTGGCCGTATCAAAAGCCAAAAAACGTTCAGGCTCTCATAGGCTCACATCAAATGGTGAATGACTTCTGAGCCTCATAGCAAGAAATCCAACTGGATCATGAGTTCAAATCAATATGGCCCAATTGGAGCTTGTATTTTCTTATTTTCCTATGCATAGGTAGGCATACATAGTCACTGCACTGCAAAGTGAAGTTAGCGTGACTGAAAAATGAGTGAACAAAAAGCGACAGGAAACAGACCACCTGCAAAGACGCCAACAGCCTCGCCGTCCACGTCGTCGGATTTAGTTGCAAGACCATCTTTGCTTGAATGGCGGTGGTTTGGGTTTGAATAGGAGGATGTTGCTCAAAGGACAGGTTGACATTACAGCCCAGCTCTACGACCATCTTGTTTCACCACCTTTCACCACCATCGAACAAACCAGCGCTCACCACAATATGAGGAATATGAAAAGCTTCTGGTGTCAGCCGTCCATGACAGGCCTAAAGCGGCCAAGGCAGCAGCATGAACACAGATTCAGGAAGCTTTAACAGAAACATTCAGTAAAAAAAAAGAAAAGAAAAGAAAAGAGCCTTATGACAAGAAAAGCTACAGATGGCAGGACATAAACAGTCACCAACTACATCGCTAAAGACACGGTTCTTACTTGAATGCTTCAGTTTTAAGTAAATAAATATTGTCCTCAAACATGTTTGCGTTAACATTGTTAGTCGGCAACAATGAATATCCTATCAATTGAAAGTAGACGTTGTCGACATGGCACACACTCACTCACATCCTGCATAGCTGTAGACAGAGAACATCCTGCCGTCCTACTGTGACCTCTGAGAAGTGGAAATTATAAAAGTAATCATCAGATTGATGCGTTGTTTTTTTAATGTTGTAAAGTGGTGTCGTACTTTTCATACCAGTCTGAGGGGCTTAAAGACTCACACTGATAAGATCAAATCCCTTGCTTTTTCATTTTCTATATCATATTTGCTTTTAATCCTTGCAAACATTTCTTTTCAGGCATCTACAGGAGGCCATAGAGGAACCGATGACCTTTGAATATACAAATACACTGTGCACATATACAAATACACTATGCACACAGTCCTGTTTGTCAGACCATCGCCGTAATGAGACGCTAGAATATAAAGAGATAACATTTGCTGTATGGCAGCTGGTGATTTGTTGCAGACACTGCTTGATGGTTTAGTTTAAGGAGTAGCATCAGCGCTCATTAACCACATATAGTGAAAAGGAAAGTATGTTGGGGTCAACACAGAGACTTTTTTATGAAATACACTTTCAATTTTTAAAAAAAAGCACCATATATTTTCCTTTCAGCCTCATCTGTGCAGGTTGACACTAATGCTGACTATCAATGTCTGAGTCTTGCAGAGAGATAATGTGTTCCTGCTTGACGAGCGTCTGTTATCTGCACTGTACTGATCCTCGTACAGTGAGGAAGGCTCCTTAAGTGGGACCAGTTCAACTGAGACTAACATTGTGGTGATTAATTTTGAGATAAAATATCATTGAAAAGAAATAACCAGTATGCCACAGAGCAAGCCGACAGTAAGTCTAATTTATTTTGGTATGACAGTGACTTGGCTTGTATCCACGCTTCCGATCATAATACCAATGTGGCTATGAATAGCATGGTATCTGCACCACACACGGCTAAAGTAGCTGCTACGCTACGGGGCCGAGAGACGTGGAATGCAAACAGCAGCATGGCAGAGTTGTGTTTATGTTCTCTCTCTCTCTCTCTCTGCCTATGTTCTCTATTGGTTCAACAACTGGCCTTGTGCTCAGGCTCTGAGACGTGTTTGCGTGTCATTTTGATCTTATTCCACGCCTTGGGTAAAGCCCTCCTGGCTCTAACTTGCAAAGTGGCCTCTCTGAAATGAGTCGTTCGGCCTGTTTGAAAGACGGGTGATGATTTATTTTACTGCCTCTGATCTATGGGTAAACACCCTGGGGATGGAAAGACTGAAAGAAGAAAAAAAAGGGTATGAGGAAAGAAGAAAATGGACAGTGACGGAGAGCAGGAGAGACAAACCCTGACGATACTTTTCTTTGGCAGGTCTGTCAGCCACATCTCACTGTGGTTGTCTTGCCCTTGCAGGTTTTACTGTAGTGGCAGTAATATGCCTTGTTATATACCCCACTATATTTCAAACACATTCTCTCCCACTTCACACTGCTGAGCACACAGCCACAACACTGACTTTTATAGACATTCAAAGAATTCATAATGTGACAAGTGTCTGAGTCAGCAACAGGTCGAGCCTGTTAAAAACAGATGATATGCTCAAAGAAGCTGTAGGCAGACTGAAAGAAATGTACTTCCTGAACAAATGTTGGACCAATATGGGGAACAATTCCAATACTGATTGTTTACATTAATGAATTTATATTAAGTTTAAATGTAACATTTGTCAAACTAAGTACTTTGAAAATGAAGATTTCAGAAGGGTTTAGTATTTACCCTATAATTTAAGAGGCAGTGTTTCCCCTAGGTTTATTGGTTGGGTGGTCTATACATATATATAATTCTGAAACATCATTCTGTGTTTTGCTAGCGTCCCTCCCCTCAGCAGCCAAGGAGCTATTAGCACCCACAACTCTTGTATAGGTGGCATGTGAGCATGTATCCATCCATCCATCCATTTCCTTCCGCTTATCCAGGGTCGGGTCGCGGTGGCAACAGACGAAGGAGGGTATACCAAACGACCCTCTCGCTGGCAACATTTTCCTGTTTCTCCTGGGGGATCGCGAGGCGTTCCCAGCCCAGATGAGATATGCAATCCCTCCAGTGAGATCTGGGTCTCTTTCCACTTGGATGACCCGGTAAAAAACCTCCAAAGGGAGGCGCCCTGGAGTCATCCTAATTACAGTTATGTGTGAAATATGTCATGAAAAAAAGACTCTTTATATATAAAAACAAGTTTCAGCATCTTGGAAAAGTCTGCCACTAGTGATCTGTCAATCAATACGATAACAAAACACCTAGTTTGATGACGTTGTGAAGTCACATGGGGACTGATGCCTTCAAGCAACGTTGGTGATGAAAGTCTGTCTGACGTGACTCTGACAGAAATCCTGTGCATGGGCGAGGTAACGGTTTTAAGTTTTATTTTCTTTACATTTAGTCACGGTCGCCGGCTTCCTCCCTCACCCTCTGACATATGATTTAGTGTTTCACATGTTTCCCCAAGGTAAGACCAACCACAGGGTTTGAGGAGGATATGACACCACTGACAGGCAACAAAATGGAATACAGCATTACTTTGAGTGAAGTTACACGTTTCGTTGGGTTTGAACACTGCTGCAAACGTTTCGGATCATGCAAGTACACATCTCAAGAAAATATGCTGTCATAACATAGGTTCAGACATTTGTAGACATTTTAATGTGGAAATGTTAGGAATACCTTTTAAAACATTTCCATTGCACATTTGAGGGAGAGGGCCAAAGTCAGCCTGATACACTGACATACTGTAAGTGAACGGACATTACTTTATCAGGACTGACAAACTCCACCTGCCAAACTCCGATGGATGGCTGACAAGCCACTTCTTTAGAGCTGAAGAAAACTGAGTGTGGCAGTTCAGCCCAGAGTTGTCAGGCAAATGTCATCCAGACACTGAATGGAGCAGAGGTAGGAGGGGAAAAGAGAGAAATTCCATATTGCATAACCACCCTCTTATCTAAGCTCTATTATCTTGGCCTCAGTTTATTATATGGCTGCCAAAGCTATCACACACAAAAAACTGAAACTGTCCTTTTTTGGCTTTGCCTGCAACCAAACATAAACACACAGAGAGACAGATAGAAAAGGCTAAGTGCTGTTAATAAAATCAACATGTCAACAAAAAATGAGCTGTAATAAGTAAATTGCAGACTAATCTATCGCCGTATCTTATTTCAGACTGGGAGCCGAGTGCTGAACAATTATTGTCAGCATCACTTGGCCTGTAAAGAGTATTCCCCTCAGAGCTGGTGGTGGTAACGAGTGTCGCTAACAGAAGGGCATGTCAACAACTGTTAAAGCTAATTGCTTTCGCACCAAGAGCGATCTATTAAGAAAACATGCAGCAAGACTCTGCGCAATGTCACAAATGCATGAGTCATGACTTTAAAAATGAGGCCCTCCATGAAAACAACAGGACCACTAAGGACTGGAGGCTGATTTGATTTGTAATCTGATGGCTTAAGTTTTGAGCCAGCATTACCATAAAACAGAATCCTCCCTGAGTACAAACATGTTAAACTGTTTTAATTGTCTTCTGTACAATTAAATACTGCATTCTAGTCTGATTTCAGATGTTATTTACTTTTTAAACCCGACTTCATTAAATGACTGAGTATGCAAAACCATTAGTACTTCTCATTGCTTCATCCAAGCATGAACAATACTTGTACCCAGTGAGGGCAACAATATTTAATTGAATTTTCTTTAATTTACACGACATAAATGAGAGCTTTTTGAGAACTCATAAAGACACGTGGTTTAAAAAGAGGGTGACAAAGTGCTCAGTGAAGCCGCGGACAAACAATTTATCACTTTTTCACTCGATGTTGACTTTAAAGTTTGTCTGTATGAAGAAAACCACACAAATAATGCAGATTTGTGATAATAATGACAGTACATGGAGAAAATGGAAACTTAAAATGACTTTTTCACGCCTCCAATCACATTTTAATTAAAATGTGACATCACATTTAGAGATGACTGATAGTTTTGTAGTTTTACATGTAATAGTAATGATGACAAACAATTGCACATCTGATGAAATATAACATATCATTTAAAGTGATGCTGCTAACAGCTCCCAGTCTCCACTTTAGCTGCTGAGCTAAGGCTATGTTAGCTAACATCATACCATCAAGTATGGCTGATGGATTCGGACTATTATTTACTCTCTGGCACTAATGATATGTTGGCCGTTGAGAACAGCAAATCACACATGCAATCCCTGCTAACTTTTTAAATGTCAAATATTTTGTATAAATATTTTAAGGGGACAAGTGCATACAGGAGGATTGTAGTGACAGGAAATAATGTTGTTTTTTTTTCACATTTGTGCACCTGACACAAATCCTGTATGCCTGGTAAATTGATTGCTAGTTACACACAAAAACTGCAAGCATCTACAAGTTTCTTTCACCTTGGTTTCTAGGAGAGCGTTGTTAAGATCGGTGTAACTACTTCCCCCCCCCCCCCGACACTCGCGACTTGGTCAAAACCAGTCAACAGACCTTTCCAGTTCAACTAAATTAGTTTGCAAGGCTGGGAAAAAATGACCTTGCACGCTCATGCAAACAAAAGGTTTGAAGCGAACCAGGCTTTCAAATCTCTTGTCAGCGACGGACACAGCTGAGAAGAAAAACAGGCATTTCTTAATGAGCCACTTAAAGGGTGCCCTCTCTATTTAGGTTTCATTATTTTTATTGTAAATCCTTCACAGCCCTCGTCTTTTAGTCATTCATGCAGAGCTTAAGCAGCCAAGTGCACCGTTATTTATTAACTGAAATCACAGGGTTGGAAAACACCTCCGCTGAATGACAAATATGATTACTACGAAGTTATCTCCAAAAATATCTTTTTCTAAAAGTGATCAAATGAAATGTCTTCTGTTAACATTGTTTAACAACATGAATTAATCAAGCAGTCGAGGAACCGGAGAGGGGTTATGAAAGGCATGGGGGGGGGGGACAAATCAGCAGTGCATAATTACGGGGGAACCTTCTAACAGCATAGCTCCTAATCCATTGCAGGCTCAGAGACAGCTTCTTAATCACAGAATAATTACATCCTGTCATTCACTGCAATGAAAACATTGAGACAGAAGGATAGAAGACAGCTCTGGACGACAAGCAGGAAATGGATATCTATGCCTACAACAAGCTACCCACGTGCTTTTATATGCCACTTAATATATGTTAGCTATCCTGCTCTGTCTGCACATTTCAGCAATTCCTCATGAGTCAGGGTACCTGAAAACAAAAAAAGGTTCTTATTCTGAGGTTTTGTACTGCTGGTACATTCAGAATGTAGAGTGACACCTCAAAAAAGACAACTGTCAGCTCTTCAAAGAGGACCCTTAAGGACTAGCAAGCATTTATCCCGCTGCCTTCCAAAAAATACAACAGCATAGCTGGCTGAGAGCTTCAGAAATATAGAAAATGTGTCTATACTAGCAGGTGGCTACAATGTCGGATTAGAACTTCACATCTTTTTTGGTACCGACTAAAAATGTGCCCGTACCACTAATGTTGAAAACTGTTGATTACTAAAAGCTTATTCACTTGTGTCTTTGCTGAGTTCTTAAACGGCTGGTTTTGTAGCATCTAAAAAGTTTAAAGTCAGATTTGCACAGTGATCTTCACATGGCAGGCCACATCCAACCCACCGAAGCTTTGCATGTGCTCCACAGAATATTAACAAATTTGGAAAATGCGTGTCCCAAACGTTACTTATGAGTGGAAACCTTTTGTTGCATTTTGGCCATCTGTTTATATGAGAACGGCGTTTTCGGGGACTGAAACCGCAAACTTTTGAAAACGCGCTCCAGAGTGGAAACTCTTCAAAATGCCACCGTAACTTTGTCGTGTTAACGACCAGAATAACAACAAAAATGCAACATCGGACTGTCCGGTTGTGTTTGTGCTGCAGACTCTTGAGTTTATTATGTAGATATGCTGAACCACCACTGTGATCTTATTCTGCAATGTTGATTTTGAAAAGTTAGGCCACCAACTACTGCCTTGGCATGCACACTACAGCATTTTCAGTCGTTTTTGTGGATCGATGTGTACGGGGATCATTTCGGAAAAGATGCCGTGTCAATGCAGAAACACAAGAAAAAACTTCAGCAAAAACTGTGTCGTGTAAACGGAGCCAAAGTATCTAGTTATCATTATGGGTTTTCCATGTTTTTAAGAGTCTGTTCATACTAATGTAGTCCACTTGAAATAAGAAAGTAAGACGGCGATGGTCTCCCACACTGTCTGCTTATAGAATTACTGGCCCTTGGTTGAGTTGGACTTAGCTGATGACCCTTGGACAGCAGAAAAATAATCAGCTCCATCATTTCAGTCACTTTTAAGCAGAAATGTCAAAAACCTGACTTGTTGCAGCTTCTTAAATAAGAGCATTTGTTTGTTAGTCTTCTCTGATGCATATCTTTGAGTTTTGTGCTGTTGCTTTAAAAAAGACATCCACTCAGCTCTAGGAAACTGATGTGTCACTTTGTCTGCAGAGTACATTTATTTTATAGATCACACAATTTTCTTCAATTGTGTTTTATTTAATGTCACACAGATAGCCTCCACACCTGAGTAGATGTTTAGTTTTTTTTGTCACTGAGGAGACCTTCCAGATCCACATGAACGCACCTCCACCACACACTGGAGCCTTCCTTTGGTGGATATATTTAGGTCACTGGTTGATGGCTCGGACAGATGCACAGTGGAGGTTCAGTCTTGTTTGTGTGTGTGTGTGAGGGAGAGAAGCCTTGTGAATGTGACCATGCATTTATCAGCCATGCTGTCGCCTACAGTGTGTGACAGTCAGAGAGAGCTGGAGCTGGGGGGGGGCATCCCACTGGCATTAAGAAAGCTCTCTCCATGGGATGCGTCAGCCAATGAGCAGCAGAGCCTCGGGGGGCTGCCTTGTTAATTAAAGCTGGAGTTGTTTGTCAGTGCTGGCATATGATCCACAGCGCTATCGCCAAAGACAAAATACGAAGCAAGACTGCTGCAACCCTTGCAACAAATCTGCTGCCTTACCATGAAACCAAGACATCTTACTACAGCAGTGACTGCTGAGGCTTCAAATGTCAGTGTCAGTTTGCACTGTGTTACCAAACCTGCAATCAGTCTAGAGCAGGAGCACGCAGCCAACCACAAGGAAAAGATAGGAAACTACTAAAAAATCTTGTATAACCTGTTAATCCAAGCAAAGCATCAATTAAGGCTTAAGGTCAGAAGGCATTAGCACACCTCGGTACGTGCTACCAGGGTGTTTATCTTTGGCAAGTCATGTTGACTTGAAGTATCAGCACTTGACAGAGAAGTGCTCCAGAGTGTCATATGCCCTAATGACTGCTAATAAGGAACACAAAGTGCTACCTGACTGCTAACAATGCCCCCGTTTGCACAGCCTATTCAAGGTGCGACTGTTGCGTCTCTATTGCACCTCACCATTCTGTATGAATGTTACAAATGCTTAAGGGGTGTAAGTCATTGTTGGTTTGCATCTGAGTTGGCAGTGGAGGTAGTAACAGCGCCAAATCATTGTCTGTGTGACATTTTGACGGCAGTGTTTCCCCTACCATTCATTTGGAGGGGCAGCCCAAAGTGACTCCAAAGTGCAAACCAGGCCAATCTGTTTTCTTCAAATGTGTCGCCACCTGCTACCACCCAACCTGAATCTGGTAACAGTGGCGAGGATGCTAATAACTCCTCTGCTGCTGAGGGGAGGGAAGCTAGCCCTGCCCCGAGCACTGACACAGCTGCAACCACCAAAAAAGCACAAGAACACAGGCTTTGACCCATCTTGGCTGGCAGCGAGAAAATACTCTTCCTGGCCCTAGAAGACGGATATAGGTATGGTTTGGTGTAAAAGTAAATAAAATTGCACAATTAATTACACCCTACGTGTTGAAGCACTCACCACAATTTAAGTCAAGGGAACGGCTACGCTATGGGGCCAGGATGATGAAGAGAACTGATGGAATATAGAAATGTACAATAGCCTACCTATTCACTGAAAATATATTGTGGCATAAACACATAGCGATATTTCAGAATTATATTAATGAAGTCGTCCCCATCCACCGTTTCCCCACATGCTTAGCTGTACGATGGAGGTGAAAAATAGAATTCTTTTAAACGATTGCTCAGTTTCAGGTCTGCATCAGAGCACTTGATGAAATAGAAAGACGCATGCTTGAAACTGGAATATTATTGGCTTAGATCCACAAACCAGTATTGTTAAGAAGAAGAGAAGCAGCAACTCACAGTTTTCCTAAGAACTACTGTCAAGCTCCCCTTGGGCAAGATACTTGATTTCCCCATACTGCTTTAGAGCTGGTGCAGTGGCCAAGGACAGAGGATGATTGAATGAAGAAAAAGAGCAAGCATGTTTGGCAAAACCTCACTGGATAAACAGAGAGACAGACTCTCATTCTCATCAAGAGCTTCTATTTATGAAAACCATTTTTGTCAGAATGCCTGGCCTTTCTGCTTTCTGCCCTTGACACTGTTCTAATATCACTAAATCAACCAAACCACAATCCCCATTAGAGTGAATTTAGAAACTCACGCTGTGGAACGAAAAACCCAAACAAATCTGTAAATTCATGTTAAAGCAGATGAACAGAAGGATTGTGGATTAACGGGAGGGGATTTGCCGCACAACGTCACTCACAGAGCAAATGGAGCAAATCAAACATCTCAATAATACTGTGACAGACGGATAATTGTGTCATTTTATTATCCACTCGCTTGTTTGATACCAACAGGGAGAATTCTGGAGGGTTTAACCCACAGCGGGTAGTTGTTTTATAGTACTGCTGTCAGGTGAAAACCTTTCATATCCAGGAGGTCGGCTTTTCAGCGTTTGAAAAATTCCTGAGTATAAATAATTCTGAAGATGTTTAAGTGGGATTTCTAGAGGAATAACAGGAGTGGTAACTGATTTGAAGCGTCATTCCAAGAGAGTAACATGAAAGTCACCTATCTGGGATTTCTTCTACTCTTTGCAAAAGCCTGTAGTATAGCAGATTGACTGTGCTAACACTCTTTGAATCATCACTGAATCATCCCTAACATTTCTCTAATCACAACAAGGTGCCCGTGACCAAACAGCACGGCTGTGTTTGCACAGTCGATTTGCACAGGTAAGTAAGCGGTTTTCCTATGAGAAATGGGGGGATTCAAAGCAAATAAACACACCATAATCAAATGCAGCCACGGCTACAAATTGCTTTTGGCTGTAGTGAAGCAGGTTACGGGAGCGGGCGAGACCACCGGAGAGCCTACGCCTTCATCAAGGGAGCTTGATCCTATCAGCGCGGAGCTGGAATATCAACAACATCAACCACATAATGGTGTTTACAGTCAAATGCTCGGGGAGAAACCCGTAACCTCTGGCTTTTAGGAACAGACAGTAACAGCTGTTAAAGACTTAAAATAGGGCGATCCAAATGATGGCGACTGTGACCCAAAGGTGACGGGGGGGGGCTTTATGAAACGTGCTCATCCTGAAGTAGAGAGCAGCACAGGGATTCCATAAGAGGGAATATTGGTGTGATGGCCGCGTGGAGGAATAGATACCGTCGATGGCAGGATGCTAATAAGACTGTAAGGCCTGACATAACAGCAACATGCTGCCATCAGTCACTCCGAAGAGGTCAGGAGGACCACACACACACCATCAGTCGGGGCTTATCGGAGCATGTTGCAAAGAGGTCAGAGCTATTCCTTGGCCAATGGCTGTTGTGTCCTCCTCATAATTGATGAGCAATTAGCACAGGTGGTGTAGGTCATGAGCTACACTCAAGCATACAGTAACTATCTGAAAGGAGTCAAGGCTGACCGTCACACATTTCCAGTGGGTGTATGTTTCAAAAGACTGCATTCGCCCACAGAGATGCAACTTACCTATAAAAAAAAGGTAATTATTACAGTTACATAGAGTGAAAATGAAATCATGTCTCATGTCAAAATTAGCAGAGACCTCCACAAGCAGAGAAATCGAGAGACAAAGCCCAAAATAACCTGCGCACATCCCCCTATAGTGTAATTGTGCCAGATCCACCAACATCATTTAATAAGCAGTTCTTTTGCATGCAAATCAGACCTATCACAAACAAGCTGGTGGCATGTGTGCATCATTTCACAGAGAGCAGGGGTCACCGGTTGGCAGATTTGGCTTCCATCCAGAGACCGTGAAGCCTTTTGACATAACAGGAATTATTATGCCTATTATTCATTTTTGTCATTCAAGGGTTTGGTAAGAATGCACTTTGTCTTGTGCAGGGTCTGACTAACAGTCTGTTAGGAACTGAATGGCACCATGTGAACTGGTGTACTGGTTACATCAGTTGAATCACACCCAGACCACCCAAGTTCGGATCATGGGGGTTGTTCTTTTTAACAAGTTTTTTTTTATGTTTTGGGTTTTCATTTCTCATAATATCACTATCATTATTATTATTATTATTATGTTATATTATCATTAGGGGTTACATTTAGGATTTAGGGTAGTGGACTGACACCTTGGCTCAATGGAACTTCTTACAATTTTAGTTTAACACCCCCGACACAGAACCATATCATGCCTCATTTTCTCAGCCTTTTGACATAAGCTCCTATCTAGAGCACATTGTTTCCTCTTTTTTTCACTGAACACAGATTCAACACTTGAGGGTAAGAAAACTACAACTGCTTTGGAATTTATAAGACAAACATTGCACAATTATTCATTTAATTTCCCCACCCCCTCCCGAAAACACAAAGAGCCAGCATTTATGTGGTGACAAAACACCGTGGGGGGAACCTTTTTGAAACCATTTTAGAAATGAAACACGCAGGTATAAACAGGAAGCTTCCAGAGACCAATGTGAAACTTTTGAACTGAAATGAGTGCATCAAACACACAAAACAAAGACAAGTCCTTGAGGTCAACAGGGACAGGGCACCAAACTGTCAGCAGAGGAGACACCAGCGAGAAGCACTCCTCAAAGTCTCTAAACTGGCAACCATGCAGTGCAAAGTGCACAATTACTAACCTCATAAAAAATTCAACAAGAATGAGCATGGACGCACACATTTAATACACATTTGATCACATGTAACACGTTTATCTTGGCCACACTGGAGACTTTACCCTTGAATCTATTGTTTGGTCTCATGAAATGCAATATGTTCAATCCATATTAGCTACACAGTTTTCCAGTTGTGTGTAGTGTCTGTTCTGCTTCTTATATTAATCGGAGGATAACAACAGTTTTTCACATTAAAAGCCTTCCTCTCAGTCCTTCCCTCTGCTTTCACTCCCACTCTAAGCACCATGACTGGTTCAGGCTAAATGGAACAGCAATATATAACCAGTGATGACCTGCACGGGTTAGAGCCGTTAACAGAGGGAGGTAGCAAATTTGCTGATCGGCTCCAAGTGAGTGAATCTTCCATTTAGTGTACGAGGATGAGCAGCTGGTTCATATTTCAAGCAGTTGTTTTGTTACTGAAACGCATTCGATCATTATTGTGAGTTGTGACTAAGCAGTATGTAGGAAGCAAGAGTCAATCAGGAATGATTAATACTGCTGCTAAGCCTACATGGGAGGTTGTCATTGAAATGAGGTGGCCTGTGGTACAATCCATGGGCTTTCAAATGAGGTCATCATCTTAAAATAAACAAACCTCAGTGGGCATGTAATATGTTAGCTATGTTTATTAAAGTGTACTTCAACTGCAGCGTTCCCACAATGAGCCATGAAAAAAGCAGGCCTGCCTGGATGCCTCGTCAGTCAGCCAGAAGTCCCACAGGGCCAATGTTTTATTTGTCATTTGGAATGTAATGAGATAAAGGAGATGAGAGCGTGTCACAAGAGAACCTCCTGAAATCATTCCCCTGACATCAGACATACCAGAGGAATGACAGAAACAGAGGTATCAGCACATGGTGTATCAGCCTGTGACAGATGGATGGTGCAATAGGCAGTTTATCAAAGAACAAAATGTCAAGAGTGCACCGACACAGGCATGATGCATCGGCATATAAAACAATGTGAGCTGGAGACATTACTGACACAGCAGCCACATCATGTACTGCCAATTATGAACAGCTCACTCCCAAAGCCTTGAACTTGTAATGGTCTGCAAACAGAGTTGTGTGCTGCAGTGGTTACCAAGACACTGATGTGAAGGACTCAACCAGGTACCTGATCATCTGAGCTGAACCTCTGAGCATCTCTGATCAATCAGATGATGAGACTCATCTCCACCAAGGCTCTAATTAGCATCATCTTAAGGAAATTAGAATCAAATAAGAACGGAGGGCTCAAGCACTCCCCCCACTTTTGGGATCTGGTTCCTCCTTACCTCCAGACGGTCCAGGCTGATGAAACTGGTGATTGCAAATCCATCAATGATATCCTCCTCCTGCGAGCTGGACTCCCGTCTTTTCCGTCGTGGAGGACGCGGAGCTCTGGCGGCGGCTGCGGGGTGCGGCAGGGAGGCGGCGTCCCTCCCCGGACTCTGTCCCTCCCTGTCGGAGCAGGAGGAGTTGGGGTCGGGGCTGCGGGCGTCTCTGCTTCCTGCCTCCCGTAACCTCCGCACCCTCTCCCGCTTGGACCGGCATCTGCGACCCTGCTTCAATTTCCCATCCATGTCGAAAGAGAGAGCTTGTGGCGTCAAATTAAATTTATAAATATAACTCCGCACAGTCGGTGCTCGCCTGAACGCTCGCTGCACCGCGTAATAACAGACAACACACTGGGCTAATGGTCGGCTGCGCTATAACGTGAAGACAGCGCTGTTTGCGTGTTAATAACAGCGCCAAATAAAGCCTTATAACACTCAATGACCTTGAGTACAAACCTCTCCACTCTCCATTACGATAAGCAAATGTTCAAGTATCCCACTCAGCGGGCAGAGAGGGAGCAAAGCGACGCGGATCCACGCGTTTATTTTGTCACGAATCTGCACTATGTCGACGCGGTTTCCGTGAAAGCAGGTGCAAAACGGTGAAATAGTTAAAATCCACGCATTACGCTCGCTTTGTAACTTTTGTAGCATCGGAATAATAACAAGCAGCGTTCCAGCCTAACCTCGCTGCATACCGCAGACAGCGCAGAGAAAGCATGTCGCTGCCCGTTGTTGTTTTCCACCACCCCAATCCATGATCCGAGGCTGTCAGATGAAGAGCTCGTCCGAAACAACACGCCTGGCGAACAAGTAGCCTGCGTATCGATAGCGGCTGTCGGAAGAGTGAATAATCCCGTACGCGTTGAGTTTTAAGCCATATTCCTCTCTTCAGCGGTAAAAAGATCCAAAGTCTAGGAGCTACTTATGCGCAAAATGATCCGAACCGTCCGAATAGCCATCCGGCGTGTAATCAAACTCCATGAGGCGATGAAGCGGTTTAGATATTCCAGTTTAGGTCATGTTGAGTTTCCTATAAATCCACTCCAGTCCGTCCCCTGGCTGCTCAGTTGCTCACTGGCTCGTGGTCTTTCTATTCGCATAGAAGGCTCTGATAAGTGTCCTTAAAGCGACAGGAGTGATTAAAGTCTCCTCCTCACCCCTCTCAATCCCTTCATCCGAAATTAAGACACACTCAAGCTTCAGAGGACCCACATAACTGACGCATTTCCGCAACCTCTGTATTACAATTTACCATAGGAAGGAGGCTGGTGTTAAAAAAATAAAAAAAAAATAAAAAAAATAAAAAAATAAAAAAAAGGAAGGGGGGGCTGGGGGCATTCTCACTCACTATTTGGTACACTTTGTCACACAAGGCCAATTTTAGTCTGACTACCCTCAGAGATGATGCCACATCATGCATTCTGCTGACTTTTTTTGTGCTGTCACAGGTAGAAAATGCAGGTTTGGAAACACAAACACGCTCACCTACTGTACCATGTTTGGCCAGCATCCTCCAGCTCTCTGAGTTCCCAAACCCAAAGTGGAGAGCTGTATTCCCATCGTCAGATTGTACAGTAGATATTTGAAATATGATTAGCCTGACCTGTGTGCCACATTTTTAGAACCCCTGGAGCAGGGTTGTGTGTCCCAATCTGCAGTGTAAGGGCTTCCTGGGGCCCCCCTGGGAGTTCCAGGGAGTCCAATGCAAAATAATGCACATTTTAATTTATCTGCTTTTCATCAGCAAAATGAGGACAATGACATTATATAATCCCTGTATTGTGTAACAATTATTTCCATTATAAGTGCCATTGCCCATTCTGCATTATATTATTTAAGTCTTTATAAATGTATAAAAAAATGTTCTAAATGGAAAACTATCGAGTGTTAATGATGGCAGGGACTTCTTTTATTGTTATAGCACAATTTTACAGTACATATTCCATATGGCATCAATCCCATATAAAAATAATACACCAACTAATATCTAAACTGGCAATACTAATACCAACTACAATATCGACCACAGGTAAAGCTAACTTTCAGAGGAAACGTATCAAGTTATCAAACAATATCAATTACAAATGCCAGGTAAGTGGCGCTTCCTATGTAAATACCTGGTTAGTTTTTGCATATTGATTTGTTTAGCTGGAAACGTCTTCTCTCTCTCCCCAACCCTCAATAAAGGAAGTTTGATGGAGCTGTGAACCTGCCATCTTTACACGTCAGGATAAGCACCTTAGTCAATTGTGATGATTTGCAACTCCGATCAGTAACAGTCAGATGTGGGACATGTGGAGAGGAGTGTCGATAATGAGCAGATAATATCCAAGACCTACTGGTAATAATCTCACAAGAAGGTTTGTGAGCCGAAGAAAAACTACAGTATTCAACCAGCGTGAAATCTTGCATCGAAGAATCCTCTGGCTCATTGATGTTCACAGTACAGGAAGCAGTGAAAGCAAAGCTGCGAGAGACAGACTGAAATACTGAAGCAGTTTGTGTGGTGGTTCAGGTGTGGGGATTTTCTGTTATGGTGAGATTCTTCTGTGAAACTGTAAGGCAATGCATCAAAATGCAAAACGAATCTACTTTTATGCAAATGCAGTGTGCTGCAGGGTAAATTATCCTGGGAAATGTGGGTGATTAAACCAGAGACTGTACTGAGTGAGGGAATATGATGGCGTTTTTATCATGAACTGCTGCGTCAGGTTACACTGTGTAATCTATAAGCAAGCATGAAAATGTAAACCGAGTTACTGCTGACAATTGGCTGCTGTTCAAGGTCCATAACTAAGAGTGCCCTCATGTACTTTTCATCCAAGCAGCAAATCTCAGGACGGCAGCAAGTATATTCTTCCACCTGTATGTTGCTTTAGAGAACAATAACCAGGTGAATCGCACATCAATCTTTTGAGCAAATGCAGCTTTAGGGAACTTGAAATGCTATCATTTTCGTGTTGCTTTAACCTCTGTAACCTGTGAGGAAAAAAAGTCTCTGTTTGAGCAGCTTTGCAAGAACTAATTCAGTAAGGAGATTAAAAAAAGCAGAAACAGGTATGGTGAGAGGGTCGTGGAGGAAAGGGAAGAGATTACCTCTGTTTCTTCCATGCTACTATTTGCTGTGAGCTTAATCCATAGCCACAGACTCTGAGCTCCCACATCGTAGTCATTCAAACACTAGTGTCTTTGAAATGCTTAGCCCCGGCTGCGCTGGAAGCTAAGAGGAAGGAGCCTGTCATGTTTTTATGATGTTTAAATGGTAGAATTGTTTTGCTTTTCCTCCGCCACCATGATAAGGATTAATTTGGTGTCACTGGGGTCAAGGCGGTTCTTGCTTTAAGGGTTACTGCAATGGTTCTGAGGGTGCACTGAGTCCTTTAGACATGGGATTGAGAGGTGAGGGATCTGAAGCAAGCAATAAAAAAAGTCTTTCCTCAAGTGCACACTGTCTCCTTTGTAAAGAATATAGCCTTGCAGAAATCAATAAGCCTAGATTTCACACTAGAACATTAGACAGCTGTAAGACACAAAGCCCTGCACTGCTGAAAAGCAAATACATTCTGTTGGTCTTACAACATCATTTGTGTGCAATGCCAACATTTTTTCAAATTCTGGCTTTCTACAGTATCTGTGCATGGCAAGTGCATAACATGACTCAGAGAAGTAGACAACGTGGTTATGGCAAATACATTATGGTTGAGGAATCATAGAGTTAGGCAATTAAAAGTCTTTGTTTAAGGTCATGGACACATCATTGTGAAAGGTAATAAAAAGTCTGGGTCCCTGCATTCACGGTCAGTCAGGTGTGCTACACAACCAACCAAGACATGGGATGTACATCATAAGAAGAATGTCCTTTTCCTAATCACTCCTGGCTCAAACTGTCCTGGACATTATTAAGTTTTCACTGCAGACAAACTTTTCCTGTTGGTACTTTTAATTAGATTTTCTTTCAAATGTGTTCGGGTCTCAAGATAAATATTGATGAGATCAGATTCAAGTAGTCTTCAGTAGGATAAATGTTCACCGTTTTCCTACCAGTGGGTCCAAAGTTTAAACTAATGCTGTGCTACTTTGTACATTTGCTAGACTGACGGACTGAATGGTTTGCCATTAAATTTAATTCAGAAATTCATAGTCCCTAGACAGGGCTCTACTGTACGAGTATTTCACTTGCATATTCCCCTAGAAATAGATCTGTGCAAACCAGGAAAATAATTTACCAGGACTGAGTAAAGACTACAGCCTACCGTAATGATTTTATCATCCATCCCACACGCCACAATGCGCCAATCATACTTGAGTTTTCTGATGTCCCCGGTGGTAAGTGAGATAAAGGTGAGCAACACTGACAAAAGTGTTTGGTGCAGTTAGTTCGTCTTATATATTCAGACTTGGCTAAAATGAACCCCTTCATTTTTAGTTTGAGCAAAAAGGAGACCAGGAGAAAGAAGAACCTGACAAGTGGGATTTCGAAAAAAGTTCAACCAATGAGGCTTTACCAGGTTTAACTGAGGTGGCTACTCACAAGAGCGACTGAGAAGAACGTTAGCGAAGCCACCTCATTTCAAATGTCCACTGGAAGGAGAACACATATAGTTAATGAGAATTGACTCATTTCCATGGGTAGAGTATGAAAATGTCATGTTCTGTAGAGGACAGACATAGGCGAGCAATTTTTCATTCATGTTAGGAGAGCTCAATGAAGTTTTTTATAACATAACATCTTGCAGCGGCACATCCACTGCAGAGATCTGTACTTGCTGAGAGATTAGAAACCATCTGACAAGGTGTCAGCACAGGGAGGCAAGTGCTGCTACCTGGAGAGAAGAAGATGAGCTGGCAGCTCAAGATTAAGATGAACGAAAGAAGAATAAGCTTTTGTCAAATTCGGGCCACACATCAGACTTGCAACAAATCAAGTCATTCTAATTGTCATTGACTGAAACACTGACATATCCAATACCGAATGCACGATTGTCTTGGTGCTCTTGTTGGAGCATGAGAAGCCAATCACTATGCAGACAACAGACCATTGAGGACTCCCATTGCATTGACGAGTTGTTCCTCTAGGCTTCGTACTGGCTGCACAAGCCACTGTAAAGGCTTGCATAAAGTTTTAGCATTATTCATTGTGGAGGATAACATTTAGTTTATCAGAACGACTTTGATATGTCTGTTTTTGTGTGTGTGTCATTATTTGAGGTGTTTTATATGCCACCAAAACATAGTTTGAAATTTGTTTACCAAGACGAGGATGGTGGGTTATAGATGAAGAGGTTTACCTCCTTCTGGGGTCAGATGGTGCCTCCATGAACATGGGCCACCTTGGGGAGTGATTGTCCATCTGCAGAGAGAGGCAGGGAGGCGTATCATTCCAATCCACTGTATGCCACATAGGTTTATACCTATTTTCTCTGGAACCACGTTGATGAAGAGAGTTGTTATTTTGACTGAAATCTCATTTGTGAATCTCAGCGTAAGTTGTACTTTAGTTAGCGCTAATAAACATATGTTAGCATGCTGATAACCTTTACTAAGATGGTTTGCATGCCAATCTTAGCATTTAAGTGCCACTGTGAGTAAGTACAGTCTGAAACAGCTGTTAACGTGGCTGGAGACTCTTAAGGCCCATTTATCCTCCCTCCACGTACATAAATGGATATGTCCGTCTGTATACAGGCGATCCGTCAATGCCTTCATACTTCCATACGTCCCTTATGTCGGTATTGATAACTTAACTTAACTTAACTTCTCAGTTTTCCTGACAGATTGTCCTACTGTTTCCCATAATGGATAGCAATTATTTGCAATTGTTTGTTTTACCAGAGGCAGCGTGCTCCTGTATTGAGCACATCAGAAACTCTCAGCAATGGCCACCAGCTGTTTTGAATATGGAGTTACTGAATTCAAACAGAGACATCTTAATTTGCAACCAGCTGTCACTGAGAAATTACTTCGAGGGAAGACATAAGTCAGTGGTTTTATGTCTACAGGGCAACTGGCTGCCTCTGTGTCACATCATGGAGTAATTCACTAGTTTGGTGGCAATTTACAGGCAGAGTCAACAAGAAAACCGCCCGGGGGCGTCGAGCAACAAGCTCTCTCTGGAGACCGTGGCCAGCCATAGGATAGCTTGGGCAGGGCCCTGCAAACCACCACATGAAAAATTAACCTGCTCACTCCACAGACAGAGCATATACACATCCTCCTTGCATAAGACTCTCTTTACACTCTTCCTTCATCTCCTGCCCCTTTATGCTCTCACACTCTCAGCCTTTCTTCCATTCTTCCCATCTTCATCTCTCTTGTACTCTCTCCCTGCGTGTTATCTGCACAGCTCATGTTATTTAGATCTATCTCAGAGCCAGCGCTCTGTATCTTGGCTTCAAAGACAACAGCTGTTTGTTTCATGTTGAACACAGACTATTATTTATAGACTGTCAGACTTAGCATGAGCCTCTCAGATATTGCACGGTTAATGTAAAGATGTGCATAGCCAGTGCCATCAAGTAGTCATGAATCATTCTGGCTTATCACTGAAAGTCAAGTGGAAGTCATCAACTTAAATAAGTGAGGTAACAACAGGGGATTAGTCAACAAAACTGATAGCAAACACAGAGAGAAGTCAATAATTTAACGGTGTAGGCTGTAAATCTAAGTGCTGTTGGATATTTCATACCACTGGGGAACAAAGTTTAATCAAACAGAAAGATTGGCCCCTGAGCATTGTGGGTGAGAGAACTAAATTTATTGGCAGCCCTTGAACAGGCAGTGTGATTTTTATTACAGGCATCATTCAGGGCGAAATTAGCAATCTGACCTGCTATTTTAGTGAAATAAATTGAACTAAGGGATTGATGTGGATAAATGTCACGTTAAATGTCATCATAAAAAGCTATGTTTCTTTGAATTATTGCAAGGCATGCAGGGATACGTCTCTGTTAACCTACTTTTCTCTCTCTCTGAGAAACCTTTGGCCAAGAATTTCCACTTTTCTTGTTTCAGTTGCAGGCATTGCTGAACATCTTGTGAAAAATGCCGTAATGGTTTTTATTGATCCTTGATGTCTGGTGCCCTAACTGATGCTAAAGTAACAATGCTCTCTGCTTCTCCAAATCACATTATCAGATGTTATGACAGCAGAGCTTTTCATGAAAGACCCCAAAGGTGGTCGATATTCCCAAGAACCATGCTTCGATTTCCGTCAGCTGGTGGAAGGACAAAGGGAGGATGTAATCCTTTGAGTTTATAACTATGATGAACATACTTACTACATACTTAGCAGTGCCTACAGTTTAACAGTATTATCCTGTCATAAATACAAGGTGTAGGAAACTCAAAAATAGCTGTTAAATATGATTGGTTAGCTCATCCATGACCGAACATTTGAAACAGTAACCCATGAAATATCCTAAATATATATTTAGAACACATTAAGCATATTATTATTATTATTATTATTATTATTATTGTTGTTGTTGTTGTTGTTGTTGTTGTTGTTATGCTGCTCACTCTATAAAGGCTTTTACATGAATATATGTTTTCCTGAATAGGCTATAGACCTAGAAATAGACAGGAGGGACATAACTGAGGATCACAGGTTAATTTGATATAGTTGGGGCACATTTTTCAAACAGGTTGGAGGGTTTTCTGAACAGAACAGAACAGAATAAACAGAAATAATATTGGCATGATATAATAAAAACATGAATGATCTTTTCAAGGTCCATGTGAGATTTTTCAAAAAAAATTGATATTTGAGATGGTCCTTAGCTGAAGGAGCAGAGTTGAAGAAAATTGGAACCTGTATCTTAGAAGATGAGTTTGAGTCAATAATCAGTCCAAGGCTATGTATGGGCAGAGGGATTCATGTTTGCAACCAAGATTTGACTGAATAGCAGGGATGATATTGGCGAGGGCAATCAACACGATTTCTGGCTTTGAATAATTTAGTTTTGAAGGAGTTTTGTTAATGTCTGAATAAAACATTTAACAGATTTTCTGAATCATTAAGTCTAAGGGGGACACAAATATGAGTATCACTGTGTAAAAGTGAAAATGAATGTTATGGTTGTGGATAATACGACCCATGGGAAGTATGCAAGAAAAACAAACATAGGGGGCCCAGTATCGACCATTGGGGAATGCCACAGGATGGGGGTGCATAGAGGAGAATTCTCTGCCAATTATATAGAGCCAGTTCTATCAGTGAGGTAGGAGCAAAACCATCCTAACCCTGAGCCAACCCATTCATCCAGACGATTTATTAAAATTGAGTAAAAAGTAGTCCACTGTGTCAAAGGCTGAGCTAAACTCAAGAATCAGCAGCAAACAGCAGGTCATTTATTGACTAGAACAGCTTCTGTGCTTTGATGAGCCATGAAAATGTTATTGCTATTCATAAAAGTTAAATTAACTGAGAGGAGACGGTATTTTGTTTTTTTTTAAATACCATTAAATTAAATTAAATAAAAAAGTTGAAATTGGTCTAAAAATATCTAAAACAAAGGGATCAAGAGATTGCTTCTTAATCAGAGGTTGTATTATTGCCTGTTTAAGGCTAATAAAGACAGTGTCATGGTTATTGGGTTTTAGGTTAGTTGTTTCCATGTTTTATTTTGAAGGTTTCACCCTCATGTCTCATGTTTGCTCTGCTCTTCCTACCTTTGTCTTTTTTCATGCCCTTGTGATTGCCTTAATTATTTCCACCTGTTCCCTGTTAGCTTTTTACTCCCAGGTGTATTCTTTGTGTTCTCTCTTCACTTTTGTCATTTCTCAGTGTTATTTCTCCACCTTTTTTCCTTTGTTTAGTGTTCTTGACCTTGCCTGTTTTTGGACTTGGATATGGATTGAATTTATATTGGATTTTTTGCTTGCACCCTCTGCATACTGTTTGCTTATTTTGGACTGCTTTTTTCGTTTGGACTCTTGCCTGCCTCAAACTGCACCTGTAAGCCTTTTGTTCCTTTAATATTGTTTACATTAATATTATTGAACGACATGAAGCTCTACCCCTGTTTTTTGCATCTGAGATCACTTCCTTTGGTTCTCAGTATCTATGTGTGTGACAGAAAGAGCCAGTAGAAAAAAACATTTCACTATGGACCATATATTGGAGCCAACTGAATTACATGATTCTTTTTAATGGATTACACTTAGTGGTCAATAAGACAAATTCATCTAATGAATAATATATTGTAAAGTTGACAGTGACGTTAAGTTGAAATGCATTAACAAAACAGGGGATTTTTTTTCCTCTAGATACTTTTTCAGCTAAATCCCTTCAATTTGATTATAAAAGAAATTACTATCTGAAAAAGGACCTTGGGGTTATGAGAATGACTGGTAATAAAACTGGAGAAATATAACTTCCGAGCAGTCTTAAATGAAAGATTGATTTCAAGAGACTACTACTACTACTACTTCTACTTTCTGCTTTCTCTCCTGCATTGTCTTTTAAGATTCTTGTTTTGCTCATCAATCCATGGCAATAATTTGTTCAAAGTGGATCAGCAAGTACGTCAACCATACATACAGAGTGGTACGGAGTTAATGGACCAATAAGTGTTTTGATAAAATCACCTACCTTAGCTCCAGAGGGAAGTGGGTCACTGCTGAACTGGACTTGACGTCCCTAAAGATGGGTTCCCCAATGAGGAGGGTTATTGGCTGCTAAGATAAGAGGGAACACTGATCACTGCCATGCTGTGGGGGCAAGGTGCCACAGGACATGTTGTGACAAGGAGGTGGTCTTGCTCTTGCTCCACCAGACTTTGGGCGAGGAAGACCCCCAGAGTGTTAAATAACACCAGCCATTACCTTTAACAAGGAATGGTCCCAATCAGGTGGGATCGTGACCACAATCAGCCAGAGCCTCACCTGACAAACCAGCATAGCAGCTAGAGAGATTCAAACAAAGTGGTGGGGCTGATTCGTCCCTCTATGGCCCTCTGCTCTGGATGACTGGTGGATGCTGAGTTGGAGAGAGGTCGTGGGCAGGTGGAAGGGCCCCACAGGACTGTGTAATGGATGACTGAGCTGAGGATTGAAATACGTTTTGACTGCCCACAAACTACGTCCATAAAACTGGACAGTCATTCTTCTGGAGGACCTTCAAATGTCTTCCTTGAGGTTATTTCTGTTTGCTTTCTGCAGCAGCATGCAGTCATCATAATGCAAGTTCATTTTGTTCAAATTGGCCCAAGATCAAGGGTGATCTTGGCTGAGCAGAAAGGAGGCTCAAATGTACAGTGTGGTAACGAGGAAACAACCATGACATTATCTGTTAGTCAGTGAGCTGTAGAGGTGGTACAAGACAGATTTTTGTCTGTGTTTGGATTTGAATATATTCAGGTCACTTTGCTCGTCCCAAAATGTCTTTAACGATGTAGCTCTTTAGTTTTTATTCATCCTAAAACCACTAGTGCTCTAAAAAGTGAACACAGATTAGAAACTAATTTTTTTTCATCGCAAACTTTAGTTAATTAAAAACACATTTGCTTAAAGGTCAATGCATTTCCTTAAGCAAAATGGAGTGGGTTATGCAAAATATAATTATTTAAAGTACTTTGTAATTTATTTTTGCATGATTTGCATGACAAGGTGCACCAGTGATTAGACCGCGGTGTGGCCTATGGATCAGTGGAGGAGGGAAGGGAAAGAAAAAGGTTGAACCTCTTGCTTGGGAATTAGAATAACATTCTCACTAAAAAGAGCCAGACTGTGTGACTCTCACAGCTTTTCTTTTCATGTCTGACCCTGGACTGAATGAATAATAATCATATGCCAAGATTGACAGGTTGGACATTGTGTGTTGTTTTTTTTTCTGATGCTTTGTTAGAGGCAGTAATCCCACTGGTCAGGCTGCAATTAGCACGTAAACCACCAAACCCCAAAAGCTGCCTCAGCAACAGTTCAGAATCGGCAGATTTTTCAACCTCGAAGCCCGTGCCACATAATGCCACATTAGCAGAGGTGATGTTTTCTCAGTGGCACTCAACAGGCTGCCACAATGTGACAAATGTGTCACAGGGGGAGGGCTTCCCCACCCAGGACCTTGCTCGTTACGATGCAAGAATAAGTGAGTGAGTGACACTGAAAGAGTAAAAGAGGCAGAGAGAGAGACAGAAAATGCGACTTCATCGCTCATTTTCCATGCATATCCGCATCTACACAATATAATGAGTGCAATGTTAACAGAGAGGGTAAACATAGAAGGCAGCGTAAACAGGCTGACGGCAGGCAGCAGTGAGGACTGTCTATATCTGTGTAATGAGGGAGATGCTCAGATGAGCCTGTTTCCATCCTCATGGACTGGAGTACGTGTGGATGCAGTCACTTAATAGAGGATGAGATGGAAATCTTGACGGAGTCTGACCTTCATTTATTTCATTTTTGAGAGTTTCCACCAGTGCTGCTTCACATTTATGCCAGTTTGACCACTGAGCAGTTTCTATGGGTCAACTGGCCTTGCTCAGAAGCCTATTATAAGTTTCTGTTGATGGAGACTACACCATAGATATATACTCTGGCTACACTCTATTATAGGCCTGACTTCAGAATAAATAAAGTCATACAGTGTATTCCTAAATGTTCAATAGTAAAAATATGATGGGTAATGTATTATAGATCTCTGGAGGAATGAAGTCACAACTTGTGGACTTTACTCCATATGTGTGCCTATAAATATTTATCCCATGTCAACAGTACTTGTTGAGACACTTTCATTTTTCTCTGGTATATTTCTTTTCCTTGACGCCGGCAACAACCTTGTAAACGGTGGATGAATTTTATTTTTCAACAGATCATGCATCATTTCTACTTGATGTCAATCTCTGATGCTGCGCAGAGAGCACAACAAGAAGTCATCGCTCTGCACCCCCCCCCCCCCCCCCAAAAAAAAAGGTCATAGTGTGTTCTATCTCTTTGAGCAGCGCAGATATGCATATCTCCATTGTTAATACAGCGCATGAATTCAAGAGCAACAGCGAGTCTTGCTGAATAAGAAACGAGGAGGAAGAATAGAAAATCAACCCCTGACAGATTGAAAGTTAAAAGGCGGTAAAATGAGTGTTCAAATAGAGAGAGAGAGAGAGAGAGGGAGAGAGGGCTGTGCAATACATTCAGCTGCTTACAACGCTCCCCTGGCTTTCACAAGGCTCTTGATTAGCAAACAGCAGCCCCTGAGATAAAAACACACTCATAGACACAGACTGGATTTGCATGTAAAGAGACTTGAGGCTTTTCATGCATGCATCTACTCTCAGGCAAACGAGAGAGCACGATACTTTAGATGCTGCTCCCTCTTGCAGGAAGGCTTCTGATTCCGTTTTGTTTCTTTGTGGGACAACTTTTCCTCTTCCCATTGTTTTCACCACGTCTAACAAATGACCCTAGCATGGACAATGCGTGGATCTATCTATGTTAATCTACAAATATATTTGGCACAAGTGATAAGTATATCTTAAGTAAACGCTTGGAACAACAGGAGGTCACGTAGAAGGCTGAGAGACATTGAGACAGTGCTGCAGCTACACATCACTCCACTCCACGGCCCTATCAGTGTGTGTACTCAGACAAGATGTTTACAGTAAAACAGCAGAGACGATTAAAACATTTTGAGCAAATATGTGGATAATTTGGTCCATAAATGAAAGCATGATGAGGAAACCCAGGGTCTGACTTTCATGTGAGAAAAGCAGTCCCTTCTCCAGTACACCCCTAGTAATGACTTGGCTAAATATAATTTATGGCTGGGATCATAAGTTAGTCACCGACTTGCTGATTAATTATGTAGGCTGGAAATGTAATATGTCTGATTATGTGTGACAGTAGATTTTCATCATTACAGATGGAGGGAGTTTCTAAAAGCGGGTTTAAGCTAAGCAGCTTTCTTTGGTAAATTGATATGCATTTGAGCAAATGTGAAAAAGTGTTTATCCTCTTGCTTGATTGTGTAACAGTGGAGGATTTTCTCTTACAATACTATGAATGCATCCATTAAAAATGGTTACTTTAGGGTCATCATTTAATCCCTCTAAAATATAGAGGATCCAGACTCTGGAAGCTAAGCTGATTTTGTTGTACTCTAATTTTTTTAGGAGTAAATGCCACTTTATGGCGAATGATTGAATCTCATTTTTGAATAGAACTGAATTTATAGCCCTGGAGCAAAGTAAAGTTATTCTCTAGCAATACGAATATAGGGGATATGGTCAAAACCTCTCATCTATTTTTCATGTATCTTTAAGTTTTCTTGCAGACCACACCAAATCCATTTTCCACATGGATTTTGAGGAGCCTTAGCAAGATTGGTGTAGACAGATTGTTAAATATGTGTCTACTGGCCAACCTGGTGAAGTGGCGATGTACCTCACCTTCAGCTGAGCAGAGCGAAGGCATGAATGATTGATCCTGTACTGAGGCAAGACCTATACTTCTGTAACTTTTCAGAGAAGGTTTGTGTGAAGAAGAAGAAGAAGAAAAAAAACAGGTGATGCTGGTCTATAATTGGGTAAATGGGAAAAGGACTTTGGAGTGAAAATGTGTGGACTGTTTCGATTACAGCTCATTTTGGATTTCTGATCTTGGCTTATCTGATTGATATCTGTGTCTTGGCTTTGACTAATGCCTGGACTGAGACCCAAACCAAACTAGAAACGCATGTTCCCCAAATCCAACAAAGCATTGTGTATGTGTTCCTTAAATCTGACTAGAAACATGTGTGTTTCCTAAAGTTGGGCTCACAGTACAAGAGAATCGTCCCAGTTTCACCCTGATTCACCCCTCCTGACAGCCAGTTTTACACCTCCCAATCTGCTTGTAGACCATCGGAGCTGCATTGATAATTTCAAACATGTTGATCCCGGATCATTACATCAGTATTTTAGGAACAGGACCACATCAGCCAATGAGAGAGAGATCCTGGAGCAGATGACGGTGATGCCAAGCAACAGTAAACATATGAGTCTTTTAGCCTAAAGTTAGCTAGCACACTAGTGTTGACAGAAACTAAATCTCACCGCCAAGGTCTCACTGATGGATACACAGCCCATGGTGACTTCCAAACCATTTCCTCATCCACACTTGTTTCTGCTGTTTTCTTGTTTCCTCACTGTGACGTAGGTTGATCGCCGTGGCAGCGTCAGTCATTTTGTTAATGAACACAGCTGCTTCCTGATAGATCACGCGAGGCGGTGCATTCATTGCTCCTTCAATCAAGAGAATCTCAATGAAATCCTGCGGTGTGTGATGCCCAATTATTTTAGAATCTTTTATTGAGAAGATAATAACTTTGTCCCAATTCAGGGGCCACATCCCCTCCTTCAAATGCAGCCTCCTTTTCTTCATCCTGAGGATCCTTCGTGGCCGAAACCTAAGATTCATCATGCACCGGTCATGTTTAGGTGTTTTTCTTCCCATAACAGAGTACACCGGTATAATGGATGCTCCTCTGCAGCTAAGAAGTGAAAGTGAAGAATTTAATTTTCTTATAATAATAATAGGAAACACTCAATAACATTTTAATACAAATTTCTGGCATTTCTGTTACTACTGCTTCCATTACTGCAACAGTTTTAATAATTAATTTTACTACTTTGTATTACTATCACTTTTACTACAACTACTTCAACTACAAAGCTTTCATTATAACGAGTTTAACTACGACTCATCATAAACAAATAAACTTCAGCTTTTAAGGTTGCTAGGTGACGGGCGCTTCATGACGCAAGGGTAAAAACAGGAAGAGGCGGCGAAATTATCCATAGACCAGACTCTCATTTAACAGCGCACCATGTGACCTGTTCTTTGTCAATGAAGGACGTGCCATCATAGACGGCGTCCTTTAAAGGATGTGACCCCTGTATTGAGACACATCTCCTCTGTGGAGATTCTAGCAAGATGAAACTCGCTATTTTAAAACTCCTGCAGTGTGAGCCTGGCTTAAATTCAACAAGACACTGTCTATGTATTCCCTAGATCCAACTAGGAATCTATGTGTTCCCTAAATCCAAAAAGGTATCTTGTGTGTGTGTTCCCTAAATCTGACAAAGCATCGTTTGTGTTCCCTAAATCTGGCTAGAAACGTGTTATCTGAATCCAACAAGGCATCTTTTGTGTCTATCCCAAACCCATTTGTTCTCCCATGTGAAACCTAGTCTGTCTGCGACAAAAACACACATACAGTGCATTTCATTCACAGTGTGTCGCTCTCTGTAACTGTTTAGTGAGTCACTGTCTCTGCTGTGCTGTCTCCTCGCTGCTCTGTAGTTAATCTCTTTGAGGTCTCCGGTGGGAAGAAACAGTGAAGGGAGGAAGAGAAATAGTTACTCTCTGCTGCAGCCCGATGAGCTTCCCTCAGCTAAGGCTCCCCAGAGAGTGCTCATATGTCCAAAACCCTGGCAAAACTTCCCCGACTCTAGTGATTACGGTTATAGTGTGTGTTTACGTGTCTGGGCTCATGATCAGTGTTTACTTATGGACTGAAATTTGCTCTAAGCTCTTTGATATTTCAATCTCAATATCTCGCAGACTGCCCACAGAGCTGCATGGAGTAAATGGGTTTCATTAAATCTGACTGCTTTAAAGCACCGGCAGCAAAATCTGCAAAAGCCTGTTGCCAAATCCATGTTTTAGTTTCCTCAAAGCTTAAAATTGAGGGCCTCTTTAACATAAATCACGTCTTTATTATGATTTAAGTTGACTTAGACAGAACAATCAATGATTGCTCAGTGTTTAGTTTGTGTTTCATAGAAAGATGGCTGATTTCTCAGAAGAAATGTGCAGTTTCTCTGGCGGTTAGTCTGTCAAACAAAGAAATCCTCAAAGCAAGTCAACAAGTGGAATCAAACAGATTGAGGACACGGCTCTGTTTCTGGTGATGCCTCCCTTTGGTGGGCTTCCAGGTGGCAAACAGCGTTGGGCTGCTCTGCTGCAGGCTCTGCTCAATGATCGCCTCTGTCCTGAGATACAGTTCACCTCCGAGCACAAGAGATCCGCCGTGGCGAAGACAGAGAAATCGTTTTCTTCACTTTCCTCTGCTTTTTCTCTCCCACCTCTTAAAAGGAGCCCCTGTTTGTCTGTGATACAGCGAGCAAGATGAAGATCAAACTTCTATCTGAGAGAAAACACATTCATAGATGGAGCTATCATTTTTGCATGCCGTCCCGGCAATGCATGCCTTCTCATCCTGCAGTGCCTCAAATAGTTCTTGTTTTAAATCTTTGAGATGAGAGGCAGAGAAGGAAAGAAAGGGGGAGAGAAATTGACAGTGAGAGAGAGGGAGAGAGAGGCAGAGAAATATTGGATGTATTCTCCACCTTGCTTCACTTCTCCCTGGCACCCAGAGGCTTTTTCCAAAGCTTTTAGTAAAAAACAGGCGGCTGTGTGATGGATCAAACAGCAACGGCAGCCCCTTCCCAGCATACCCAGCACACTACTGCCTTTGATATTTCAGTCACTCACTATCAGTCTCCACATTGTGTCTGTTTTATACGCTGCCAGGTAAATGAATCTTTCCTTTTGGTCCCCACCCCACATCTATCTCCCTTATTTTGTCCCCTCTTTTCCATCTACAATTTCTTCCAGGTTTTCCCTCTCACAAGATGGACTTGCAGTGAAGCTCGCAGTGTTCCACGCTTTGTCGACTGTTGAGCGATGCATTCGCCATTCTAAATACTGCCAGCCCCGTGGGCAGGAGACAAGATTGGCTTTCAGTCTCTTTACGTGGGTCTGTCTGAATATGAGGAAGTAGAGACATGTCATTGAACCCACTCGCTCCTTCCGTCTCTCTTTCCCACCAGGTTAAGCCTGTTGTGACATGTAATTGCTTCATTGCTCAAAGCCGAGGATACACTACAGTACTTTGGATTTCCATTATCAGATTAAGAGTCTTAGCCTCCTGCCAATACTTTAACTATTACAACTTGAATCTGATGACATCTTCTTGCAATTTAGTAAAGATCAACAGAGGAGACATCTGATTGGCAGAAGCCAACTGGAGTGGAGTAACACTGGAAAGGAAAAACACAATGCTTGTTTGTATCTGTCGAGCCTTCATGTTTTCACTGCAAAAAAAAAAAAAAGTAGCTAAAATACAAGAAGTAAACTCTGAATTTGAGGAGAAAAAAAGTTTAATATCAGTGAAAGTATCTGTCCATGCAGCAAGATAGTTTTACTCATCAAAAAATCTTAAAAGAAGTTGTTCGTCCAGAAATAAGAAGGCTAAGATTTTAAAAAAAGTAGTAAAACATATGTCAAAACAAGATAATTAAGCTCATGTTTCAAGATGTAAGATTTTAAATCTTGTCAAGTACAGGACAATTTGCAGTGTTGTTAGTCTGGAGCCCATATTTTCTTTGGATTTGGAGGCAGCATAGTGTTAAAAATTTCGATATTTGGTGTCAAACACATTGTTAAAGTACAATACTTCCCTCAGTCTTGCCAATACATTTTACATTGACATGGACTCAGACCTGAATCTGAACAGCAACATTAAGGCCATCACAAAGATAGCCTACTATCACCTTAAGAACATATCAAGGATTAAAGGACTGATGTCTGAGCAGGATTTGGATAAACTCGTCCTTATCTTCAGTCAACTTGACTACTGAACTGGTGTGTTCACGGGTCTCCCTAAAAACTCAATCTGACAGCTGCAGCTGATTCAGAACACTGCTGCTCGAGTCCTCACTAAAACCAGGAGGGTGGATCATATCAGTCCGGTTCATAGATCTTGGCACTTGCTTCCCGTCTCTCAAAGAATCAATTTCGAAATTCTCTGCTGGTAGTTTATAAAGCATTGAATGGTTTAGGGCCGAATACATTTCTGATTTGTTGTTCCATTATGAACCATCCCAACCCCTCAGGTCGTCTGGGACAGGAAGCAGACTAAACATGGTGAAGCAGTGTTCAGGTTTTATGCCGCCACATATCTGGAGCAAAGTCCAGAGAACTGCAGGTCTGCTACAACTCTCAGTAGTTTTAAATCAAGGCTGAAGACTTTTCTGTTCGCCACTCTTCCATTTAACCAATGAATTACTCAGTTTTTACACTGCATTGTAACTTTTACTCTTCTATTTCTTATCTTTCAATTTCTTTTTAAATGTTCTTAATCACTAAATACTTTTTATGTTTTAATGTTCTGCACTTTGTAAAGCACTTTGAATTGCCTTGTTATTGAAATGTACTATACAAATAATCTTGCCTTGCCTTACATGTTATTTTATCCACAATACTAAAAAAAAAAATGACTGTGCTCAGCTGTAGCTCATTGAAAAACTGTGCAGAAATCTGAAGCCAGGCCAACACTTTTCCAATATAAGCCTGCTTTTAGTTCTCCAGACAGGCTGCCAATTCCTTCATTTTAACCTCTTAGATATCCAGGTGCTGGATTTCACCCGTGAGCTTTTAAGTCCCTACTTTCCCAACAGACCAAACTAGAGCCAGGCCAGAGTCCAGGTTGAAGTCAAACAGTCATTCAGCTTCTGTTGTACCGTGGCTTTGGAACAGTCTTATATTGAGTATCCAGTCTGCTGGCAGTGTGTATAAATCCTCTACACACATTTTGTACAGCCCTCTTCCTGACTGGCTATGACAATTTTGTTTGCATAATCTTTCACTTGTTCTTTTCCCACCATTAAACTTGATAATGCTGTTTATTTTCTGCATTTTATTTCAAGGATCATTTATTTGCATGTTCAAAAGATGCATGCGTGCTATGTGGTTATATAGCATTACACGGTAACGGTAACACGGCTTTGTTACCATTGTTAATAAAGTCTTCCTTTTGTTTTACTGTGCACAAGCATCACTGTGATTTTATCTTTATGTGAAAAAAAAAACGAAACCTAAGCGTTCACTTTGAAAAGCATCTTTTAAACCCTTATTTCAAGATATTATTTACCCAGGGACTTTAGACATGCTGAGCAGGCATAGCTATATTATGTGCATACATCTTTATCAGAAACATCCTGCATTGTACTCAATGACTTACTCCTGGGAGCTGTCGAATACAAACACACTCACCTCAGATGCCCTTGTTTTCATGCAGGGTGTCTTTTGTGCATTTTTCTATAACTTGCATTGAGGAAGGCACTACTACTGTGCTGCAAATGTTCTATTCACACTGAGATCTCATTCAGACATGGAAATTGCATGGCCTCTAGAGGTTTTACGAACTCTAAAAGAAACTGGGGTTGGCTCTCTACAACTGAAATAAAGCAAGATATTGTTTTAAACTAACCTAAACTTTTAAACTAGTACATCGACTTGTTCCTGATGGACATGAAGACAACAAATGCATGGCTCTTCAGTTAGCATCTCATGGAGAAAATTACGCATGAGTAATTGATCGTTTCCAAACAAATGGGTCTGTGATTAAATATTGAACTGTGCAGTGATATTAAAAGACATAATCATATAGCCCTGATGTTCAGGTGGTATCAGTGTTGCAGGCACTGACAAATCAGGTGTGAATCATGTAGCACAAGTGGCATGCTGAATAAGCAATAACCTAGAGCTTGCATAAACCTAATTACACCCCGTCAATGATCCTCTTTCTCATACTGGTATATGGATTAGCTGCAAGGTAACAATTGGAGAGTAATGACCCACTGTAATTTGCCTTGTACTGTAAGAAGTTCTTGCTCTTTTTATCACTAGGTCTCTTATGCTCTCTCTCACATTTGCACTCAGGGTCAGCATTTCCACATCCTGCATTTCTAAAGAGCTAAATGAGACTCTCGCTGTGGCCCCTGCCATCCTATTGATCCTTCCGTTTAGCTCTCCAAGTGGAGTTTATGCACTAAATTTAGCTTTGTGCTAAGGGCCCTCATTAATATTAGATCCATCGGTTGGGGGTGGAGGGACCATTACTGATTGATTTCAAAGAGAGAGAGGGAGACAGAGGAAGGGAATGAGACAAGAGAGAAGAACAGGTTTATTTATGAGAGTCAAAATCTCCACAAGTAATCTGTTTTAGCTCTCGTAAAAGGCTTCGGGGCAGAAACATGGTCCACACAAGTACGCGAATGCAGACGCGAGGCAGACACTTCAAGCTAAACAAGATTGATTTCATGCGTTGTTGCATTCTGGAGAGTGTCACCAGAAAATCATAACCCAACACAAGAGCGAGCTGCAGTCTGAGCAGTGCAGCCTGTGGGTGAGATAGCATGAAACAAAAGAGAGCTGACCCCTCCGTTTGGGTTAATGTTCCAGCTGGGCCGAGCATTGTCATTTGGGTTCATGTAATATTTCTGGAGGAAACAAAAACAAAACAAAAAAAGAAGAAAAATGATGTCATCATTCTTATTGATCATAAAAGGCAAACACGTGGAAAATCTGTGGAATAATAAGGGCGGCTATAGCAGTAATGCTGTTTATGTGGACACAGCAGCTCAACAGCCCAGCAGTCACACACTATTCTCTGTATGTTCCAGCCCTTATCCTTCTCTGTTGGTGTGAGTCAGAACCACACCCACACACCCACCCAAAACCATCAGCATTTTCATTTCCACATTCCAGCCTTAGGAATGTTATATGGAAAATTTGGACAAAAAGAACAGAGGGCAACATAAAAACAGCAAAGTGAGATAAATAGTGAGCCAATGCCTGTGAAATGCTGCAAGAGCAACAGAGTTATGTAATGGTGCATGCACGCAGACCATGTATGAATATACAATTTGCTAACAGATGGGACTCCAGTCACTAAACAGGCACATTTTCATCCTACAGCAATCACATGGTTACAACAAACCTGTTGACCGTTAGTCACACTCAAGCAACATGTGATGTATAATATGTTGAAGGAAAAATGGAAATATGCATGCATGGTATGAAAATGTACACAAACTATAATACAGAAGACAAATGTAATATCAAGTTATATCCAAGCAGACATTCATAAAGATGTATGTATGTGTTCTGTGAGAATCTACTCAAATATTCATATGTATTTATCTCCTTACATTATCAAGTCAAATGCTTTTAAGCGTAAGAATTAAGTTTGCATCAGATATAAGCCACTGGATTGATATTGCAAAAACTGAATCATTATTAATCATCAATAAGAAAAAAGTGTCCATGACATTCATTAAATATATATCATACATTGCCTAAGTATACATTATTTTGGATGGATGAATTTATGTGACGTATTTATGCAAAACGCATTTGGGTTTTTGATGATCGCTTCATATGTTTTGGCAGGCTTACCAGGCCTCTGATCCAGCTCAAATCATATACAATAGGTTCATTCCTGATGATAAAATAAGAACAACTATTACAATTCAGTGACTAATGCTATTAACGGTTCCTACATAATCTAAAGTAAAGCTTCCATTTAGACACAGTGCAAAGAGATCAGTCAATAATCACTAATTTCAAATATGGGCAATGCTGTTGGCTGATGTCATATTTCTAATAAAGTCCAGAGCAACATTGATATGGGTTGATATTTAAGTATGTATATGCTTTTTTCACATCATCTGATAGCTAGTTTGATGCCCACTTACTTATTACAGATACCAACCATATCATCCAGCTTAATAAGCGGGTTAAGGTGGGACAGCGAGTTGTCAGAGGGGATCTTATTTGGACTGGATCTGGCTGCCTTGCCACAGGGTGCAGCTGTAATGACAGGCCTCTCAGCAGCCACACAACCACGCTGAGCATGGTTCATCACAGACAGCAGCCCTACAGGGGAATTATGTGGAGGGACCTGGCACCATAGCACTAGATTTTCCAGCAGACTGCCTCTTGGGTTATGTTGACAGTGAGTAAGCCTTGAATTTACTCTGCCACTCAATAAATCCCCCTCTCACCAAACCAATGGGAATTGATGGATCATTGAATGTGTTCTTTTCTTCCTGTATGTCGGCCTTGTTTTTACTATGTGCAGCTATTGTCACTGCGTTGTGTGGGTGTATGTGCTAACATGCATACCTTTTTAAAATGCACAGAACACCGGTACATATAATCATGCAACCTTCAGCTTCAGAGCACACATGCATAATATGCATGTACTCAGATATATGCATTCAGTGGATACTGCAAAGTTTCACACACATGGTGCTTACAGAGAATGCTACATCTGTGGTTGGTATTAGTGTTTTAAATTAAGCACCACTTGGATTTCTGGGAAACCTCAGCCACAGCGATGTGTGTATACACAACACATTCTAACTCCCAACTCATCAAATATGGCAGCTATAGAGTCCCCAGGCTTCAGACTGGGACGCTGAACTTACACCTTGAAAATGAAGGGCTCCACGGCCAAGTTTGCAAGAATAATTATGCAACATCTGGATAGAATAAAGCTTAATGAGAAACATTTCACTTATTATGAGTTTAGACTGTTAATGTCGTGAATCAGTCACAGTTTGGAGGCTTAGGTACCAAAAGTATATAGATTTCAGAAAATATCATGCTTGGTTGCATTAGTTATTTGAGTTCAGTTACATACAGTTGTACATTCTGTTATCTTACATGAAGTTAAGTGAAAAACAAGACAGCTTCAATATTTGACACGACTCCTGCATCTCGTGGGCAAAATTCCAAACTGTAAAGTTTACTTTGCAGTAAATTAACAGTGAAATCTGAACAGCGTTCTGCTGTATTAATGTCATACCGTGAAATGCTGTAAACTGCAATGCAATCTGGGAGAAATAATACATGATTACAGCATGAATACCAGAATGCCATTATTTACAGTAATGCAGTGTAAACTTAACTTTAAACAGCAGAGCATCATGGGAAGGTGAAAGAAAAGTGTGGCAACTAAAATTAGAAAATGACACAGATGTCCAGAGCTGCACTGATGAGGGAAACCTCCACTCTCACCATTTTTGATGACTTATGCTGAGTGATTGTGTGAATGACTATCACTCCTGATGAGCAGGTAGCTTCTGTATGTGAATGGGTGAATGCTGGATTGTGTGAAACGCTTTGGTCATTCAGGCTAGAGAGGTGGTAACTTTAAATATTATTAATTACGGGATACACTGTAGATTAAAATACAGTAACATGTGGTAAATATACAGTATTTTACTGACTGAGAACTGTGACAGGTATTGTGTTGTAAATTAAAGAATACAGTAAGGAATTGCACGATTAATTCTCATAATATATAGTAGTTCTGAAATACAGTAAGACTATAGAAAATAATGGGTTTTTTTGCAGGTGAAGCTGTTGCCAGTTTATTACTGAAAATTTGATTTGATTTGATTTCTCTTTATTTTGAACATGTAAAAAATAAAACAACAAACAAACAAAAAATACAGATAAAAAAAATTAAAGACAATAAATTGCATCCACCAACACTTAAACCGCACAATTTACATGCATGAAAAGGAGTAGGAAGAAGTGTAAACTTACATAATCCTACCTCTCTTTATATATAATACATACAATATATAATAAACTATTCATACACCACTATATAATATGTACAATATACAATAAACTATTCATACACCAATATATATGTGCAATATACAATAAACTATTCATACACCACTATATAATATGTACAGTGAACCGTTTTACAGTGCAGTGTTTGACCCATCCCGGCTCCCTTACCACCACCTGACAAAGACTGTACTCACTCTTTACATTGGTACACTAGAGAGGAACCAGCAGAAATTAGGCTATACGGGTACCTACAGTGGCAAAGCCTATAGGGCAACCGACTAAGCTGTCGTATTTAACTCTCTGGGATTTAGACTGGGCTGGTATAACAGGTATGTGTGTACGTGTGTTTTTGTGTCTGTGTTTAAGAAAGCCTTTGGATCAAAGTGTCAAACCAATCCCCCGTGCAGCACAGCAGGAGGCGAGAGGTGTTTGTGCTTCCTAATCAGCCTCCTGCACAAACAGCCACCGGCTTTGTCTCATGTCCCCTCTGCTTCTGGTGATATTATGACACATGCAGTTGTGTTGGTTTAATTCATAACAACCTGACTTGTCAGGATTATTAATCAAAGGAACTCCTGGAAAGCAGAGGCTTCTGTGAGCCTTGTGGGGAGTCGTGCATTCAAGAGCAATGTGTCTGATTAAAGTACTGCCGACATCATGAGCTGAGGTTCCCAAGATCAGATAGTTAAGCAATTATACCTGAGTGAACGCTCTGGAGTAACAGAGACACTGCTGAACGTTCCGGTTGTTCTGTCTTTGAGTGAGACATTCGTCAGCACAGCCAGCCCTTGACCTCGTAGATCTAAAGCAGCTTGTTCACCCATTTACTAACATATCCTGCTGCCTGCTGCAGCTCACCTTTGAAAAGAGATGGATTGGGTAAAAGAGGAGAGACCAGTACAGTGCAAAATGTCTTGTAAGTTCTTGATAGCACAGCATAATGGCAGTGAAGTGTGTCAAATGACTATTTTGTGTATTTGTCCCGGGATATGGCTCGGAGTGCAAAGACAGAGCTTTAACCAAACGGAGAGCTGACATAGAGTTGCTCCTTTCCTATAGATTCAATAAATAATGCACAAACTATATTAAAGAAGAATTCATTCTAAATTACTTCTGTCATCTCTTTATGTTGTGTCTCCGTATGTTGTTTGTTTGTTCTTTATCTTTCTACCAAGAAGGCGGCGTGACAACACGTCGCGGCGGCCGCGCCGGCTTCCAATGGTGCTATTTTTATTTAGTCCTATGTTTTGCACGTATTGTCTCCAATTGTGCACTTTATGTAGTCTTATGTTATTATGTAGCAACATGGTCCTGAAGAAACGTTGTTTCACCTCACGGTGTACTTGTACATGGTTGAAATGACAAGTAAAGCTCTCTTGACTCTTGACTTGACTATAAATCAAAAGGATAGAGATGCTGCATGAGCAGTTGCCCCAAATTCCCACAAACCAGTGGCGGATCTAGAATTTTTCTAAATCAAGGGCCATACAGGGGCCACATTTTTTACAGAGGGGCCAACTATATGTCCAACATTCATGCACATTTCCTTATTCAGTTAGATATATACACAGAATATTTCACCAGTGGTGGTGAAAACATATTTCACTTTTTTTACTTTCACTAGCTTTTAGTAAAGACACACATAATTGAATATATTATGCAAATTATGCCTTTTTCAAGCACATTTTGTACAACAAAAAAGTTTAGCAATTATTGAATTTTAAATTAGGATGCATAAATAAATATAAAACATGAGACACTTTTTTCAATTAAGTAAAACATAAAACAATTTTAAAAAAAATTTTACACTAAAGAAAATATATGTTTTGTATATTACAGCATACACAACAGTTTAGAGGAGAAGAACTTGACACAGTCAAGTATTCAAGTTGTAAACAAACAGAAAAAAAAGACAGACAAGTGACAGGACAGGGGCACTTCAGGGGCCAATCAGATTTCAGCTGGGGCCAGTGCCCCTCTGGCCCCGCCACTGGATCCACCCCTGCCACAAACAAGACTAAAGCCATTTGGGAATACATTGTATCAGTTGTATTACATATCTGACACTCATATTAGCTTACAGAGTGGCAAAGATATACAGAACAGTATTAAAATCTACTTATATCATGTTAAATGATTCGACAGTACATGATCCACATCCGACACCAGCATCCATCGCCAATTGAGGAAACAGAGTGAAGCAGAGAGTAAGGATATAGAGATGGCGTTTGCATTTGGCACCAGAAGCTATGCTTTTTTATCGACATCCTGTTTAATGAGTGGGTCCCACCCCCCTCAAAACCTACTGTTGGCAGACAAAACACTAAACAACACAATACGTAACAGGTGACTCATTCACAAGGCACCCAAGCATCCTGTTTCAGACTCATTAACCACATTAAGATGTTATCTATGTGACTTCATTTTCATCAGACTCAGAAGCTGTGATGCATGTTATTATCTTACCTCACATGAACTGAAATTCATTGAGATTGTTCCCTAGTTCTTACTGTGACTAATAAGATACTTAAGAAGTGCATAATTGCTATTTTAGAAAATAATTCTGTTCCAATTAGAGGCAGTCCCAGCCCATGCTGTGATCTTTCTTATAGTCATCTGCCACTGAAATGCAAAATGCCCTTTCTGAGATCCCAGACCATCAGCACCACAACCTACATCTTTCTTTGCATTATAAACCTTCACTGATCAATTGCACACAGACCGTTCATCCTGCTTCATTGTGTCACACAGTATATGTTTCTACAGTGACGATTAATGAACCCTGGTCCACATAGGGGGAGGGGTTGCAGCAGGACTGGCAGTGTTCAAGTGTCAGCTCGGGCACCCTGGATCAGCTCGCTTTTCAATGGCACCACCTCCCCTCTAATCCCTGCCTGTCATTCCGCTGCATTCACAGCCCGGCCCCTCCATTGCACGAGCCCTCACAGTAACAGGCTTCTCAGTGTACTCACACATCGCTCTGACTCTCTCCTCTCTCCTCTCTCCCTTCCCTCAGTTCAGTTCAGTCAATTTCAATTCTACATATGCATCCATCGCTGCATATTTAAACAGAAGCCTATGCTATCAGAGCAACGTAGTATCAGATGAAGTGGTGTTACAGACAACAGGCAATTAAAGCAAACAATCAAATTAGCAAATTAATTGAACACTCAATTCCAGTGGTGTTTCTCATGATGTCATAGTTCTCCCTGTGTTTCTCATTTAACTTAAATGTCTGAAGTTACAGCTTAAAGTGATTTAAAGCTCATAAAAGCTCAAAGCAGCTCTGGTTGCAGCAAAATGATAACATTTCTCTCTCTCTCTCTGTCTGTGTCTCGTTCTCTTGTATGGTAATGTGCATTCCTGCCTCAGTTCAGCTGCCATGACAACTCCTGGGTTTTTCTCCTCGTGCAGAATTGTGGGACCGGAGGGACTTTGCAGAGTACGTCCTGTACTCGAAAAGACAACATGTACACTTCACCCGAGGGAATAGGCCATTATGAAATAATTGTGATAATATTTTTATGGTGAAATGTACAGTGTGTCATGTGTTGATCTTTATGTTTCCTGAAGGAGTGGGAGTTTTAGTGCAGTGTCAGGATGAATAGATATTTCACATGGAGGGCTGCTCACTCTGCAGTGTTGTCCTTTTCTACTGTATGTGAGGTCTTCTTGTATGTGTTTTTTTTTCATTTGTTGGATGTTCTGAAAAGTATTGAAAGTGTAAAAGTGGACATACATGACACCTTTAACTTGATTAGCTTCATCCACAAAGATGAGTTATTACCCTTTTGTGCACCACCCAGGGATGGTCCTTGGTAAGTTTGATTTTGTTTCATTCTCAACATGAATAAGTCAAACTTCATGAAAGTTTTTGTCGCATACACAATCAGACATAGGAGTAGGTTTGTCAAGGTTCCTCAAGATTTGATTCAAATCTGAGTCAGTCGGCTATGATATACGGAGCTCCTAAAGGGACATGGGCAAAAACAAAAAAAACAAAAATCTTTAAGTTTCTTGTGTGCAGGGAAGCTATCCCATGTGCACAAAAAAGTTTCCTGTGCTCATGAGAAAGTACAGTGTACTTGGCTGGCACAGGCCACCAGCCAGTGCATTTCGGCCCAAACTGAATCTCCTTACATTTTTGCCCGTCCACCTATAGCCACTGAGTTGGCCAGATGCTAGTTCATTAATAAAAGTAATTACAACCAAGGTTAAAGTATAGCTCAACTAACTCCTGTACTGTTATTTCCACACAGAAACATAATGGGCCGAAATGCACTAGGTGTTCGCCTGTCTGTGCACACCAGAAACTTACAGATTTTTAAAAAATGTTTTTAGCCCATGTCCCTTTAGGGGCTCCATAATGATGCAGTGTTAAAACAATTATTGATACATTTTGATGCAGCAAAATTGTTGATTTATGTGATTTATTTTTCCTCACTATGGGACTCCTTACTACTTTTACCATATTATCATTGATTCATAATGAATAGGATAAAACTGGGTGAGGGAGCAAAGGTTTCTTCAAGAAATCCAGCTACAAATGATGGATTTCATGTTGCTGTTATGAAATGATGACTTTCATGTATTTCTATGAGGCACAAATGTATAAAGTGCTATTGTTGTTCTTTAAACACAGGCTTACACCAAGCCTCACAAAGTATCCTAGTTTAGAACGAAAAAATGATGCACGTATTTTACGTCTGTTACTCTATTTTCCACTAACAAAGTCGTTCAGCCATAATGAATGTACCACTCAGTCTGACAAAGCCCTTATATCTTATATCATAATGGTAATAATTGGGTTTTATTGACTTTTATGGACTAAGACAATCTTTCAAGGGCAACCCACAATGCATCCAAGGGTATCTTTTTATACCCCACCATCACGAAAATCCGTCTTGTGGTTTTTTGTAATCCTACAAACAGCCAAACACTGGTGAAAAAAAATAATCTCCTTGGTGGAGGTAATTAGATCTCTACAACCAAAGCACCAAGAGCAGTAGGCAGCCACTATGCAGGGCCAGTCCCATGGACCAACTCCAGTCCTGAGCCTTTGTCAAAGGAACTGACTGGAATATTAACCAAACATACAGTACATGGTTTTGATGGTGGTGTTAGTGAAGTCTTCTTGCTGTGTGGCGACCACTGAGCCACCGTGCTGCCCAATTAAGGTCATAGGTTAATATATCTTTAATAAAGCTGGTTTAATGCTGATGACACTTCAAAGTGCACACTGCCAGACAAAGAGCTAACATGTTATCATGCTGATTTTCAGCAGGTATAATACTTACCATGTTAAACTCTGACCATGTTAGAAAACGTTCCTAAGTCATATTAATATCATTCAACTGCATCCATCAGTTGAATAGACTAGATGTTAATATTAAATTCTGATTATTAAAATTTCATCTACGGTTTAAAATACATGGTAACTCAACCTATCCCAGAATACCCAAACATATAAATATCCTGGTCAGACGAGGTCACTTCCTCTTCTCCCTCCACTCTGGCTGGTTCCTGTGTAGCTGGTTGCAGGACTGAATGCACAGTTTTCTGCTGCTGTCTTTCTTCCTACGCTCCAAGACATTCACTCTGCGGTCAGGTTTTTGTTTTTCCTACAATATCTTGTTAGAACCTATTTGAACCACCTGGATAGAATTGATCTTTCGTGGCAAACTAACAATGAACTCTTGCCTGGATTGCATGAAAGAACCTCGCCTCCACACTGTGAGGTAGGACTGTGTGATTTCTTCCAGCTAGGGATCATCTCTGGACACTGAAAAAAAAAACCCGAAAGGTCTGCAATTTTTGTGTTTATGGTTGTTTATTTAATTATCATTTCAATATAAAAAGCGATTAAAACTTACCTGTGTTGGTCTGATGTTGTTCGCTTTGAACCTAGTTTATTGTGCATTTCTGGTTCCTAAATTCTATTTTCAAATGTAGCAAATCACACGTGTTACATGAACATCTTATTTTAGCATGAACATTTAATAGTTAGTACTTTTGATGCTCATAGCATTTTAATTATGTTTCAGGTTTATATCAAACTGTAATGACTGACAAACAAAAATGCCATAGATATGATAAATAGTCACCATGAGCTTGTCAGACTGGTTAATTTGAGAAAGCAGGATAACTCCATTCCATTATGCACACACATAAAAGTACACAATTATTATACACAATTTGCATATTTATTGTTAAAATGAGTTGTTTCTTGTGTATTTGAAATATAACTAAATATAACTATGTCTATGACTATTATTCACTATTGTAAAAACCACTGTATAACAGCAGTGTGTTAAGTTTGTATTGCTGGCAGTGCTTTATGCTGAATCTTCAATAAATCCATCGGTTTGTATTCCCAGCTGGTCTGCCGGCTCCATTAGCCATTAAAGAGCTTCTGCAGCGTTGGCTGATGGCTGATTCAGTCAATGTTACTTTAGATAGCTCTGTCAGTATGGCAAGGTGACTGCGCCCGAAAGCAGAATAGGATTGACCTTTGAACCTCCAGCTACTCAGCTGTGATAAAATGCTGACACAATGGACTTCTACACACCCTGAGTACTCTCTCTCCCGCTGTGTGCCTCCTCTTTCCAAAGTCCAACCCCATGTATTAAACTAGCTTGAAAAAGCCAGCAAATTAAACCACGCATCATAAATACACCACTCCTGACTTCTCTGTGTGTTTGTGCTTGCCAGAGACATTAAACAGTGAATCTATAGTCCGTGTGTGTCTGCATGCGCTGGCAACCTGTGAATATTTGTGCTACAATTTGAATAAGGCAAGTGGGGATTCTTGGCAGGGCAATTTCACTGTGATTAACAGCAGTTCAGATGGTTTACAGCTGCCTTTTACCGAGGGAATTAACACTTAATATTTACAATGAGGCCAACGCAGAGCCCTTGGCAGCTGTTCTGTGGTCCCCCGTGCCAGAAACAAGTATGAAACTTCAAGCCATTCTCATGGCACAGATCACCCCGGCCTGCTGTCCAAGCTTATATATATATATGTTAATACTGTACGAGTGGATTGGTGTGATTTTAGCTGTTTAGATAAAAGCACAGCTGTGTGCAACAGAAACAAGAAGCAAAGCCAGAGATTACAGGAGCTGTTTCTGTTTAACTACCTAATTAGGATGAATTCTTATATAACAGAATGTGAAAACAAACAGAGTGGGTGTGCCAAAGGAAACTGTAAATATTGGTCTAAAAAGAGGAGCTGCAGTTAAATCATTTATTTTTTAATCACCATCCTCTCTCTTTGTATTGACAGGATGTGCAGCCTATTGATGAGACATGCTCAGTGAGTGTAGAGACATCTGGAAAACTCTACAACACACTAAAAGTGAAGTGAATCGCTGCACAGATTTGTCATTTAGGAAGCATAACATTCATAATATGCTGAAGCTTCTCATATAATTGTCTGTAAAGTCATTAAATGAAGCAATGGACTCTCAAAAGCTGGTAAAAGCAGATACATCTGTGTTCAAAATGTAGTCCCTGTTCTCTGAGTTCACACTGTGGAGCTTTGTCGTTAGTGGCACAACAAATGCAATTATCAACTTTATTTATAAGCATTTTTCTGACCAAGGTTATAGAGAGCTTCACAGAAAAGGAAAGAAGACAGTAGATAAAAACAGCAGAGATGGAGAAGATCAGATAAAAACTAAATAAAAGAACACAATGATCCTAAAACACTGGAACATCAAGTTAAGAAATGTTAGATAGAAAGAATCCTTTAACTTAAGTCTAAGAATTCATCAACACCTTCCTTTAAAAGATACTTTTGTGGGAGGATTTAAAAGATGTAGCCCTCACCCTCTGCGTTTTTATTTGACAGCGCTGCTGAAGACATCCAGAAGTGAACAAGACTAAGAGTCTACAGCTGTGTCTCAAGCTCTGTGAGGCTGGACGTTGGCACCAGGGTCAGCATACTAACATGCTTATAATGACAATGCCAACATGCTGGTGATTAGCAGGTATAATGTTTACCATCTATACTCCATCTTTGTTTAAGCTGAATGGCACAAAATACAAAGTACAGCTATCAGCAAATGGGAACGTAATTCGTTTTTTAGTAACAAATCGAATGAATGGACATAATCAAACAAATTTTGGACCTGATAATTGCACTACAGGAAGAGTCAGAGGATAAACAAAGTGATTACAAGGCCATCCACCTTACCATTAGATTGTTCTCTGCCTTCATCCAGTGAACAAACTAGTGAACAAGCACATTTTCTCTATAGGAAGAAAGGACGCACCATTACTCTGAGGTCTTCTCTCCGCTTAACTTCCTGAAGTATGTTTAATTGTGACTTCAGCATTCAAAACAATTTAAAATTAGACAAAATTCTCAGTTACATCCTCGTCTATGCTTATTTTAACATCACAACGGGAAAATAGCATAATATAGACGACAAATGCTGCAGGAATGACTGCAGATACCCTTATTTTAATCCTGTAATACACAGTATCCCAATGTACACAGTGCTGAGCACAGCTGGTGCTGAAAAATAGCACACTGTGGGTGTATTAGAGTCACACTGGACCCATTGTGTATGAGCTGCATAAAACGTCAACTCGAGATCCATTAAAATGCAGCCGGGCCTGCTAACCAGCCTGCTTTAATTCACTGTAAAAAGGGAACATGTGGCTAAATGTGCAGTGCTATGGTATGCACTCCTCTCACATGCTTTCCTCATGCTTTCTCCCTCTCAGTCAATGGATTCAGGCAGGAAAATATGAGAAAATGGCTCTTACTGGCACCTCACAGTAATTTCATCATGTGATCTCCATTAAAAACCACAATGACACCCGGTGCTGACATCCCTGCTCTCAGAGCATGTGACAGCCGAGACAAGAAGCGCTAGGAATTATTAAGAGCAAATCACATACTGGGTTTATCTGACTGGGGTGAGGTGAGGTGAGGTGGGGGGGGTGGGGGTGGGGTTGCTCTGCTAATGATGTTTAGTTGTGGAAGGATGGAGGGGTTATGCAGGGTAGTGCAGTAAATCTGTTTCATATTCCAATGAATTATTAGTAGTCTGAACATTTAATGCACCTCCATTTAAATCAAATGGCTTCACTTTAAAAGGCTGAGTGCACATGTGATGTGTGAATGTGATGCTACGCTCATACTGTAAGCCTTATTTTTGAGCAGATCAGATTTTTGGGTCACATTCATGATTATAAGTGACCTGTGTCTAGCTATAATGTGAATGCATCTGACCTCTAAAATGGCATGTATGCACACTTTGATACGTTTTTGCATGAGTCATCTGCATAAACAACAACAGAAAACGTCATGAGACAACCCATGGTATTCAATCCGATGTGGACACATTAACAGTAAATGAATGCGTGACATTTAGCCCTGGATGACGGCAAACACTCAGTTGCTCATGATCTGCGTTGTTGTCGTCTCTCCGCCCTGGTTATTTTGTTTTAACACGCTCCGATCAGACCGTTCTCATTCATGTTGCATGGCCATGAATCATATGAGTCTGATCTACTGCAGAACCACAGATGAAAGCGACTCAAATCGGCTTTGAAAAGATCAGATTTTAATGTTCACATCAAACGCATCTCTGAAAAAGAAATCTAATTGTGTGTCACATTCAGGCAAAAAATTGGAATTGAATCACTTTAGCCTGGTAATGTGAAGGTAGTGCATGTGTTATCTGTGAAGCACGTAGGAATGTGGAGCATAAAATCATTATTTGCCTGCTTTATCACAATGGAGAACTTGAGTGTGTTCTAGTGGTATCGTTTGCTCCTGTGTTGTACTGGATATTCTGGTCTGTGGTTAGGTTCAGGCAACAAAAGGTTTTATTTCAGTAAAATATAATAAATATACAGTCAGAATATTTTACTGATGTTTTTGAACATTTTTCTTGCCACATTTCCTCATTATCCAAATAGAAAATGTAATTAGTTAACATTATGTTTCCCCTGTAAATATATCTGCTGTTGTAAATTATTTGGATATGAATGTAATTTCTAGGAGACAGGGCTGAATGGCAGTGCATGTAGATGTTGTACTAACCTCTTGGATCATCAGGGAAACCCTCATGATCCCTCACAGAATACCTGACAACACTCTGCAGATTATTTGACTGAATTTCATCAACGTGTTTGTCCAAATTGAAACAAATACATTTAAGTCCTTCCAGGGACGGATAAAACGTTTCATATTAAACCATGACATGGAAATCATTCTTGAATACTGCACTACTGTAGGTTTTATGGACAATAAAGTCCTCATTACAGCCCCCAATTTATGAACTGTCAAGGAATATTAGTCCTGAAGTGAATGGAGTGTTTTAATGGCAGAAAGATTGAGTGAGAGCAGCGAGAGTTTTGTAGTTTTCCAGATAAGCCCTCAGAGTGTCTGAGAGAGACCTCTTCCTTATCTCCCACTCTTTTATTCATACGCTGCTGTATTTTCACAGCTCTTCACAGAGACAAGCTGAGACTGCTGAGAGAAATGGATGACTTTGAAACGCCACTCGTGAGACACAGAGAAAAGAAGCTGAGGATGTCAAAAGTCCTTTTTGCTCTGTGCCGATGCTTCGGTCAAACACTCCTCTCCTTCAGTCACCTATCAGTTGCGTTTATGTAACTTATTAGATTGGTGATTAATCAGAAACAGCATTACCAAGACTGTGTGTGAAATATAGCCTTTACAGAGTCAGTAGACAAGAGGTTAAACACTCAGTCCCCACTGATATGATGAAGTATCAGCAGGTACCTTTAATGAGGTCGTAAATGAGAACGAGAGCCATGAGGAATCTTCGCAGCGATGAAAATGAAAATGATTGAGATGATGAATCAGAGGACTTCAAGAGCACGAGTGACACTGAGGAGTTCAGCATATCTGTTTTTCCAGGAAATCAGGACATCTGCTCACCCATCCTGTCCTCCCCTGACACTGTGGTGAGTTTGTTCCTCCTGTCTCAAAACAAGCTCCTCTCTTTAAAACTGAAAATCTGGACTGCTCTAGGGGAGCAAGGAAGGGAAACCTCATTATGTGTCTAAATTGATTTAATAGGTTGATGTTTACAAGAATTTCTATTTTAGTAATATATTAATATATTAAGAACCAGACTAATCGTCGGAGCAAAAAAAACCCAAACAAACTCCTCTATGAAATGTAGCATTGATAAACAGCATGAGTTCAACTGCAGTCCAGCAGCTAATCAGCTGAGATTAAACAGGATTTTGGTATTGATTTAATTCATTATAGTAAAGAAGAAGTAAAGCAAACTGTCATCTAACTAAATATTTAAAAAAATGTGAAGTTTCTTCAATGCAGACATAAATATATACAGTAAGGTATGTGAGGTGAATGAGTCTTGACTCAGTGAGTCAGTCGGTGAAAATGTCTACGCCACAAAACCACTTATAACACCAAGCATGAGTGCTTTTATTTCTCTGTAAGAACCAGCACCATTATAGTACTTGAGAAAAGAAAGACAGAGAGAAGCAAAGAAAGAAAGAATGAAAGAGAAAGAAAGAAAGAAAAAGAAAAATGAGCTCACCCAATAGAGTCAAGGAAGACCAACAGTTTAAATTGGGTAAATAAGGGGCGCCATTGATCATAGATATATAGATAGATAGATAGACAGATGGATAGATAGATAGATAGATAGATAGATAGATGGATAGATAGATAGATAGATAGATAGATAGATAGATAGATAGATAGATAGAGAGATAAATAGATAGATAGATAGATAATTAGATAGATAGATAGATAAATGGATAGATGATAGATAGATAGATAAATGGATAGATGATAGATAGATAGATAAATGGATAGATGATAGATAATTAGATAGATAGATAGATGATAGATAAATAGATAGATAGATAGATAGATAGATAGATAATTAGATAGATAGATAGATGATAGATAGATAGATGATAGATAGATAGATGATAGATGATAGATAAATGGATAGATGATAGATAGATAGATGGATAGATGATAGATAGATGATAGATAGATGGATAGATGATAGATGGTAGATAGATAGATGGATGGAGATCTATATGAGTAGATCTAGCTTCACTTTCTAGATTAAAGCTACCATAAGAACCTATTTTCAAAATTTGGGAAACTATGTTGATTTTCCATTTAACATGATCCTCCATAGACATATCCTGGGGCTACTTTATTTGCCTTAAGGCATTACTTTTGAATTTCTTTCCATGTTTTTCTTTTAATTACATTTTCTCAGTTGTTTCTCTCTCTTTCATATCCATCTTTATTTGTACTTATTGAATGTCTCTTATAATGCTATATGTAAAGCTCTTTTTTATGAGGCACTTTGTAGAAAAGTATTTATCATCATGAAAAAGTGGCATTGTGTGAACCAGTCTTGTTCAATCTTGTCAGAAAAGGTTGAACGTCAACTTCATTGGAGCAGAAAATGAACATTTAAAGAACCTGTAGTTGAAAAAAAGGAGGCATCCAGTGTGGTGGAAATAGAGAAGCCCTTCTGATACCAGACATCAAATGTGTTGCTTTACATGAACCTGAACCCTGTGTGCTGATATCCAGCCTCTGGAACTGTTCCGGTTGATTGAGCTGTGTTGAAAATGAATGCAGATATTTGTTTCCCGTTTGCAGTGTTCATATTGTATTCATGATGTAGAGCTGTGACTGGTTCATGATTGAGTGGGCCTCGTCTGATAGAAGGTGTCTCATCGAAAGGCAAAGTAATCACTTCAATATGTTTGTATTGAAAGCTTCCAGGCGCCCATGTGTGTAGATGTTTTCACATTTTTTCTCAGAGAAATAGAAAGCCACATGAAATGCAGAGCTGCAGAAAAAAAAAAAGTTAACATAAGATATTCTGCCACGACCTCCTCAGAGACAACGAGCTACAGAAGAATACTTAACCTGCAGTGCTTTTTATTCACAGATGCTCCTGAAGTGGTGTTTCAGCTTTTAAACAGCTGCATTAAAGAGTATGATGATTAAATGGTAACTCACACACACACCATACAGGTTATACATTAGGTATGGATTTCTTTATAACCAGATGATCCTATAATAAACATGCTTTCTGTTGTTCCTCTTATTTCATTGGGTCAATAAAGTATTTCTGATTCTGATTCTGATTGAAGAAAACAAACACAAGAAACCTTTTAGAACTGTCATGGGTGCACAGATTTTAGAAACCCTAGTAACTCACAATCACAACTTACTTATCTCACGAAAACAAGCTCTCACCTCTTCATCACATATTAATCATCTTGTCATACGAAGATTCAATTATGTTTTTTGGCAAAAAACAAACATTGTAACACACACATTTCAAAAAGTTACAAAATAATAACATTATTGGATTGTACATTAGAAAAGAAATTTGTTACATTACATTACATTACAACTCCACAGCGCGCAACTTCCCTTTTTTTTTAAAATATACAATTATACAAATATTGTTTTAGTGACTGCAGCAGCAATATATATACTGTGGGGAATAGGGAAGCTGCATAAATAACACACTTTCTAAACCCTAAATCATGAATGCAGACTCACCAGCCAGCTAATATTGAAGTAAGTCAGCTGTGGATTTTCCCAGGGGCACATGCATCTTTTTCTTTGGAGGAATCTAGCTCCCTGCTTATCCCTGTTCCAAGCAACCAAGTCATGCACATGTCCAGAAAACACAGTGAGATTAAACTGATCAGCCCTCCAGTGCAGGTTAAGAGGAAAACAAGCCCATTTATTGTCCAAATGTTACTGTGATTGGTAAAAGTTTTTCTTGTTGTTCCTGAAAATACGTAACCACATCACTGTGATGCATTACTATGTATCAGGTTTTTGCCAAACACTGGATTTAAAATGCTAGAGAACTTCAGGAATTAAAAAAAATTCCAGTGAGTTAATAAACTATCAAAACCCATAATTCTCAAATGTAATAATTAGTTTAAAGGAAATGTTTAGATTGAAAAATACAGTGTGAATATGAATTGTATAAACTAGAGCTGGGCGATGTATGAAATCAGTTTGATTAATTAGTATTTTTATGTTGCAGAATATGTAAAATGATGAATATTAAGTTGTTAAAGCATGCATAAAGAAGCAAAAAAGTAACTTTGATGATCACTGCTATATATTAGCCTTAAGTCACGGTTTACTGCTGCTGGTTAACTTGCAGTGACTCTAATGGTTGCATCTACAAGAGGAACAGATGGAAATAGACTGTATGAGTGTCTGGGTGTAGAGATTCTGATCAGTCTGTTCGAACCTGTAGGGTAGCTAACGCCAGCTAACAGCTAAAGACATTTGGGCCAGTGAGTTAGATAGTAGTGTCTTCTGCTCTGTGCTGAAATTGATTGATGCAAGATGATAACATGACGGCCTTGAATGTTGTGCAGGTCTGTTATAGTCTTGCACATGATGATTTAAGAAATGTGATGTTAGTCTTGTTGCATTTTGCAAGAGAAACAGTTCAGTGTTAACAAGTTCAACAGTGGGCTCAGTGTTTCAGTATAAAGAGGTAAAAAAAAACTCTGTCTATTTGTATCCTTCTGCACATCATTGCACAATATTGCGTCACCAACAAATCTGAGACAGCTTTCTGCTCATGATCCTGTTCAGGCAGAGCTGTTTACATAATTGATTGATTGATCAACCAGTTGAAACCTCATTGACATTCACTGCAAAGCATCACTCTCTTTCAGTGACACGATGAACACAGGCCTCCAGATATCTATCAGAGGACACAGCTTCAGCAGGGACAGGGCTGTTCCTTGTCTCCCTGCTTTGCTAACAGCTCACTACAATTGACTTCTGTTTGAGTAAAAAGTGGAGACATGGCTGCTCTGCCTGGCGCTGACATTTCTCTGAAAATCGTCTCCTTCAGACAGGCTGTTCCTCCGAGGGGACCCTGTACACAAGCTGCTGAGGCTGCAGCAATGAAGCAGCAGGCAGCGGCCATTATGTCAATGCATTGTGTGATGATATGCAGGAGGAGAGAGGATGTTTGTTTTGATGTGCATTTACATGTGTGTGATTGTCCTTGTTTATGTTCCAGTGGTTGTGTTCATGTGACGACAGTCTTACCCTTATAAGACCAGATCCCAGGCCTGTTTACCTCCTACAGAAAAGGCCTAAGTGGGCACTTACAGCTACCTTGTGAGTGGATAGGAACTTGATTAATGGTTTTTAGACAGACTATGTTAGGCTCACTCTACTAAGTCATATGGCAGAGGAGGGTTTACGAAGCAAACTAGAGGAAAATGCACATCTAATTGCCCCTTTTGTATGTCAGTGCACACGACAATATGTTCTATGGCAAAAACAGAAAATGCTGGTTTAATGAGCATCACTAAAAGTAGGAATGGTTTCGAGTTGCTTCAAATAACTCTGATGTCCTTGAAGGGTTTATTTGCATAGATTACCTCAAATTCAAACATAATTTTGTCTTTTGGAGCCTCCAATGTAGAAAAATACTTTGTGCAGCTCCAGCATCTGATGAACTAATCAAAGACGAAACAAAGACTACAAGCCTGTGGAATCCTTTTATTCTGCTGGCTTAGGTACTAGCGATACGTTTCAGATTTCAAGTCGATGATTCCCCTCCTCACACACAAGATGTCATAAGTCTGAAGTGTAATCCATCAAGTATGAACTGGACTGTGTCCATTATTTTTGCAGCAATACTGTCTATTCCTGACTTATGCCATTACTCATGTCTGGCAGCAAGGTTGCTGATAAGAAGCGTTGGTATCTAGTGTTCTGTAACAGTGCTGGAACAGCAAAGGAGAACGTACATATAGTGTTTTACAGCTGTACAATACGTACTGATAGGGGGTCTATTTCTCTGGAAAACCCAAATAAGTCTCCCTGAATCTTTCTGTTTATTTGTGAGCACATCTGTTTTCCTAAAATGTTGGGACTGATTAAAGCTCCAACCTAATGCTTGATTCATCAACCACACATCTGTTTTCATCATTTGCATGTGTTTCTGAATCCAAACCTCCTTCAAATGTCAAGTGCTGTCAATGGCCTTTGTCATGAATAAATGTAAAGGCAATGATATCCACAACTGTGCCACATCAGAAATGTTACCACCCATTGAGAAAATGGAATAATATGAATCATAAGACACTAATAAGATTGGAGAGGAGACCCCAGCAGCTGAACCCAGTTGTACCTCCAGATAAAGGTGTGATAGACGTTAGCAGAGAGCAGCTGCATTTACACCAGACATGTTAACCTCAGAGCACATCTTTAGCATCAATGGGGATGTGTTCGTGGCATTGTTCCAAAAGCACACAGAGAAATGTTGCTCCTTGCTGATGCTACTTTGTTGAAGGGACAGAGACTTGTCAGACTCAGGGTTTTTACCACCAGGAAAGCTCTGAGTCATTGCTGAGTCAGGGATAAATCGTGTTTTCAGACAGCAGAGCAGAGCTTTTGAGGAACACCCCTAAAGTGTGTTAATTTCCCTCTACTAATATCTTCCAAAAATATGTTTGGATCATGAATTAGATTAAGTGTTGTGCCAACAGAGTTGTTGACATCTTCACCAAAATGGCACCAAAATTTGTTAACAAAAATGCATCATGACAGCCTATTGGAGCTTACATTAAGGTCGCTTTCACATCTACCTCCTTTGGTCTGAACGTCTGGACTTTTCAGTTTGATCATACAGGTGTGAAACCTCCCCCGGACCAAGGCTTGGATCAAACACCCCTTCTTTGGTCTGACATAAAGAGGCTGTCTGGGTCCGGATCAAACTGAACTATGATTCAGTTCGTTGACAGTGTGAGAGCACTTTTTTTTAGACGGTTCGGACTTTCAGACAGGAAGTTACAGCAGGCTATCGTCGTCAATAAAGAAAAGAAGAAGAAAAACAAAAGTAAAAAATGAGCTGTGGTAACAGAGGAAGAGACGAGGTACTTAATAGTGATATGGTCCAATGAAGAAATAAAATGTCAACTGGAACAAACATTCATTGATTTTCTGCCGAGGGTTAGAGGGAGGATATGAGAGGATGGGAGAGAAAAACAAACAAACAAACAGCAGTATGTAAAGGTGCGTGGTGACATCAATAACAGGATGTAGGTGTGTCATGAGAAGTTCTTTAGTGCGTTTGCAGAATTGCAATGTGAAACCAAAACTAACAAGACCAAACATATGCAATGTAACAAAAACCCGAACACTGGTTCGCACCTTCGTTCAGACTGTCAGGTGTGAAAGCATCCTATCCTTCAATACAGTGGTCATATAAATGTATGGTTTCTGACATGTCTGCGTTTGTGACCTTCATAGACAAACTAACAAGACATGACATCTCTAACTAATTAAATTTGCTTCTATCATTTCATTTGTACATCTACGTACGTTTTAGTTCTAGGCTGTGAATGTCCCATCGAGATAAAATCCTATAATTCACAGGTAAAACGACCTGACTGCGATTCTGATACTGTAATTTCAACAATGTGCATTGTTCATTCAACAACCACAGTGCATATAATTACCCTTTTCACACACTCTCCCTGGAATTGTGAAACATTTTTTCTCATGATGAATTCTTGGCTCTACCTGCTCTGCAATTCCAGCAGTGACAAAGATGGAGCTCCAGAGTTATTCCAGGACACTGAGAATATGTAGGCCTATTATAATGTGGAGCAATAGACTGACTGCTCCACTCATCTCCTCTTGCTTCCATTATTCTGCCCTGATAAATGACTCTCGCAGCTGCTCTTGATAAGAGGCTTCCCTGCCTATTCATCAGCTCTCAGTTCAAGGCTTTACACTTGTAGCATGGAAAGATCTACAGTAGCAGTGTTAGTTACTCATGTCTCACTATCAAGGATGGAAACCAAAGGAAACCAACACATTTTTTGTTTAACAGACGCACACACGCTCACAGAGATGCCTGCATATACATTCTTAAAGGATTAGAATGTTTCTAAAAACAATTTTCTCAAACAAAAATAACTCCTATCAATCACAATTTATTACTTTACTAGATGTGTCTGTATCTGTAGATCCCTGCTCTTTCTCTTCATTTTCCTATTTTGCTGTATTGCTCTGTGTGGGCGTCAACTTTTGGGCAGTGGGCGTGTAGCCCTCAGCCAATGACAGCAGGGTGTGAGATCAGGAATCTATAAAAATGACCAGATACCAAATTGTAAACTCGCATCAAAAAGGACGCTATAAGCCCGGGAGCAGGAATCGACTTTGAATGTTCTGTTTACAGACTGCAACTGTCAGATTTTAGTCACTAAGCCCTTAACTGTATTGTTTATTGTGCTGCAATTGAGATATGTTATCATATGTTATCATCAGCAAAGAATCAAATTACTTATTTACTTTTTGCATATCGGCTTTCGCTTTTATACAGATGTCGAATCTGTGTTGTTACCACCTCCGGTGCTGGCACAGAGGTTGAGCAACTATGAGCCCCTGTTACGCTTTCTTAACGTTTATACATTAAGTACCTACAGTAACTTCTTGAACAGGCTATGAGAGACATCGTTGGGGAGACGATGCAAGGTCCGGGGTTCGTCTTTCGAGCAGAAGACGAGAAGATGTTATTTCCTGCACGGAGACTCTGCTGTGTTATACGTCACAAAACGCTGACATGCTGTCTAAAATCCCACACTGAGGCACTGGTGGTTTGTCCAGTGTAAATACACAAAGTAGGCATAGGGAGGAGTCCTCATTGAGGTTCTATTGGTTTATCTATGAGTAAAAAGAGCTAATTAGTATAGTTAATAGGGCAAACACTTTTATCTACAGTGAAAAATTACAACTGTTGGTGTAAGTATGAGTACTTAAGACTCTTGTAATCCCCTGAATCGTCACCATTTGTTGGACAGACAGAAATATCAACTAGCCATGACATTCTAGATCTCAAGAAGATCAATTTAAATAAATTTAAATTCATGCTCTGAATTTTACTGGTGCCACCATTAGTCCTCAGTATGTTTTTACTTATTCAATGAAACAGTTTAGCATCTTAAGGATGGACAATACTTTATTGCTCCTGCAGAAGGAATCTCTCACTGACTTTGGTGATCCCTGGCTTTTCCTCTAGTGTCACTATGAGATTGACATCTTTGCTTTTTAGGAAAATATCTTGACAGCTATTGGGTCAATAGGCATGAAATCTGGTACAGATATTCATCGTCTCTAGAGGTTAAAATCCCATGACTTTGGTGATCCCTTGGCTTCTTATCAGGTCTCATGAGAGCAAATTTTAAATAGTCTTTTATGACCAAATACATGCAAGACTAATGATCTCGCCATCAACTGCAGTTGTACTTAAATATGCTGCTATGCTAACATGCTAAACTAAGTGAACCTGGTAAATATTATCTTCTAATCAATGGCATATTAGGATTAAGGATTTCCTGGTCACATGAAATGCACTTTAGTCAACACAGTTAGGTCATCATTTAAGTATTTTTGTTTTCTTCAAGAAGGAAATGAAGAAAGAAGTTTTACTTACAGTGGAGTAAAGGCCCCCTTTTTTTCCCAAGTTGAATCCAAGAGGAGGAATACCAGCCAGCATTTTAAGGAGCCCAGGCTCTCACTTTCACGCTTTCTAAGAAAACCTTATGTGCAAAAACCTGTGCTGTAAAGGAAGAGAAGCCCTCTCCAGTCATGACTCCAAATGCAAATAAACAGATTGAACTATGTTGTTGGGGTGTGCAGGGTATGACAAGTTATTTTAGCTTGGCTTGCTTCCAGAGGCACTGTGAAGAAGCAAACTCCTTGAAGCCTGACTCACTGGTAATCCCGGATAGAAGGCATGTCAGCGACAGTCTGTATCTGCGCTGTCACATCCCATTGCTCTGACAATGTATCACTCCATTCATGGCACATGCAGGCTTTGATGTGTCTGAATACAGCCAGTAACTCTGTCCTCTTTTAAGCCGGTAAGTGGGTGGATGTTGCTGACTCTTAATCTGTATATCTACTTGCTTCCCTTCTCTGTGATCAAGCTTGCAAACTTCAAATAAGAGCCGGAGGGCCAGTAAGTGTGTTTGGCAAGGGAAGGGCATGGGTTTATGAAGCATAATTAACATTAATAACCTGAGGGCTTGCAAGGTTTCTTTTCAACACTGCCTATGTAAATATTATCATAAGGCCCTCTGTAAATTAAACAGTTCCACTCACTGGCATAGCCTAGTGGATGTGGAGGAGCCAGAAACGAAATCCTCGATGAGCCAGATTATTGTACAACAAATATATGAACTCCTACAGTAAGAAAAGATACTTGATTGGTGTAGTTTGATATAAAAGTGCTAATGCCTTTACAAAGTGGAAGCCCTATATTATAAGGCTATGTTTAAAGCTTAAAAATAATGAATAGCATTTTCATGTGCACCATAAACACGGAGAAGTGTTTAAGTCCTCTTTGTTGCGCTCTCTGCTTGTAAAGGCATCTGCATGCTATTTTTAGAAATAAAATCTAAATTATGGCCTTTCCATATCTCTAAACCCTCTGTACAGTGAGTACAGTGTAAATGCTTCTCTTCCCTTGAGTTATGCAAATCATTCTAGTGCATAAGATTGACTTTCTAGTTTGTAGCCTGTATTTTGTCCGATATACCCTGACGCTAACAACAACAATAACTATAACAGCAAAAACAACAACAACAGCAACAACAATATAATAATAATAATTGTATTATTATTATTATTGACTATTATTTAATGTTTTATTATTATTTTTATTTTATAAATATCATCAATTATTTAAAAAAAACCAAGTATAATTCTGTTATGTAACATTTATTCACATGAAATAGAATATTTACACTAAAAACAGTATTACAATTACCAGTGCAAAGTTAATTGATGTTAATATTTTACTTTAAATAGAAAAAAACCCCAACAAAAACAAATTCAGAAGCAATAAATCATGCATATTCATAAATACTAGTTGACTAAATAGGCTTGATTTCTTTTCCCCTTTACACTTATAGGGGTATTTTTCAACTGAGAAAATCACAAAAATAAAAAATAAAAATCATAATATGCCCTATAATGCAATGCTTCCAGAATACAGATCTGTATCTGCCTCAGAATCTATTCAACTCTTCCTCAGCCCTGACCCATCTCTTCACAAAATTTCAAAGAAATCTGTTCATACTAAGAGAGACAAACAAACATTACATCACATCGTATAGAGGCGGACGTTAAACAATAATAATGGTGTATCATGCTGTTTTTAGATGTAACATTTTGAGAGGGCCATTATGTCTTTTTTTAGTACTGAAAGACTTGAGTATTGCGTGATCAAACACCAGGGAAAAGATCAATAGTCTTCCTGTACCTCTTATTCTCTCTGAGGCGTCTGGGATGTATGAAGATTGAATTAATGAGCAATACATGCAACGCTCTCGTCTAGCCCACCATTGATTTGAGCTCATCAAAACCTCATTGTGAGAAAGTGTGGTTAGCATCAAATGATCTCAGCTGGCTTCAGTCAATTAGGTTGCGAATAAGCCACCGTCTCTTCTTGTTAAGATGACAGTGATGACAGAGAACGCTGAATAAGTGATATTGATGAAAAATGTGTTGATTAATATGTCAGCACCAGGCTTGTATGATAAATGTCTCAGTGTTTTCAGTGTGGGACATGAGTCTGTTCTAAAAATGCATTGAAGTGCCACAATTTGATTTTGTATCAGCCCAGCAGAGAATGGAAAACATCAAAATAATACAGATTTAATTTAATTTTAATTTGATTTTCCACCACAATTACAACTACTTTCATCCTGTCCAAAAGAATTATTGTTATTTTATTTGAAATCACTGTTTTTGTTGGGGATGATTACATGAGAAGGGCTGGCAGTACTAAATATTGCAATAATGCAATGCAATTAAAAACCCACAAAAAAGACTATCTACTGAAGCTGAAACCCGTCTGAAACACTCTTATCCAAAATGCACCATTATATCAAAGGTAGGATTTATAGCAAGGCTGTTGTAGTTAATTTGCAGTTGCTATTATGGATTGACCGATATGGTTTTGTCAGGGCAAAAAGACACTCAGTACATTTACTCTAAGTACTTTTTACTCTACTACATTTATTTGATGACTTTATAAAAGCTTTGATCGGCTATTACTCATGATGTGTGACCTCTCAGAAAATGTTGTGTGGCAGGACATTAAGTGAGATCTGTAGCTTATGTTGCAACCTCTGTTCTCTGAGTGAAGAGACTACAGTATGTTCTTCACCCAGCTACATATTCCATATGTATGGGGATTCATCTCCAGCTGACAGATGACATGGATCATTTTGTAAGACACAGAAGCTGTGCTGGCACGCACACAAAGTCTACATAAGGCCCCGGTTTATATCGTCACCTGACTCTGAGCGACCTCAGGGTGGAGAGGTAGATTTCACCTCCCACAGCTCTGACATGACTACAGCCTAAACAGGACACACGGTGATCTTGGCTGTCTTCCATGTATGCAGCAGATGTGACAAACAACAAAGTCCCCCCCTTAAAACTCTTTTATTATATTTAGTATTGCCATAATTGCAGACTCCATTCTTAATGAAAGTGTTATCTAGTGACCTAAGAACAACTACTGCTAGCATCACAACTGTATGACATGGGGTGTGTCAAGGCGATAAGGACACATGAATGAATGCATTAAATTCACCAATTTGGGTGCACCTCTATACTAAAACATATCTGCTAACCTGCCACTATAATATTGTGTGTTTGGTGGTTTTCTGGTTTGACTAGATGAGTCACAAAAACTTGTAACTCCACTTCCTAATGCTACAACAATGTTGATTTAAGTTCACAATTAAATTACTACGGTAATTGATGTTTGTCAAGCACAAGAACACGAGTATGATGAGATATTCATTCATTCATTTTCTGTAACCGCTTATCCTGTATAGGGTTGGTGGGACTGGAGCCTATCCCAGCTGACTTTGGGTGAGAGGCGGGGTTCACCCTGGACAAGTCGCCAGTTCATCACAGGGCCACATAGAAAGACAAACAACCATTCACACTCACATTCACACCTGCGATCAATTTTTAGGGTCATCAGTCCACCTATATTACATGTTTTTGGTGGTGGGAGGAAGCCGGAGAACCCGGAGAGAACCCACATAGACACGGGGAGAACATGCAAACTCCACAAAGAAAGGTCCGAGGCCCACAGTGGGATTTGAACCCAGGACCTTCTTGCTGTGAGGCAACAGCACTACCATGATCAGATATGATGGGTTAAAATGGCTCCTAAAGCGTTTCCACCTCAACACCTAAGGCATTTGAATAACATGTTTATTCCCTGTGTGGTCAAATTAATTCCAGATTATTCTTTTTTAAGGTCTGAGGGAGGTCTGGCCTTTAGTTTGCACTCAAAGCAACTTCAGCAGTTAGAGATAGAGAAAAAAGCTGAGCAAGGGAAGCACCGTATGCATAAAAACACAAAACAACTCAGAGAGTGCCCAGGGAAAACACTCCCTCCCTTCTCCAGCAAGGATATAGCCACATTTATCTCCAAACAAAACAATAAAACCAGCCAGCCAGTGGTTGTTAATTTCCTCTTTGCTTCAATTGACTCAATAAGCTTTTCCTCCCCCTTGGAGACAGCAGCCGGTCCTCTACAGGTGAAAAAAGACAGGGGGGAAATAGAGAGAGGAAGAAAAGGAAGAGATAGAGTGCCAGCAGCAGAAAAGCAATTGAAGACATGACTTCCACAAAACCCTGGAAGAAGTTAATCTAGACTGCCGCGGGAGTTTTTCATTAGCCTGGCAATCTGTTCCTGTGGCCAAGATGTAAGCTAAGTTATTTTATGGTTGTGAGGTTTGAGACTCTGAGTCACACCAACGATAAATATGGTAACATTTCACTGGACCAACAGCTCCAATAAACAGTAGAAGTGTAGAAATATACTGCAAGATCCCAGGGAGAGCAGTTGATATATATATGACCTGTGCTTGTATTTGTATTACCTGCCATTTAAGACAGAAAAGATCATACCTCATCACCCTGGTTAACCCCCCCCCCCCTCATCAATTTTATCGAGGAATTTATGCTAATTGTACTACTGGGCTCATTGTGGCAGCACAAGCACATTTGCTAAATGCCCCATGTAAAGGGCAAGCTGTTGTGTTGTGTTATATGCAACATTGTCAGCATCCTGCCAAGTGAGGTAATCACACATACAAGCTCCACACCGGAGTCCGTTCCACACCAGCATCACGGATCAATTCCTGCACTACAGTTGCTAAAGCTGACCTGGTTAAATCTAATATGTCTTTGAAGCTTTAATACTCTGTTTCCTATGGAGACGAGTGTAAACCCTCATGATAGCATAGTCAGTGGAGGCCCAGTGCTGAATTATAATCTGCTGTTTCTAACAGAAAAGTCATCCTGCACACTCCTGATCATTGGCAACTTTTAATTAGTGTTTGTCCTTCAAGCCTGTGCTGCTCACAGCTATTAAAGCCCTAAAGCCCTCTGCAAATTAATTATAAAAGACTGAGCAGTCATGCTAATTCAATTTTGCCCCAGGAACCAAGTCTGGTCTTTGACCTAGCTCCGGCGTGCCTTTCTATGTAAGCCAGGGCCTAACAAGTGTTTGAAAACAATAACTCCATAAGTTCTAATGACAAAATACTACTGCCTACTTTAAGTAAGCAGTAACAATTATAATACAGAATAACACTACCAGTCATCTCAGTGTCTTCACACCTTGTTCAACAAGAACCTCACAAATGCCCCCTCCCCGTGTTCAGCCTTTCCTCTCAGTCATGTCCTCCTATGGCCCATCAGAGTTCACATACCAGCATAGCAACGCTGTCTACACAATATGGTTCACCTCATTTGACTCATCACATGCAATTAAGCAAGCTTGAGTTGCTTGGTGTCATCGCTGACTGGTGATGTTGGTTGCCATTTTTATGGCCCCGTCTTTCACTGTCTTTGCAGACATGGACGTATATTTATCATAGCTATTGTAACTGTTTGTTTTTCCTCAGTATTTGTTTTTGAAGTCTTGAAGTCTTATTGAATGACGCTCATATATTCCCTGTCTGTGAACAGCTTTCCCAACTATCTCCACTGCCACAAGACTAGTAGTAGCAGTAGATTTTGGAGATTCACTTCTTACTGGTTCACGTCCTCTGCTCAACTTTGCC